>OY729166.1:2433353-3035774 GCA_958299025.2 Drosophila histrio | reverse complement strand
ATAGTTGCCGGTTAGCCGCTTCTTAGGCGGACACGCACGTCGCGTCATCTCGTAGCTGTAACTGCTGCTCTCCAAGCCCAGATTGTGACCCATGATATTGCCAATGCCGCTGGCATTCGTTTCACTCGACGCCGGCAGACCACGTATCTTAATCTTTAGCTTGGTCGGCGCTTGATGATCATCCTCGCTGCTTTCCAGCGTTTTGCTACGTCCACGTCGCTTGCCCGCACTACTCGCCGCTCCCGTCTTGCCATTGTCTGCTGTGCTGCCCGAACTGCAGGCGCTGCGTCTGCGTCCATCGTTGTTGTTACTGCTGCTGTTGTTGCCGCTGTTGATGTTGCTGTTGTTGTTGCCGCCGCTGTTGCCGTTGCCGCCGTCACCAGACGCTGGCAACATTTGCTCATCTAAGCCAACTGCATTTGCATCCAATGCCCGCAATTCTCTGCTACTTGAATTCTTCTTGAACCGCTTCGATGTCAACTGCTCCTCGTCCAACTCGCTGGCATCTGACTTACGCATATTCTCCAACGGCAAGCTATCCGATGCAGCCGGCAAGCCACAGGAACTATCATCATTCAGATTATCCTTCTGCACCACATACAGACTCAGTAGTTCCTTCTTACGCATACGACGCGAATTGCCGCTAACAGCCGACGATGTGCTGGCCACCGTTGCGTTAAGTTGTGCTACCGTCACCGTTGTCTGCACCGATGCCGACGATTGGACTAGGGAACTGCTGGACAGACAACTGCTGTTCGTCACACTGCTATAGTGTAGATCCGGATAGGCGAGTGGTCCCTTGATCTTTAGCTTCAGTTGATTGCGTGCATCTGAGAGCGATGCCTTGGTGGTTAATGTCGTCGTATCCGAGTCTATGGATACCTCTTCGGAGGTAGCCTCCAGTGAGGCTTCCATGGCAGGCACAAGTTCGGAGACAAGTGTGGAGGCAGCTGCTACGCTTGGCGCCGCTTGATTTGCTTCCGTTGAATGCAATGCGCTGTTGAGTACGCTGCTTGGAAGCGCAACAATTGCTGCTGCTGCTGTTGTTGTTGCACTGGCAGCTGTTGCTGCTGCTGCTGTTGTCGTCTTATTGGGTGATGTATTGTTGCTATTGTTATTATTACTGCTAACAGTATTGTTGGTATTGCCTGTGGCACGCAATGCCGACTGAAACTGACGCTCATCCTCCTCATCAAACTCACTGAGCGTCTGATCTGCCGTTCCCGAATCAAAGGCACCCAACAGATTGTTCTGATACGCTTCCTGCGAGGCTGTGCTGTGTGGCGCCTCAAAGCTCAAATTGTAGGTACGCATATCGACGGGACCCGGCAACACGGGCTGCACTATCGCATGCAATAGGGGATTGCTTGCAGCTGCTGCTGCTGCTGCGCCGGATTGTTGCGTCTTGTTCTGGCCACGCAGCTTGCAGCTGGCATAGCTTGTAGTGGCCGCTACTCCTCCAGCTGCTGCCGCATTGGGCGTGCCACGCAACTCGAAGCTGCGTCGTCGATCACGCAACGACTGCAGATTCTCTACACCCGGTGCGGCCAGCTCATCATCGTAGTTGTTGAACTCATAGGGCGTGCCCACCAGACTGTTAATATGCGTATTGTTGCCATAGTCAGACATTGGCGGCGGCAGCGGTAACATGGCACTTGCCGCATTGCCACCCCTGCCACGCCCACGTCCACGACCGCGACCACGTGTGCCCGCCGAGGCGCCGCTGCCACGTGGCGCACGCTGACGCAGTTTGCCTGTTAGTGTGTGCGTCAAAGGATCATATTTGGCGGCTGCTGCTGTTGTTGGCAGAGCTGCTGCTGCTGCTGCTGCTACTGTTGTTGCTGTTGCTGTTATTGCTGGCGGTGTTGGTGCTGGCGGTGGCTGCAATACAACTGGTTGTCGTGGTGATTTGCCAGGAGATTTACGCTGCGGCAGCTGTGGTGATTTGTGCTGTTGTTGCAGTTGCTGCTGCTGTTGCAGTTGCTGTTGTTGCTGCTGCTGTTGTAGCTGCAGTTGTTGCTGCTGTTGTAGTTGCTGCTGCTGCTGCTGCAGTTTCTGTTGCTTGGCGCTGCTGCGTTTGTTGGGCGATATGCTCTCCTTGTTTGGAGGTGCAGCAATAGGCACAGACACGGGCAGGGGCACGGTAAGTGGTACAGCTACTGGCACTACTGTTTCCAGCGGCACAGTCTGCGGCACTGTCGTCGGCAATTGCTCTGCACAACTGCTCAGCAAGTTGCCGGCATACGTTGACATATTGTTGCCATCGACGGGCGATTGCAGTTGATACTGATGATTCGGCGTCGTGGTCAGCGTCATGTTGGGCGTTGTGTAGGGCGTGCCAACATAGGGCGTGGTTGGTGTAGTGGCAACTACAGCATTGTTGCCATAATCTGTTGGCGTTGTCTGTTGCTGTTGCTGCTGCATCATTGCCGCCAGTTGTGGATAAATGCCGCCATTATATTGACTGTTTGGCGTGCGTTGCGCATGTGTTGGTGTCGTCTGTTGCTGCTGCTGTTGTTGTGACGTATTATTGTACATGGACATGGCATCAATGCCATTAACCAAAGGCGTATGATTGCCATAAGCGCTGTTGCTGCCGCTGTTGTTGTTGTTGTTATTATTGCTATTATTATTGTTGTTGACAGCTGCAGCAACAACAGCAGCAGCCGCAGCGGCCGCAGCTGTTGTTGCCGCCGCTGCAGCTGTTGCTGTTGTCCCGCCAGCCGCATAACTATTGAAGAAACTCTTCTCTAGACTTGGCGGCTGATCATTTGACTCCGAAACTGAACTGGGAGACGAACTACGTCGCGCTGCAATCAAATCATTCTCATTCCAACGTTGCATGCGTCCAAATGGCGATTGCATGCGTGTGTTTTCATCGTAGTCGCTGAGCTTGTTGTGATTGCTGCTGCTGCTGCCTGTGAGTTGATTGCTAGTTGCTGACGCTTGTGAAGGCAATGCAGACGTTGCTCCTGTGCCATAATTGGCTAAACTATTCTTCACAGCCGCAGCAGCCAAGTCAACAAAGTCGGGTGTTGCTGTTGTTGTTGCTGTTGTTGTACTTTGATTGCTGCCATTGCTGGCATTTGTTTTGTGCTGCATCTGTTGCTGATGTGGCGACGCTTTGTCGAGGTAACAACTCAATGCTGTTGGCGTTGCCTGATAGTTGATATTGCTATAGCCCAGATTATTGTTGCTGGCATTTGTGGTGGGCGTTGCATTGGGCGTATTTGTTAAACTATTGGCATAGCTGCCGCCACTGTTTGCTGTTAAAGGAGAATCCTTAATGGTCATTTGACTGGCCACCGAATTGGGAGCTGAACTGCTAAAGAGACAATTCTGTTGTAGCTGCTGCTGCTGTTGTTGTTGTTGCTGTTGTTGCTGCTGCTGTTGTTGCAGCTCCTTTTGTGCATGTATTAGATCTTCAGGATCAGCTGCATTATGGAATGGAAAGACGGAGGGAATTGCCGGCGTTGGCGGCAACAAATCAATTGAATCCTTGCCATCATCCAACGCCGCTTTGCGTTTCGTTTTACGCAATTTCTCGAGCAGATTACGCGTTGCCTGTGCGCTATCCTCCTCGGAGATTTGTTTGTTGCTGCTGCCGAGCAACGTCAAAGGTCCCGAATTGGGCGGATTGAGAACACTTGCCACACTGGCCATGTTGGAGGCAAAACTATTGCCATACTTGCTATCCTCCATCTCCAGTATAGTGTCCACAATTGGCTGATGCGCTGCATCCAGCTCTAAAGCACTGGCAACAGCAACTGGCACTTGCAATGTTGTGGCAGCTGGCAACTGCAATTGTTGCTGCTGCTGCTGCTCGCCTGAATTGGAATTCGAGTCCAGCTCTATAATCTCTGGCGGCTCTGGCGGAATCACAGTGACCGCTGGCGAGGATGTTGATGCTGAATATTTGCTAGCATTCGCTAGCAATTCATTCTTACGCTCCTCCTCCAGTTCACGCACCATTTCCATTTCGTTGAGCAGATGCTGTGTATGATGTGTATGCTCCTGTTCCTCATCCTCGTCACGCGTGCGTCGTCTTCTACGGCGCGAACGCCAGCGACTGCTGCGACGTCGTTCGCTGTGCTCGCTGCCCGCTTCATCGGACAGCTCGTCGTTGGAGGGCGTCGGCGTGGGCGAGGCAGGCAGCGGCGCCGCCGGCGGTCGCTCGTCAATGTCTGCTGAGAGTTCGGCCAATTTGCTGGCACTTGCCGAGAGTTGTGTGTGCGTTGGCGCCGTCGTTAGCTCCTCATCGATATCCATTGGCTGTTCACCAGCCTCTGCATCTGATGGCGGCAGCAGTTGTTGCTGCTGTTGCTGCTGCTGTTGTTGCTGCAGTTGCTCGCGTTCACGCTCTTGTTCCTGCCTTTTACGCTCCCTTTCCTGCTGTCTTTCCTGCTCCCTTTTCCGCTCTCTTTCCTGCTGCCTTTCCAACTCTCTTTTCCGCTCCCTTTCCAGCTCTCTTTCTTGCTCCTTTTCCTGCTCCCTTTTCAGTTCTAGTTCCTGCTGCCTTTTCAGCGCTCTTTCCTGCTCCTTTTTCTGCGCTTTTTCCTGTTCCCTTTCCAGCTCCCTTTGCTGTTCCTGCTTCCTTTGCCTTGCCTTCTCCTTTTCTGCTTTGTCTGCTGCGCTTTCTGTCTCTGCAATGGGCGTTGGCGCACGCACCTTTGCCGCCGCAGGCGTGGCATTATTTAGCTGCTGTTGCTTCTTGTCCAGCAACTTGTCCAACGCACTCGTTGTTCGTCCCGTCGCCGCCTTACGTTGCGCTATCTCATGCTCCAGATTTGGTGGCGTCTTTTTCGGTGATTCCGCACGTGATTTGCGTCTGGATGTTGTTGTTTCCGTCTTCTCCGGACTGCTCTTGGCACTGACAACAACAGCGGGCGTTGGCGAAGGCGGTCGCGATTTGGAATTGCGTGTGGCACGCTTTGTTGTTAATTCGGGCGCCGTTGGCTTCACCAGATCGTCCAGCGAGGATTTGCGTCGCTGTGACATGGACTTTGCTGTGGCAGGCACTTGTGGTGACGTCTCCGATGTCAGATTCTTTTGCGGCGTTCTCTTTGGCGATTTATTCGTTGAATTCTGACGAGTTCTGCCGCCAAGCGGCGTTGGCGGTGGCGGCAACGGCGGCGGTGGCGGTTTATCCAGCGATTTACGCGGCGAACGCTTTGGCACAGTTGAGACGGGTATAGGAATTGCAATGGCTGCTGTTGCTGTTGTAGCTGCTGCTGTTGTAGCTGCTGCTGTTGTAGCTGCTGGCTTCTGGCGCTTCTCCACGGCGGCATCGCTGTCGCTGTCCGAGTCTGTGGCACTGCCGCTGCTAGAGGAATTGCTGCTGCCGCTGCTGGAGGAATTGCTGCTGCTGTCGCTGTCGCCGGAACTGGAGCTAGACAGATTCGGAGCAGCAATGCGTCGCTTAACGCTTGGCGTTTGTTGATCTTCCTTGGTCGTCGTCGTGCGTCGTCGCGGCGTTTGCTCCTTGGCATTTGAGATGCGTCGCACAGGCGTCGTCGTTTGCTGTTTGCTAGCTGCTGCTGTTGATTTGCTGCTGGTAGGAGTTGTTGCTGTTGTTGCTGCTGCTGCAGTTGTTGCTGTCGCTGAAGTTGTTGCTGTTGCCGCTTCCTCGTTGACTGCTGCACTCGACTCTTGTGGCAATTTTGTTAATGCTGCACCGCTATTTTTCAACTGCTCGGCTGCCTTTTTGGCTGCCTGCCTTTGTGGAACATAGGAAACGGCAAAGTTTTGCAATTTGGCCACTTCATTGTTCTTGGGCAGCTGCGTTGCATTGGATGTAATGACTTTCTCCTTTTCCTTTTCTTTATCTTTCTCCTTTTCTCGCTCCTTTTCCCGCTCCTTTTCCCGCTCCTTTTCCCTTTCCTTTTCCTTCTCCTTTTGCAACTTTGGCGGTCTGCCACGCTTGCCACGCTCAGCAGTCGTTTCCCCTGCCGTTTTGCCTGTGCTTTTCTGCAGCTCCTTGGTACGCGCCTTGTCCACTTCTGTTGCTCGATAGCTGGCATCTTTTGTCTTGGTTTTGGCGCTGCTGCCGCTGTTGCTGCTGTTGCCGCCGGTGGCGCCTGTGTTGCCGCTTTGCTCTGGATCCCGCAAACGTTCCGTGACATCGGGCAGCAGCGATGTTGCCAGATTTGTCGATATGCGCATGTTCTCGGATGCCTTTTTGGCTGCCTGTCGTTGTGGCACCACCAACAAATCAACAGCTGTAAAGCTGCTTGTTGCATTGCTTTTGTTGTTGCTGTTTGCTTTGTTGCTGCCTTTGGCTTTAGTTGTTGTTGTTGCTGCTGCGGTTGCTGCTACTGCTGTTGCTGCTGCTGTTGTTGCTGCGCTTGCTGCTGTTGACAACGTAGCTGCTGTTGTGCCTGGCACAAACTCCTTCATGGCCGCCTTGGTGCGTATCGTCTGCTGATTCTGTGAATCACTCACATTACTCTTACCCTCCTCCTCCGGCTCTTCCTCCTCCTCATCATCATCATCCTCCGGTACCTCGTCTTGCGCTGTCGTGCAGGAACTATCAGAGTCAGAGTAAATATGTTGCCCCAGCTTGCGACCTGGTGTCGTGGCATTTGTTGTTGCCGTTGTCGCTGCATTTGTTGTTGTGGCATTGCTGCTGCCGGCGTGCTGACTGCGCGGCTGACGCTCTGACGGCTTTAGCGGCAATAACTCTTCACTTTCGTCACTGGACTGACTACCAGCGGCGTCTTGCTGTTGCATTTCCTTGTCCATTTGAGCAAGGCCACGCGTCGTTGTCGTGTTTGTCGTTGTTGCTCCACTGTTGGAGAGCTTGCGACGTGCAGCAGTTGTTGTTGTCGCTGCTGTTGTTGCGGCTGTTGGCGCTGCTGCTGCTGTTGTTGTGCTGTTCTTTGACTTAGTTGCTTGGGATTTAGCAGGTACTGCTGACTTATTAACGCGCTTGCCACGCTGCCTTTCTCGTTGCCGTTCATCGTCATCGTCGCTGGAGGAACTGCAACTGCTTCGTGCATCTTCAGACGCCGCAGACGCACGCGCAGCTGCTTCACTTTGCCGACGCTGCCGCTGCTTTTGTCGCTGCTCAACGCTTCTGGCATAGGATTGTTGCTTGCGGGATTTGACAACTGTTGTTGCTGCTGCTGCTGTTGTTGCTGCTGTTGTTGCTGCTGCTGGTGTGCGACGGCTGCTGTTGCTATCGCTGCCGGTATCACTTGCTGTTCCACTGGCACTGGCCGTATCTGAGGAGCTGCTGTTGCTGCTGGCGCCGCTACTGCTGCTTCCGCCGGCGCTGCCACGCGCCGAGCTGGAATCACCCGATGATGAGCTGCCGCTAGACGTAACGGCGGACGTGCCGACAGCAGCAGCAGCTGTGGCATTAGTTCTATGCGTTTTGTGTTGATGATGATGTTGGCTCGACGTCGCCGTCGTTGCCATGCCGCTCTTTGAGGCACGCCTCCCCGCACACGGCATCGCCGCAGACGCCGTTATTGGCGCCCTTGGCGAGCCACGTGGCTTGCTGGCCTTATTGGCCATTGTATTGTTGGCAGATGTTGTTGATGCCGTTGTTGCTGTTGTTGCCGTTGTACTTATTGCACCATTGTTGAGTTTCTTTTTGGGCGAACTCTTAACTGCCGCCGTCTGCTGCTGTTGCTTGCGCTTATTGGGCGACTGAGAGGCGCGTCCACGTGCCTGCAACTTGCCCATCAGCTGCTCCAGTATATAGTCTAAACTTTGATACTGCGCCGGCACAGTTTGCTGATCCGTTGAGCTATAGAAACGATCGTATAGCGTTGGTCCATCGTTTGCATAGATAATGGCATCCGTATCCAAAGCGGGACGTTGTTGTTGTTGCTGCTGCTGCTCTGACGTATGCTGCATTGCCTCATCGAGCACGCCCAGCTGCTTGTAGAAAACTTGTTCGCGCAGCTTAAACAGCGAACGTGAAAGCTTCTCACGTCGACTGACCATATAGCAGAGATTACGCACACGCTCCAGATCCTGTCGCAAGTGTACGACGAGCTTGTGATTCTCGAGATCCTGTTGCTCCTGCTTACGTGCCAGCATTTCTACATCCTCCGACTTGGGCGGTATTAATTCACGATTATGACGCGACTTTCGCTTGAGTTTCCAATAGTTATAAATGGCCACAATCGCATCCTCATCCACGTCAAACAAATGGCAGCTAATGTCATTGATATTCACATGCTTATCAAATTCCGCTTCCACCTCCTAAACAAATAAAGATTAAATAATAGTAAATCGTGAGGTATTATTCAGAATAAGGAATTTATCAAATTTTAAAGCAATTCTTACCTGCAAGCGTTGAGCACGCGCTTGATTACGCTCCTCAGAGGTCATATCGTTCTTACGATGATGATGATGATGATTCTTGCGTCTACGATGCTCCGAATCTGCTTTGCCACCCGGCGTATTACTGCCATCGCCCGCATGGCCACTGCTCGAGAACTTATTATTCTTGGGCATACAACTTGAGGCAGTTGTATGATGATGATGACTGCTGCTGCTGCCGCCGCCGCCGCCGCCACTTGCACCCTCCTTTTTGCCCTTGCTCATGCTATGCTTCTGACAATAGGATCTCAATTTGACACCATCCTCAGCATTTCCCTCCTCAATGATGGCACGCATCTCGAGTCCATGCTGAAAGGCACATGTCACATGGTATGCCGTCTTGCAGGTCTTCACCGAACATTGTATACAACTGCCGACACGCTCCCGGCAGAGCACACAAATCAATGACCAGCGACTTTGCGGAATGCTTGAGATTTTTGTTATCGGCTCCATGCGATCAACACAGCCAATGCTCACTTCTGGTATCCAAAGAGCGCACGATACATGCGCCCAATGTTTACCAGATTTATTTGATTTCATAGCGCCACCTTTATTCGGACATAGCACACAATCCGGCTTAATACCCATGGAACAGGTGCGACAAAGCCATTGACCTATTGACGAATTTGAGTGTTAAATACAAATATATATATATATTATAGTTGAATAACTATTTACCTGATGGAATCGCTGTAATGCCATAACACGCCTGATGCACACAAATGTTGCAATTATCACAGAATACCATTTCGTTGGCCTCCTCAGAGTCGGGCGATCGGCAAACATCACATATAACATTCTCATCAAATTCAATGCCCAATCCCTCGTCCTGCTTAAGTATGACCTGAATTTGTTCCCAGCAACGCACCTGTTAATAGTTATAATAAAATAACATATTAAATGCATGTTATTTATGTATTAATTATATGTATTTACCTCTAACTCCTCGATGACACGCTCAAATTGCGTTTCATTAATGGGAAATGCACCGCATTGCGCACGATCTCCATTATAGAGACGCAGCCAGGCCTCATCAATTGGATCTATGTCATAGGCACATGTGTTCTCCGCCAGGGCAACAACATTCGACATGCAATGCAGATCCGGCGAGTAGTGTTCGTCTTTGGTGATGCGCAGGAAACGATTTTTTGGACTGCAAAATTAGTGAATTATTTATTTAGTTATGTTTAAAGAGGTAGTTTTAATATATAATATTATAAGAGTATTGATACTCTTGCTGTATTCAATTGTTCTTCGATTTTTTCTATGTAACATTTAGTCAGAATTGCTTGAGATATCTCTCAAGAAACAAGAAAGATTGTCATACTAAAGGATATATATATAGGAGTTTGACTTTAAGCGTATTTAGACAGATAATAGCAGTTAAACAATCTGTGAATATCTCAAAAAACAGCAAAGTTTCTTATACTGAAGATACATGTTCGAGCAATTGTTTCTGTAGTTTGATTTTATCAAAATTTAGTTAGATACAAAATCTGTGAAGTTCTTTAAAATACCTCAAGTTTTTTCATACTAAAGTTTAGATTTTCTCCGCTTGTTAGCAGCTATATAATATAGTAAACTCATACTGCCAACAGTAAAAAGATGCATTCATAACCAAAATAATCAAATATTTTAAAAACTTATAGACTACTTTACAAAGAAACAGACGAACATGGCTATATGACAACAAAATTTGTTCTACTAATCAATATAAAGTCTGCAATAAGACTTAACAAACTTATAATATCAACTATAAACAAATACTTAAACTATCTATTAATATTTAGAGCTACTCACAGTTTAAAGTCATGCGCTGGCGACACAATTGGCTCCGACAGCACATAAACACACGGCTCCGGCAGCGAATCGGGATTGACGGGAACTTGCACGCCCTTTTCCCATTCCTGCTTCCATTGATCGGTTACAATCAGATACTCGTAGTTGGCCAATGGCTCTGAGTCTGGCAATTTCATTGCGCTAATGAGATCCTTGCTACAAATTGTTAAAGAAAACATATATTTTAGTTAATATAATAGGTTAGGGATCAGTTTGTTTTAGACTACACACCGATACAGTTCAGCTGGCGCCTCTGTTGAGCTGCGATTGTAGATGCTTGACATTTTAATATCGGCCACGGAACGTGCTTGCCACGTGCTATTGCTGTTGTTATTGCTGCTGCTGCTGCTGGTGTTGTTGTTGTTGCTGTTGTTGTTGTTGCTGCTGTTGTTGTTATTGCTATTGCTGTTGTTGCCCTGCGTTTTACACTTGCTGGCCGATTTGGCCTTGGCCGGCAGCTTCGTTGTTGTTGTTGTTGTTGTGGTTGTTGACTTGGCCTGACTGTGCTCATGTTGCTCCAACGACGACAATGTTGCCGCTGCTGCTGCTGCTGCAGATGATGTTGTTGCAGATGTTGGCGCTGACATTGACGCAGTTGTTGCAGTTGCAGGCGCACCATTGGGCGGTCGACCTTTGCGTCGCTTTGTGGGCGGCGGTTGCGGTTCAACATCCTGTCGCTGCTGCTGCTGCGGCGGCTGCGGCGGTTGCAGCTGCTGCTGATTACCGCGTTTACCTCTTTGTGACATTTTTCATTGGTGTTGTGTTTTGTGTGTTTTGTTTTCTTTGTGTTTTGATTGGTTTTCCTCGAGGAACCTGCTTCGGTTCGCTTGTGCTACTTAGACCTCCCGCGATTGCTTCTAATGTCTGCCAAGTGCGACCTATAGATAATTGAATTGAAGCAAGGTAAGCGGGATTAAGGAACAGGATTAATCAATGATCAATCAATGGCAGTTCTTGTTAAAGAAAAATAAAACTTACTACATGCTTAAGGCCACAATTGACGACACCACAACCAAACCGCCGGTTGTTGTTGCTGTTGATCTCGTCGTGTATTGTTATTAATATTAACAATATTATCAATATTATTATATTTCTTATTATTACAATTGTTGTTGTAATTGTTGTTGTTGTTGTGCTGCTGCTGCTGCCGCCCGTGTAACATGGACGCCGCTGCCGCTGCACCAGCACTAATCCCGAGTAGCGCCGCCACTTTGCAGTCTGTGCCGTGCACTGCTATAAGCAATAATGCGCGCTACCGCTCCCCTCCCGCTTTTGTTTTCGTGTGTGTTTTTGTGTTCTCCTCGTCTTCTCGCTTGATTATTTTGTTTTCATGCGCAATCAAAGTTATTATTAAGTCACTGTTCGCGTTAATTTTGTTGTAGAACACGTCTAAACGAAATTCGGTTAATTATATATTGCTGCTAACTATAAATTTCAGTTTTGCACATTTGCAAAAATTTGTTGTACATTTTCTATGCATTTTTCGTCACAAAAAATACACAAAAAAAAAACGAAGTGAAACAGGCAGTAAAACGGAAAATAGAAAATTGCTAATCACAAACAAAAGCTGACTACTGCATAACGCAATCATCAAATGCCATCCCAAAATCCATCTATCTCGCACGCTCGTTTTAAGGGCGCGCACTTTTATTGCATAGGTGCGAGCGGGACGCAGGTGGCTTGCGTGTTGCAACCGTCAGCTTTTGTGCGAACATCTATATTCCGCTCCTCAGCGCACTGCTCCCCCCTCATACACTTTCGACGTTTTTGCACCTTTTTTTTCTACTTTTTATTGTAGTAATATTATTTGTTTTTGGAAATTGCACATTTTTATAATGTTTTTTAAATGATGCCCGTGCCCGCTGGTTGGCATTGTCGCCACATTTGTTGCTTTGTTTGGCTGTTTTGGTTGTCGCGTTCGAGCGAATTTTGATTGGATATATTACTCTGGGCTTTGCTTTTGCCGCCGCAGACACACACGCCAGCACTTGCTAGTGCTTGAAATGGGCACAACAAATAAATTACACGTTACGTTTATTATGCACTCGCGTTTCGCGCAATTGGCATAATATTTGCGACAAATATGCAATTTTTACGGATTATTTACAAGATTTTCTTCTCGGTTTCGTTTTCTACGTCTGCCATTTTGCTTTTCGGCTTATCGATTATTAGAGCTGTACCGGAATCGATTATCGATATCTGGCACTAGTTCACAATGGTTCATGCAATGTATTATCGAAACTACCCACACACATGCGCTATCGGTATCGATTTTCTACTAATACCTGCTTGTTAATGATATTCAAATAAGAAGAAACAGGCAATATCTGTGTATTTAATATTCTTATTTTTATAAAATTTTCGCTTATCTTTAAAGTTTACATGGCATTTGGCTACATTGGCTACAATATTTAATCGCCGACGGATGCGCCGATAGCTGCTACATGTTATCGAATGGTCATCAATCACTAGCATAGAGGCAGCAAAAGGAGAGAATTTATAGAGGCAGCAAAACAACAATTCGCACAAATTTTACATCAATGTAATGTAAGCATACGTAAGAAGGAGAATAGTTATTGCGACTTACAGATTATAAAACAGATAAGCTTATAGAGCGGCGTCCCCGCATCCGCCAAGCTACAGCCGCAGCAGCAGCAACACAAACAAACAAACAAACAGACAACCGCAAATGTATTTCTTTGTCTGCATTTTTCTGGAATAATCAACGAGTATTTGAATCGAGTAGTGCACGACACAGTGCAAACGAAATATACTTCGAAAAATGTCAACAACTCCAAATTCGAATAGTAGTGGTAGCAACAACAATAGCAACAATAATCCAGGCCAAAGCAAGCAGCAACAGCAGCAACAACAACAACAGGACACATACAGTGACAGCAGCAGCATCGAGGAGAATCTTGAGGCGGCGGAGGAGCGCAGACGCCGAATATTAAAGAATCGCAGTCGCAGCAGCAATTACATGCAGAGGCAACAACACAGCACAATGAATGTCTCCAGCGGTGCCATCTCTAAGCACGACAAATCCATGACAACAACACCCTCCACAAGCAGCGCTGCCGCCGCCATTGCCGCCGCTGCAGCTGCTGTCCGCTTGGGGCCGCCAGAACGCATCTCGATGCTTGTCGATGGCGTACGTTTCACCGTGGAACAGACACTACTCACCGCACATCCAAATACCATGCTGGGCACAATGTTTGGCTCCGGCTTTCAGTTTGTGCATCCCAATGAACGTGGCGAATACGAGCTAGCCGATGGCATTTCCCATTTAGTATTCCGTGCCATACTGGAGTACTATAAAAGTGGCGTCATCCGGTGTCCGCCAACAGTTTCGGTGCCGGAACTGAAGGAGGCATGTGATTATCTGCTGATACCCTTTGATGCCACAACAGTGCGTTGCCAGAATCTAAGTGAGTATGTTGTGACTGTTGCAGACGGAAGGCGTCTCTTAGTTTGTGCCGTCTCCGCTTTTTGCTTTGTCTCTTTGTCTTTGTTCTCTCCTCTTTATTTGCCATGCTGACCACACGCCTCTGTTGATTTTCTAACACACACAAACACAAAAGGAGGCCTGCTCCATGAGCTGAGCAATGAGGGAGCACGACAACAGTTCGAGGTCTTTCTCGAGGATCTAATATTGCCGCTAATGGTTGCGTCCGCACAGCGTGGCGATCGCGAGTGTCATGTTGTTGTCCTACTCGACGACGACATGGTCGATTGGGATGAGGAATTTCCCCCACAAATGGGCGAGGAATATTGTCAGAGTAAGTCGTGGTTGTCAGAGGAACTTGAGTGCTTCCAGCTTATGAGTCTGTCTGTTTTCTTTTTAGCTGTGCATAGCACTGCCATGCATCGTTTCTTCAAATATATCGAGAATCGCGATGTGGCCAAGCAGGTGATGAAGGATCGCGGCTTGAAGAAGATACGCTGTGGCATCGAAGGCTATCCCACGCACAAGGAGAAAATACGTCGACGTCCCGGCGGACGAGCTGAGGTCATCTATAGCTATGTGCAGCGTCCATTTATACACATGTCCTGGGAGAAGGAGGAGGCCAAAAGTCGTCATGTGGATTTCCAGTGTGTTAAATCGAAATCAGTTACGAATCTCGCCGAAGCGAATGCTGATCCACCACTCGAATTAGATGCAAGTACGTAACTAACTAATTTCTGCATGTTTGCTCTGTTTGTTTACTAATTATTTGGTGTGTCTTTGCAGGTGGCAATCCCATACCATCACCAGCTATAGCCGTGGTCAATGCCCAGGCAAACAATGCTGATCTGGCAGTCGTCGCAATTGGCGTCGCTGGCGTTGACGCAGTTGCTGCTGTTGTTGCCGTAGACGAAGCCGCCGGCGGCATTGTCATGTTAAACGAGCTGGAGCAAGCGGCTGTTGCTCCCGGCATCGTTGATGAACATGTGTAGAGAAGCCCCTCCCCCCAAACCACCTAAGGGACATTGACACACTGCCATGTTACGCTGCACGCACCCGGAACGCTTTCTACATTTTGTATACGCAAATCAAAATAAATAACAAAAACAACAACAGAATATACGAACAATTTATGTAAATGTCGATACAAACACTGGGAAGCACATTAAATAATCAACCTGACCATAAATAAACAAAATGAATATTAGAGTTGTGATTTAAGTTCAATTTACTGAATAAGTTGAATGGTTCATTTTTAAGTCGTGAACTAAATTAGTCATTTTCTTCAGATCATGAACGATGAATAGGATATTCTATACAATTCGGTCAATTTATTTAATTGTTCTGCATTGAAAACTCATTATTTTTAGCATAAGACAAATGCTACTTAGAGTTACGATTGCATTTGATTTTTTTCTATTTTTGTTTGATTAATATTTATATTTATACATATAAAAATTCTAAATTTACTTGAGCAAAAAATTCTAATAAGATATTCTAAGGCAAATATGAAGTTTACACTGACCAACTGAAAAAAATGAACGTTATAGTTCATGAAAGACTGAATAAGTTCATTCAGTCACTTTAATGAGCCGTTCATTTGAACTTATTCAGAACGAAACGACACAACTCTAATGAATATGTCTTCAAACCCGCTGTTGGTTTAGGCACCATCAAAAGTTTCACGTTCGCCCTGCGAAAGCGTTGAGGTCTCCCAGTTCAAGGAACGTTCTATGGCCATTTTCCATTTCTGATAGCGCAGATTACGCTCGGTAGACTTCACCTTCGGTTTAATAGCTTGACGCGCATCCGACTTGGAGAGTGGACCCTCCATATTGTAATCGGGAGTCACTGTCTTGTAGGCCGCCATTGCAGCTCCCTGGAATGCGCAAAAAAAAAGAGTAAGCCATGCCAGGGAAGAACTATGAAAGCACTTACCAGGGCTGTCGTCTCGGCAATTTTTGCGCGAAGCACATGAATGCCAACCAAGTCGGATTGCAGTTGCAGAAATAGATTATTGACCGTCATGCCGCCATCAACCATTAGCTTGGCCAGCGGAATTTTGCAATCCTTGTGCATGGAGTCGAGTATGTCGCGCACTTGAAAGCAAACTGCCTCAAGAGTGGCGCGTACAATGTGTTCACTGGTCGTCTCCTCGCTCAGACCACAGATAACACCGCGTGCATCCTGATTCCAATAGGGTGCATAGAGTCCATTAAATGCTGGCACAAAGTACACATCCAACGAATTGTCCACTGTGCTGGCCATCGACTCAATCTGTCCGGTATTTTGAATCAGTCCCAGGTTATCTCTCAGCCAATTGAAGGCGGCACCAGCAATTGCCACGCTACCTTCTAGCGCATAATAAGGCGATGCATTGCGTCCCAGTTGATAGCCAACTGTGGTCAGCAGTCCATGCTGTGAGTGCACAATCGATGGTCCTGTATTGTAGAGCAAGAAACAGCCAGTGCCATAGGTTGCCTTGGCCTGACCCTTCACCAAACACTGTTGACCCACAAGCGCTGCCTGCTGATCACCCAGATCGGCCGTTATGCTAATGCCCCGCAGCACGCCAGCGGCAATGTCACCAAAATGCTCAGCACTGGAACAAATCTCTGGAAGTATGCTATTTGGCAGGCCAAAGAACTTAAGCAAATTGGGATCCCATTGGAGTGTCTCGATGTTCATGAGCATTGTGCGTGAGGCATTTGTAACGTCCGTCTTGTGAACGCCGCCATTGACAGCACCTGTTAGATTATACATTAGCCAGGTATCGATGGTGCCAAACATGGCATTGCCCTCATCCATGGCCTTCTTAACAATGGCCACATTGTCACGCAGCCAGCGCAACTTGACACCGGAGAAGTACGGAGAAAGCGGCAATCCGCACAGTGGTCGCAAATAGTTAATGTTACGCGCATTATTCGGTATTGTCTTCAACAAATCCTCAACTGTGCTTGTGGTGCGATTATCCAGCCATATGATGGCATTGGCCAAAGGTTCACCCGTCGTGCGATCCCAGACGACAGTGGATTCACGTTGATTCGTTATTCCAATGGCAACAATATCCTGTGAAATATTTACAGTAATAAAACATGCAAAACATTAGTTATGGTATAATAAAACCAGGGTCTCGAAATGCTTTGGTATTTTGTTGTTTTCAACTATTGCTCCTGCTACTGCTCTAATTTGAAGAGAGCAATAGCAGAGCAATGAGCACAATATGCTCTTTGATATGTTTCGAAGCAGATTGTAGCAATAGCAGTAGCACAAAACATGTACGTTATGCTATTTGCAGTTGTAGCAATAGCTAAAAATTAGCTCCCGTAAATGCTCCTGAAACTTAGTGGGCATAAAAGCAACTTTGCGTTTCAGGAGCAACTACGTGAGCAGTTCAACAAATGCTACGACTATATCAGTAGTCGAAAATATAGCTGGCTCTGCTCCAATATTGCTCAAAATTTGTTTGCTATTGCTACAACTACAAATAGAGCATATCGTTCACGTTTTTTGCTACTGTTATTTCTACAATCTGCTGCTCTATTCAAAGTCAGAGCAGTAGTAATATTTCTAATTCTTCTGCTGCTATGGAATAGTTTTGGCAACCCTGAATAAAACAACAGACTGTTTACTGTTCAACTCTGCTTCTATATGTACTATATATTAATCGACTCCTTTCAAATAAATAACAAATAAGTTATATAAATAATACTAAAAGAAAAGAACAAAATCGAAACCGAAAATCCGTTTCGTTACGTACCTCAGCCAAAACCGATATGCGATTCGATATTAATCCGTGGATTTAACTATTTATTGCATGTAAAACATAATTAATACAATAAAAGAATAAACTTTTAAGCAAATTATATATATCAATTATCTAACTACTTAGTTCAGCATTTTATTTTAATTGTTTATATAAAAAATAATTTTCTAGTCTGCATTTCAATGCTAAATAATTTATATGTCGTCTGTCAGTTAATATCATTTAAAATTACTAAAATGTCAAGTAAACTTTTTAATACATATAAATATAAACATAGTTAATTTATAATTAAACTTTTCCACTCTTTTTTTTTACCAGAACATAACCTAACATTCAAATTGATTTGATTTTTAAAAGCTTTCGCGCTTCGATAAATAATCACTTTCATAATTTTCCCCCCTTTTTTAGGTGTGGCAACACTGTGCGGCGAGCACAGAAGCAAAAAGCAGTAAACAAAAAAAAAGACTGCTGATAAGAAATACAAAGCCAAAACGACGTAACAAAATCCGTAGACAATCAAATTAACTGTTTTCCCCATTCGTTTCAATGTCAATTAAAATTCTCTGTCAAAAAGTCGCCAGCAACATAACCACCAACAGTTTGCAACTGCGCAGCATTATGGCGACTGGAGCCTCCGTCAAGGGAGCCACCGCTGCCATTGTTGCCGTTGGCCAAATGTGTTCGACGGACGACAAAGCCGACAATTTGCGGCAAGTGGAGGAGCTGGTGAAGCGAGCAAAAGCGAAGCAGGCCAAAATGCTCTTTCTGCCCGAATGCTGTGACTTTGTGGTCAAGGATAAAAGTCAATTGATTAGTTTGGCCGAACCGTTAAACGGTCAACTAATGGCCAAATATCGTGAGTTGGCTAAATGTCATCAGATCTGGCTATCGCTGGGCGGAGTGCACGAATTGAAGGAGTCGTCGTCGTCATCGTCGTCGAATGGGGAACCCACTAAAGCCTATAACTCCCACGTGCTGCTCAACGACAAGGGAGAACTCGCTGCCGTCTATCGCAAGTTGCATCTGTTCGATGTACAGACGGAGGAGGTGACCATGATGGAGTCGGCCAGCGTGGCGCCAGGCAACAGTCTGGAGCGTCCCGTTGCCACACCCGCCGGCCTATTGGGTCTGCAAATCTGCTATGATCTGAGATTTGGCGAAACGTCGCTGTTGCTGCGTAAACTGGGCGCCCAAATCTTAAGTTATCCCTCTGCTTTCACCTACTCCACGGGCAAGGCACATTGGGAGATTCTGTTGAGAGCGCGTGCAATTGAAACGCAATGTTTTGTCATCGCAGCTGCCCAACAAGGTTGGCACAATCCCAAACGTCAGTCCTGGGGACACGCCATGATCATTAGTCCGTGGGGCAAAGTGCTTGCCGATTGTGGCGATCAGGATTTGGCTGTGGCCATCGCCGAGGTGGACCTGTCCGTGCTGGAGAAACTATACAAGAGCATGCCATGCTTTGATCATCGACGCAACGATATGTACAGTCTGACGGCATTCAATTTGAAGCTGCCACATGCCGAGGATGCACAGGATCGGGCATTTGCCAATAATACCGTGGACAAACGGACCATATTCTATGAATCCCAACATTGTTATGCCTTCACCAATCTTCGTTGCGTGGTGGAGGGTCATGTGCTGGTCAGCAGCAAACGTGTAACTCCCCGTCTCAATGGACTCAACTGTGCCGAGGTAACTGATCTGTTTGCCACCGTCTGCATGATCCAACGCATGCTGGAGAAGATCTATGGCACCACATCGGCTACGGTCACAGTGCAGGATGGGGCACAAGCTGGTCAGACGGTGCCACACGTACACTTCCATGTCATGCCACGACGCAACGGTGATTTCGGGCACAATGATCAGATCTATGTGAAGCTGGAGGATCATGCCGAGAATATGCCACCACGTACGCTCCAGGAACGCATCGATGAGGCGAAAAAGTATCGGGACTATCTGGAGTGCAGTAGTTAACCAGGCGGTGACTTTCTACTATATGTTTGACCTCCTATTTTGTTATTTTTTATGTTAATGTAATCGTCAGTAAAAGCTCTTATCAAAAAGAAACAAGTGTGCTCGACTGTGAGAGAGCCTGCTTCCTTCTAGAGTTGTATCAAGTCGTTCGGCTTAAGATCAATTGAACTAATCACTAAAGTGAAGGAATGAACTAAATCTCTGATTGTAGTAGGTCATTTAGTTCAGTGATTCGAATCCCAGTATAGTTCGTTCAGTGACTCGAATCCCGTTATCCCTGCAAAATTACTCTCGCAACAGCCCTGTCTGTGTGAACAGCTGTCGATAGTCGATAGACGTTCCATCACTGATCTACTGCCTTCAGTGCATTAACCTACATGCCACCCAGTCGGACTTCCGACAGGTCTGAAGTTTATCATAGCGTCAATGATATCACCGTTTGCTTGTTGCATATATTGCCATGAACTTATCAACCCCTTGCAATCTTTGAGTACCTGGTTAACCAGTCGGAATTCCGACTCGTCTGAAGGTTAAAGTTGAATGGCTCTCACCTCGATTTTGCCGCCGAGCGCACGAAGTTTTTGACAGGCGCCTTCGATGCACTCGTTGACGGTGCTGGCAATGAGCAGCGGATCCTGTTCGCACCAACCTTCCTTGGCGAAAATGGAGGGCACCTCGATCTGATGGAAGCAGACGATGTCATCGGTGCCGGCGTGAAATATCATGAAACGCGCAGATGTCGTGCCCTCGTCGATGGCACCGACAAACGGACCCGACAATTCCACGTCCCTGGCATTATCCATTTTCAGTGTTATTTTTATTGTATTGTATTACGTGTGCACAAACAGTAATTAAAAAAAAAAACAAAGGCGTAAATCGCTTGCGACGCCGTCTGCTTTGGCAATGGAATTACTGATCAATTGTCGCCGACATGTTTGTCGGATGCGATAAGAGATAAGGCACTGCCCAGCCCCTTTCGTTCGAAAGCTTTTGACGTGTACTCTGTCCCCAGTTGTTAAATGCCGCGGCAACAACACAATAAAAACTTGTTTTCTTCTTAACGTAAATAATTTGTTGCGAATGATTGTGCAAAAAGGGAATGAGAAATACATACGTCGTTTATGCGACAACGCAATTGTGATATGAGATACTACATTACGACCAAGTTGAATACCTCGATTTACATTTAAGTAAATTTATTACAGCACAATATTTATACAGCTGTGTAAATAAAGTTATATTTTGATTTCTTTAAATTTGGTAGTTGCAAGTGCGCACATCATTTGGCAACACTGTCACTCAGTGTGTCCACACTTATATCGAAACATGCCTCGCCTGTTATTTTTGTGTTTACCACAAGCGGTCACACTATCACGCATAAATTTCTTACCTGACCAGCCAAATGGCAAGGATTTGTTTGCCGCCTTACACTAATAAAATAAAGCCATGTCCATATCGGCAACACATTGCGCTGGACTGCGTGACCTGCTCGTTAACGAGAAAAATACACCGGTGCTTCTACAGTTAGCCAGAAGCGTAACAAAAAATGTCTGCAGTACTGAGGATCCCGAAGGTAAATGCCACTAACAATAACATCAAAACAAAAATCAACCATTTTATATTTACTGCAGAGGCGCTTGGCATTATTACGGTGCATATTGAGGGTATTCACAAACTGCTGCACAAACGCCACATCACGAGGGATATACTATTCAAGTATTTACACACCAGACTGCCAGGCACTTCAACAGATTTTACAAAAGCCGATTTAATCATGCGAGTGATTCAATATTGGGATCGACAGCTGGCAACAGCCGTCGATAAAGTCGAGAATTCAAACCCAATAACGACAATTGACACCTATAAAGATCACAATGAACAGGATTATCCAATACATCTAATGGCGCGCAAATTTTCTGAATGGTTCTTCGAAAAGTTCAACACACACAGCCTGAACCCAACGGACTTGTGGAACGACGCCGTCTTGCAGCTCAGAGTAATAGCAGACGATGGCAGCAGCGATTTGGCATGTACTTCAGCAGAAGAGGTTGTGGATTCTTTGATTAGTACCAAGCAACAGTTCGGATTCCATTTCAATCCCAACCTATCGCACTTAGGTGTGCAGGGACGGATTGATGCCTACGGCCAGGTCGTGGTGCTTTGCTGCGGCACATTGCATACAACAGACAGAAGCGTTGGCGTCTTCGAATGTGCCTTCGGTCTGTTGCGCGATCCATACGCGGGCAACAACTGGAAGCCAAAGAATTTCAAGTGCTTGCTACGCAGCAAACTTACGCCACCACAATTGCATACACTAAACGACAGCGAGACTCTCCAGACGGCACTGGCATTGCCAACGTCCAACGATTCACTGGACTAACTTAAAAGACTGCTACAACTGTGCGCGGACTGCGAAATAGCGGCAGGGCTCGTTAATATATTTATATTTATTTCACTTGGAATATACAACTAGTCTGTTAAAAAAGGAAAATTTGACTTTATTTACCCAATAAGCCTGTTTAAATTGTCACTAAAGCCTTAAAAGGGCTTAAGTGCTAAGAGAATTTTGTTAAAAAAGAAAGTTTAATAAATAGTCTAGCTTTCTAACTAGAAATTGTGTTTTCTTTAGGGATGTAAAAAAAACTGTCGTTATAACGATATCGATAGATTTGTGATGGCGATGCTTCGATGTTTTTGTTGATACCGATGTTTACCGATTCCTCGATGTTATGGTAAAACATCGGTCAGTTTAATAAATAGTTTAAAAGATAACATTATTAATCGTAAATCAGTTGAGACGATCAATATTTTATCTATCTATGAAACTAAATGATCTACATTCATGAACATAATTCGTTATCACACTGTGAAGATTTAAATTGTTGCTATTAAAGCAAAATCGTCTTTCTGCTGCTTTAAAAGTAATTTATTTTATTTCCTATTCATATTTACAATGACGTTAAGAAAATCGTGAAATTTGGCTTCATTTTGACAAAATACAAGATCCTTGAAAACATCGAGGTATCGATACCCCGACACCGATAAATCGTTCAACATCGAGATTGATTTGGAAATCGCCGATAAACATCGATATCGAGGCTACCATTCAAATTTACATCCCTAGCACTAGATGATTAAATAGTTATGTCCGTAACCCAATTAAATCAGAAAAAAGTATCTAAATAAATCAGAATAATCTCGGGAATATTTTTTAGGAAAAGTGAAATGTTATATTCAATATTTAAAATAAAAATAGTCTCTCATTATACCCTTTGCATAGGGTATTATTTTTCCATTATTATGAGTAAAAGTTAATTTGGATTTGTGTATGAAAAATCAAGAAATAAACTTTAGTTTTGACGCTCCCTAGCATTCAATATTTAAACAGACTCATTTGATATGTATATAGAAAGTCAACAACCCGTGGCATTACTTTACCTGATTTATAGCGGGCTTTTTTTCAAGTTGTTCAAGCTCTCCTGGTTTACCTATTGAAATATACGAGAGAAGGTTTCTCAGTAAAACACGCGATTTTATAAAGTTAGACAACTTACGCCCCGAAGTGGAATTGTCTCAGTTTCAAGACGCACAGTTTCCACAAGGCATTTTCGCCAAGTTTGCTGCAATTTCAGAGAAAATAACAGCATTAAATGTCTTGTTTGTTGGTCAAAAGAAGAAGTAGAATAAATTAATGAAATTATTAAAAGAGTAAATCAAATAATAGAAGGAAACTGGCGCTGATATCATTGGGTTATATAGTACATATATATTAACTGATTTGGCACCCAAAAATAAATTATTACCAGTTTTTTAATTCAACTGCTCAGAACGCCGTAGATGTTCCGTCTTGACGTGATCGCAGGTCCACTGAAATGGTATTAATAATTAATAACAAGTTCTCTCGATAATTAATATACTCTATATATATATTGTGTGTGTTTTAGGTGAAGAATTGGTATGTGGGAGTTGTTTTGTTTTGTTTGACATACATACATGCATATATATTGTAGTATATTGTACTTATTTTTTATATAATATACTCTTATTTAAGTTGTAAGCACGCACACACATAACAATCTTATTCGCTTTGATAATTCGTTACACAAAAACCACTGGACTTATGTACATTTTGCATATATATAGAATAATTGTAGTAGTATATATATAGATATATATATATATATTTTTTCGATGTGTCGGGGTGAGTGGTATTTTGTAGTTTGGTGAAGTTTGTTTTGTATTTTCTGTTTCTGTTCCTTTTTTTTTAATAACGATAGATAACTTGTAACTAATGTCGCTAACGAAATTGCTTATGGTCTAGGAAATATTGAATTACGTTTATTCTGTTGTCTCATCTACATTTTCTCCTGTATAAACGGATGCATTAGCGCCTGATTCAAAGATATACGCTTGCCGGGATCAAGTGCAAACATATTCTCCAGCAGATCCTTGAGTTGTGTAACCTTACGGTGTTGATCATCGGGCAGATTCTGATCAGCAATAAGTTCCTGTTGCAGATTGCGACAAGGTTTAACAACTGGCATCACAACGATCTTTTCCTGCAGAGCACAAATAAATAAAATTACTATCGTGAATGACCTATCGTGAATAACCTATTGTAGATCATTTAGTTCAGTGTTTCGAATCACATTATAGTTCGTTCAGTGACTCGAATCTCTTTACGAATCGTTCAGTGACTCGAATCCGATTTGACCCACTGAACGAACAAGGCACTGAACTACTGAACTAGTATATGAAAGACTAGTTCGTTCGTTTAATAATTGAACTGCTGAACTAAATCTTTCAATTAAACTACGATGAACAATTCTACATTAACTATATTCTGTTATATTATCAACATACCCTCTCCGTTAGC
The DNA here is from genome assembly GCA_958299025.2 of Drosophila histrio. Lineage (NCBI taxonomy): Eukaryota > Metazoa > Arthropoda > Insecta > Diptera > Drosophilidae > Drosophila > Drosophila histrio. Next base: position 3,011,534 of record OY729166.1, on the reverse strand, counting down.
TTGTCAATTTCATGATAGAGAAAATTACAGCTTTGATCGAAATGTTGCTCTCGAAATTGTCCCTTGCGCACAATACGATTCGGGATCTTGCCCTTAACATCCATGAAGAATTTAAGCATCTGATTATTGCTCTTGCCACTGAACAATATCTTGCCAGTGTATAACTCATAGATGGTACATCCTGCCGACCATGTATCAATTCCATAGTCATAGGGTATGCCCAATATAATCTCTGGGGCACGATAGAAACGTGATACCAAATAAGGCGTTATTTCGTTTTCACTAACACCCGATGAGGAGCCAAAATCGCACAATTTCAGTATCAGATTATTCTCATTGACCAGTATATTATCGGGCTTGATGTCGGCATGTAGAATTCCTGTCTTCTTCAGCAACTTGAGAGCCAAAAACAATTGCTGTGTATAGCTACGCACTGCCTTGATGTGAAGACCCACATTCTTGCCATATTTCTTGAGCACTTCGCGCAGATTCATAGCGAGTGGCTCAAATACCATGCAAAGATGCTAAAAAATATAAATTATTAGTAATTTGTATACATTCTTCTTTTATAGCTTGTTTACGCACCTGCTTGTGAAAGAAGTGTCGATACAAACGCAGGCAATGAAAGCGATCATCGGGATCGGCATCGTTAAGCTTTTTGAGTACTTCCAGTTCCCGCAAACCAGTTTTGTGCCTGTTATGGTTAGATGATAAACTGGATTAGATGCAACCCTTAGATATAAGAGTTCATTGCACTTACATGATCTCGTTGTTGCGTATGATTTTAATGGCCACATTGGCAGCACCACGTGCCTGATCCCGACCGCGTACCACATTACTGAAGACACCTTGTCCGGTATAGCCGCTGACAAGGTAACGATTGTCCAGAACTTCGCCAATCCGTACACGATAATAACCCTCGGCATCATCCCAATTGTCGGTAAGGGCAGGATTCTCATGCTGATGCTTGCTGTGCACAATTGTACTGGGCGACTAAGGAAATAGATTGAAATTGTGTGGGGGATTGCATTAGAAACGTTTGCATTTTCTCTATTGCATTGTGACATTTACAAGCCTGCGACTCACATCGAAATTGGAATCAACATCCTGATCGGCAAACATATCCCAATCGTTGCGTTTCTCCTTAACGGCGCTGTTCTTCGAAGTGTTCGCATCAAAGGGCTCTGTTGACTTAATATGTGACTGATTCTCATCCTCATCCTCCTCCTCCTGCTCCTCTTTTTCAGCTAATGTGGGAGTTAGTGTGCGTTGTCTTGAATCGAGTCTGGACGAAACAGGCGAAGTGCTTCGGGATTCGTACGAATTGGATTTGCGTGGCGTTGGACTTGTTGTACGCGACTCTTGTTCATTGGTGCCCAATTTCTGTTGGGGAATGTTTAGAAAAATAAAATAAATCAGTTTACTGCTACAAATTGTACTTTTAAATAGAGTTTGCCAAAACTACTCTTCATAGCAGCAGGAGCATTGCAAATATTGCTATACTATTGAATAGAGAGTTCAAAACTACAAAGTAGCATAGCATTTCCAAAGCCTGCTTTCTAAATACAAACCTTTAGCAATTCCTCACGCTGCTTGCGACGCAATTCAATAATGCGCTCCTCATCGTCGTCATCCTCATTGATGTCAATATCCAGACTGGCTTCCTCATCGCTGCTCTCTTTCTCATGCATTTTCTGGCCCTCGCTCAGCGAGCCTTTGTATCGATCTCGGTCGCCGGCGCCAATGCCGTTGCCAGAGCCGCGAGCACCGCGTCCACCACGCTCACCGCCACGATCTTGTTCCTGTTGTCGCTCCCGTTCACGTCGCCGGTCCGATTCAAACTTACTGCGGCTATGCGAACGCGGACGATTCCAACGATCACGCTCACGTTCACGCTCTCTGGGCCTGCCGCCACGCTCCGGTGGCTGACGATTATCCCTGTCCGGTTTACGCTCACGATCACGACTGTGATCGCGACGTTCACGCTGCTTGTCGCGATTAATCTCCTGCCGCAAATCCTCCATATTCCGATTGTACTCTTGATGATGGCGTCTCTGGTCGCCTCGCTGCTGTTGTTGTTGTTGTTGCTGGTCTACACGCCGACGCGGCGAACGACTGCGTCGATCACGGGAACGTCTATCACGCATCTCACGTTGCTGCGTTCGTCCCGATGCTGCCGATGTTGATTCATCACGGGCACGACTTCTGGGCTGGACTGCGGGCGAGGCGTGACGTCGTCGCTTCTCCGGTGTGGGCGAGGGAGTCCGCTGACCGCCGCTAGAATCATCCAATAATATAACATCGGATTCGTTTGAGTTAGGGATGCTAGATTGTTTATTATTAACATGTTTACTAGTTGCAGTTGCCAGCGGTGCTGCAGACTGCGAGTTCAGCCTGCGTTTCGGCGCCTCAGTAGCTGCCAACTTGGTCTGCAGATCACGCTGATGTTGCTCACGCTGCTGTTGCTGCTGCAGCTGGCGGCGTCGTCGTTCGACGCTATCATCACACGTGCGTCTGACTGGCACCGCATTGGACCGACTATCATCACACTCCGGGTCGGACATGTAGGCGCCGAGACGTGCCTGCAGCAAGGCCTTTTGTTTCATCAGTTCCTCCAAGTTAAGCTCATCCTCAAGCTTTGGCGGCAACACCGGACTGTCCACATCCACGGGGCTGGAGATGAGATAACAGTAGATATTCATTTACAGCATAAATGCAACATTCTCTACTTACACATCACTCTCACTGCCGGAACTGGCAACCTCCAGCACGGGCATCACTTTGTTCTGAATGGTTTTCGTTATCTCCTCGACTAGACTGCACGGATCTGTTTGCATCTTTGGCTTAACGATGCGAAAATCGGTACCATTGGGTGCCACCAGAATTGTATTGCGTTCGCGGCTGGCCTGCATAATTTCTGTAAACTTATTGCTGAGACTTTTGTGGCTGCTGGAGACGCGCTGCTGTTGCTGTTTGTCGGACGCATTTGAGGATTCGCTGTGGCGACGATGGCGCTTCTTTGATTTCTTGTGCTTCTTGTGCACCTTATTATCACCTTTGATGGCTGAGGAGGATGTCTTTTTGTGTTTCTTGTGCTTTTTTGGCTTTTTGTGCTTGGTGCGGCGCTCCGCCGTTCCGCTGTTGTCGCTGGAGTCATAACTGCTTTGAGCGCAAAAAAAAATCACAAAATTAATATATACACACACAGCTACATAACCTCACAAAGCTCTGCTTGCTACATTTTTTTCTCTTCGTTCTAGTGTTTCGCATCTCAACTTACCTTTTATCGTCACTTGTCATTGTTAATTGTTGGTGCAAGCACTTGTTTTAATAAAATGTTATTTTTAATTAATAGTCTTTGGTGCGCAAACGTTTATTTTACATCTACAGCAGTTTGTTTGTAATCAACTAATACACAGGCACATATATACACACACATGCTTATTGTCATCTAAAAACTTAACATTTTGCTGAACTGTTAATGTCAGCATGAGCCAATTTGATTCTGCAAAAGTGACTGTTAATAATTTTTGGCAATTATGAAATTTGATCTGGTATATACAGAATGACTTCAAATGAAAGAAACACTTAAAATAAACTGCAGAGAAATTGCTGAATGATAATCGTTTTCTAATCAACTGTGCTATTTTCTGGTTCAGTGGTTCATAACATAAACTTAACAGCGCGTAACTTGCAATTTCTGCAATACGTACGGAATATGTTCTTTTGAACTAAGTACCTGATGTTGTTCATTTGAGTTGTTTTCATTTTGCATATTGGACATCGATATATCGATAATTGTATAGTTGAAATAGATTAAATAAATAATTAGTTTTTTTTTTATAAAAACCAAGTGCAGATGCTGACATAGCAATAATAACTAAATATAGATTTGTTTAATAGTTGCCTACAATTGTTTACCACGTGGATGACATGCGTTTTTATGCTTTCATAACAGAAACTAAATTTAGGGCTTAAAACAATTTACCGGCTAGCTAATGCTGGCAAAATTTACCCGTTTGTGTTCACTACGTTTATTGCATCAAAAGCTTCTGCTCTCCGCGTTTTCCACTTGTTCAATTGCCAGACAAGCACAAAGAAAAACGTTTGACATGGATAAAGTTTACCTGCGAAATGTTGAAAATACGGAGGAACTTCACATCACATTTCGTTATGCCAACGAGGAGTTGAAAGTGAACCGAGACTTTAATTTCTGCCGGCGAATGGACGAGTGCGTTGATGAAGCCTTGGTTCGCATAAGGAATAATGTCGAAAAGGAGCTAAACAAGCGGAGCAAGAAGAAATCCAAAGAACCAACTGTTGACACCAATGCACCTGCTGTAATTCCAGGCGAAATTGTTATTGGACTGCATCGAAAGGGATCCGAAGAACGTATCTTGGGCATAACTTTTGCTGAACTCCTCGCAGACATTGCCAAGGGACTTGAGCTGCGAGTCATAGACAAATCATTTGACATAGTACTTAACCAGCCGTGGATTGGAGGACTACAGCTACCAAGTTCCATTATGGCCGGATTTCTTGTTTATCCACTTAAATTGGAACTACAGTTCTCTGCACGCGAACACTGTTTGGGCCAATGGTATAAGGCGCTTAAGCCAAAATCTGGAGTTTTCAATGAGAAAACCAAATGGGAACCATGCAGCGAAGGTTTAATCTATCTGGTTGCCGAAGCAGACATTGATTACCATTTAAAATTGGTGGTAACGCCACGAAATGAGCATGGAATAACTGGTCCAGCAGTTGAATATATTAGTAAATCACCCGTAGAAGCTGGACCCAAAGATTGTCCCTACGAAATAAGACAGCAGTATACTGCCAAACCACTGGACAGTGCCACAGAATTCCGTGTGGTCAGCTACAATCTGTTGGCGGACTTATATGCAGATGGTGATTACGCGCGGAAAACTCTCTTCCCTTACTGTGCACCGTCTGCACTGAAAATCGATTATCGCAAGCAGCTTTTCATGAAGGAATTAGTCGGATATAATGCTGATCTCTTGTGTCTACAAGAGGTAGACATCAAGATCTTTGATTACGATCTAAAACCTGTGCTGGAAACATATAACTTCAATGGCATCATGACACCGAAGGGCACCTGTGCCGAGGGTATTGCCATGTTCTATCGTTCAACGCGCTTCGAGCTGTTGAACACCTATGTACTTCATCTGGGCGACAACATAAGCAGTCTGCCCATCTTTGCGCCACTCTGGAATAAGATTAAGGGCAACGAGCAGCTGGCGACTCGCATTTGTGATCGGTCTACGACCTTACAGTTGTGTTTGTTCCAGTTAAAGGATACGAAACGTTACGTTATGGTGGCCAATACACATTTATACTTTCATCCCGATGCTGATCATATACGATTGCTGCAAATTGGATTTTCACTTATATTTGTAGAGCACATCTATAAGCAGGCCATTAAGGAGCACAACATTGTTGATCCACAGAATATGGGACTTGTATTTTGTGGCGACTTTAATAGTGTACCCGAATGCGGCATTTATAAACTAATGACGGAACAGTTTGTGGACAGCAATTTCATTGACTGGAGCAGCAAGCCGGATGAGGCTGTCAAAGATGTGGAGCTGCGACAGTCGTTCAAAATGATCTCGGCCTGTGGCACACCGCAATTCACCAACTATACAACTCTATTCTCTGCCTGCCTGGATTATATATTCTATCAAAGTGATTCCTTTGATCTAATACAATCTGTGCCACTTCCCACTGTCGAACAGTTGAGCGCCAATGAAGCTATACCGTCAGTAACTTTTCCATCGGATCATGTTTCGTTGGTGGCTGATCTTAAGTTTAAATCAAGCAATTGATTGCCAATACATGTAGTATATGTAATGTAAATATATAAATTTTGTTTTTAATTGGTATTATTTGTACATTGTTTAACTGGCCACAGCCACATCATCGTGATCATCCTTTTCAATGCTCAGCTCGAGCACAGCGTCTTCATCGACAGACATGGATATGGGTTCCTTGGAGTTTTCCGTTGATGCTGAGTTCTCCTTTAGTTTACCGCGATCCCCATCGAATTTGGTGGGACCACCGTTGTTCAACTCATCGTCATCCTCGTCGCTTACCTCCATGATGCCATTGTTGTCATTGGATTCCGATGCAGCGTCACTTTCGCTGGACGATGACGACGAGCCCGAACTGTTTTCCTCATCCAGCTGCTGCTCCAGCTCGTGTATTGTGTACATAAGCAGCGTGAAATCGTTTCGGCGCTTCTCAAACTTGTTCTCCATCTTTTGCTTCTTCTGTGTCAGTTTGTCGATCTCTTTTCGAATGGTCTCAATTTGTTTCTCGGTTCCTTTGCGATCGGGCTGCTCTTCGATGAGAGAGGCTAGCAAATCGTATTCCATCTTATTTTTGCGTATTTCCTTAGCCACAATCAGCTCCTTCTTGCTTGCCTCAATCTCCTCCTTGGCAATTTCAATGCTTTCTTGATGCTTCTCAGCCAGTTTACTATAGTTTTCCTGCTCCTCTTTGATCATATTCAGCGTGTGGACATTTTTCAAGGCAGCAAATTGACATTGTGCCAGCTGCGCCATAAGACGATCGTACATTATTTGACTGCAATTAGAGTTGGTTAAGAACGGTTTATGCTATTAAGTATTTACGTTTTGTTGGCTTGCTTACTTTGTCTCTGGGGAGTCGTTCTTTGAGTTTGCCCATTTCAGAAACTGCTTTAAGAGCATGTTCAGCCTGCGATCTTCGCCCGTGCCATCGCCGTCGATAAGCAGTCGCTGCTTTATGATTTCCTCTATAGAGATATGTAATTAGAGTGTAACTAGTTATATTTAATAAAAAAAAAAAGTGTTTACCGTCGTTCATAGCTGTGAAATAAATACGTATAACAAACAAAACACCGGCTGTAGGGTTGTTGTAATTTATCGATATATTTCTGAGCGATATATTTTCTCTGGCGATAATATCAATACCGATATTATTATGCGATATTATAATTTTTAAGTTATTTTTACGTTTACCGCGACTTTTTTTTCGTTGAGAAACGTGAGACGCAAAAACTTAATTTCACAGTATTGATAACGCTACAACGAAATAGTTAAAATCGGTGGAAATACAACTTGTTATTAGAGAAAACACGTCTAATTTAAACAACACTCCTCTTTTCGTATTGTGTAAACATCGATATATGGCCAAGATATGTTATCGTCAAACATTGCCGCAGTTAATCGATATTTATTAAACACTCGCATGTGTTTTGTTGCTTGCTGCTGCATTTAATTTGTTGATTTGGCTTGTTTAACTTTGAAAAATGACTGCTGTTCCGCCGCCCGCAAACATCTCCACACTTATGCCATTGGGTAAGCAACGAAACGATTCCAATTGACATGATAAAACTAATATTTAATGCTGTCGGCAGAACTGGTGGACAAATGCATCGGTTCGAGAATTCATATCATTATGAAGAATGACAAGGAAATGGTGGGCACTCTGTTGGGATTCGATGATTTCGTCAACATGCTGCTGGACGATGTCACGGAATACGAAAACACACCAGACGGCCGCCGTATAACCAAATTGGATCAGATTCTACTGAACGGCAACAACATAACAATGGTTTGTATAAGATAACTCTAGTGAAGTTTCAAGCTAAAGGCTATTTTCCTTTTCAGTTGGTACCGGGTGGCGAGCTGGCAGAATAACAAATTTCCATACATTGTAAGATTTAAATAAAACGATATCTAAAATAACAAATCCACATATTAATGGCCGCTTAAGGCTGAGGTTACCATCCAATGTACTGTTTGTGGCAATGTGGCAACCCTGCGCATGCGCTTATACAGTGAGCGCGCGTTGATTTCTACCGCTTTTGCTATGCAACGGACGAACGGCCAACAGTCAACATGTGCCATAAATAAGTACTAACGGTTATGTGCTGGGTGCATATTCTCCCATGTGTCCGTTGCTCTTTCGAATGGTCGCCGTTCAGTACGGCATTAAACTTCAACGGAAGTAGAACAAACGAAGCGGAAACACACACGACGACACACACGACAAATATGAAAAAAAGTTTTTCATCAACAAATAGTAATAATGGCAATTTGGTCAATGTAATAGAATAGAATAGAATGACTAATTGTAATTACCATTTCTGGCAGCAGCAGCAACAGCAGCAGGTCAGCAATTTTGTGTGTGCGCGTTAAAGTAGAGTGAAACTTTAATTTTGTCGGTATCTGTTGCGTAGACTTTGTCTAAGGATTTGTACGTAACATTTAAAGAACTCATTTGGACGCTGGTAATATGATTGCGTGTAGAAATCAATAGACATCGCCGGGCCGATGAGCAGCAGCTGCCAAAGCATTGCAACGGCGGCGAGCAGTGCCGCCACCACAGCAGCCGCCGTCTCGATCTCTGTGTCCAATGCCACATCGGTGGGTTCGCTCATTGCCGCCGCCTGCATGCAGCAGCAACAGCAGAATCAACAGCAGCCGCCAACCTCCCACTATGTGAATGGAACGGGTAGCTTGGGTCGCCTGAAGTATCATCACAAGAGTCTCGATGCCAGCGATGAGGAGCTCGAGTATACGCAGGTATGTGGCTGACAATGTAATTGAAATTGCAATTAGATCCTGTACAAAAAAAGTACAAAGGGTCTATTAAGTTTGTCAAAAGAGAAGGCGTTGAGGCGTGGCAGAATTCATAAAGTATATGTACATGCATGCCTAATCAGCAACAACAGTCGAATCCAATTATATTAGAGTTTTGCTCGATTATAAGCAGGTAATATAATTGATTGTGTTGTATTAAATGGTAATTAGACCCTGTACTTTGAAAGAGTGCACAAGGGATATTATTTGTATATATTTATTTATATATATAAGTATATATATCGTATACTTGAACAGCAACAACAGCCGAGTCGAATATAAGACTTGTGTATGCGTTTTACTGAAGAAGTGCAGGGTCTCTAACAGTCGTGTGCTTTCCAAACCGGCAGCCCTTCCTTCACGTTGCAATTGCAAATGGGTGAGGCAAATTTCAACTAGCACGGGTCGCTGGTTTATTGAGTCATAATGCCATGTCCTGCAGCGTTGGCTCAATTGAAATTGTCTTGCGGCGGGTGGTGAGTGGGTGTTGGTGGTTGATGACTAGTAGCAGGCAGTGTGTAGTAGGGTGGTGTGCTTTGTCTGGCCAGCCGTCGTCGCCATATTTCCATCTCTTTCTCTATATACATGCATATAAGTACTAGTATAAGAGAGGGGGTGGTGGCATTTTACGCTGAAAGGGATGGAGTGGGTGAAAACCGCCTCAGCTGTTTAACCTCGGCTCGGCTCATTGCCAATGAATGGAGTTCACGCTTCGTCAGGCACATGGCCATCAAGCATCAAGCGTCAACAAAACTCAGTCAAAGCAGCGCCCTACCGATCAGCTTTAAATTATTCAATGCCCCGGAAGTGGCCACATACACAAACACACCAACACAAACTCACCCTGACCCCAAAACCGAAGTTCTTACTCAAGTATTTAATTCAATTATGAATTTATGACATTTTTATACCCTGTACACGTTAAGAATTCATAACAATGGGGTATGATGCTGAACTGATTTGTTGTATTTGCAGTTGCATATCAGTGTTGCCAACTACTCAGAAACTATCCTCAGTCTCATTTTCTCCTTGATTTGTGTTTATTTGATTAGTTTTAGAATTTTTAAAATAGGTTAGATCTCCTGATAGCGGATGTTTGATATATTTTCCATCTTAAGATCTGTCTGCTCGCTTGAAGTTTTTCCATTTGATCATGCAGTCAAACACTTATACACCAATGTAGCCACCACTGTAGCCACCACTGTAGCCACCAATGTAGCCACTACTGTAGCCACTACTGTAGCTACTACTGTAGTCTCTCTCTTGATCACAATAACAGCAGTCGACCGCAAGAAGAATAGAAAGGAAGACATTTTAAATTTGAATTTGATTTTCCGTCATTTGCTTGAATAGCTTTAAAAGCGGCCATCAAGAAGTGCAAGCCATTTCCTCGTATTGTGCCGTAAATGTTATGTCTGTGGTTTCTCCTCACTCTCCCCTCCCCTCCCGTCTTGGACAATAAAGGATTAATGAAAGGCTCCAGTTGCTGTCTTTTTTTTTTATCTGTAATGTGTGTGTTTTGTTTGTGTGCAACTCTTGTTTGCCTTCTATTGTTTTGCCCCCGTTCGCCCAGTGAAAGTGTTGCTTGTTGTGTGTCTGCTCATAGCGTATTCATGGAAAAGCTGCAAAACTAGTGAGTGAGGGTTTTAGCCTGGCCAGGCACTTGGCAAACATCATTTTAATGTGACAGCCGGGGGCAATTTGGTGTGCCACATTTGTGGATAGCCATGGATAAATAGCCGCAAGTGCACATAGCTTTAATCAACATGGATTTTAATCAAGGATCATAAAGCGAACCCTTTAAAGCTTTAGCTACCCCTTTAAGCCGAAGGGGATCTCTTTCTTAAAATAAGAAAGAAATTGTGAAATATAAAATCAAACCAAGCTTTGAACCAAATTCCTTTTCCCATAGATAAACAGCCACAAGTGAACACAGCTTTAGTCAACATGGTTTTTAATCAAGGTTCATAAAGCTAACCCTTTAAAGATTTAGCTACCCCCTAAATTTCAACGGATGTCTTTCTTAAAATAAAGGTTTTGGCTGGAAATAATGAATGATAACATGAATTTCATACATTTTAATAATGTATTGGAGGTTTACAGTCTTATTTTAAATCCCCTTCCTTTATTTCTAGCTATCGCGTTCCACACACATCCTTGGTCGCTACAAGTCGGAGCGTTTCTTGGCCTCCAAGCCGGATGAGGATCGACGTCGTCGCACCATCATTGTGGAGAAGAAGAACGACTCGTATGGCTTCACACTGCAGAGTTATGGCATACACTACAAGTGTGATGAGGAGCTGGAAATGATTACCTATGTGGACTATGTGGAATATGGTGGTCCGGCATATCGTGCCGGAATGCGTGAAGGCGACGTTATACTCTCCATCAATGGCAACGATATGGAGAAGGCCGATCACAAGACCATTGTGGAGTTTATCAAGAAATGCGACATGAGAATGCGTATGGTTGTGTTGTTTGAGGATTGTGTGCGCAAGGTGAGACAGCTTTGAATTAGCATCACTGTAAGCACTGTAACTCTTTCTTTCCTGTAATAACTTTAGGTGGATCTGCATATGCGTTACATACAGCTGCAGACATTGTTGCAGCAGAAGATGAACGAGCTGGAGCGTGTACATCTGCGGGAACGTGAGCTGCTGGAGGGCAAGTGGAAGACGCACAGTTTGCCGGCGCGTAAGAAGGCCAATGCCAATACTTCACCCAGTGATGGCGAAGGCGTCTCGCCCACAGAGTCGACGGCTATTGAGACGGGCTTCTATAGGCCAGCATTGTCCACGGAGGATGTAGCCAATATGGCAATGAGACAGCAACCGGTGATTATACCGCCGCCAGCACAATTTATGCTTACCTATCATTATCTGGATCCCACATATCGTTATGTGTTGCGTCCGACGCATGGCAATGCCGATAACTATATCGAAGGTGGCCTCATTGGTCTGCAGCGCAGCAGCAGCAGCAGCAGCGATCATCAGCAGCAGCAGCCAACACAGCAGCAGCAGCAGCATTATTTGGCCATGCAGCGCACCGAATCCTTGGATACAAATACCGCCAGCACAACGCAACAATATCATAGTGCTAGTGTTGGAACAGCTGCCAAACCGCCAGCACCAGCCCCGCCACCGCGCACCTGTGAGAAGCACAAGCCTCCGCCCGCCAAGCCGCCCAAGCTGGAGAAGTCAAAGCATTGCCATGCCGGACACTCTTGCAATCCCTGTGTGGGCCATTTTCGCTGGAAGTCGTCGGAGAAATCACACAGCAATGGCGACAATGTCAGTCTGGATGCCTACGATCTGGCCAGTCCCTGCTGTGATACACAGTGTGTGCCGTCGCGACGTCGTCATCGCCAGCACAAGGAGCATGTGCATAAGCATAAGCATCGGGATCGAGAACGTTGCGAGGGAAAGGATAAGCGTGCCAATTCACAGACTCATGCCTCGCCCAGTCCAGCGGAGCTGGAGCGTCAAGCAGGTCATCATCATCAACAACCACATCACCATCACCATCATCATCATCGGCATAGACATGAACAAACGCCGCCAACACAGCCGCAACATCATCATTACCATCAGCAGCCACAGCAGTCTCAATCCCATTCCCAGTCGGGCAGTGTGCGCTCTCGTTACTTTGACTTGGCCTCGGGACTCGCTAGCCATTGCAGCCTGCATTCGTGTACTTCCAGTGAATTTGCGCCAGCGGATTCCGCCTCTTACACCACCTCCATTAGCACGGACACGCTATTCTGGGATCCGAAGAGCGATGCCGCTCAAGCTTCGCGTCAGCATTCAACCAAGTCGCGACAATCCTACGAACAGCAGCCACAATCACAACAGCAACAGCAGCAACAACAGCAGCAACAGCAGCAACAACAGCAGCAACAGCATCATCATCATCACCATCATCAGCAGCCACATTATCATGTGACTGCCACACAGGTGCAACCGTCCCAGATCTATCCCAATACCATGGCCTATGTGCAGAAGCCCAAGTCCTGGGATAATTTGGCCAACAACAAGGCACTGGTTGGCCAGGGCTATGGCTATGGTTATTTGGATACGGTGGCCATGAATCCGCCTGTTAAGCTGCAGATTGCCCAGCAGCGACATTCGATGCCGCGACGTAATCCCTATGGACGCTATTCAACCTATGGTGATGTCGAGAACTATGCACCGCCGCCCACAGAATTTGTGGGTGAGTTAACAACGACCACGACCACAACGATTACGGCCAAGTCTACGGAGGAGTTGCTGGCAGCCTGCGATTGTCTGACGCCGCAACAGCAACAGGCTTTGAAGGCGGCCCAATATCAACTTAGCCAAAATCAAAAGTTATCCCATCACAATACCTGTCAAATGGGCTACTATTCACATCTTCCACGACCCACTCAAGATGTGGGCATCTCGACTAGCCAACAGCAACAGCAGCAGTCAAATAATGGCTGCGATGTGTCCACCGTATCGGAAGCGACACGATTGTAGAAGAACTGCATTGCCTATGATGAACCGTCTCATTGAATAGAGTCCAAGATGTAATTTCCTACTAAGTCAGCATAACAACAAGCGAGTACTTGTGTCGACAGCGACACAAGTCAAATTTGTTTTTGGCTTAGACCACGCGTCGTAGGTTATTCACATTTTGGGCACCACTGCGCTAAAGTATTGCTCAATAGTTACACATATCCATCATTCATTGGTAAACTGAGGAAATCTCAACACTCAAACTTGTACATCGAAACAATTAGCAAACGTTGCGAATGTAACTAAGCCAAATTTTTAAACTTTTAACTTGCAACAAGAAGAATCACATGAAACTATAAACCATGTGGTCTGTTCTGGAAGTTGTTTCGATATATAAATACTATACCGAACACAGTCCAATATATATATTATATATACGATACTTTGATTTACACGCGCATTGCAGTTTTTGACTTTATTTTGGATTTCTTTAAAGACTGAAAGCTACGCGTATATATTTTAAAAAGAGAGGTTTAAGATCTGGCGTCAGTAAATCATAAGTAGTTGAAATACTGTAATACTTACATATAAATATAAATATATATCTGCATGTAGTTATTGTTTTTACCACATAATGTAAAGGTAATTAATTTATTATATTATAGATCAATTATAGATCTCAAATACTGATATCGAGCAATGTAATTTATTCATTGTGATAGTGTGAAATTATTGGGCACTAAAATTGTAGTGTGTACGAATATTTGATCAAAAAATGACGCTTTTTATGTAATGGCTAATTGTAAATGTTATAGAAATTTATGTAATGCAATAAACTTTAATGTGTGTTCATGTAGTATGACTCATAGAAAAGATGTGTAGAGTTGTAGAGTTCATTATTTCAAATCTTAACGGTTAGTCTACACGCAAACAGCTGTTTTTGGCAGTTTGCGTTGAACAACCCCCGTTGTAAGCGAACTGTCAAAATATATGTACATACGCCCTCTGTCGGTATTTGGCGTGTACTAACCAATTGTCAGTTTGGGCAAAAAATCAATAACAACCCCAACCCCGAACCCCCTCGTTAAAAATGTAAATGCGAAAAAATTCAATACTGTGCAGCCATACACGACGGCCACAACGCGTTTCTTCTTTCACCAGAATTGTTGCCCGTCGATTCTACCGATATTCGCAAATATTTGGAGCAAACCCAACAATGAAATTGATATCATAATAAATCACAAACCAATCAAATCGGAAGCACCGCCAAAAAAAAAGAAAGAGTTAAAAGAAATAGAAAATCGTGGCGAGCGTAAAAACGAAAAGTGCGTGAAACGTGAATCGACCGGCAAGAGGAAATTCAAAGGAACAGTGAAACAGTGTAAAGGAAAACGCGTGCAGCAGAAAAATATGCTAGTAGGTGTGGCAAGGTATCGCTGCTAGCGAGGAGTTGCAGCAACGGCATCAGCAACAACCGAAACGACGGAGACGGCGGCGGACAGAGACGCTAACAGCACAAGATTAGAAGATTTCAGATATCGGCATCGGCCGCGGTGACAAACGGTGACGGCAACGGCAACGACAACAACAACGGCAACGCCAACTACAACAACGACGGCTGCGGTGGCGTTGGCGGCTGCTGCTTGTGTTGTTGGTGACAGTGGCAGCGGCAGCGGCAGTGGCAGAGCCCGTAGCAGTGGCAGTGGCAGTGGCAGAGGCAGTGGCAGGTACAACCATGATAAGGTAAGGCACACATACACACAATTGGATAAAATGCAGTTCCGCAAAGCGAGTCAAACAATTGCAAATGGCGCTGACAACACAGGGTTGTTCTCAATTAGATCTGCAGTAGCGTTTTTAAGCAACTTAAGAGTTAAGAGTTATCAACAGTTTTCTTTATATTCATCAAGACTGTAAGCCTTCAAATTTATATAGAAGTTTTGGTTAGATGTTTTAAGCCGTAGAGCAAGATTTAGCTGATGTTCGAGGATTGGTTGCAGGTTCGAACCTCGGTTTAATATAATAAAAACCAAATAATGTTGTTTTCTTAATTGTTTTAGTTTTATTAAAGAAACTAAGATTATTTTTGAATTATGTATGTTAATTCTATGATTGTTTAGTATAAAAAATTGCTGAAATTTAAAACGCTTACTTTAAATGTAAATATATTCAAAACTTTCTTGGATTGAGCAGTAAATTTGAGCAGTAAATAATTTAAAGATTGCTGCCCAAATTCTACTACTAAAACTGAATGGAAATAGCTGCCCAAATTCTACTACTAAAAGTGAATGGAAACTTGTGCTTGGCGGAATTGAAGTGAAATCATTTTTAGGAACAAACCCAACACTATTATTTTTTGTCAAGCCTGCCAGGCAGGCTAATTTAATTAATTTGACAAATACAGATTTCCAATCACAGACACAAAATTGGCAACTGCCTCAAGTAAAACGCAGCAAAAATCGAAATGTTGAGTTAAAAGTTTTTCCGGCAATTCACAAAGTCACGATACGAACGGTCAGTTTCACATCCTGCGGGGACAAAAGCTCAGAACTACATTATTCAAATGTACATATATGCACATTTTGCCTGTGGCAAAGTTTGTGTAGGAATTCTATAATTTGTACGCTCTTTTTTTTTTAATATAAATAAAGTTAGCAGCTGTCAGGGAATGAGAATATATATATATATATATATCTGTATATATATATATGCTGACATATGCTCAATTGTTAAGCTGGAAGTTGGAAGTCTGTGGATGCAAAGGACAACATCATTATCAGTGTCAAAATGCCATTAAATGTGTAAATGTGTAGCCTACAATGCCTTTGAAGGATTACACACACATACACACACTCACCACACACACACACACCCGCTTCATGCTTGTTTACTCATACGCCAACAAAATAAAAAGCAGAAAAAATAAGAAGAAATGTGCAGCTTTGTCAAATAGCAAAAGCGTTGAGAGTATGGAGTGCCAGCGAGTAATATTTGTTGGAGTGCTGGCGGGCATTGAAAACACATATACACACGCACACACAAACACACACACACACAGATAGAGAGACGCACGCACACATGTCGACCGCTTGGCAGTTAGTCAAAAAAACTACCCGTTGCCTACGTTCTGCTCGTTCTCCTCTGTTCTCCTCTCTTCTGTCTGGCGTTGAGCGCCAAAGTGCGTTGCATACTTTTTTGCGCGCTTTGTTTGACTAGCATTGGGATTTTCCAGCAGTTGTCGTCATCATCATCGTGCACAAGTAACAACAACAACAACTAGAACAACAGCAACGAAAACAGCAACAACAACAACAACGACAACAACAACAACAACTAGTTAAAACAGCAAGTTGAGCAGAGCAACTTTTTTTCTTACTCTACAGTTTCACAACATGCATTCAGCCTGCGACAGGCGACAAAAATGTCAATTTGCAAATATTTCTTTATTAATTAAATATAATTTCTTGAAATTTAATTGAATTAAACAAGCCGAACAGTCGGCAACCCGATCGTAACATACCCAGTTCACTCCCGATATAATTCTTTTGTAATTCCTCTTTTTTCAATTTGTGGGCGAAGTAGGCGTGGCAGCGTAATGAAATTTGCTGGACACATCAATCCCAAGTTACTCATCATGTGTGCCAAATCTCAAATCTCTAGCTACAAAACTGCTATTGTCATGAGCTTTTTCTGCATTTGTGGGCGCAGAGGGCATGGCATCCAAGAAAAAAGATAATCTTGAGCTGCCTGCAAATATTAGCAGTGCTGGAAGACCAATTTCAAGCTTCTAGCTCTTACCATCTCTGAGATTCTTTCGTTTATACGAATGGAAAGACGGACAGACAGGCAGACGGACAGACTGACAGGGCTACTATCGACTTGGCTATTGATGCTGATCGGCCACGCTTCTTTCTGCCTGTTACATACTTTTAACAAACTTAATATACTCTCACAGTGTTTAATAAGTAAGTCTCAAGCAGCCACAAAAACAAAACAAACTCGTTTTAATTTGTTGCATGTGCTGTCTGTACTAACTGTATATGTAAGTGTAGCTGTGTGTGTGTGTGTGTCAGCAGTGTTAATAAGCATCGGCAGAGTGACAACGACTTTGCTTAGTATTTGTGTTTTTTCATTTCCGGTTTCCACATGTTGACATGTTGCTGATGTTGTCGTTGCTCTAACGATGATGATAATGATGATGATGAAGTCAGCAGCCGACCAGTGAGTGAGTCAGCTTTGTTTAGGTGTCTCCACACACATACAAACACAAACAAACACTCGTTATGCCTTGTCTCGTTTACGTTCACGTTGCGTATGCGTAATTTTCATATTATGTAATTTTGACTTGTTAAATGGACTCTTAATTTGATTAGGGCGCCATAATTATGAAGTGGCGCCACTTCACTCACAATTCTGAGTGACGCACGTCTTTTGCAGCTTCACTTAAACCCATATTTACCCACATTTTTGCATCAGATGCTGCTGCTGCCGCTGCTCCGGCTGCTGTCTCTGTTGCTGATGAGCTCATATTGAAAGTTTTTGTGTGTGCCAGCGACCTAGTTTGGTCAAAACCCAAATCAATGTGGTCGCTGTGGCGCCATTTGCACTACCGACCCTTTTGTGCAGTGTCCCCTTTTAATGATGATTTCTCTTCCCTTGCATTTTTATACCCTGTGCCCATTACAAAAGGGCAAGAATGTGTATAATGAAGTTGTGTGAATGTATGTAACAGGTAGATGAAGGCATCTCTGACTCTATAAAGTATATACATATATTTTTGATCAGTATCAAAAGCCGAGTCGATTGACACCTGTCTGTCCGTCCATCTGTCTGTCCGTCCGTCCGTTTGTATGAACGCGTCGATCTCAGCAACTATAAAAGCTAGAGACTTCAAATTTGGAATGCAAGCAAGCGAGATCGCATATGATAATCTGATGATTTGCGCTGTCGGCGGCTGTGGCGCTATAAAGCTGAATGCTACACTGAAAGCTACACATTGTGTAAAAAGCTGAATGCTGCAGTCTAACGTAGCAGTCGCTTTCCAGTGTTGACTATCGCAAACGAGCTACTCTCGATGCACGCAACGTCGATTTGAAGCGATATATTTAAATATATGTATGCACAAATAAAAGCAATTCCATTATAATTCAAATATACACAGGGTATCCTATTGTCGCGTGCGCTTGACTGACCGGCTTGTTCTTATCTAAAATTATTCTCTTCTGCCTTTTTTTTACAACAATTCTGACTTACTTAGTCACCTGGTCACCGAACATTATTAATTGAGCTGCTATTCAGAGAAGTAGCAATTGTCTAACTGTCCAGCTGTTTCTCTGTCTACTATGTTCTACTACGTTATTGTTTTTGCCAAATGGAAATTTTAATTAAATTTGAATTCGAATTGTCTTTAAAAAAATTACATCATTCGTATTGTGTTTATTTTGCCGCAACTTAGCTACAGGTTAGATACGTACGTATATATATCTTTTTATATTGTTTTTGCGCTGACATAAAAATTAAAAATTTAATAATGCAGCATTGAGCAGAAAAATTGCCCATTAAGCATACGCCGCTTTGGCTTTTATTGCATATACACACAGCATCAAGCAGGCATCATTATTCTCATCATCATCATTCTCGTCATTATCGATATCTCAATGAGCGGCTGAATGGAATCTCAAGTGGGCAACGTTCCCTGCTTTGAATATCTACAGTATATACAATACAAGTGCCATAGATAGATACATAGCAGCAGATACATAGCTAGATGGATAGATAGATAGATAGTTATACAAATTACTTGATGCAGTAGCTTTGATTTACTAACTAATATTCTTTTTATTGTTTACAGCAATCCCGATACGCACACATAACACTTTGGGGCGCCAGAGAACGGCATGGTGAAAATGGAGTCCACTGAAGAACAGGATAGAAAGCTTGTTTTGGAGTTTTGTCATTTGCTAGAGAAATCCAAACAGCTATTCAATGGACTCAGGTGAGTTGATTAAGTAAAAATTCAAACAATAGATAATACTAATTGGTGTATATATACTATATATATTCCAATAGAGATCTGCCGCAGTATGGCCATCGTCAGTGGCAAGCATACTTTGGACGCACCTTTGATGTCTACACAAAGCTGTGGAAATTTCAGCAACAACATCGCTTGGTGCTCGACTCAAAGTATGGACTGAAACGCTGGCAAATTGGCGAAATCGCTAGCAAAATCGGACAGCTTTATTATCATTATTAGTGAGTACTACTAGTGTATATAGTATATATGTAAGATATGTTAGAGAACACACAGCGGAACAACAGCAGAGCAACAGTGGAACAACAGCAGAACAAGAGCAGAATAACAGCGGATCAACAGCCGAACAATAGGAGAGTAACAGCAGAACCACAGCAGAGCAATAGCAGAACAACAGCAGAGCAATAGCAGAACAACAGCAGAGCAACAGGAGAGCAGCAGATAGTTAACAGCATAACAACAGGAGAACAACAACAGAACAACAGCAGAATCACAGGAGATAAGCAGATTGTTAACAGCAGAATAACAGCGGAGCAACAGCAGAATAACAGCAGATCAGCAGATGGTTAACAGCAGAATAACAGCAGATATTTAACATCAGATCAAGAACAGTTTAATAATACAGCTGATGGAGTAGCTTTGGACAACAATTAATTTGAGTAATTGGAATAATAGAGAAACACTGCAGAAAACGACGTTGAAGAAGCAAGCAGAAAATATATGCAGAAAACTATGGAGTGAAACAGTGAAGAGTGAATACCTATTGCAGAACCAATCTTTTATTCATTATCTTTTTATTTTCAAATGAATAATAAACTTTGAGTTAATAACCTAACTCACTCACATATATGTATGTATACTTGACAATCTATAACATGTTTCTCCAATTTCATTTGCAGTTTAAGAACCAGCGAAACGAACTACCTGAATGAGGCGTATCAGTTTTATGCGGCAATACGCGGACGTGCGTATTATTCACGTGCCGCCAAAGAAGATCGTCCCGATTTGATGGTGAAGAAATTGCGGTATTATGCACGCTTCATAGTCGTCTGTCTGCTGCTCAAGAAGATGAAGCTGGTGCGGGAGCTGGTCACCGAATTGGAAAAGCAAATACAGGAGTACACAAACACGTAAAAGGATGACAAAATTCCAATTTGCTGATCATGTTTTTTTTTACATTTCTGTTGGTATTCAAACCTTTTTGCAGTTACGAACCGGAAGATCATATGGAATGGTCTCTGGTCCTGGAGGAAATCAAGGGGTTCATTAAGGCTGAGGCAGCTGTTGCTGTGCTGCATGCCGATTCCAATCCAATCATATTATCACACAGGTGAGTCGTTGGCACAATCAATCAACCAACCAGCGTACACTTTGCCCGTGCTTTCGTCGGCGGAGTAGGAGTATGGAGAGCTTGTGGGGACTTTTTAAGTTATGTGGGGTTGTTGTTGCTCTTTATATGTTGTAGGTATACGAGTTTTGCTTCTGTTCTGTTGCTACTATCACTTATTTCGTTTATTGTGCTTATCACAGAAGACTTGAAAAAAAAAGAAGAAAAAAACACAAAAGAAACACTCACCGTTGTCATTCGTCACGCACTTTCCATGTTTTCCCCTCCACTCACACACACACACACGCGCGACAAATGAATTCCAAGCGAAGTAAATTTATAAATAACAGAGATATCAGATAATTTCAATCAAAGATATTATTTATATAAGATTGCTGTTCTTCCTTGTTGAGAATCCTTCATCTCCCAACGGGCGGAGAATGTACGCAGCAAAACACGCAATGTAAACAGCATACCATCCTGTAAATATCGATACACTTGTAAATATCGCATATCGAGGTTTACAGAAATTAAATGTTGGGCCTAAAAGTAGACTATGCTAATTTGAATTGCAATTAATTCAAGTTGGCAAAAAAGAAAACAACAATGTTTAGTTAAGTTTTACTACGTTTTTAGACATTCTTTTGCATGATTTAAAATGTACATTTGTTGGCAGAAGAATTACTAACAAATGTACATATATTATTATGCGTAAAATGTGTAAAAACTGCGATAAATAAACCTAAACAGTGTCGTAGAGAGACGGCATCAATCTGTTATTTATAAACGATATTGCGAAAGTTTTCACTGTCCACACACACACACACCTCAACTCATTACACACACACAACGTTATCATTTCATATGTTCTCCCCCATTCACACACACACAGAGACACAAACACACACATACTCCTCTCTCCCCCCGTATCACCTCATTAGTGCGCCACATTCTCAATTCTTCTGTGAAAGCACGGGCCCCCGCAATTTGCTTGTGGACCAGCACAACTACAATGACTTATGGGCAGTGGTTCCGGTTCTAGATTATCACCGCTAACAACGCCGCCATGCGAGCGTTCACCGCATATGACGCTCAGTCTACAGGAGATACTCATCGTGGGCTCGGCATGCGAGCAGGCCAAGTTTTCAGAGCTCACCATGGATATGTTTAGGTAAGCATTGATGAATTGAATTATGAATGAACCACTGACTTGTCATACATTTGCTTTAGAATGCTGCAAACACTGGAACGTGAGCCAACGGAGTCGGCAACGAATCCTCTGAGCATGTCCCATGGCCTGCACGGACACGACGCAAGTCCGGCGGCCAGTCGCATACCACCATATGGAGTGCCGGGCTCCAAGGGTTACTTGGAGAATGGCCGACATTATCGAGACAATCCACATAAATATTTACTATACAAGCCTTCGATTAGTCAGCTATTGGTCTTTCTGGCCAGTGGCTTTAAGGAACTGCCACTGGGTGGTGCTTTATTATTGTATATGTCAGCGGACGGTTGTTTCTCCACCACAAAGCACCCGGAGGACTGTAAGTATAAATTGCCAATTTAATAAGTATTTATATAATGTTAATAATATGTCTTGCAGATGGCTATGAGCTGGGTGGCCTGGCCACCAGCGTTAAGCGCGACAGCGTCGATGGCGGCGGCGGACTTGCGTGTCGTGGCAAATCTTACAAAGAGAATCACTGTCTCTATCCGGGCGATCTTTATCCGTTTACACGTCGGCCCATGTTCATTATCATCGATTCGGATAATTCGTTTGTCTTTCAGCATATACCCCGCTACTTTGGCCAGCCCCTGGTCATACTTATGTCGCCGCAAGATGTGCCGCCTGCATTTCAAGGTAGGTCGTTAAGTAATATATATGTATATCTGTATAAATGTATCTTTAACTGTTGGTTTCCCTTGCAGCTGATGTGCAACATCATGGCTCTCTGTTTACTTTATTCCTGCATTCTCCGCTCACGGCCCTCTGCTATATCTGCAATGTCGGCGATGTGCCCATCCATCACTGGGAACGCTGTCAAACCTACGTGGATCGTTTCATCACGGAGGCCTCCCGCCTCGTCACACGTTGTCGCATCGATGAGATTGAACAGGGCATTGGTTTTATTGGTGAGTCTTCAGATATGCTTGATATATTACTTTGAATACTTTTAATATCCCCAGATATTAGGCATACAATATTATTTATTTATTTTAGATTGTAATGCTATGTATTTTGTATATCTTAAAATTTTAGTGTTTAACTTTAATACTAAAATTGTTTATTTAATTGTTCGTTAGGTTTTATATTGTTGAACTAATATATTAAGGCTTATTTATACCCTTATCATTTTTAAAATTTACAATATTATTTATTATATTTTTATATATTTTAAAATTTAATATATTCCTATTATTTTTAAATTATTGTTTAATGTTCATTTTTGTGTATATAATTATATTCTAAATCTTATCATTGTATTTCTTTCTTAAGTCTTTTTTATAGTCTAAGAGAATTTAATTCTTTTATCAAATATAAACTTTTTTCCTTCCGCCCCCAAAAATCGGAAAAACCCAATCAACACTAGTAATTTAAAAGATACAAGTTCCAAATTCAGCATACATAAAGTTTAGTTTAATTGCATTGTGTACTGAAAATTTCATCGCAATCGGACAATAAAAATCGGAGATTTGAAGTAAATAAAATTTCGAATATAATACAAAGGTTGGAAGCACCAACTTGAGGCAAGGAAACTGGTAATTTGACAGCTAATCAGCTATGGCTGCATTGGCGCAATGGTAAGAGTGTCGAACTCTTGCGATGTGATTCTAGGGTTCGACACCCACCAGAGGCACGCATTTTTTTAGGTTATTATGCTTTTTAAAATGTATTTATTATTTACAAATTCATTTAGGTTTATACTATTATTTTCTTTTTGAAGAATAAGTAAAGGGTCTCTCAAAGTCGACTGTACCCATCCGACTGGTTATTTATAGACTTATTTATACACTTAAAAAATATATACTATTAAATTCTTTCATTTTCATTTCAGACTCGTCCTACGTTCAGTTCTTTGGCGATGATTTTCTACGCACACTCATCCTACGTTTCGTCTTCTGTGATGTTGTGCTCCGCTTGCATCGCGGCTTTCGCGGACGCCACATGCGGCCGCGTTGCGAGCCCCAGCTGCCGGCAAACGAACTGCTCGAACACCCCTCGCTGTCGCACATCATATTCCAATTGGCATCGGCTCTCGATGTGCGTGGCCATTTCTCCGAGGGTCCCGAGTGCGACTGATGACTTCTATTGGCCGTAGTCTTAGTTCTAGTCATAGTTTTCTATACGACAAGACAACAGCTTATCCAACTTTTATTCTCGCATTGCCTGGACAAACATTTTCCGTTAATACAATATTATGTGTATAATACTTTATCGCCAAGTTGGAATAGGATAATCAGTTGGAGTTGGAGTTGGAGTTGAAAGCTAAGCCAAGAATGGTTGAATGTATAACTTAATTAGTTCAATTTCAATGATGAGGGAGATCGATAATGTTTGTCGCTGCATATTCAACTTTTATAACATACATATACATTAACATAAATATAAATAAATACATATGAGAGTATATTATACCCGATTACTTACGCGAGTATATTATGAATTAATCAAGTAATTAGCTAGTTTTCTTATATAGTGCGTCGCGCAATGGAATGGTCCAATGTTAGTTGCTTAGCATATATATACATAAATAAATAATGAGAGAAAAACACACACACACATATACACAAAACAAAATTAATAATAATAATACTAAATCGAACGCAGAAAGAAAGGGGAAAAAACAACAACATGTCAAAGAACCTAACAAAAACGATAACTGCCAAAAAAAAAATGAATAAAAATCAAATTTAGTTGGAAAAAATAGTAGAAAAATCGAACAGCAATTGATGCCATTTTTAAGCAAAATTAAAGCAGAAAAATAAATTTAAATTTAAATAAAAACATTATATCATACGCAGCGATAAATATTTAGCTTTTATACAACAAAAAGAATGAGTATAATGAAATCTATCATTAATAATAATAATAATAAATCTATTAACACGACACACTATATAAGAAATGCGTTTTTTAATGCATTTTCAATGCATTGTACACGACGACGACGACGCTCATAACAAATTAATATTAATAATAATTGCATATAGGTATTATTATGATTACAACAAGATGACTGAAAGTTACTGTTTCAAAACGCAAAATTTAGCAAATATAAAATAATTACTTATATACATACATAAAGTTAAGATAAAAAACCACAAGATTAATATACAAAAAATATATATATTTTGCGTATGTTAAAAAATAAATTAAAATCTAAAAAAGAAAACCATTTTATACGAAGAAAACTAAACATACAAAAATCTATCAGATAAAAGTATATCAAATTATTAAACATGATTTGCATTTGGCATTTTCATAGTAAAAGTGCAACTTTTTCGTTCTTTTTTGGCGTGAAAATGAATAGCGGAAAAGCAGCGATAAGAAGTATTTCCCATAACATAACATATATATATATATGAAAGAAAATACAAATAAAACTAGTTAAACGCATAGTAAATACAACATACATTACATCAAAGACTATAGAACATAAAGTTGATCCGCTGCCATACAAAAAAGTGTAAAATGAATATATAAGAAGTACTGACTTAGACGTTCGTTTTCTAGCGATCGTAGTGGTCCTTTTGCTTGAGATGAACTCTACGTCTGTTTTGAACGGGAGGTAACGAGTTCGAATCCTGGCGATGACATTGATTTTTTAATTCTATAAGATAATTTTGCTTCGTTCTCATGTTAGGCATTGAGTATAAAAGAAGTACTGACTTAGACGTTCGTTTTCTAGCGATCGCAATGGTCCTTTTGCTTGAGATGAACTCTTCGTCTGTTTTGAGCGGGAGGTAACGAGTTCGAATCTCGACAAAGTCATTGATTTTTTTAATTCTACATGAGATTTTTGCTTCGTTCTCATGTTCGGCATTGAATATATAAGAAGTACTGACTTAGACGTCCGTTTTCTAGCGATCGCAATGGTCCTTTTGCTTGCGATGAACTCTACGTCCGTTTTAAGCGGGAGGTAACGAGTTCGAATCCTGGCGATGTCAATGATTTTTTAATTCTATAAGAGAATTTGGCTTCGTTCTACATAAGTTCACTTTTTCGTATGGCAGCGGTTCATCTTTATGTTCTACTGTCTTTGATTACATACTATTTGACAATTGACTTTTTTGCTTTACAGTTTTTGTTTTTTAACAAACAAATACTTAAGCAAAATTTTGAAAAAATCTCCAGTAAACTTATTAACAATAAACAAACTTTTTTTTTTATTTTTTTGAAATTTCTTAATACTCTTTAACACTTCTTTGTTAAATCAAAACAAATTGTATAGACTCTTGACAAATTTATTTAAATATTGTATATAATTAATTCTAAAGAAAAAGCAAAAGAAATACGAATGATAAAAATGAAAGTGAAACGAGTTTTGCAGCAGCATAATAATCATTTCCATTAGATTTTGTACATTTAACAAATTGCATTTACATAAGATATATTAAAGCAAATGATAAACAAATGAATTCATGATTAATCAGCAACATTAGCCACACGTAAGCGATACAACAAATCCCACAAACATTATCATAAGCAAAATTGTTTAACACTATCAAGCCATAAACAACAAAACAAAACAAATTTAGCAAAGCCACAAACATAAATGAAATATTATGAAAATATGGGAAAGGGGAGTGTATGGAGTTTGTATGAGTAATAAGAATAAAGCACACATGTTTGAAAAGAAAATCAAGATACGAATTTATTTTTTTAAGTATAACTCTGTTTAACCAAAGACTACAGAACATAAAGATGAACCAGGCAAATTTGTGATTGGGATTTATTAAAACTTCCAGAGAAATGAATATATAAGATGAACGGACTTAGACGTCCGTTCTCTAGCGATCGCAGTGGTCGTTTTGCTTGAGATGAATTCTACGTCGGTTTTGAGCGGAAGGTAACGAGTTCGAACCCTGGCGATGACATTGATTTTTTAATTCTATACGAGAATTTGCCTGTTACACTTTTATTGGTATGACAGCGGTTCATCTATATGTTATATAGTCTTTGGTTTAACTCTTAGTTCAATCGACCTGTATGTTTCTCAATCCAATCGAGAAAGGAGGAGACACGTGTAAATATATCCGGTACTTTCAACCGACAGATATCATCGAAACCATGCGAAACGATGCCAACTAGAGTACGTGTATTATCATCCAATACCAAAGGTCCGCCGGAATCGCCACGGCATGGCAATCCACGTGTGGAATCAACACATAGAAAGGAGCTTAGTATTAGCTTCTTTTCACCTGATTTCAATTGATCATTCCATTCTTTTTCGCACTGCTTATTGGAGATGATCTTTAATGTTATAAATTGTAAAATATCACTTGGTCTCTGCTTGGCCGTCAATCCCCAACCCGAACTGATTGCAGTTCGATTTAAGTATAGATTTTTATTATCTTTCCTCTGTGGCAACTTGGCGGGTTGTATGGTGGCACTAAACTTAAGCTCCCGTGGCAACTTGATTAGTCCAATGTCAAAGGCCACAGTGTTGCGATCATAGAGCTGATGAACAAAGGTATTTTTACTCTCGACATTCATCTGAACCGATCCCAATTCATTCTGAGTCTTCATATTGATAATGCCCGCCATCACAATCACTTTACGCCTGAAAATATATAGTTAATTGTTCTTTAAATATTCAGAATATGTTGGGTATTAACTGACAGGCTGACTTTCGGCTCCTGCAAACAATGTGCTGCTGTTAATATCCAACGTCGGGAAATGATAGTTCCACCACACGTACTGGGCTCATCGCAGGAATTGCTGAAATAACAATGCAGGGCAACCTGGTAGGGAAACTGTTTCGGTTTGGCGGCACTTCCATTGATAATACGCAAGTAACCCTGACTGAGACCTAGACAGTTGCTCACCAGCAGACAGACTATGATTACCAGTAACTTCATTTGTCTACTTAAACATTCAGTTCTGACTTGGTTACCCCTTTTATAGTCTCTTGTGGCTTTGGATAAACTCTATACTTTATAGCCCTATGTCGTGCATAAGAGTTTCATAAGTAAAATGTATTTAACGTGCTTTCAGTTTATTATTACAAGAACATGGCCTTATCTGTGGGCCTCTATAACTAAAATATATTACTTGACACTTGTTATTTCATTTAGTTTAACGAACTTATAGATGAGTTTGTCTACAGCGAGTTAGTTGTCTTTTAGACTATATTAGTATGGGGTATTTTACTGTCAAATTTATAGATTACTTCATGTTGGTCCTTCGAGCCAAGTGGCAATATGGTTGAGGGAAAATTCTCATGATTTGTAGAATCGGGAAACTTTTGAGTTTCCAAACAGAATGCGTATGTAAAAAGTATTCAAAATGCTTTCAGTTTATTATTACAAAACCATGCCATTATCTTTGCGCCTATAACTAAAATATATAAGTATTTGACACTTGTTATTTCATGTAGTTTAACAAACTTATAGATGAGTTTGTCTACTAGTTAGTTAGTTATCTATCAGACTATATTACTATGAGGTATTTTACTGCCAAATTTATAGATTACTTCATGCTGGCCCTTCGAGCCAAGTCGCACTGTAGTTATGGGGAAATTCTCTTGATTCGCAGTAAGTAAAAAGTATTTAACATGCTTTCATTTTATTATTATTAAGTATTACAAAAACATGACTTTATCTTTGGAAATATAACAAAAACGAACTTATAGTTCGTCTACAGCGAATTAGTTGCATACATTATTATCTTTTTTGACTGCATTACTTTGAGCTATTATTTTGCACTAATTTTTCCAAACTTATAGATTACTTCATGATGGTACTTCTCGTCGGGTCGCAATATGGTTGAGGGGAAATTCTCATGATTCACAGAGTCGGGAAACTTTTGTGTTTCCAAACAGAATGCGCCGTGTTTGGTGTATTGAGCACCTTGCTTGCCGGACACGGGAGTTTCGCCTAGTTCCCTATTGGGCAAAAAGTTGCCGGTGTAGAGCTGTACACCCGGCTGATTGCTGGCAACCTCTAACCAACGTCCACTCGGTGGATGCAATACCTTGGCAATTTTGACAATTGTCTCGGGTGGCGTAAATTTCACACAGAAATTGTCATCATAACCAAGTGCAGGCTCCAATTGCTTGAGACGATCCCCCAGTTTACTGGCAACTCGTAGATCAAATTTGCCATTGTCGACAAGTAGAATTTTACCCGTGGGTATGGAATTCATGTCCGTCTCCGTAATGCCATAGGCATTAATCGTAACTAAATGCTCATCGAGTCCAGGTTTGCCCGCCTTATGACCTGCGAGATTGAAGTAGGAATGATTAGTGAGATTAATGGGTGTGGGTTTCGTTGTCACCGCATCCATGGACACATGCAGACAGTTGTCTTCGGTGAGCGTAAATGTTGTTGTTGCTGTCACTTCACCGGGATAACCTTCGTGGCCATCGGGATTCGTATGCTTCATGCTGACGCCATTGGCGAAGACTTTCTCGACTTCCCAGTTGGCCTTGTCGAATCCCAGGAAACCGCCATGCAGTTGAAATTCTCCTCTGTTGCGAGAAACTTGTATAGTCTTTCCGTCCAGCACAAATCTTCCATTTCCAATGCGATTACAAACGCGTCCAATTGTCGCGCCCATATACGGATTCTCGGCACTCTGATAACCGGTCAAATCATCAAATCCCAATGTCACGTCCTCTACCTGACCTTGAGCATCTGGTACTCGTATACTGCTGATCGTGGCGCCCAATGTCAGTATCTGTACCGACATTTGCTCCTCATTGCTCAGCGTAAAGCGTCGAATCTTCTCTTTTTGCTTAGTGAACGGATTCACTGCAGCGCTGGCAAAAATATCTTCTGTGACGTGCACCATTTTAGTCGGAATGCGTAATGAACTGTTCAGCGATCCGGCTTGGCTTTATATATTAAAAGCACACAGCTCAGCAAGCTGTAAACCGCACAAACACTTGATAATATCATTTTATCACTCGGCAAACCACATACAGTATGTCAAGTAATTGTTTTGACAAAACTGAAATTGCACATATTCCATTTTGGCTATTAAAAAGTTTTCTAAGTTATTTATTTTATATAGCTCATTATAGTATAGTATTCTATGGATTCTAGCGCAATTCTAAAAAATATATCAAAGGTTTCACTGTGTTTAAATAAGTTTCAAAACACTTACTTGACTAACTGTTGAACACACAAATTAAACGATAGCCGATAGATTTTACTTTTAAAACAAAACCGTAGATGGCGTATTATGTTTCACAAAATCAACAATAGGTGACGCCACATTTTTGATACGTGTGGCAGCCTTGGAGCCCAGAAATTTATGCATTTTGCAATCGAAAAGTATGTTTTTGGCCATTTTTTAAATTGGAAGCCAGGAACTTAATCTGTTATTTGCAATTTTGTTAGAATTAAGTATAACTTATAAGGTTTTTAATTTATTATAACAGCTGTCTTAAAAATTCACACATTATTTTTATTTTTTTTATAGTCTTATTGCAAAATTAAGTAACTATTAAGAATTAAATATTTTTAATTAAATTGCGCGCCATGGAATCAATACTGCCAAACTATCGATATGGTAAATATTTTGTTTTGTTGCACACTATCGAATACTAAGCGATTAATGTTAAATAACAGCTCAAGGTTATGGCTCTTTTATCATCACTAAGCATATTAAACAAATTATCAGCTGTTTAATTCAAAGTCCAGCTTCTTCATTGATATCTCTTCTTTAAATACTGGCTTTCATATATTGTTTAATTTAACACATCTTAACATTGTATTACTTTGAGCTTTTGTTTTATTTACGATACTCCAAAACTAGTTGGTGGACTTTCTCTACTTTAAAATCGAGCTCGCTGTTAATAACAGTACAGCGAAATGTTAAGCTAGCTGCAGCCAATAACAGCTTAACGCAAAACGACAACTCTATTGTTTACAAAATTAAAATGGGATCGACGTGGCAGCGGGAGCAATTGAATCTGTTGGTGCCAATTGCATTAATTTGCTGTCTCCTCCTCATCAAAACGTCCAGCGCACAAGAAGCACAGCAGCCATGGTACGAGAATTTGCCGGCCGTCGCAATGGATTACAAGGTGCAGCCATAAACTCGACTCTTCATTTAAGAAAACAACAACAACAACAATTGAATTTTTGTTCTTTTTCTATTTTTAACACACACAGGTGCATATAGACGCCGGCAAGGAGGACTGTTATCATCAATATGTGCAGGCGGGCGCCACATTCTACGTCTCGTTTAGTGTAAGTGTGTGAACTCTTCAACCACGTAGTTTCATTATCCATGCAATTTCATTGATAGGTGGTGCGAGGGGGCGACGGCATGGCGGGATTTGCAGTACGCAATCCAGCTGGCGATATTGTGAAGCCCTATCAATGGCAGGCAACGGCAGATTATACGGATCAAGTCTCGCCCGGTGGTTATTATTCCGTGTGCATTGACAATCAGTTCTCACGCTTTGCGGGGAAGCTGGTTAATATCTACATAACGGTCGTCAAATACGATGCATGGGATAAATACGCCAAAGAGATTGAAGAACTGCAGCTAAATATGCAGAACTTCACGTCTTCCATTGGCACCGTGGAGCGAAACATCAACGATATGATTGGCTACCAGGCGCACAGTCGGCATCGCGAATCGCGCGATTATGCGCTGCTGCTGGACAACAATTCCTATATACAAACCTTTTCGATTAGCCAAATCGTGGTCATACTAATCACATGCTCCATACAGGTAAGTGCTTAAGAGTGTGGCTAATTAGTTACGCACAGGTGTTAACTTTTGCTCTTTTTCTCTGTTAACAGGTGTTCTTTGTGCGCAAACTGTTCGATGTTAGAAGCAGCTCAAAGAGTCGTATTTAGATGCTAGATGATGATATTATACTTTGTCACCACTTTGCGGCAATTTCCTGCACACAGAGATGTAAAGAACTAATACTGTTCCCCCCCCCCCCCACACACACTTTTTTTAATACATACATTCACTTTATCCCGCTATACTACATACATTCAAGACATTATTCATTCATTTTTTATGAGACCCTCCCTATACGCTATTATAATTATTATAATGTTGGCAAAAAGAACAAGTGCAAACTTAACAGACTTTAACTACTATTTGTCATTTTGAGTACATACAACTTATGTGATAAATGTAAATGTGTGAGTTTTTAATTAAATTAAAATTGATATTTTATATACTTGACATACTATGTATATTGTACATTAATGTACATAATGTTTTAAAAGCTTTTGCCTTTGGGGTTTGTGTCCCGGACTAAGACTTTTTCGGTGTCCTGCGAGCTTTTTGCATTTATTCATTAACCATAATAGTTCGTCGTATCCACGTTGGGTGGACCGAAGCCGGGAGCGTCCAATTCCGTCAAATAGCCGGCGCTGTGGTCGTAGCCCGGCCGGAGAACGCCCTCGCTGGAAATATAGAGAGATAAATATTATTAGATACTTTTAGTCAGGCATTCAAATTGTAACTAAAAACATTAACATTGGTGACCATAATTGAAACAGTAAACGAAACAAAACCTTTTCTTTACACCGCAACCGAAAAACAGACATTTCTTAAGCCGACATAGCCATTTAGTACCAGATTCCTGTAGTATAATGGTTAGTTTTGGTTAAAGAACAGTGCCTTACTTTCAAAAAATACTTTTATTGAAATCATTAAATTGATTTCATAAACAAAATCATTTAATTGCTAAAGTAAATCCGCTCCAATTGTGGGAGGAGTATTAAGCAGACCAAACGCTGTCGCTGCTGCTGCTGTAGCTGCTGCCGTTGCTGCCGTAGCTGCTGCTATTGCTTCCGTAGCTACTGCTGTTGCTGTCGTAGCTACTACTGCAGCTGCCGTCCAGTTCCTCGAGGAAGGGTTTCCCGAGGAAATGGGTTCTTCTTCTAAGAACAGTGCCTTACTTTCAAAAAATATATTTTAATGAAATCATTCAATTGGTTTCATAAACAAAATCATTTTATTACCAAAGTAAATCGATTTGAGTAGTGGTGAATATGTGAAACAGAGTTCACAGAATTGTTTAAAGTTTCTATACCCAGTGCCCATTTAAAATGGGCAAAAGCGGGTATAATGAATTTGTACAAATGTATGTAACAGGCAGAAGGGGGCATCTCCGACCCTATAAAGTATGTATAATTCTGATCAGTATCAATAGACGAGTCAAGTGACACTAGTCTGTCTCTCTGTACGTCCATCCGTCCGTCTGTCCGTTCGTCCGTCTGTATAGAAGCGTGAAACTCAGCAACTATTAGAGCTAGAGACTTCAAATTTGGAGTGTAGATTCCTAAATACCATACGCTGATCACATTAATTTTCAATTTTCGATATCTCAACCCTCGCCCATGCAAATCGAAAAAAACTAACACAGCCTCAAATTTTAAGATAACTCAGCCAAACATAACAGATAGTTGAAGTACAACAAACGCTTAACAATTTGCTGCAAGTTTCATAGCGATCGACCCACAAATAAGTGAGATATTAAGAAATTTGCTTTAAATCCATTATTTCATAATTTTTGGCCAGAGCAAGAGAGCATATGAAAATGCCATTTGCGCAAGCGAGAGCGCATGTGATAATAATCAGATGATTTGCGCAGTCGGCCGCTGTGGCGGTATACAGTGTGTCGTTTAAAAGAAAAGCTGAATGCTACACTGAAAGCTACACATTGTGTGTAAATTCTGAAGGCTAAAAGCTGAATGCTACTGTCTAACGATGCAGTCGCTTTCCAGTGCTGCCATACTATCGCAAACGAGCTACTCTCGATGCATGCAACGTCGATTTAAAGCGATATATTTAAAAATATGTACACATAAATAAAAGCAATTTCATTATAATCAAAAGTTCTTTACTTTAAAGACATTCACAGGGTATTTTAATTTCGCGCGCACTCTACCGATCGGCTTGTTAATTATATATTTAAAACAATTCTTTTTACTACTGATCCGATTTTGCTTATGCAGTAAGCCAAATTTAAAAGGGAATCATAACCGCAAACGATACTAACACATTCATTCTTTTGCACTTTGATTTCCTGCTTTCAATTATACTAGTTAGTTTCATTTTTACTTACCCAAAAGCACGTCCACTTAGAGCACGATAATTATTTCTGGAATAGAAATCATAGCGCTGTGCGTTTATTGAAAACACAATCGTTGAAATGCACAATAGAAGCGTAAACAAATTGAAGGACAACATTTTTTTTTAAGAGTTTTCGAAAATACAATTTGATTAAAAGATATATTCTGATTTCGCGTCTTTCAATGTCACTTTTCTACTACCATGCGCTATCGAACCTGTCCCAATCAGGCACTACCGAGTTGTGTGTCGTTGTTAAAAGAGAGAGGAAGCTATTTATACGTAAATAGTATATGCTAGATGCTAACCAGTCCTAAACGGAACTAGTTTAATCTCTGACAAAACTATATATATTTATTTGGATACGTGCTTTTAAAGAAATTTAAATAATGCACACTTAATATATGTACATTATTAAGATAATTAAAATAAGAGTATAATTCTTGTACTAAAGAGAGTGAGAGAGAGTGGATTGGTATTGAAGTACAGAAGATGAGTTACAAACTTCTTAGACAAGAATATGTACCAATATTTATTTTGATATTTTTGTTTCCTATTTGTGCGGCAAGTGTTTTAGTTATACAAAAAGAGATAAGAACTCAAACATGTTTATTGGCAACAATTTGGAGTAAGGTAGGGAATGAGCGACTTGTAAATACTCTGTAAATGTTACTTACGGTGCGGTAGCTCTGATGTTTATATGTAAATTTATGATGTCTGCATTTACCTAAATAATTTTAATCGGTTAAATATTTTTCATTATATTTAAATTTATTAGACTGTCAGATAACACATTTTACCGACACTTTTTTGTAGTGTAATCAAATATAAGCAAAGTAGAGTAAATAAACTTGATCTACTATGGTGTTTGGTAAGTAGAAGGGAGCTTTAAGGAGTTCATCGTATATATGTAGGTAGATAGCCTTGGTTATGAGTTTCATTTGGTTTTCAGTTATTTAGTTTAATTTATAGACCATTTATTTAAAATAAAACGTATATTAGACTCTTTACTTTAGACGTACATATAAGGGTCTATTAAGTTTGTCAAAAAAAAATGTGCGTAACAGGTTTAAGGAAGTCTGGCAGACCCCATAAAGCATATATATTGTTGATCAGCATCAACAGACAAGTCGATATAGCCATGTCCGTCTGTTCGTCCAACCGTCTGTCCGTCTGTCCTGCTATGTGAACCCCTAGATCTCAGAGACTATAATAGCTAGAGTAACCAATTTTGGTGACAATACTCCAGAGGCTCCTACAAAGGTTAAGTTTGCTTTAAAATTTTGTCACGCCCTCTTCCTCCCTCAACAATCGGAAAAAGCCCGAATAACACGAGCAATATAATAAATACAAGTTCCAATTTCCAAATTTCATCTCAATCGGTTTGAAGTAAATAAGTTTTCGAATATATATAAAGGTTGAAGGCAATAACTTGAGGCAAGTAAACTGTTATTTTGCCAGATAGGCTGCATAGGCGCAATGGTTACAGTGTCGAACTCTTGCGCTATTGTTCTGGAGTTCGAAACCTACCAGAGGCACACTTTTTTTAAGGTTATTATTCTTTTTAAAATTTATTTATTATTTACAAATTTATTTAGGTTTTTACTATCAATTCCTTTTTGAGGAATAATTAAAGGGCCTCTCATAGTCGACTTATATTATATTATATATTTTTATAACGATGTAAATTTAAGTCTTTATAGTCCCATACTACTATCTATACTACTTTTTATAGACTTCTACTTATCTTATGTAATTATATGCACACATATAACACCAGTTAATTATATCCTCTCCCTTTTTTTTTTGTTGCTAAATCTTGCGCGTCATTGTAGGCACTTGCTTGAAATTAAAACGTTATTATGTGTGCGCTTATCTAAGTTGCCACCTGCCACTTGCCACTGTCAGCAGAGCCTTAAAGCAGGCAGCGCTGCATTTGAAAATGAAGCCACAAATGATGCGAGTTGGCCTCAAACTAAGACCCTAATGGCCACAAAGACACACACACACACATACAGAGATAAGCAAGTGTGTGTGTGTGTGTCTGTGTGCTTGTGTTAGTGCTGGCTCTTTAACTGTTTTAAACGCCATTGTTAAAATATTGCTCATACGCACTTCCGCCCAAAATGGGGTCTTTGCTTGGACTAATGATGCCACCGCCTGTGCCACAGTGCTGCCCAAGACCGTAGAACAGTATGAAATAACGTCACAGAGCTTTCTGTAGCTCCGCCCATCGACAGCAGCAGCAGTAGCAGTAGCAGTAGCAACAGCAGCAGCAGCCCGATGGCAACAGATAAAAGGCGCCTGCGCATCAACCACCGCAACGTGGAACGTTGGACGGGGTACATTCATGCTGCATGTGGCATCCTTGCAATAGCGTTTTACGATTGCCGATGGGCCCTGATGATTACAACAGCTCCAATTTTGTGGGAGGAGTATTAAGCAGACCAAACGCTGTCGCTGCTGCTGCTGTCGTAGCTGCTGCCATTGTCGCCATCTTGAGAGCGCGAGGCACGAGATGATTTGTGTGTGTGTGTGTGTATTTGTGGTAAGGACGAAGCTCTGTGTAGGATATACACATTAACTTGGAGTGCGCGTTACCGTTACGACACGTCGCGGACCAACATAATAACGGCACTTTGCGGTTAAGTTTCGTCGGCCACACGTTGACACAAGCAGCCACAGGAAGCCACGAACTGAAGCCTTTTGACCAAGTGGGCAGGGCAGAGCGAAAAAAAAAACATACATAACTTGGACAAATACGCTTGTTGCTTTTGCTGGCAGTAGGCGTGGCACCAAGTATCACATGTGTGTTGTGTGTTGTGTTGCGAAAATTGTTGTGCGGAAATTATTGAAATTTTCCTTTTAATTTCGTCGGTGCTGTTGTTGTTGGGGACTGACTGCACGCCACGTCACGCGCCCCCCCCAAAAAAAAAACGCTTGTCAGTCTAAGCAGTCTGGGCACTCAAGGAGGGCACTCCCTCCTCCACAGAAATGGCAAAGTGACGCGTTTGCCGCCAACCGACGGCGTTACGTTTTCGTCCTCCTTTTCGTCCTTGTCGCACTGACAAATTTCCTTGCATATCCGTTACAACTCTGGCTGCAACGAGCAACGCGCAACAAACTAAACAAACAATTTGCGTGGCGCGTCGTCGTTGTCGTTCCCTCGTTCACCGTCTGCGTTTCTCCCCCCTCCCCGCACCCCCCGCTACACTTGTCGCGCATCCGTCGCCATTTTGGACAATAATTTCGTTTCCGATTTGCGAAAATGCCGCGTTTAATTGAGTGACAAACCGCGTAGCTTAGAAAATGTTAATGATACCGCAAAAATTGTTTTAAAAAGTGTAATTAATTATTAATAATAAATAAATCAAAGTGCAGTTGACATTTTTCGGATAAACTCTAATACATAGACCAGCACAATCCTGAGGTGAGCAGCGTGTTTTATTAAAGAATTGTTAATATAAATAGCTTAATGTTTTATGAACATCATTACGAGTGCCGGATAAACTCAATCGATTATAAGTATTATTTACAAATGAGTTCTGACACACTTATTAGGAATTGTATAAACTCTAACGCTTATAGATAATTGCCAATATTATTTATAAATGAATTCTTACGGACTTTCTAAGATCCCTTTATTTTGAGACTTTTTTGTTTGTTATACATTTTTATATTTGATTAATCTTGTCGGATATTATGGTTTATAAACATAACTTCTTTAAACTGTTAGCTTAATTTCAAGAAGTTAAGATTGTATTGTATTGTATTTGTGACGTATCAAAGTCTTCGTTGAGCGGCATACCAGTTTTCAAGCTGCATACTAGCTTTCGTGCGATACATCCCTGCACTTAATGACGCTGACAAAATAAGAAGAAAGAGATCACAGGGACACAATTCGACATACTAGCTTTCGTGCGATACAACCCTGCACTTAATAGCGCTTACAACATAAAAAGAAAGAGAACTCAGAGACACAATTAAAAACTAAATACCTATCATGAAATTCAGTAATGTTAATTTAATATAAGTGTGAAATAAGTAATATTGATAATGTTACCGGCTTCTTAATGCAGATCATTAGATTCCTATGCAACATATTGATAGTACAGATTTATTAATTTAAGTTATAATAAATATCTATACTGAAAGCGAGGAGTAGAAAGAAATATCGATAATATGGATCATTCATTAAGTAAATTAAATTATTATAATAGCTTATTATTGCCATTTCCTAGATAGATATTAATACACAATTAATGTATTTGATTTTACTATAGATTGAATTAAAACCCATAATAGCATAGTATTATAAGCATTTAATATTTTGTATTTATTGAAGAATTGCTTTAGTAAAGCATTATTATCTCTCATAAATAGTATAACTATCATCTACTAATATTTTGTATACTATTTTATTAAGTAATTGCTTTAGCTAAGTATTATTATCTTAATAACAATGAGTTCTTCTATCTCTTATAATTTTCATTTCCTAGAAAGATTTTACTATACAATTAATATTTTTAATTTAATATAGATCAATTTAAACTTTACTTAAGCTCATTAATTGTACTATGTAGTAAAACTCCTTGATTATTATATTATAATCCAAAAAAAAAAACGATAAATATTTAAATGAACATGCAAAGAATGAATTGGACGATTTAATGACTAATTTAATTTAAATTAATACCCAATAATATTGTATGTTTTCTTGCAATTGAATATATCTTAGTTTTCTGCATATTTTTAGCTTATTTTTTCTTAGAATCTAGCTTGTCCGAGCGCTCAATACCTGGCAGCACTGGTATCGACCAACACTTACGTTTCATACATTATGTCCTCTTTACGTTTCATACGTTATGTAAAGGTCGATCTTCCACTGTTACTTAACAGCGGACTCGATTAGTATCGATTATTACTGCGCGTTTGTCTCTGGTTTTGAATTTTCTACATAAAATTACTTATTACATTTTGTATTTACTAAAGTATTGCTTTAGTTTAGCAATTAATGTCTTGTTGAAATTAAGTTCTCCTAACTATTTACTGTCTTAACTTACTTTTACATAATAATCAGTGTATTAAATACTTTCTGTTACCTTTAAGTTAACGAATCTTGCTGTTAAATATACAAAAACTGCTCTTTTATTCGTTCTCAGTTAGAAGTCAACGTTTTTTTCCCAAAGCAAAATCTAATAAATGTAACAACGTGTAAAATAGCCAC
Source organism: Drosophila histrio (assembly GCA_958299025.2). NCBI lineage: Eukaryota > Metazoa > Arthropoda > Insecta > Diptera > Drosophilidae > Drosophila > Drosophila histrio. The sequence continues at coordinate 2,972,544 of OY729166.1, read as the reverse complement.
GCCCCGTTACCGGTCTGGGTCACAGCTCCGCACTCCGCCCACTCTCTCGCTCTCTCTCTCTGTAGCTAGCAAACCCATTAACCAGATTCGATGGGTAAATCTTACAAGCCATTAAAGTGCCCTGCTCTGAGGTCGCGTGTAGCCTCATCCTGTTAATTAAAAGCTCCTCATGGGCATTATGTCATTAGCCAGATATGAGAAGAGTATGCAAAAATATGTGTATATATGTATGTATATTGGCATTAATGCTTGGCAATCTTCAATATTCAACTAGCACACGCACACGCGTCATATTGTCAGCATCAGCCTCAAACTCAAGGCATCCCTGGCATCCTGCCCGTATTTCCGGTGTGCGCGCGTTCAACGAATGCGATAACTTCAAAATGGCTGCGTGATGTTTGTTGCCTTGTGCCTGGACCGTTTACAATTTGCTAACATGTTAAAAAAAAGAGTACAGTGGAGTGGAGTGCGGGGAGTGGAGTCGGGGTAGACAATGATAAATAATAAACAAGGCGTGTGCAGAGGCCGTTTTTTATTGTCAGTCGTTTTGATTATGTTGTAGATGCGGCATCACTGATAATCAAATGTAGATGTAACATTAAAGCGTGTCAGAAAATTTAAGGATCAGTCGAGGACTCTTAAGGACACGTCTCGCTGCCCCGGCTGCTGTTTCGAGTATTTGTGGCATAAATTTCGTTGGCATAAATCAAAATCCAGCAACTTCCGATGAAGGCAGAGTGCAAAAATTTGCATGGCATGCACAACACACATACTACAAACATACATGCAACATACAACAAACAATAGCGTACAACAGGCGCAACTGCCTCTGTCCATTTTGGCCATTAGAAAAGCAGGCCCACGCATAACGCTTATACGCAGCGTTGTCCCGGCCAAGGCACCCAACACAATAAATAACCCAACAGATAATTATGCATGTCGTCTGCGTAGTAGTATATCGTGCATAAATATATGGCATACATATATAACTTAGTGCTATTCTCCTACTAGTTTTGTTTTCGCCACTAATTATAATCGAGTGTGTGCCAGGGTGTTATTTTGTTGCAAACCATTTTAAATTGCTGCCAATTAATTGCAGGCAATTGCGCTATGATTTATGAATATATATTCAACTAGACTACTATGCGTAGTATAGAATACAACAAAAACTATGCACATAGTACATACAGAAATTTAAGCAGATATTTATTTAATTCTTTATTTGCTGTTGAACAGCTTTAAATATTTTATATATATTTTATTTATATTTTTAGATGTGTGTTAATTAATTTTGCTAAAAACTGAACTATATCATGTAGTAAACGTTGAAAGTTTTATTTATTTATTTATTAAGTTAACTTCCCAAACGTTTCAAGACAAAGCTTTTAAATTAGAGCGCCAGTCAATATAATTGATATAATTTATTGAGGTAAATAGATGACAGTACATAAGTTATAACAAGCTAAAAATTTACTTTATTTAAAAGATGAATGGGAAAATTATAGTAATTTATCTACTTGTAATTTACTTGCTTATAATTCAATCATTTAAAATAGTTTGTAACTAGCCAAAGCAAATGTAATTTATCATATTATTATCTTCTTTACTCAATTCAAATAGTTGTTGAGTTTCATTTGCTAAAATTGAACTTGTTATTTTATAGTAGCTGCAATATAAAATATTAGAAAACATAGTAAAGTATTTTCCCATTGTTATATTTCAAAAAAATAACGAGAAATAATATCCATTAAAAATTGAACATTTCCGTTATATTTAGCGACCTTTTTACTTTGTATTGTTATATCATTTAACATAGATTTTAACTACCCTTATAGTTTATTCAATTTATTCTTCCTACAAATACAATAAGTTACCTAAATAAAATAGTTTTAGTTTTGGGCGTATTAAATTAATGTACATTTAACAGGGAGTGGATTTATATTTTATTTTTTAGACTCTACTTTAAAAAAGGTTTAAGGCTCTATTAAGTATGTATAAAAGAAATGTGCGTAACAGGTCTAAGGAAGTCTGGCAGATCCCATAATGTATATATATTCTTGATCAGCATCAACAGTTGAGTCGATATAGCCATGTCCGTCCGTCCGTCTGTCCTGCTGTATTAACACCTAGATCTCAGAGACTATGAGAGCTAGAGTAACCAAATTTACTTACAATACTCCTAAGGCCTCTATAAAGATCAAGTTTGTTTTAGAATTTTTTCACGCCACCCTCCGCCTTAAAAATCTAAAAAATTCGAATACCACGAGTAATTTAATAGAAACAAGTTCCAAATTAGGCATACATAAAGTTTAGTTTAATTGCGATGTGTGCTGAAAATTTCATTGCAATCGGACGATGAACACCGGAGATTTGAAGTATATAAATTTTCGAATATACAAAGGTTGAAGGCAGAAACTTTAGGCAAGGAAACTGGTAATTTGCCAGATAATCGACTATGGCTGCATTGGCGCAATGTTTAGAGCAGTGGTCGGCACACGCCGCGCACCGTGCATAGGGATTTTCTCTGCCGCAGCGCTGCCTGCACACGTACAGTATAAAATTTTTCTGTTTCTGTTAAGTCGCTGTTATGGCGCTTTTAAGCTGAAATGTCACTGTTGAGGCGAAGCAAAATGAATCAGCTTCTGATCAGGCATTGTGATGCTACGCTGCACAATTTTGACAAATTATACATTATATACACAGAAAAATAAATGGTTGTTGGACTTTTTGAAAAAGTATTCATTTTTATACACATAATGACCAGTAATAGCCGTTTTGATGAGAATCAATAATATAAAGGGCAAGAAACGGCACATGCTTGACGCCTGTTAAAATTCTGTTAATTCGCACACTAATGCAAGAAATATATGACTGTGTTGGTGCCGACCACTGGTTTAGAGTGTCGAACTCTTGCGGTGTGGTTATGGAGTTCGAGACCTACCAGAGGCACACTTTTTTCTTTGGTTATAATTCTTTGTAAATTGTATTTATTATTTACAAAATTATTTAGGTTTATACTATTAAATATTTCCTTTTAGAAGAATAAGTAAAGGGCCTCTCATAGTCGACTTATACTGTAACCTCATACCCAAATTAATCTCCCGCGTTTGAGAAACTCCTTCAACTTCTTTTCAAAGATCTGCATTAAAATTGGATGCGTATATTTGAATTTATGATTGTTTATCAATAATTATCTTTCCATTAAAGTTTATATATTTATTAATAAATCTAATAATTACAATTAAATATTTCTCTATCACTTGGCATGGCAACAGAGTCAAGTGGAATCCTTTGCTTAACCAACATCTAGCCATTGACGCTTCTGAAGGCCGCGCCATGTACGAGAATTCATGTTCGTATCAAACGGCGCTGGACTTGAAGCGCGTATCGCCGCCAACACTGGCCCAGGTGAAGACGGAGGATTGCCTGACGTTGGGACAATGTTCACCGGACTGGACATCATATCGCTTCCATCAGTCCACGTTCGAGCAGTTGAAACAGAGCGTGGAGAAGGCCAAGGCGGCATTGCAGGATCGCAGCAGTTTCTTTGGTGCGAGCAGCGCCTTCAGGTGAGTTCAATTAAGATACAAAAAATGAGATGATGATAGCATCACAGGTGTTAATTTTCAATTTGCATGCAGTGACATCTATTCCAGTCAACGTTTAAGCGACACACTGGACACATTGCCTGCCATGCAGAACGGAAGTGGAGCTGGAAATTGTCTTGGCTTGTCACACAATCCAGGCGCCGGTGTTGGTGTGGGCGTCGGTGTGGGCGTTGGAGTGGGTGTACTTAACTATAATACAGTTAGTAGCAGCAGTGCCGGTGTTCTTGGCAGCAGTGTGCAACGACATCGCCTGGATACACTACAACCTCCATCGATTTGCTCACCGGCTGGCGGCACACAGCATGGTGTCATCACGTCCAGTGCGGGACATCTGACGACTGCATCCCTGGATGTGGTCAGCTCGCCAGCGGTGGCACCAACGCATTCTGCAACCACCACGTCACATGTGGAGCACAAAGTTCGAACAGGTAAGCAAATCACAAAGTGATTAAACATATGTTTAATTTAAATGAATCACGCAGTTACTTTCTATGACGCCCGCTTTATTTCGTTTGTCTCAAACGACTGGCAGAGCGAGATCAAGCTAGGTCGATCTCCTTTGTCTTAATAGGTTAAAGCGAGATAGCTAGTGCTTCTGAATAATGAGTGATGGGAGGCTACACAATATAGTGATGGTAGGATAAACAATGTAGTGACGGCAGTGTTAACCGAGTATTGGAATGCTAACAGACTATCGGCCCGCTACACATATTAACTGATTAGAGTTATTCATAGTAGTTCAATTGAAAGATCTAGTTCAATTTTCGATGAACGAACTATATATTTCATATATTTAGTAGTTCAGTGCCTTGTTCGTTCAGTGACTCAAATCACATTATAGTCACTGAACGAACTATAATGGGATTCGACTCACTGAACTAAATGACCTACAATCAGGTATTTAGTTCGTTCGTTCACTTTAGTGATTAGTTCAATTGAACTTAATCTGAACGATTTGATACAACTCTATAACTGATATATATAAAGTAAACATATTGATATATCCATGTAAGTTTATGTCCACCTTCTGCTGGCTTAGCAGCTTGTCTGTTTGTCCTCTTTGCCAACTGACCAACCCACTGACCTTCTCGCTCTGGTCTAGCACAAATGTCAGCGAAAATGGCGGAAAAACAAATACAGCGTTTCCGGCAGAGGCGAAACCAGCAAAAAAAAGAACAGATTTTCTTTTACAAAAGTGGCAAATTTCGCGTATTTATTTAAACACATCCAACACAACATATGCTGACCATTTGGACAATACCGCCAGCTACCAAAATGTCCAAAGTCCGTTACACTTTATGGGCCAAATAACGACGAATAGAAAAAAAAGCAGAAAAAAAAGAAACGACCCTAGGTCAGAAGTCGTGGCAAGCCATGTACATAATTTTTACTTGTTGTAACAACAACAACAAAAAAAAAGACAACAGCAAAAATTATAAAAATCTAAATTGAATTATCCATATAAACGTCAAGGTCCTGGCGTTGCCCGCTGACTTTTTTTCTCTTTTTTTTTTTGGTATTTATCAATTTATGCCGGCGCAACGGATGTGGCTTATAATGTGTAACGTGACGAGGGGGAGGGTGGGTTGACTTGGAGCTGCTGTTGTCGGTTGTTGGTTTGATAGAAACATCAGAAATGCACTGTCCATCGCGTGCCAGGCAAGAGTTTGTTATGCCGCCTCCGCTGCCATGTTCTACAATTGTTTCTATACGAAAGTGTTCTTTTTTCTATACCCTTTAAATGGGAGAATGTGCTAAAAGAGAATATTAAGCTGTTAGGCAAATCTGTAATAATGTAAACAGACTTCTGCGATAAATACGATTGTCTAATATTGGTTATCATTTGCATACAGCTTGAAAATGTTAACTGTAATCAGGGTTGCCAAAACTACTCCATAGCAGCAGGAGCATTGGAAATATTACTATGCTATTGCTACTGCCCTGACTTTGAAGAGAGCAGTAGCAGAGCACTTAGCACAATACTTACTCTCTCACACATGCTGACATACTCAAAATGCTCTCTGCTATGTTTCGGAACAGATTTTAGCAATAGCAAACAAGTTGGGAGCAATTTTGAAGCAGAGCAAGCACAAAACTTTCGACTACTGCTATAGCTATAGTCATAGTAGCATTTGTTGAACTGCTCCCGTAGTTGCTCCCGCAGATGCTCCTGAAACTTATTAGGCAAGAAGTATTCAACTTTTATTTGATATCATTATTTATTAAGCTCAATTAGGCTCGTCCTTATCGTCACTAAATATTTTAAATTTGTGGCGAAGCATATATTGCTTGGTGCGTAGAGCTTTGGATTGCTGAAATGTCTATCATTCAAAATTGCTTTCATGGCTACTAAGTTTCAGGAGCATATATAGGAGCAAATTTGTTTGCTGTTGCTACAACTACAAATAGCAGATCGTTCATGTTGTGAGCTACTGCTATTGTTACAATTGCTTAGAAACATAGCAGAGATCATATTGTGCTTAGTGCTCTGTTATTGCTCTGTTATTACTCTGTTATTGCTCTATTCATGTTAGAGCAGTAGCCAGAGCAAAAGTTTAAACTACACAATAGCATAGCACTTTTAAACCGGGTCTGTAATTATGTAAGCAGACTTCTAAAACTTGTATTGGCTAATATTGATTACTACGATTTTTACTACAGCATGAAAATGTTAAACATATTTTGATATAATGTATACACTTGTAGTTTAGCAATTGATCTATCTATGCCTAGGGTATTCTCTAGCCAAGCTCTCTTTTTTTGTGTTTATTTTTTTGCACAATTTCAATTGCTTTAGCTTTTGGCTTTCGGCTTTGTGTGCTGCTTAAAGTGGAACGGTAAATGTCGCTTTTGGTAAGCCGGATTTCAATATGACAAGCAGGGAGGAGGTCCTTTTCCACTGTTATCCTTAAAATGGCTGCCATCTTGGCCCTCAACTCAAACTCAACCTTAAACTCAAACTCCACTCAACTCGACGCGCTCAAGCAAATATTAAATGAATCCTTTCAAAGCTAAGAATTCTTCTGCATTTCTATCTCTTTGCCTCTTTGCTCCTTGTGTCTCTTGAGAGTATAAAAGGACTTTGTCATGCGTAACTCATTATATTTTGCTCACAAAAGCACGTCAGAAATAATTACAATTCAGAGTGTACTATAAATGTGTAGACAAGAAAAAGAACAGAGCAAGGCTTAGCATTGAAAAAGTCCAAGTTATATTGTTTTTCCAGCTCTTAAATTGATGGAAAAATATTTCTAAGCTTTTCAAAGTTGTCATGAAGTTAAATATATATAGATTATTTAGTTATTTATGCAGTTGATTAGTTTATTATGTAATAATAAAAATTGAGAGAAAACGAGGATGTCTAAGATATAGATATAGCTATATCTTTAGTATATTATAAACATGAATTTATATCGTGAAAGTCTAGAATATAATATTTCTCATACGATTAGTTCAAGAATTTTCAGATTTAGCTAAAGCAAGCCGCAGAGTCGGGGCGGGAGCGTCAGTAGAATGTCCTGAGTCAGTTTCATACCCTTGCAGAACCCTGATGCACTTTTTGACCGATGTTTCCTATGACAGCTATATGATATAGTGATCCGATCCGACCGGTTCCGACATATGTACTGCCTGCAGCAAAAAGACTGTTCTGTACCAAGATTCATTCAGATAGCTCTAAAACTGAGAGACTAGTTTGCATAGAAACAGACGGACGGACAGACAGACGGATGGAGGGACAGACAGTCGGATAGACAGACGGAAAGATAGATAGACAGATAGATAGACAGACAGGCAGACAGACGGAAAGATAGATAGACAGATAGATAGACAGACAGGCAGACAGACAGACAGGCAGGCTGACAGACGGACAGACAGACAGATGGAAAGACAGACGGACACACACACAGATTTAAAGACAGACAGACAGACGGAAAGACAGACAGACGGACAAGCAGACGGACAGACAGGCAGACATACAGGCAGGCAGACAGACAGGCAGACGGACAGATAGACAGACGGAAAGACAGATAGACTGACGGACAGACAGACAGACAGACGGTCAGACAGATAGACAGACATAGAGACAGACATATAGACAGATAGACAGACAGAGAGACAGACATAGAGACAGATAGACAGACAGACAGATAAACGGACGGACAGACATGACTATATCGACTCGGCTGTTGATGCCGATCAAGAATATACATATAAACTTTATAGGATCGGACATGTCTGCTTTCAAGCGTTACACATTTCAGGACAAAATTTGATTACCCTGTGCAAGGGTCTAAAAAGAATACAGCACATCTTTTTTTTCTACTGCTGTGGGAAACAATTATGACACTGTCATGTTCCCTGCTACCAATGCCTCGCAATTCAGCTCAGCTTCATGGACATTAGCATAGATTGACATCAGGATACGGCTTGGGATTGGGACTCGAATTGCGATGTCGCATTGACATTTCAATTGTTAGCGTTGCAAATTTTGCAGTTCGTCTTATTGTTGTTTACATCAAACAAAGATTTACGGCAATTAAACATTGCAACTGGTCGACTGGTTGACTGGTTGACTGGTCGACTGCTCTGAAGTGACAACCCTCGCTATTATGTCCTTTGCGGTTCACAGGGTCTGTTCAGGAAGGGGTGGCTGTGGAGCGACGTTGCGTGTCAGCCGCGTCATGGTTCGGCGACGGCGGCACCAGCTAAAGGACTATACAGACTATACATCTACCATAATTTTTGGGCCATAAATAAACGGGCAGTTAGTTTTGATACTCGTCGCGACGCTGACAATTATCTATGTTGAGATTTATGAGTTGCCCCATTTTGTGTTGTTGGTTGTTGCACTGTGGCAAATGGCAAAACGTGTCTTTGCTGAGTGTGCAAATTTGTGCTGCTGCCGCCCTGGCAATTAATGTGTGTTTGTTTTTTTTTTTTTGCAGAAAAATCGACATTGGACTGCGTTACAACATCCGCCAACGCCGCCGCCGCCGCCGCCTCCTCCTCTGCCTCCAGCAGCATCGGCAAGAGCAACAGCAGCAACAGCAGCAGCAGCAATGCCACAAGCGGTGGCACCAATAATCCATTGTGTAAGTGTCACTTTTCACTTTCATCAACAACAATACTAGTACTTTTGAATTTAGCGCCCTGTCAGTCTGTAAGCTTTGACAGCTTTCAGTCAGGACAGCAACCAATGACAGAAGCTGATTGCTCTGCAACTACAGCCCAACAGAGGGCGCTGCTTAATGTCCTAATGTCACAATTGCCAATAACGCTTGAGTTTTGAATGGTGCTTCATCTAATCTTTTGCTAAGTCTGTGTGTACTTCATTGTCAGCAGGAGACTATGGTGGGAAAGTTGGACAAACAATTGATGTCCTTCTTGCCACTGTCAACAATACTGACAACAACAAAACGCAACAGTCAAAACAATTGTGCTTGCTACCGTTGATAATTTGACTCTTAAGTGCTCTTCAGTGCTAATCCTATTAAGCGTGTTGCTCAACACACACACACACACACACACACACTCGCAACCCCTCAAAGATAGCTCTCTCATCTCAGACACTAGACCAGCAAGGACACAGGCAGGCAGGCAGGGAGGTAGGCAGGGATGTGCCAACAACAATGAGGCTAATCGACAGATCATAAAATGATCAAAATGTTATGTGAAGCGCATTAGGGCGCACGCGTCGTTGACAGCGTGGCCAAACGAGGGGGGGGGGTAGAGGCTTTGGGGTGGGGGGTAGTGTAAAATTTCGAGGGGTAGCTCATTGAGTGTGAGATAAATTTCGATATGGACAATTGAGTGGTTACTTGTGCATACATATATTCATTGAAGAGCGGCAAAAAGGGTGAATCAAAAAACAAACAAGTTTTAAACTTATTGCTTAATTAAATAAGTGATTATTGCTTAAGTAAATTATTATTAGATTAGATTAGATTATTAGATAAAGAGATTGTTATTAAAGTGGAATATTGCAAGGAGTATAAACTGTCTGTCAGTAATGAGGCTGATAGCCTAAATGGTAACAGAAGGGAAAAAGTCAGAAATGTAAAACTGTCAGAAACTTGTGGAATTCTACTACAACTTTGATGGTTATATGTTAGGAACCTTTTACTTTAAAGAAGTATAAGGCTCTATTAAGTTTGTTAAAATAAATGAAGGGTCTAAAAATGTGCCTAACAGGTCTAAGGAAGTCTGGCAGACTCCATAAAGTATATATATTCTTAATCAACATCAACAGACGAGTCAATATAGCCATATACGTTTGCCTATCTTTCTGTCTGTCTGTCTCTCTGTCCGTCTGTATGTCTGTATGTCTGGTTGTCCGTCTGTCCGTCCGCCCGTCTGTCCGTCCGCCCGTCTGTCCGTCCGCCCGTCTGTCCTACTGTATAAACACCTAGATCTCAGAGACCATAAGAGCTATAGTAACCAAATTTGGTGACAATACTCCTGAGCATTCCACAAAGGTCAAGTTTGTTTTAGAATTTTTACACGCCCCTTCGGCCTCCAAAAATACCCGAATAACACGAGTAATTTAAAAGATACAAGTTCCAAATTCGACATACATAAAGTTTAGTTTAATTGCGCTGTGTTCTAAAAATTTCATTGCAATCGGACAATTAACATCGAAGATTTGAAGCAAATAAATGTGCGAATATACAATGGTTGGAGGCAGCAACTTGAGGCAAGCAAACTGGTAATTTGTCCTACTATCGACTATGGCTGCAGTGGCGAAATGGTTAGAGTGTCGAACTCTGGCGATGTGGTTCTGGAGCTCGAAACCTACCAGTGGCACACTTTTCTTAAATTTATTTAGGTTTATACTATTATTTGCTTTTTGAAGTATAAGTAAACGGTTTCTCATAGTCGACTCTGACTATCTTTCATCTTATTTATTTATAATTGCTTGTAGTTATTGTTATCACAATGCACAACTATTCGTAAATTAGCAACATTTTCCAGCTTGTTGCCGTCATCATCATCATCATCATCTTCTATGCCAATGCCAAAGAGGGCGGCGGCCAACAATGAATTGATTTATGAGCAACTCGTGCACAAATCTCAGGGGGTTGCCATAATGACTTGGCTGGGAGTTAAGTGAACCGCGAAAAAGGCAATGAATAAAAATATTTGGACATCAATAGGCACACACACACACACACACATGAAATACTCACACACACTGCCATGGGAAAAGTTTTCTTTGTGAACCAGGCCAAGTCATGTTCCTATAGTATGTTTTTTAGCCAAAAAAAAACTGTATATTATATTTAAGCATTAATATGTGCGCATAAATTTAAGGCAAGCGTCAGTCCGCGAAGCTGTCATAAAGGACAAGGCCAAAAAAATAAAAGGACACGCGAATTGTATTGAAGAAGCTGGCGCCGCGTTTTGTCCCGGTTTTCCAGTTGTGTTTTTTTTCATTTTTGCCAGGGAATGTGCGCCAGTTGTTGGCACAGCAGCAACAACATTTTCAATTTATTTTCACAGCCTGAAACAATTACGAAAAATGAAAAAAACAAACTGTGCGCAAATGAAATCAGAAATTAAATTTGAAGTGAGCAAAACATACGGCGCCCTTGTGCGAAGGCAGAACGAGGAAGGAGGGGGGAGTGTCGAGTGTCGAGAGTGCGGCAAGGACATTGGATACAATGTGACAATGTGACAACGTGGCACAGGTTTATGGGCGTCATGAATACATCGAGTGGGTGTGGCTCTAAACTCTAACAACCGCCGGCTGTGTTGAAAAGTCAGTCGGGGGGAGGGTTGACGAATTATGCGATTAAGTTGAAAATGTTGAGGAGATAAACGAAACCAGCAAGCGGACAACTGTTGCCAAATGTCACAACTTTTTCAAATGTTGCAATTATTTAATTAAGTTAGAGCAATAAACAGCGCTCTTGTTTGCAGAGAGATGTATCTGCATGAAGCTGAAGAAAAGTAAATAATGAATTGCGGAATGTAGAAGAGGTCTAAGAATTATCATAGCACAACGACCACGTTCTTTAGGAACTTTAAATGTCGAACTCCAGAACCCTACACAAGAGTTCGACACTCTAACCATTGCTCCAATGCAGCCATGGTCGATTACAAGCAATTATAAATGAATAAAATGAAAAAGAGAACGTTTACCTATAATTCATAAAGAAACTAATTGTATAAACCTAAAAAATATTGTAAATAATAAATTAATATTAAAAAAAAGTGTGTCTGTGATAGGTTTTGAACTCCAGAACCATACCGCAAGAGTTCGACACTCTAACCATTGCGCATAGTCGATTACAAGCAATTATTAATAAATAAAATGAAAAAGAGAACGTTTACTTATAATTCATAAAGAAACTAATTGAATAAACCTTAATAAATTTGTAAATAATAAATAAATCTAAAAAAAAATGTGTCTCTGATAGGTTTCGAACTCTAGAACCACACCGCTAGAGTTCGAAACTCTAAACATTACTCCAATGCAACCATAGTCGACTATTTGGCAAATTAACAGTTTTCTTGCCTCAAGTTGATACCTCCAACCTTTGTATATTCCAAAACTTCTTCAAATCTTCGATGTTTATTGTCCGATTGCATTGAAATTTTCAGTACACATCGCAATTGAACTAAACTTTATGTTTGCTGAATTTGAAACTTATAACTTTTAAATTACTCGCGATATTCGGATTTTTACGATTTTTGTGGGCGGTAGGGGGCGTGGCTAAATTCTAAAACAAACTTGAGCTTTGTCGAGGCCTCAGAAGTATTGTCAGCAAATTTGGTTACTCTAGCTCTTATAGTCTCTGAGAGCTAGCTGTTTATACAGCAGTACAGACGGACAGACAGCAGGACAGACGGACATAAGGTCGATAAATAAATATATATATATTCACTATAAAGGGAAATGGCGCAAAAATAAAACAAACTGTCTGAAAGCTGAGCAACAGGTTGTTTCCGTTTGGCCAGCATTGTGATTTATGCGCTTGAAAATGACCCGTTTCCGACATGAAATATCAAAAATCACGCGCACTTCTAAAGTTTAGAAAGCAAACGGCGACAAACACTTTAGTTTCGTTCGTTCGCTCTCTCTCTCTCTCTCTCTCTCTCTCTCTTACACTTTTTCGCCTGGTGACTTTCTCTGATACTCCGGCTGGCGGCGTTTGCACCTCCGCCGGAAACGCAGCGCAGCCAGAGCCGGAGGTGGCCGTGTCGAAGCGTCTCCGGTGGCCAAGCGACTGCAATTTAGTTGTCAATTGAATTTATGAGCCTGAGCCTGAGCCAAGAGGACCACAAAGGCCAACAAACAATTTATTGTTGTGCAGTTTTTTTGATTTTTGCTCTTCTTTTTACATTTATCTCAAGTAACACAACTCACGTGAGACCCTGGACCGCGGACCGTGAGAGACAATAATCGCTAAAAGTCAAACCAGGCAATCAGACAATCAGACAATTCGAGGGTCGCACGAGTCAAACCGCCGTAATTTATGACAGTCGTCGACACGTGAACAACCTCAGCACAACCCTCGAACTGAAATCCCTTTGCCCAAACTATGTATATAGTTTGTATGTTAATTGTTTGTTTGTCTGTTTGTTGTCATTGGCCCCTTTTTTTCAGTGAGTGTCGCTTGCTTTTGGCCCGAGTCAATGTTCAGGGTCAGCGTGTGAATATGTTAGCTTTCAAGTCAAGCGGCGGTAATCGGAGTCGTCAATCGTACCACACTTTTCACCCTTCAACCCACTTGAAAAGTCAACAAACTGACTGCCCCTCCCCCTCTCCCTTGATCACAACTTGCTGCAGTTTCGATTGCGCAATTATGACACGCATTGTTTAGACAGACACCCAACAAAAAAAAGAAAAAAAAAGGGACACCGTCTACAATATGTTTTTCCTTCATTGATTTCCTCATTTTCGTTTGCATTCTTTTTTATTGTTCCCCTTCGTGTTGTAATTTGTTTTCATTACAATTTTCACTCTTAATTGTTGGGTTTATCAAGCACTAGTTGTGGGAATTGTTTTCTTTTTCGGTGGGAAGAAGATTTTTTTTGTAGATAACAACTTGATAAGAAGTTTTTCTGCTAATTATTATTGCTTGAAAAGTTTGGGAATCTTTGTGAAATGAAGAATATTTAATTTGAATCAAAGTGTAATTAATTAAATGAAAAGAATTCTATTCTGTTTTATTGTATTAAGAGCTTATTTTTCTTTCTGTTGCAGTTTCTCTTTAGGACTAAACTATACTAATTGTCTTGTTTATTAAAAGAATATAAGATATTTTAGTAGTGTAGCAGGCCGATAGTCTGTTAACATTCCAATACTCTGTTAACACTACCATCACTACATTGTTTACCCTACCATCACTATATTGTGTAGCATCCCATCACTCATTATCCAGATGGATTAGCTATCTCGCTTTAACCTATTAAGACAATGGAGATCGACCTAGCTTGATCTCGCTCTGCCAGAGTTAGTCGTTTGAGACAGACGAAACAAAGCGTACGTCATAGAAAATAACTGCGTTTTTCGTTTTAAATTAAACGATTACAGAAGATTTCTTGAGAATGTAGAAACTGCAGCTAAGAATGTTTCTACTAGATTACAGACTTCTGCAAGTATCGATATTATTACACCTTTTTCTCTCATCTATTGCATATAATAACAAATACATTACTCACAACTGATTCTAGCGTCGCAAGATATGTCTTTGCTAGGCTTAGATCATTAACTTATCAAATATTGTACTGATGACTGACAACTCTTGAAATATATAAATACATAGACCGCGAGTCAAGCTAAGAGACCCCTTTAATTATAAGTAGACCTAGAATATAGCAAATTTTCATATTTTTGTAGGATTAAGATAGGTAAATTCTGATGACTTCAAAGTTCGTTTCATTCAAAATTGAGTTGAAAACGATATGCATATTTCAATGAAAAGTTTAATACCAATCTGATGGAAATTATGCAAAATCCGAGGTCTAGTCATAAGTCTATATATTGTAGCGAACTTTGCGTGAACCAGTATGTTCCCGCCCTCGTCAGTTTTTGCGATATGAACGATCCCTGTTTATCGATATATCGATAGACAATTATTGACGCTAGATGCCAATTGGTTCATCGCTCGCTTTCTCCTCTTCTTAACCTAAGCTTGCTAGCGGGTGAACATTTTCAAAGGCTCTCGAAAATCTTCTAAGTTTGGTAAAAACGAATAAAGAATCTTCTTTTAGAAGTCGCGGATATCTTGCCGTGTTTCATTTCTTAACCCCTATAGCACAACCGTAATCTTTAGTACCGCTCGGCTAACCGTGTGGAGAGGCTGCTGTTATTGCGCAGCATAATTTCGCTATAATATCTTATATTACTTATTTTAATACCAATTCCCACTCCTATCAGTTTCGTTTCGTAAGCTATTCATGCAAAAGTATTCAGTATTCAATACTTCAATTCAACTGCAAGAAAGAAAGAAATACATATGTATACAACCATTAACCCATTGCTGTCGCCAATTCAGTGCTGATTTATGGGATGTCACTTTATGGCCGTTAACGCCCTTTTGATTAACAAATAGTAGTAGTGAACCAGCCAAGGATCATATGAATAACAATATGTGTATTGTATTATTTTCATACTCTACGAAAGAGCATAGTGATTTTGCCAGGAATTTTGTATTAACTAGCAACTTTATGACACAATTTGTTTACGCTTTAAAAAGGGCATGAACATTTACTGACTAAGAAAGTAACTTTGATTACAATTCAAGTCAATATTAAATACGATTTTCAATTCAATGGGTAATTTAGTGTCTCTGGGATTCCTTTTTAAACTAGCAACTTTAGGAAACAATTTGTTTACGCTTTAAAAAGGGCATGGCTATTTACTGAATAAGAAAGTAATACTATCTTTAAGTTTCTAGGTATGTTAGTGTCTCTGGGTTGATGCTTAAGTTAAAGATAATACTTCACTAAAAGTAAATTTCCAGGTTTGCTTATAAAGTGTACTAAAAAATCAACTATAATTTATAACTTTCTGATAAATGCTTTATATTGTATACAATTTATGCTAGAGCATTGCCACTTCGTCTTTGGCTTTTTGCCATTTTTTTCAGTACATGTTATAATTCGTATTATAACAATACGCATTTTTAGCAGCAATAACAAAAAATACAACAACAAAAAAAAGCACAACGCGAATAAAATCGCTGCAGGCAAAAGTGAGCAATCCGTGCTGCCGTCGGAACGGAACGGATTCGCATTAAAGACCCGTAACCGGCTGGCCAAGAAAGGAGCAATCATTCCAAGTCGTCATAGTTTGCCCCCTATGCATTGAATGCGCCTGTCATGCCGCTGGCAGGCAGTCGGCCAGTTGGCCACGTGCCGTTGAGTCGATGTTGCTGTTGCTGCTGTTGTTGCTGCTGTTGTTGTTGTTGCTGTTGCTGCTGTTGTTGTTGCTGCTGTTCTTGTTGCTGCTGCTGTTGTTGTTGCTGTTGTCGTTGCCGTCGCGTGTTACATCATTCATACGTCATTAATGGCCACGTGTGCAAGAACAACAGTTCCTTGCCTTGCCTTGCCTTGCCCTTGCCTTGACTCTTGTTGTTTTTGTAGGCAGACTGTTTTTGTAGCATGCACACAGGCGCGCGTAATATTAGCAACATTTGCCAGCTCCCTCTCTCTCTCTCTCTCTCACTCGTTCTATCTGTGTCTGCCTGTTCCTTTTTTTTTTGGCTGCTTTATTGAGCTTGAGAAAACAAATCGCAGCGTTGATTGCGTTTCTTATTAACAGCAAATGTTGGTGGTTGCCCAAGTCAGACAATATGCTGCCTGTCCACTCTCTCTCTCTATTCTCTTTCCCCCTCCCCCGTTCGTGTCATGTTTGTCTTGACGCTCCGTTGACTTCTGGCTGCACACAAATAAATGGACAGACCTTGATGCATTGACTGCCCCCCCCCCCCTTTGGCAGGGATAAGGTCAGGAGGTAGGGCACAAGTGAAACAAGGGGGCGTCAAAGATGACGCATTTGTAATAAAATCAGTTAGATTGTAGAAGGTGTGCCAACAAATGCGACTTACTAACCGCGATTTAAATAGCTCTACCGAACGGAAATGTTCCGGGGGAGCAGTGGAGGGCTTGGTGGGAGGGTGGGGGTGCTAGGAAGGAAGGCATGCAAAATGGCGGAAACAATGCCACAAAAGAAATTAATTTAAAGTTTCACCACAAGCATGAAAATGAAATTACATAATGAATGCAATTAAAATACGAACTAAATCCCATAAACACTCATACACACGCACTCACACAAGCACACTCACACACACACACACACACACATACATGGGCAGCGACCTAAAGTCCTGGCAAACATTTGAGCCAAGTAAACTTAGACTTCCCTTGGCGCTTCAACTTCTCCTTTGGTTGGCGGCAGCCGTTTGCAAAGAACAGCAAATTGCTATTTAGCCATTTTAGATTCCATTAGCACTGGTTAACACACTCACACACACACACACACACACATACATACGTTTTTGCGAGGGTCACTTCTTTAGTTATAGATATGTTTATTAATAATATATGTTTTATTTATTTACGGACTGAAATTAAACGAAGTGATCAAGTTATTGTGTTTTATTTATTTATTTCTTGTTACTGACTATATCAATAAATATTAACATTAGTTATTGCACTAGTTTAACGTAGAAAGCCTTAAAGAACTATAATTATCATTCAGTTGTTGTATTTTGTTTATATCTACAGCTATTCCCTTGTTTACTTTAAGTAGCAGGCCGATAGTCTGTTAACATTGCAATACTCTGTTAACCCTACCATCACTAGATTGTATACTTTACCATCACTAGCTTATGTATCCTCCCGTCACTTATTATCCAGATGTACTAGCTATCTTGCTTTAACCTATTAAGACAATGGAGAGGGACCTAGCTTCATCTCGCTCTGCAGAGAGTTTTGAAATACAGTGGCTTAAAAATATTATTTTTCAATTTCACACAAGAAAGGAAGTTTAATTAAATTTTATATATATCTGCACACAATATTGATACCATTTTTAGACCTTTACTTTAAAAAAGTAAATAAGATCTATTAAGTTTGTTAAAAAAAAATAATAGACCCGTTTTACTTTGTTAAAGTAAAGGGTCTAAGAATGTGCGTAACAGGTCGAAGGAAGTCCGGCTGACCCCATAAAGTATATATATTCTTGATCGGCATCCACAGCTGAATCGATATAGCCATGTCCATCTGTCCGTCTGTCCGTCTGTCTGTATGAGCGCCTAGATCTCAGAGACTATAACAGCTAGAGTCACCAAATTTGGTATGGTGGTTCGTCTATGGGCTAAGCAGATCAAGTTTATCTTCTGCCTCCGTAAATCGAAAACAAAATTTTTGAATTCCCATTAAAGCTAGAGTCCTGAATTTTGGCACCCCGGTCGAGCATCAGGATCCTAATGTATCCTGAAAATTTCATCACGATCGGATAATAAACTCGGAAGTTATTCAAAACTCAATATTACTCAGTGTCGGGCCAAAGGAAGAAGAAGATCATATTGACGTTACAATGCACTATCAGAGTATTTGCCTATTTTAGAGAACTAATTAAAACCTGAAGGTATATAAATAAGTTCTAAGTTTGTTATTCTTATTTCCATTTTGAAGAATAAGTAAAGTAAAGGTCTCATAGTCGACTTCGACTGTAGCCTTTCCGACTGGTTTATTTAGTACGATTAAAAGCAGTCGACAAGAAATTAAAGAAAAATATTTAAAAATAATATTAGAAGCTTAAACTAACAATTAAAATTTGTACTATAATTAAATACCATTTTAAATTAAAACTGAAAAGAAGAAAATTAAGAAAGTTGTAGAAATCTCTGGTTAATCAAAATTATGATTTTAAATGACGAAACATTGGTTGCAGGGATTGGGAAAAACTCCAGAAAAAAACCAAATCAGATCAATAAGTATTAGTATTGCAATTAGTGTTGGTAAAGGTGTAAATATTAGTATTTATGCTGTATGAGTATAGCTAATAATACTAGAATTAGGATAAGTATAAGAGTTAGTATTATAATGCAAGTTAGTATTCAAATTTTAAATTTTAAAATTAATATGAAAGTAAGAATAAGGTATAAGAATGAGTATAAGTTAATATATTATTAGTTATATTTGGGTATTAGTATTGTAATTATTAGTTATATTTAGGTATTAGTATTGGTAAGGTCGGAAATTACTCGCAAGAAAAAGGAGAAGTGTTTAAAAATACATTTCATATGGTAATTAAATAAGTTTTGATAAAATTATGAAAGTTGTCAGTTTAAAAAGTTAATTTGCTAAGAAATTGTATTTAAATGGACATAATTTGATTGTTTTTGATTAGCCAATGAGCGACCCTCGTTGCCTTAAGAGCATATGATGGTAAATGACAGTTGTTAAGTTGAAGTTGTTGCCGCCCATCAGATAACTTTTATTAAATAACTTGTCAAAGCATGGCAGCAACACACACACACACACACACACACAAACACACACACACACACACACACACACACACACACATGTCATTTGCCTTGAGTTGCCAACTTTGTGTGTGTGTGTTCAAATCGAAATTTGTTTTTAGCAAAGCAACGCAGTGAAAAAAACTATAATAGCATTCGCTTTGTGTGTGTGTGTGGGTGTGTGTGTGTGTGTGTGGGTGAGCAGCTGCAATTTGTTCGTTGACGCCTGTGAATTAGCCAACCCAACTGGCAGAAGGACACAGTATGCTATACTCCACATGGCCAACGGCAGGATTAGCAAAAGGACAAAACGAGTTGAAGCTCGACAAAAACAATTTCAATGATCACAAAAATTAATTAAAGCAGCAAAAGGAACTAAAATGGAAGAAGTATGTGTGTGTGGGTGTCTCTGTGTGTGTGGGGGGGTGTGTGTGTTGTGGGTGTCTCTGTGTGCGTGTGTGTGTGTGTGTGTGTGTGTTTCTCTCTCTGTGTAAGTCTGTATCAGTTATTTTCCATAGCCAGGCAAATACGAGCTGCAACAGCAACAGCAAAAGTTGCACTTGAGCAGCTGAATTGACGTCGCCATCGCCGTCGCCAGCGTCAACGTCAGCAGCGACGTCACAGTCAGCGTCAACGCCTGCGTCAACGTCAACGTCAGCGTCAACGCATCCCCACGCAGTGCTTGCAATCAACGGGCTAACAACTATTGTCGATTTGAGGCATCGCAACAAGCAACTTGAATGGCCATCACTCACACACACACACCCAGTAGCAGCATTGTTTTCAGGTGTTTACCCCCCCCCCCCCCCCCTGAACTGCTCCTATGCCTAGTTCCCTACGCCCACTTGAATTTTATGCAGCGCAGCGCCAACGTTTTGTGTAGTGTATACGACGAAACGGTAATATCCTTGTGTTTGGTGGAAGGAAAAAGGAAGTGGATAATACATCCGTCCTTGTTGCTTCGTGTCACCCACTAAAAAGTCGACGCCACTTCTCAGCGAGTGCCTAGCCACAGTTCATAGTGAAAGAAACAGCAATAGAGCGAGTGAATAAGACAGATAGAGAGAGGGAGAGAGAGAGCGGGAGAGAGAGCGGAAGAGAGAGCGAGAGAGAGAGAGAAAGAGCGAGTGAGAGAGGGATAGCTGACAAGCTGAGAAGCTACAAACGAAGCTGTGTGGCTCTGATTTCAAGTGGAAACGGTAACCTCCTACAAAAGAGCAGAGGAAGATAGAGCAAGAGATAGGGGAGTGGGTGGGGGAGTGTGTGAGAGGGAGGGGGTATGAGTGTGGGAGCGGGGGTAGATAACTACACTTTATAAGATATAGTAGAAACATGATCGATAGCACACAGTTTTCAGTTTTGTCGGTATCCATAACCAAAAAAAGTTTTCAAGTTAAACAAGCTGCCATTTGCAAAAAGCTTTGGCTGTGGGGCTGTGAGAGTGTGCGTGTGTGTGTGTGTGTGTGTGTGTGGGGCTGTGCGAGTGTGCGTGTGTGTGTGGGGCTGTGAGAGTGAGCGTCTGTGTGTGTGTATGTGTACAAAGCTAGGCCACACCTTGTCTCAACGCTGATTGGTGTTTCAACGGAAAAGGGGTGGCTGCCTTTTTTGCTAGGGATTATAACCTAAGTATATCCTGGCGCATAAAGGACAACAGCAGCGACGTCGTCGTCGCCGTCGTCAAACAGAGTCAGCAACACACAGACAGACAGATAGATACACAAAAGCAGCAACAGCAGCAGCGGCAGCTACAACTCTGGCAGCATTTAAACCCACCACCACCCACCCAGCGAACCAGCAAGCACCAGAGTAAACCACCCACCCCCTCTTTATACACACCCACACTCAGACATGTGACTGGCTGAGCCTGCGCCTTTTTAACTGAGGGGTTGTAACACAGCTCGCTGTGTGTATGTGTGTGTGTGCGTCTGTGTGTGTGTGTGTTTTTGGGATTGTGCCCCGGCCAGGATATGCGCGATTTGACGACGGAATGAAATCAATTGTTACGCTGCCGTGCCACAGATCGGACGCAATCCGGTGTCAGTGTTTGAACAAATCTCAAAAACTCTCTCAGCGCTTGTTTGCCACACTGCGTATACGCGATTCGTGAGTTAACAAACAACAACAGCAATAGCAACAACAACAGATTGACACATATAAATCAGTTGGACACGCGAACACGTTACACACACACACAGACAGGCTAAAAATCAAAGCAGGTCCAAAGTGCATTGCAGTAAGCTCGACCGGAAGTCGAGGTGTCCGGTAACGGTAACCGGTTCCGATCGTCACTTTTCCCGTTCCTTTTCCTGTTCCTCCAAACGGCTCCGGCTTCGGTTCCGACTCCGATTCCGTTTTGCGGTCGTGTTTTTGACTTTTTCAAAAAAAATAAATTGAATTGAGTGGCCGATTGAAGGACACAACATCACTTGACTTCATTGTGTGTGTGTGTTGTCTAGTACTATGTCCATGTGTGTGTATTATTAGCTTCCGATCCGGCAACCAGCAATTTACCGCCAGTCAGTTAAACGTTTCATAGATTGAGAGCGAGAGAGAGAGAGAGGAGTATCCTATTGTCTATCATTTGCACCGCCGGCGGTGTTGCCGTCCCGCTGCTGTCACAATGCTTGACATCAAGTCATCCGCTGATTATTTGTCACGCTCCACGGGCAGCTTTAGCAATTTCTCAATGCTCTTCGCAGGTGAGTGGGCAATGTGTGAATCCGGCAGGCCGTCGGTCATAGGCAATCCCACGTGGAATCCAAGTAAATAAATATTAATAATTAATAATTAATACTTAATATTTATACTTACATTTAAGTTTCCATCGTTGAGCTGTAAACTTTGCAAACAAATTCAAGCAAAACAAAATTTATTTGGAATTTTTTGTATTTTTCTTTTCACTCTTTGCAGATTCCTCGTACAAATCGTCGTGGGGTTCCCACAGCTCAACACAGTCGCAAGGTGAGTGCAGAAATTTAAGCATTCTAAGTGTTATTTAATTTTGAATTAATTTAATAATATTAAGGTATTATTCATAAAGGAAAAGCAGTTGAAAATACATTAAATTATATAGCTGAATTAAATAGAATGCAAATAAATCAAATTAAATTAAAGGTATAGTCGAAAAGAAAAGGAGAACAATTTTAATATTTATAATAAATATTTAATATTAAAATGAGAAATGAGAAATATTACAATGAGATATGAAAACGGCCTTATTAACCCAGATGAAAATTAACTAAAAATAATGCAATTTTCTTTAGAGTGACAATCATTTAGTATAAAGTCTACCAACGGATATCTTAATATCTTAAATCAACTTAACATAATATTTAGAAATATATTTTGTGAAATACGTATAAGTAGAAGAAACAAAATCTGCAATAAGTGACCATTAAATTATTATATACTTTAAATGAAAATTCGTTAAGCACTTCATTATTAAATTAATTGAGATGTCGTCGTCTTGAAGATTAAAGAGTTGTAACTATTTGAATATAGACTATAGATATGAAGAGTGTTGCATCTTTCGGCTAGAAATTTTAGTAGTTAGTACTAGTATTTAACTTTTTAAAAATCCTTTAAAAGAATGGCTATCAAATATCTATAGATTTTCACCTGATTATCTTTGAAAGTTTCGCACTTTCATTGAATTAACTTGACTGTAGATTTATACAATCTATCAAAAATATACACTAGTAGGCATATATATTTTGACAAAACTTAAAGTTAAATCTACTCATAATTTCAACATTCTTAATGTAAATTCTAGCATCAATGGAAAGGTCGTTTTAATTCCATTTGAATAATACATAACTTTCCTTAATATATTAAGTATCCCTTGATATTTTAGACTTAAAAGTCTAGTTTTTAAACTTTTTTCCTCGATTTTTAACAAAAATCAGTGTGTAGGGATTTCAAAGTAATTATCTTTAAGTCTTTGCCGTTTCTCATTTTGATATAACTTTGCTTTATATTTCTATAATCTTAAGTTGAAGCTTCTTTCTTTATTAGACCCTTTACTTTAAATAAGTATAAGGGTCTATTAAGTTTGTAGAAAACAAAATGTGCGTAATAGGTTTTAAGGAAGTCTGGCAGACCCCATAAAGTATATATATTCTTGTCCAGCATCAACAGCTGAGTCGATATAGCCATGTTTGTCTGTCCTGAGATCTGGGTGTTTATACAGCAGGACGGACGGACAGACGGACAGCAGGACAGAGGGACAACAAGAAAGACGGGTAGCAGGTCTTTCTTGTTGTCCCTCTGTCCTGCTGTCCGTCTGTCCGTCCGTCCTGCTGTATAAACACCTAGATCTTAGAGACTATGAGAGCTAGAGTAACCAAATTAGGCGACACTACTCCTGAGGCCTCCACAAGG
This sequence comes from Drosophila histrio, assembly GCA_958299025.2. Taxonomy (NCBI): domain Eukaryota; kingdom Metazoa; phylum Arthropoda; class Insecta; order Diptera; family Drosophilidae; genus Drosophila; species Drosophila histrio. The sequence continues at coordinate 2,949,068 of OY729166.1, read as the reverse complement.
GTAAAGTTTTGTTTTAGAATTTTGCCACGCCCCTTTACGGCCCCCCAAAAATCGGAAAAACACGTATATGAGTAATTTAAAAGATACAAGTTTAAAATTCGGCATACATAAAGTTTAGTTTAATTGCGATGTGTACTGAAAATTTCATTGCAATCGGACAATAAACATCGGAGATTTGAAGTAAATAAATTTTCGAATATAGTACAAAGGTTGGAGGCAGTAACTTGTGGCAAGAAAATTGTTAATTTGCCAGATAATCGACTATGGCTGCATTGGCGCAATGCTTAGACTGTCGAACTCTTGCGGTGTGGGTCTGGAGTTCGAATCCTACTTTATTTTAGGTTATTAGTCATTTCAAAATTTATTTATTATTTACAAATTGATTTAGGTTTATACTTTTCTTTCCTTTTTGATGAATAAGTAAAGGGTTTCTCATAATCGACTCTGACTTTTCGTCTCGTTTTACAGAATTTTACTTAGTTTTCTCTAGAAATAGTTGAGGTAAATTCCATTTAAATATACACAAAGTAAGCTTATCTCTTGTCAGCAAAGTTTCTCTTTTCTATATGCCAACAACATTCAAATAAAAAGAAAAAACTTTACACACTTTACCAAAGTTTTAATGCTAGCAAATTAATATGAATGGCTAAAAAAGATCTCAGAAAACTTTGTAAGACTAAAATTGCAGCAAATTGTTGGCCACAAGTCAATAGATGTAAGCATATATATAAATATTTAAATATGTGATTATTATGCATGTAAATAAGTCAATTGAATATGAGTACGTGTTAGACATAGAAGGGAGCTCAGTGAACCATGCAAAATGTTAAGCAATTCAACAAGCATCAATAGAATGAAATGAAAAAGAAAATAACAAACCAAAAAAGGTGTTAACTACACGTGTTTGTTGTCAGTTAGTCACTCAGTGCCTCAGTCTGAAAATTGGAGAAGGGTTTCGAAGGGTTTTTTCTGTTGGATGCAATGAGGCGTAAGAACACGCATAGGGTATATTTATGTACATATTTATTTTGGGTTGGAAAACTGTTTAAGCTGCTCATTAAGCTAGTTAGGCGAACACTTAATTGAAATTACAAAACAAAGCCGATGACTTGAGGCGAAAAATCTGAAAGCTGAAAGCTGAAAAGTGTTTTAAACACATTTAACACAAAATTTCAGCTTGGCTGAACGTGTTTTGCTGCTAGCTAGATGAGATGCCATCAAAATCGTGCAGCTAAAGTTTTTGCTTTGTGTACCCAACCCACCCACCCACTCAAACCACCCAAACACCCAACCACCCAACCAACTCACACTACAGAGTGTTCCAACTGTGATGCTGATGCTGCTGCTGATGCTGCTGCTGCTGCTGCCGCTGCTCAAATGCAATCGGGCGTCTTTTGTGCTCTTCGCAGTTGAGTGGCCACGTAAAGCGTAAAACCCAAAAATGTCATATGAAAAGTTCTCATTTGTTGTTGCTGTTGTTGTTGTTGTTGTCTCTCTTCTATTCTTTTTTTTTTTGCACAATAAGTGACAACGAAAACAACAGCGGGCGGTGTATACTCACTCAGCCATACCATATACCATATTCCATGTTCTATGTCCATGTCCTTTGGCCGTCGACCGTCGACCGTCGTTGCCAGCGGCTTTAATTTGTATAGAGCGTGAAGTTTGCCACAACTTGAACGCATTTTGACACTCCACTTCACCACTCCTCATTGCGTCTCTCTCCTCAATGCAATGAGATCTCATCGCGGCATGTTGAACATTTTAAATTGAATTGCCAGCGGCATTGTTTTGCTTCAACAACAATCATATTCCATTAAAATGAAACAGGCCTCAGTCCTCAGGATTCAGGCCTCCAGCACATTGCTCATGTCACAGTCACAGTCACACTCCATAGTCACAGTCACAGTCTTTGTTGCCTTTGGCACTGATTTTTCGCTTTGATGACAGTACTGTGATAATGTTTGTGCTGCGGTTGAATTGATAATGTTGTTGATTATTTAAGTGTTGACGGAGAGAAATAACTGACAACTGGTTAGCTGGCTGACAGACCGCTAACAGCTTCAAATGAACTCATTTGCGGCATACATCTATACGATCTCTACGATTAAGGAGTATTTTTAATACGACAAGAGCATATACGCTGTATTTTGGTAGATTTTTCTAATATAATTTAGTTATTTTTCCATTTCCAAGGACTTCTTTACTGCTATATATACTGTCTCTTGCTCCTGGTATAGAAGAAACTTGATTTATAACAAGAGATTATCATAATTTTATACTCGACAAGAGAGTGGAAGATATATTTATCACTTTTCTATATAATTCTTTACGCAAACATTATAGATTAAAGATCTTACTTAAGAATAACTAGAATAAGCAAAAAGCCGGAGAGTCGGGGCGGAAGCGACAGTGGGGTGTTCTGAGACAATCTTCTTTGATTTCATAGGCTCGCAGAACCCTGATGCACTTTTCAAGCGATCTTTCCTATGGCAGCTATATGATATAGTTATCCGATTTAAAGCAGATTTGGTGAGGATATGTAAGACATGTCTATATACATAATCTGCGAGTTTGGTTGAAGAGTGTTGAAAAATAAAAGAGTTTGTCATACAAAAGTATGATTTTCGACCGATAGTTCCTATGGCAGCTATATGATATAGTGATCCGATCCGACCGGTTTCGACATATGTACTGCATGCAGCAAAAAGACTGATCTGTACCAAGTTTTATTCAGATAGCTCTAAAACTGAGAGACTAGTTGGCATAGAAACAGACGGACGGACAGACAGACGGACTGAAGGACAGACGGACAGACAGACGGACAGACAGACGGACCGACAGAGAGACGGACGGACAGAGGGACGGACAGACAGACAGAGAATCAGACAGATATATAGACAGACAAAGAGACGGACAGACAGACAGACATACCGACAGCCGGACAGATAGACAGACATTCAGACAGACGGACAGACACGCGGACAGACAGATAGACAGACAGACGGACGGACAGACAGATAGGCGGACAGACAGACGGACAGACAGACAGACAGACAGACAGACAGACAGACAGACAGACAGACAGACAGATAGATAGATAGACAGATAAACGGGCAGACATGCGGACAGACAGACAGACGGATGGATAGACAGTCAGGCAGTCGGATAGACAGACAGACAGAAGTACAGACAGACAGACAGATAGACGGACATACAGACAAATGGAGACAGACAGACGAGACAGACGGATAGACAGTCAGATAGACAGACAGAAGTACAGAAGTACAGATAGACATGGCTATATCGACTCGACTGTTGATGCTGATCAAGAATATATATACACTTTATTGGTTCGGAGATATCTGTTTTCATACAAATTTTGGGACAAAATTATAATACCTTCGGCAGGAGTATAATCAATATTTATTTATAAAATGTCAAGGCTGCTGTCTTATTCATTCGATCGCCATTAGGTTTATATTAAACATAGAATATTTGCATTGATTTCAACTATTTTATATTTTAAGCTGATAAGAGTAGCTTACAGTTTTCCGAAATTCACTTCAATATTATTTTAAATTTTTAAATTAAATTTCCAACTATAAACTATACTAATTCGTTTGTTATTTATTTCTTTTAAATATTCACAGGCTACAGCTCGAATGCGTTGAGTATTAAACATGATCCGCATACACAACTACGGCAACCTGGTAAGTGTCACAATTGGACTTGTTCAAAGTGTTCCATTAAAAATATTTAAAGTAAAGAAATACTATATAGTAATAGAAGTTGCTTGAGTTCACGTGCCGCATTGTTTAAGCCAAAATCCAAAGCTAAACATAAACAGCATTCGATGCTGAATGTTGAATGTTTACCAACTAATACTAATAAAGTTTCTCGCTTCTTGAAATGTGCGCACGTTGCAAGTGCCACTTGAGTTTCGGGTACGTTTCGCTTTTTCATTCATTGGGTTTTTTTGTATTTCTGAAACAAATACCACCACTCGAAGTCAAAGTGAGTGCGAGTGTGATTGTGATTGTGAGTACCCTGTCCAGTCGTGCGTCATTTTACTCTCCCTCTCGCTTTAAAATGCGAATCGCATAACCCAGTGAGAAAAAACCCCTGAAATACTGTCGCAAATCAAAACCTTAAATACGCCACTTGAAAACGGAATGGAAACAAAAGTGTATACACTCATTCTCGTATTTGAATTGAAGCGTAATGGAAACAATTGAAATACCCATAAAGGATTCTCAATTAGAGCGGGTCCCAGACGCACTCCAAAAACGTTGCCAAGAACTTGGCTTGCTAAAATTTTTGATGGCCGAATGCATGAATAAGACGCGTGCCACAGGCGGCAGTGTTGTTGTTGCTGTTGTTGTTGTCGGTGGCATTAAATTGTTGAAAGAACAATGCCATGCAACACACACACAGTTCTATGATTTTGGATGATGCGAATTATGGACAATTTGTGTGCCAGAGTCTGTGCCATGTCTGTCACATTCATTCATGTAACCTTTAGCTGGCTGCGCCTAAGAGTATGCTAAGCTTTTTATGCTGACGCTGCGCATGCAGGAAATGCGCGCCGGATAATAAGTGAAATGGATATGCAACTAGAAGTGAGTGTGTGTGTGAGTGTGTGTGTGTGTATGAGTGTGTGTATGAGTGTGTGTATGAGTGTGTGTATGAGTGTGTGTATGAGTGTGTGCTGTACTCGACAATTGTGCGCAAATGAACCACATTCGTTTTGGCTCTCTAAGTGCAGTTTTGGTAATGCATTTTCATTTCATCAGCGGAAACGTAACTTGCCCACGTATTATTGTACTGTTTTCTATTTTCTTTTTCTATAGACACATAATGTATTCCGTTTTGGCAGGTCCTTCATTAACACATTTGCATAAAACACTTACGAAAAGCGCTTGAAAAAACTAAAATAAAGAAACTTATGTTCAACCCTCTTGTTTTTTTTTTTCTTTTGCAGATCCATATCAAATGTTCGGACCCACCAGCAGCAGACTGGCCAGCTCAGGTGAGTGTGTGTGTGTTGAAATTACAAAAGCATAAAGATACAGGTGCTTAGATTAAGTTGATCAACGAAACAAAGCAAAGAAAATACCATAACGTGTCCATAACTTAAGTCGAAACCACCACCACGACTTCGTCCCACTTGAATTGCATTTCATTATCATATCAATTTCTGGCTGAGATTCGGCTTAACGTTAGTCACTGGCTGCGCCGTCTGGTTGTGCGCCCTAACAAATTAACCCATTGCATGCACTGTGTCCATGTTGCAACCCCCTACCCCCCATTTCCTAGGGGCAGTTTTCTAATTTATGCGAAAGGTGCTTTTCGGAAATTTATTATCCGCGCGTGTGTGTGTGTGTGTGTGTGTGTGTGTGTGTGTGTGTGAAAGCATTGCATTGGGCGTGGTTCAGCTGTATTATTCTTTTTCAACTTTACGCTGGCAACGTGAACGTAGCACGCGCCCAAAAACTGACATTAAAAATGAAAAAGAAATCTAAAACTTTTAAAAGGGTTAAAAATGGGTGTGCATTTATCACTTATGATTAATTGTCAGCAAAGAAAAAAACGTGAGTGTGAAAGGGTTTATTTGGTAGTTATCATAAATGTCATTGTTCTAAACTTATACTCATCTCACATTAAAGATATAATTTTAAGCCACGTTTCAGCGTGTGTCAGACAAGCTTTGTTAGGGTTAAAGGTCTAAATAGTCATGATTTTTATTGCCTACAATTGTTTTATATTTTACATACAATGGAAAAGTTTTCTGAATTAATTTAAAGTCCAACTAATGCTGACTTTATTATATTTTTAATTAATTTTATTAGAGCCTTTACATTAGTAAAGTGTAAGGGTCTATTAAGTTTGTCAACAAAATGTGCGTAACAGGTCGAAGGAAGTCTGGCAGACCCCATAAATATATATATATTCTTGATCACCATCAACAGCCGAGTCGATATAGCCATATTCGTCTGTCCGTCTATCCGTCCGTCTGTCCTGTTGTATGAACTCCAAGATCTCAGAGACTATAACAGCTAGTGTGGCCAAATTTGGTGACAATTCTCCTGAGATCTGCAGGGAAACTGGTAATTTGCCAGATAATCGCCTATGGCTGCATTGACGCAATGGTTAGAGTGTCGAACTCTTGCGGTGTGGTTCTGGAGTTCGAATCCTAGCAGAACAAAACTTTTTTTTAGGTTTTTATTCTTTTTAAAATGTATTTATAATTTACAAATTTATTTAGGTTTATTCTATTATTTCCTTTTTGAAGAATAAGTAAAGCACTTTTAGTCTACTTTGACTGTAGCCACTCCGATTGGCTTTTTTTATTCGAAATTATCATAAATATTTGAGTTGAGAACTTCTACCTACCTTAGTTAAGACACTACTCTAAGTCACATTTCAATGTCTGTCATAAAAGCTTTACAGGGTTTTATGCATATGTTATATATATATTTAATTTGGCAAACATGCTTAATAGATTTTAAAGTTTTGTCTTAGATAAACTTATAATAATTTTGATTTAATATATAGACTTAATACTACTAAAACATGACTTAGCTACGCCTTCAGCAATTTACTTTATTTATTAAGTTAGCCTTTAATTTTGTTCAATTTAAACTTGCTGGCATTCCTGCAATGTTTTTTGATTTAAATAAAATCAATAATATGTATTGATTCTATGCCAGGATGAGTATTATCCATTAGCCGCCATGTTGACCATAACTGAACCCCTTGAATTACCCCCCACAAACTCGCACCCCAACTACCAAAAAAACGATTGCCAAACATGGCGTTTGAACGGAATTAGCATAAAAATTCAGACGCCCCAACATTTTCCGGCGCGACATTTACACGAACCGAGCGCCATTGCAAAGCGTCAATCTCCCTCTCTCTCTCTCTCTTTCAACTCTTGCTGTCTCGCTCTAGCTGTGTCTTTCAACTCACTTTCTCTGTCTCAGTCAAGCTCATTGGGTTTGTTGTTGTTGTTGTGTGGTTTAGGCCGTTGCCAAGTTGCCGCTTAACTTCAACTTGAAGTTAATCGCAAAAGCTCACTGAGAAACACACACATACACATGTATACACACACACACACACACACACACACACACAGTGTGCGCTTTCGCTTTTTGGGTGGCAAAAATGCTGTTTTTGATTAATTATGGTTTCCTTTGGACACGGAACCGCTTTGTTAGCCAAGTCCGGTCTCGGCCTCGGCCTGCAAGCTGCAGGCGTTGGCTGAGCAATACGTGCCTCGTGCCTCTTGCCTCATTTGCATGTGCGCTCAGACACAGCTGCACAACTTGCAACATGCAACCAAAAAGAGTGTAAGAATACATACAGAGAAAAAAAACCAGCAAAAAAATGGGGAAAAAACTAAAAAAAAAAACTAAAACTAGCTGTGGGTCGTCGGCGAGTCGTGACATAATTGCCAGGCACAAAAAACTTGTTTATAATTAAAAAGGTGCTCCCCCCCCCCCCCCCCCAAGTGCAGCCTCAGTCGGCACATCAAAGTAAGAATACAAAAAATATGAAGAAAAGTTCCTTCTGCTCTTGCTAATTACTTTAGCTACTTTGCTTCTTTTTATTGCAACTAACATATTTAATTAACATTTCTTAGAGGCGCTTCCAACGCCAGAGAATTAAGATTTTTAAAAAAAATAAAGCTCTAGCTGATATTTGAATATTTATAGTTATAAACCAACACTTTTTAGCTCTGCATAACAATCGTTTAAAAGAAAATATGAGAGAAACTTCATTTATTTTGTATACTAATTTTGGATAAGGTAAATGATTCTGAATGTCAGAAGTTAGTATAGTAGTACCTACCTATTCCTACAGTTAACAGATACCACAATGGGCCGAATGCCCTCTAGGTGAGCTCAACTTCTTGAGCAGTCTGCATAACCTAACCTAACCTAGTATTGTAGTAGGTGTATTAGTATTAACAATAATAATAGAAGTAGTAGTAGTAGCAGACATTTCTTCTAAGTTTTTATACCCTTGCAGAGGGTATTATAATTTTGTCCCGAAATGTGTAACGCTGGAAAGCAGACATGTCCGATCCTATAAAGTTTATATGTATATTCTTGATCGGCATGTCTGTCTGTCTGTCTGTCTTTTTGTCTTTCTGTATGTCTGCCCGTCTATCTGTCTGTCTATCTTTGTGTCCGTCTATTCGTCTGTCTGTCCGACTATCTGTCTGTCTATCCGTCTGTCTGTCCGCCTGTCTGTTTGTTTGTGTGTCTGTCTGTCTGTCTGTCAGTCCGCCTGTATGTCTATCCGACTGTCTGTCCGTCTGTCTATCTGTCTGTCTGTCCGTCGGTCTGTCGATCTGTCTGAATGTCTGTCCGTCTGCCTGTCCGTCTGTCTGTCTGTATGTCCGTCTGTCTGTCTGTCCATCTGTCTGGATGTCTGTCCGTCTGCCTGTCTAACTAGTCTCTCAGTTTAAGAGCTATCTGGATGAAACTTGTTACAGATCAGTATTTTTGCTGCAGGCAGTACATATGTCGGAACCTGCCGGATCGGGTCACTATATCATATAGCTGCCATAGGATCTATCGGTCGAAAATCATACTTTTGTATGACAAACTCTTTTACTTTTCGACAGACTTCAACCAAACTCACAGATTATGTATATAGACATGTTATATACATCCTGTCCCAATTTGGTTTAAATCGGCTCACTATATCATATAGCTGTCATAGAAAAGATCGCTTGTAAGGTGCATCAGGGTGCTGCAAGCGTATGAAACCAAAGAAGACTGAATCAGGACACCCTACTCTCGCTCCCGCTCCGACTCTCCGACTCTTATTTTAAAGCATTTTCAGTCCCTTTTTATATGTTAACTCCTTTTATTGCTGCGAGAAGTACAACAAAGTTTTACATAGTTTATTATTTATGGCTTTTAGTTGAGTAACTTTGATATATTATGCCGAATTTGCTCCATCATCTCATATATCGCATATGCATCTTCCGATGACCTTTGATTTGCTATAAGAACTCAAATCAAAATTCAAATGTCGTCGCGCATACTTTGATTTTCCTTTTGTGCGTGCTAAAACATTTACAAAATTATTATTATTATTATTGTGTATTGTGTAAGGGATTCGGCACGCATTCATTGCAGACATCATAAATCGCTTAATCATTTGGCAATTAGGCCGTGCCCCAGGACAAAGGTTCGCTCTCTCTCTCTCTCTCACTCTTTCTCTCGCTGTGTTCACTGTTCTCTGTCAAGCGAAAGCAGCGCAAACGCAACACAGAAAAGAACACACACAGAGAGGGAGAGAGTGGAAGGGTAAGGGGAAGGGGTGTAAGGTTTGTCGAGGGATGAAACCTGACAGCCGTCGCAACAGAGCAACGGCCCTGGGAAGTTGAAGTTAAGTTTGCTTACACTGTCCGTAGTGGTGGAGGGACTGTTCATGTGTGAGAACGTCATGAATATTGCGTTAATTGCAAATCATGGCCAAGAGAATGTGTTAAGTGCCAACACGACGGTTGCGACAAAAGAATGACAAGGATGAATGATAGTAACTTCACTGGGACGACGCTCATCAAAAAGGCGTGGCAAAACAATTGACACGCTATTAACTCAAAAGGAACACACACAAAATGCGTTCTATTAACAACTTAATGTGTCATTTATGACACAGTCTTATTTAAGTATATTTAAATATGCATTTGTAAATATAGCAAACTGCTTAGAAATATTAAAAACACTTATCTTTTTTAGATCCTTTACTTTAAAAAAGTAAAACGGGTCTTTTGAGTTTGTCAAAAAAGAAAAAATGTGCGTAACAGGTCGAAGGAAGTCCGGCAGACCCCTAAAGTATATATATTCTTAATCCGCATCAACAGCCGAGTCGATATAGCCATGTCTGTCTGTCCGGCCGTCCGTCTGTCCGTCTGTGCTGCTGTATGAGCGCCTAGATCTCAGAGACTATAAGAGCTAGGGTCACCAAATTACTATACTACTTAGTTATACTAATACTATTAGTGTTACTTTTATTTCCATTGTGAAGAATAAGTAAAGGGTCTCTCATAGTCGACTTCGACTGTAGCCTTTCCGACTGGTTTTTGTTTCATTTGAACAGGTTTTTATAGGCTCTTTAAGTCAAATTTATTCTATGAAAGATAGAGATAATATAGCTCAAAGTTGTATTAATAGTACACTCTTTTATTACAATGTTTATTTATGTTATTCTCAGATTATAAACAGTTTATAACATTACTAAAAGATTACATTTGTTGTCTGTACAATATTTAAGAAATATACTGATTTTATAAGGGAAATTATTGCTTAGATATGGAGAAATATTTTTAAAATAAATTAGTAGTAACCAGGCTACAGTTGAAATCGACTATAAGCGACAAAACACAAATAATAATAACAGATATAGATACTTACATATAAAAACCTTCAGGTTTTCAATAATTCACTAAAGTGGGCAAATACTCTATACATATATTAACCCTGACACTGAGTAAAATTGTGTTTTGAATAACTTCCGAGTATATTTTCCGATTGCAATGAAATTTTCAAGATACATTAGGACCCCAATGCTTGTCCGGTGTGCTCAAATTCAAGACTCCAGTTTTAAAGTTGAACATTATATGGAAATAACTGCCGAGTTTATTATCCAATCGCGATGAAAATTTCATAATACATTGGCACCCTGATCCTCCTTCTGTGTTCTGTCCTTCAGTAGTCTACTTTTAACATTTTTTGGTTTTATGGAATTTAAAAAAAATTGTTTTCGATTTATGGAGGCGGAAGGGGGCGTGTCAACGTTTTGACATAAACTTGAACTGCTTAGCCCATATACGAACCAACATACCAAATTTGGTGACTCTAGCTCTTATAGTCTCTGAGATCTAGGCGCTCATACAGGTAGACGGACAGACGGACGGACGCACGGACGGACAGACGGACGGACGGACGGACAGACGGACGCACGGACGGACAGACGGACGCACGGACGGACAGACGGACAGACAGACGGACGAACGGACAGACGGACGGACAGACGGACGGACAGACGGACGGACGGACGGACAGACGCACATGACGGACATGACGGACATTCTGATCAAGAATATATACACTTTATGGGGTCTGTTAGACTTCCTTCGACCTGTTACGCACATTTTGACAAACCTAATAAACCCTTTTTACTATTTTAAAGTAAAATGCAAAATAAATCGAATATCGTACAGTACGTCTTTAGAGGTTTACAACATTAAAATCGGCTGGAATCATCAACTAGTGTATTAATTTACTTGAGTTCTGTAATTTCAATTAAAGTGCCACTAACAGAATAATCAGTTTTTGATCTAAAGCTTTAGTTTCTTTAGTTTCACAATTATTTCTAGAACCAAGCCCATGTATAAACTATTAGATAGTAGCACACTTACTTTTGTTGTCTTAACTTACGCTTACATGCCATGTACATATATCATATCCGGTGCATTTTTGACTTAGTTGTAATTTCAAGTTGCAAGTGCCTTACACACAAAAGTTGCCACTAAAGGGGGCGCGTACACAAATTTATCGAATTGTTATATCATATATAAATATATCGGCAACCCTCGTGCTCGTGATTCCCTCCCTCGGAGGGAAGGAACTCCAGCGGCGTGTCGGAAATGCTTTATGGCACTTTTGCATGCCACAAAATGCTTACTTTTGGGCCACATCCAGCGGTCAAAGTTAATTTTATGCTAGCTGGATGGTGTCCAGCAGCAACAGCAGGACTAAAGGATATGCTCTTTTGACGGACATTTAGGCAGGCAAAATACTGCCATTAAATGCTTTTTATATAGTTATATTTCTATTTCAATTTTACATTTTGAGTGCCCAGAAAGTCATAAAAACATAATGTATTCGTTCTTTCAGGTTCTGGACAGATACAATTATGGCAATTTCTGCTCGAACTGCTTTCGGACTCCAACAATGCCAGCTGCATTACCTGGGAGGGCACCAATGGCGAATTCAAGTTAACCGATCCCGATGAAGTTGCCCGTCGCTGGGGCGAACGCAAATCCAAGCCGAACATGAACTATGATAAACTGAGTCGCGCCTTAAGGTAAGTTTTATATAAGTACTACTAAATATTGTTAAGTGTTTTGTTTATGGGGTTGTTTTCTGTGTGTGTGTGTCCGTTCAAGTGCTGCTAATTAGTGTAGTAGAATCTGTGGCAATTCCAAAATGCTGGCATCTGTGCAATTTGCTCTAATTCCGCTGCTCAGCTCATCAGTCGATCCCCTCCTCAATCGATTGATTTGTTGTTGCTGATTAGCCGACGTTTGATGACAATTGCCCAACAAAAATGTGTAGAAAATCCACAAAAAAAAAATGCGAAAAAAATACAACATAAGCGAGTGTTTACCTACACTTACGGGTATGGGCGTTGTGGGCGTGTCTTAGCAAAATAAATTCAATATTAAATTGTTTTATGGCTCACAACTCAGTAATGTAATCAAAAATCCAATAAATCTCTCGTATTGCAATCTAATTGCTGTACGTTCAGCTAAATGTGATTTCTGTGATGTGATTGCTCCCCTCTCTAACTACAGCATGTCCTGCTGCTGCTGCTGCTGCTGCTGCTGTCAATGTTTGTCCTGTTTGCTTAAAGTTGTCCGTAACATATGCAGAACTAAGTATTTGTGCAACGGTCAATTTGCTAGGTACACAAGTACAGAAAGGTGTGAAGACAACCCTTCCATTTATCTAGTTAAGATTGCTGCTTGAAACTGTCAGTTGCAATCAGGCGGCAAATGAGTGCCAATGCCAATGAAGGAGAAGCTGACAATTCAAGTGGAAGAATCCTGGCAGCCAATTTGCGATAGACACACACATGTAAATAAATGTAAAAAGTGTGTTGGATAAAGAGCCACACAGCCTGAACAACAACAAAAGGAAAGGAAAGCCTTTTTTTTTTTTGATGTGCGGAAGCGTCAACACGTCCCATGTCTGTCTGTCCGTCTGTCTGTCTGTCTAACTGCCTATATGTTTTTTCTTTTATATTTCAACTCAATTGAACGCAGTCGCCGTCGTCATCATCATCTCGGCTTTCATGTGTGCAAAGAAATGCGAGCGCTTAAAAGTATGCTACACATTTGAGTGTTCATGTGTGGGTGTAAATTAAAACGTTGTAAGTCCTCGCCACACATAAAGACAACAAGGACAAGTGCTTTAATGCTTCATTTGCCTTGTTTATTCACAGCCAGTTGTTGGCCTTTTGTTGGCCACTCGGAAAATCCACACACACACATACACATGTGTGTATAAATGGGTTTTACTTTAATCCTTTTTTTTGCCTCTACTGTTGTTTGTCTCACTGATTGTGTGCTTTGTGCCTCGTCCATCATCAGTCATTGATTGGTTTTGATTGTTTGTCCATACCCAGCATTCCCCTGCAAATTGCATTCCCTTTTGTCCGCTGCTTTTAATTTATGCCATTAATTGGCATAATTTATGGCCGATTGTACACAAAAAAAGATGGCAAAATAAAAATAAAAAAAACGAACATTGCATTATTAAGCCAATTTGCATTTTAAGCATTCGAATGAATTCGGCGTACGCATCGTCGGCTTTTTTAATTTATTTAAATCGGTTTTCAACTGAAACGCATATCGAATTCGATATGCATAATGAATGAAATGATCTAGCAGTTTCTAATTAAAGTTTATTTATTATTGTTGTTGTCGCAAATCTTGAAACACATTAGAAGTGACAAGTGAAAATAGTCTGGCAAATCATCTACTTAATTAACAGTGACTAAGATTTTTACTGTGGTTGAAATGTACTAGTAATAATGAGTTAATGAAACATTTGCAAATTACTTTTTACTGTCGCTTTCCATGACAAAAATAATACTTATTTCCATTTTTAATAATATAATATAAATGACTTACAAATTCCCTATAAATGTATTTATTAAATATTAATTAAATAATATATTAGACATTTATTTCGAATAACTTTTAAATAGATAATTATAATAACAATAGTAGTAAATACTTTAAAAAATATCGTATTTTTATACCCTGTGGGGGTATAAAAAGTTTGTTAAACGTATGTAACAGGCAGAAGGAAGCGTGGCCGAGCAGCATCATAGACAAGTCTATGTAGCCCTGTCAGTCTGTCCGTCTGCCTGTCTGTCCGTCTTTCCATTCGTATAAACGAAAGAATCTCAGAGATGGTAGGAGCTAGAAGCTTTAACTTAGTCTCCTAGCACTGGTAATTTTTGCAGGCAGATCAAGTTTATCATATTTGTTAGATGCCACGCCTCCTTCGCCCATAAATCAAGAAAAAGCTCATAACAAGAGCAATTTTACAGCTACAGACTTTAGATTTGTCACACATGATGATTATCTTGGGGTCGATGTGTCCAGAAAATTTCATCACGATGTCACAACGAATTAAAGGAGATTTACATCGGGAGTGAATTTGAGCGGGTTCCCTTTAGAGCCACAGGGAATACAACGGTCGGTATCCCGACTTTCCATCTTGTTTGTAGCAGAATAGGCTCTCTTATGTTATCATTTCATCTATCAACTTTATAGCATAGGGAAATCTTTACTGACAGCGAAATCTATGCCGTTTGTATTTGATTTTCCCACAGTGCAAACTTAATGGATTTTCTTAAATACCCAGTGCCCAGTGCCAATGTAGACCAAGTAAAGCAAATAAAATTTCATACAGTCGTCTGTCTTGGTCACGGGTGTCAAAGAAGACCTCAAGTCTAGCTCCCCCTCCGTCTACTCCCTTGCCCTTTTTCTCGCCTGCTGCTTGGCTGCCTGCCCAAGCAATTTGATTTTCCCTGTGCCACAAATTTCTATTTGTTGTTGATGTCCAAGGCGTTGCCATTTAATTGCCACAGTCAGCCTTGAGGGGGGGGGGAGGGAGGTGGTTTTGAGGGCAAGTCAGGGTGTCTAGCACTAAAATCGCTTAATGTCAGCAAATTAACTTAAAACGCATAAAGCGCGCATTATTTTGTAATTATTTATTCTCTGTCCGGGGCAGTAGCTTTTGTTTGTTCTTCCCACACACACACACAACGAGTCACCCTCGAGAGTCACCCGCAAGAAGAGTAACTCACATCCAAATCTTTCTATTTGCAGATACTACTATGACAAGAACATCATGACCAAGGTACATGGCAAACGTTATGCCTATAAATTTGATTTCCAGGGCCTTGCAGCGGCCACACAGCCGGCGGCCAGTGATCCCACCTACAAGTATCAGAGCGACCTGTTTATGACGCCATATCATCACAGCGCCAAGCTCAGCTCGTTTATGAGTCCTCATCATGGCATGACCTCGTCCTCAGGTGAGTTTCGAGTAGGAATATAAATGAAACAATTGATGATAGACTTTTGAAGGTGTTACCGCGATGTTACATAAATGTTTTTGCTGATTTTGATACTTACCGGTGCCTAGATGTTTGGGTAAAACATCGGGGAATTCAATAAATACATTTATAAATATATAAAACAGTTCATCATAGTTCAGTTGAGTCGTTATATTATTGATATAGCCAAGTCAGTCTATCCGTCCGTCCGTCTGTCCTGTTGTAAGAACTCCAAGATCTCAGAGACTATAAGAGCTAGAGTAACCAAATTTGGGGACAATAATCCTGAGGACTCCACAAAGTTCAAGTTTGTTTTAGAATTTTGACACGCCCCCTTCCGCCGCAAGAATCAGGAAAACCCAAATAACACGAGTAATTTAAAAGATACAAGTTCCAAATTCGGCATACATAAAGTTTAGTTTAATTGCGATGTGAACTGAAAATTTCATTGTAATTGGATAATAAACACCGGAGATTTGAGTATACAAAGGTTGGTGGCAGAAACTTGAGGCATTATTAATAATTGAAGTTCTGTAAGGAAACTAGAAATTTGCAGGATAATCGACTATGGCTGCATTGGCGCATTGGTTAGAGGGTTTGAACTGTTGCGGTGTGCTTCTGGAGTTCGAAACCTACCAGAGGCACACTTTTTTGTTTATTTAGGTGTATACTATTATTTCCTTTTTGAAGAATTAATAAAAGGGTCTCTCATGGTCGACTTCGACTGTAGCCAATCCGACTGTTTGCTTTTAAAGCTTCTTCTGCGATTAGACATCGAGGTTTTCACTTTAGTTTCCACTTTAATCTGACTTTTTGTTTTCTCTTCCCTTTAATTACTTATTAATCGCTAAACTTTGATCATTGCAGCTTCCATATTTCCTACGGCCGCTTCTTGGGGCAACTGGGGCAGCCCGGCAACGAATCTATATCAGCCGCACTCCATGAGCCATGTGACGCCCTCGCATGTGGCGCCGCACCTCAGCTCCTATCCACACTACGCATGACCATCATAATATGAGAGCAATGCCGGCGCCAGCGGTGGCAGCGCAGTAAGCGTTGGCGTACCCAGCGGTGCTGGCATTATGAGCGGCTTTGGCACCACCACCGGCAGCAGCAGCAGCAGCAGCAACAACACCACCACCGCCGCCGCCGGCAATAGTAGCAGCAATCTAAATGTTGCCCACACGCATCTAACCAGCAATTCGGGAGCCTCCGTTGAGGCTAGCAGTGTCAGCAATAATCTCAATACGGCCACGTTAACAACAGCGCCGACACATGCCAGTGCTGGTTTTGGCCTCGGTGTGCCAGGCATGAGTATGGGTGTGGGCGTTGGTGTCGGTGTCGGGGTCGGTGTCGGTGTCGGCGGTAGTAATTCCACTTTAAATTCACTGGTAGTTGGCAATCGTCTGATGAACAGCAGTCTGCCGACGCTGCTCAAATGATGCCACTTGGAGAAGTTCGGCTTGAGTATTGGCGGTGGTCCACCGCCGCCGGCTGCTACGCCGGCAGACTCAACGCTGGACAGCAGCAGCAGCGTCGGCGGCGGCGTCGGCAGCAATGGATTGGCATATCCTGGTCATGCTGGCAATTATGCAGCCAGTGAGCGTTCCTTTTATGACTATCTGGACATGAAGGGAGATCAAGCGACGTTTTTATTGTAACTGTAACCAAAACCACCAACAAAACGCAGCAACTGTAGACGGATTTTATTCTTAGCCATTAGCGAGAAAGAACCATTCAAAAAAGAAAAAGGAACAACCCTCAATATGTGTGTGTAGATGTGTGTGTGTGAGTGTGACTGTGTGTGTGACTGAGTGTATTTAGACTATGTATTTTAGTTGTCGTTGTTGCTGTAAGTTAAACTCTTTAACTAACATACATATGAGAATCAAACAAATATAGATTTTTCAATTAACAATTTTCAGAATGCAAATCCCAATAAAGATTTGCAAAATATATTCAAAACACTCGCTATGTGTAAGTAGCAGAGCTCGCAAATACCCAGTCGAAAAGTGCCAGAGCACTCCGTTTTGTTATTGATGTAGTAAGCAATGCTTTTCGATAGTTCTGTGAAATCACCGCTGCTAAACAATCAGAATTATGTGGTGTGTGTAACAGAAATAAGCTGCGATGTAATCAGCAGTACACTGGCAACGAAGCACTTACAGCTTCTAAGTAAGCAACACGTAAGCGATTAACTCAGCGCGGGATTTCCCACTGGGTATGCATGCTTACTCTCGCTCTGAGCAGAACACTTCGTTTGTCTTCGTTTTTGTTTTCGGTTCGTGTTACGCTCGTTCAATAACAACTTATAGAGAGCGATCCGATTGAGAGTTCGCATTATGAGAATCAGCAGATGAGATGAGTTTGTGTGCTTAAACACACACACTCTTCAATGCAAAGCATCCGTAGGTAACAGTTATTTAGTGACTACGAGAAACGTTCAACAGTTATTTGCGAGCTCTGCTAATTATACATACATATAAACATATATCTATGCGATATTTTGAATTGTTGTTAGCATTTGCCACTTGTTAATAGAAAGTGAGTCTTGATATGGAGCATTCAGTCTACGATATTTCTCCAATAATACTTAATAAAAAAAAACCAATAGAGAATATTTGTAAGCAAAAACATAAGCATAAATCGAAAGTTTTCGCTTCAATTTACTACTATAGAGAACTTCTTTAGTGTGTTTGTTGTCGGCGAACTGTGTAAATAAATATAGCTAATAAGTATGCATATTTCAAAGGGTTAATATTATTATTTTCCCAGATGAGAGATGAGTTTTCCCCAGCACCAATTTGAATGTTAAGAGTTTAAGCCCTTTAGCCATTGTAATCGTTTAATTTGAATGAAACACGCAGTTATTCTCTATGGCGTCCGCTTTATTTCGTCTGTATCAAACGACAAACTCTGGCATCACCTCGCTCTCCTAGCGAGAACAAGCTAGGTCCCTCTCCATTGTCTTAATAGGTTAAAGCGAGATAGCTAATCCATCTGTATATCTAGTGACGGGAGGATACACAATCTAGTGATGGTAGGGTATACAATCTAGTGATGATCAGGTTAACAGAGTATTGCAATGTTAACAGACGATCGGAATGCTAACCATGGATATGACATCACCAATAACAAAATAAAAAGCGTTGATCTCAGCGACTTAAAAAAAAACTAGAGACGCTTCTTCTTCTGCCCAGTTCACTGTAACACTATTACAGCGTATTTTCTAATCGAGCACACTCGATTACAGTGTTGTCTTTGTTAAAATATTTAAAGCAAATTCATAAACCTGGATTTTATTTATCATTTCGATATGGTTGACTGTGATAGTTGATTGTACAGTTAAAACTCTTGAATATTTTTGAAACAACCAAAATAAATAAAATTAATAAAAAGAAATTACAACGTATATTTATAATAATTGATAAACTTTAAAGCATAAAAAACTCTGTGTGTATAAAATATTTATAAATTTTAAGCGCAAATTTAAAAAAAACACATATATAAATCAATGTATGTAATTTTAAATGTGTGTGTAATTGAGATATTGCAACTTTATGCTAAATCTAAATGTAAACAATTTTTAAATTCTGAATGTAACTTTACAAAAATACTATAAAAAAAATAACCACCACGCCCACATTGTGTCCCCTTACCCTCCTCCCCCTCTAAGAATTAAGTTGATTTAAGTGAATAATTTGAAGAAAAATAAAAACCCGATTCAAGAACAATTTTTAAGAATGTTTTACTCGTAAACAGATTTTATTATTGTAAATTATACAACTTATTTACACATCAGTTACTAAATATTTTAACTAAATATTTTTGTGCCTAACTATTCTGATGCTTTGTTAAACCATTTAAATTCGTAATGTTTCAGGGAGTTGTCTGTTGGCAAATTGGCAATTTCACTTTGATCCAATTTACGCCAGGTAACGTGCGGCTGGAAACCGAACTCATTGGCAATATATTCAATTGTTCGTGCCACAGCATCATCGCCAATTGAAAAGTAATTTCCCTGCTTGTCGCCATTCCGGCTGCCGGTTTCCTCATGTCCGTTGTAGTCCAATAAATATTTGAATTTATACAGATCGCCCGTTAGGTCTGTCTGGCCCGCTTGGCCCGTTGTGGTTGGTGAATTGGATAGCGTTGGCTTGCCAAACGCAGCTTGACCCGTTTCCGTTTTGGTTGCTGTCGCTGCTAGGTTTGGAGAGCTAGGCTTGGCAAACAGACCATTAGCGGGCGAGCTTTGTGCACTGGTTGGTGTCTGGGCTAAACCATTGTTGTTGCTTGCTGTTGGAGACTTGTTGGCTGATGGTTGTTGTTGTGGTTGCTGCTGTTTTTGGGTTGTTGGCAATGATGAGGCCGCGTTGCCAACTGACGGACGACTTGACTGTGTGCCTAAAAATTTTAAGTGAACAAAAATTAAATTAAATTATTGTTTAATTTTTAAATTAATTAATGAAAAAGTTAATTAGTTTAATTAAATTAAAATTAATTACTTAATTAACTTTTATTAATTAATTAATTTCATTGAAAGCTTTCAGCTTACTTAGTGGCCGTTTGTGATTGACAGTAGTGTGTGTGTCGTGGCTGTGTGTGTGTATTGGTGTTGCATGTGTGTGTTGTGCTAGAAGCTCGTTATTCGTTGCATGGAGCGGGGAAGTAAGGGGCTGCGTGGGCGTGACAGAATGCGGCAAGTGTTGAGCAACGACCTTGTTGTTGATCTCTTGAGTTACGGGCAACACCAACTTCTGCATGGATTGCTTAACACTGTTCTTTAGAGATTGAACAGCTGCAGAATTGATGCCGGAATGCGGCAATGAAGATGTCACTGCACTTGAACCTGGCTGAGATTTCTGCTTGGTTTTGGAACTGTCCGATTTTGATGGTGTGCCAATGGCAAGAGAATTCAAATCCTTGGCGCCAGTTGTGCCAGCTGGAATCCTTTGTACATCTGCCAGATCGAAGGATGTCTGCTGTATCTCCTTGGGATTGTTAACAGCCTGGTTTTTGTTCTGGAATGTGCTGGGTTTGTTAACAGACTGTAAACCAAATTGAGACGTCTTTTCTGGTCGGGAATTGTCTGCTAACTTTTGCTGCACAAAAGTTGTCAGTGGTGTGCCAAAGGCATGACTATTCAGATCCTTGGCACCAGTTGTTGCAGCTGGAATCCTTTCAACATTTGCCAGATCAATCGATGCCTGTTGTAACTCCTTGGGATTGTTAACAGCCTGGTTCTTATTCTGGAATGTGCTGGGCTTGTTAACAGACTGTAAGCCAAATTGAGACGTCTTTTCTGGTCGGGAATTGTCTGCTAACTTTTGCTGCACAGAAGTTTTAACTGGTGTGCCAAAGGCATGATTATTCAGATCCTTGGCACCAGTTGTTGCACCTACAATCCTTTGCACATTTGTCAAATCAATCGATGCCTGCTGTATCTCCTTGGGTTTCTGGTTGTACTGGATTTTACTGGGATTTAGCAGCGTATGCAGTGGCTGGTAAGCTGACTGGGAGTTCAAATTACTGGGATTACCCAGAGAATGCTCCACTTTGGAATTCTCAGTTAACTTTTGCTGTACAGATGTTTTTACTGGTGTGCCAAAGGCATGAGTATTCAAATCCTTGGCGCCAGTTTCGGCAGCTGGAACTCTTTCAACATTTGCCAAATCAATCGATGCCTGCTGTATCTCCTTGGGATTTTTAACAACATGGTTCTTATTCTGGAATGTGCTAGGATTCAGCTGTGTATGCAGTGGCTGATAAACTGATTGGGAGTTGATATTGCTGTGTTTCTTAACAGACTGCAAGCCAGGTAGAGACGTCTGATCTGGTTGGGAAAAGTCAGTCAACTGCTGCTGCACAGTTGATTTTACTGGTAAGCCAAAAGCAACGACCTTGTTGATCTCTTGAGTTACGGGCAACACCAACTTCTGCATGGATTGCTCAACACTGTTTTGTAGAGAATTAACAGCTGCAGAATTGATGCCGGAATGCGGCAATGAAGATGTCACTGCAAGTGAACCTAGCTGAGATTTCTGCCTGGATTTGGAATTGCCCGATTTCGTTGGTGTGCCAAAGGCATGACTATTCAGATCCTTAGCACCAGTTATAGCAGCTGGAATTCTTTCAACATTTGCCAAATCAATCGATGCTTTTTCAATATTCACTTTAGTATCAATAACATTGGCAGCAAATGTATTTGGATTGAGCTGTGTATGCAAGTTCTGGGAATTGGAATTGACGGGTTTGAGAACGTCTTGTGTTGGTGTTGTGTCTTGTTGTTGTTGTTGTTGTGCTGAGTATTCGTGTGTGCTGGGTATTCGTGTGTGTATTTGACTCTGTGCTGCATCGATGGTCTGTGCTATGGACTGCTGGAAGGGCACCTGTACATTTAGAGCCTTATCAACAACATAAGTGTGGCCAGCTGAGGCGACTTGTAGATTGCCCTGTGGCTGTGTCTGTGTTTGGCCAATCGCTGACTGTTGCTGGCCCTGTCCAGCTGGAACCTGTGTTTGTTTATTTAACTGGAACTGTGTCTGCTCATTTGGTTGAGCCTGAGCCTGAGCCTGAGTCTGAGCCTGGAACTTGCTGACTGCCAACTCGGCCAGTTTGTGGGCCTGTGACTGATAGAACTGTGTGGCGGGCACCAACTTACCTGTATCGGCTGCTGGTGCTGGTGACAAAGGCAGCGATAGTGGACGTATCTCAGTTTTGTGACTATGGCCACCAGTTGAAGTTGAAGCTAGAGCTGTTGTTGTTCCACTAACTGAAGCAACTCCATTAAGTGCAGGCGCAGAGTTGCTCAGAAAGCAGCCCGAACAGGCAACTGTATTGAAGTTGTGCTTTGGCAACGGTGCTCTCGTTGTGGTCGTGATGGCGGGCACAATCGCTAAGAGATTGAAGAATGATTATATATTTGACATAAACTGATATAAGAAAGCTGCGCTTGCGACTTTATTTCAATTGAAATTGCTTAGTTTAAAATTTTTATTTTAAGATGAAATGTCTATAAAATGAGGTGAAGCAACAAAAAATCTTAAAAATAGGGGAAACATTTGGATTGTATGACAACAAAATTTGTTGAAAGTATGTAACAAGCAGAAAGAGGAATGACCGATCGTATAAAGTGTATATATAGTTGATTACCAACAATAGTTGAGTCGATGTAGTCATGTCCGCCTGTCCGTCGGTTTGTCTATCCGCCTTTCCATTCGTATAAATGAAAGGATCTCTAAGATGGTTAGGTAGGTTTCGAACTCCAGAACCACACCGCAAGAGTTCGACACTCTAACCATTGCGCTAATGCAGCCATATTCGATTATCTGGCAAATTAACAGTTTTCTTGCCTGATGTTGCTGCCTTCAACCTTCGTATGTTCGAACATTTATTTACTTCAAATCTCCGATGTTTATTGTTCGATTACAATGAAATTTTCAGTACACACTGAAAGAAGAGTAAACTTTATGTATGCCGAATTTGGAACTTGTATCTTTTGAATTACTTGTGGTATTAGGTATTTTCCGATTGTTGGGGATGTAAGGGGGCGTGGAAAAAGTCTAAAACAAACTTGACCTTTGTGGGCGCCTCAGGAGTATTGTCACCAAATTTGGTTACTCTAGCTCTTATAGTCTCTGAGATCTAGGTGTTTATACAGCAGGACAGACGGACAGACGGACGGACGGACGGACTGACCGACATGACTATATCGACTCGTCTGTTGATGCTGATCAAGAGTATATATCATTTATGAGGTCTTGCTTACTAGAGCCTAATACTTTTTTAAATGAAATATTTAATATTATTATTAGAGTATCGCTCTTTTCTCTCAGTGTAGATTGCAGTTAGACATGTAATGAGGCAACCCTATGCATGTGACGCAGAGTGGCATCCCCATAACTATCGTTTGGTATGTCATATCTAAGAGAACGTGATTGTCATCAGTTTGTCGTCGAAGTCGAAGATGATTAGCAGCAGCAGTCAAGTCGTGTCAGATTATAAAGTGATCTCAAGTCGTTAAATTATAAACATTCCTAATACTAAAGTTGTCTTAAAGTTATATCATTATTTGCATTATTACTTTAATTTAAAATCGCTTAACGAACTATTATTACTCTAATTTGTTAATTGAATGTATAATCAATCTTACATACTTACTTAAACTTGTACTTACATGTGCTGGTTGCCACGGGACCTGCATAGGGAAAACTCTTCATTGATATTATGCGGAATTTGCCATTTTCATCAGTTGCATAAACCGTAACATGATATTTTCCATCGGCGGTAATAAATCCAAATTCGCCCATAACAATGCCGTTAGCATCTATGAATAAGAGAAGAGAGATTGAGAGAGAGAGAGAGAGAGAACATCATTAATCTTTCTGTATTAAGCGCATCACTTTCGTTAACAAATAAACGTATATTAATATTAATACTAAGCTTTAGCTTCAACTTCATTCAACTGGTTCATTCTTTATGTTTTCATAATTTAATTTCGAATTCTGTTTAAGCCAAAACCAGACAAACAGGGGCTAAAGATAAAAATCTAATAAACTGTTTCGATAATGGCAATCGTTAATAATTTTGTGATCTCGCTTTTTGCCTACGCATGCGCATATTTTATGCTTTTGAATTGGTCGCGATAGTTTCATTATGTATTTAAAATGTGCATGCCAAGAGTTATGTATTTATAGTATTTCAAGAACTCTATCTACATCCTGTTTCTGCCACCCACCTGACACCTGATGACACCTGATGTTGACCGTCTGTGTTTCTGATTCTACGGCCTTTTGTCAGTTAAACTGGTTTCCATCTCAGAACTTATCATGTCTTATCTCGATGATCGCAATTTGAAAACGTTTTAATGCCGATTAATATTGTATAAATAAAATGACAACAAGACATGATATTGTTGTGATTTTATATGTTATATTATTTACCATAACTCTAAGTCATCAAATTCGTAAACAATGAAGACAGCGGAATATACTATGTATTCTTTAATACATAATGTTTATGTTTTGTTTTAATTGGGCACAGGGTATCTACAGGTAAAGTATACTCAACAGGAGTAGCTCTATTGAAGCACTCTTTGAGTTGAAAGTAACATAACTTAGAATCGTTTTAAACAAACAATTGATTAAATACAATAATTTGTTATATTCTCTATTGCCAATGTTACTTTTCTTTATATTTGATAATAGCAAATCAAGCAATAATTTATGAAATACTTTGATAAAAAGTCAATAATCTAAATAAAAAAGATTTAAATGTAAATAAAATCTGGAAATGATATTAAGAAATGCATTCTTCATGAGAGTGTCGATATTTTGATAACCTTATAATTGTTGAAACTTTTTAAAGAACATTTCATATGTCAAATGTATTTTTGCGAAGACTAACAACAATTTGGAACAAACTTATAGCATCCGTAGAAAAGGGTAAACACAAAGGAAGCATAGATAAACATTTCAGGTTTATCAGATCTTATTGAGATGTAAATTTGGATATGAATATAAAACCAGTCGGAGAGGCTACAGTCCAAATCGACTATGAGAGACACTTTACTTATTCTTCAAAAAGGAAATAATAGTAACAAACTTAGCTAGTTATTTATAAACCTTCAGGTTTTAATTAGTTCTCTAATATAGGCAAATACTCTGATAGTGCATTGTAACGTCAATATGATCTTCTTCTTCCTTTAGCCCGACACTGAGTAATATTGTGTTTTGAATAACTTGCGAGTTTATTCGCCGACCGCAATGAAATTTTCAGGATACATTAAGACTTCCATGTTTGTCCTTTGAGCAAAAATTCCAGGCTCCAGCTTTAAAATTGATCATTATATGGGCTGGCTTTCAACTTTTCCCTTCCGTGTTTAATATTCGATGCCGATGAAATTTTCAGTATGCCTAGAGACCTTGTTGCTTGTTCTGTACGCCAAAATTCAGAACTCTAGCTTGTGTTATGGGATTTCAAAAGTATTGTTTTCGATTTACGTGGGCGGAAGGGGGCGTGGCAAAACTTTAACATAATCTGATACTGCTTAGCCCATAGATGGACCAACATACCAAATTTGGTGACTTTAGCTCTTATAATCTCTGAGATCTAGGCGCTCATACAGACAGACGGACAGACAGACAGCAGGACGGACAGACGGACATGACTCGCTTGTTGATGCTAATCAAGAATATATATACTTTATGTGGTCTACCAGACTTCCTTCGACCTGTTAGGCACATTTTATTCTTTTGATAAACTTAATAGACTCTTATACTTTTTTAAACCAAAGGGTCTAAAAAAAGAAAATCTTGTTATCATGCTAATTGGTTTTTATGTGAAATTTTAAATATTTCATAATTCTTTGGAATTTATTAAAAGATTTATTTGCTTAAGCTGCAAATGCGAACTATTTTAATATACACACAAGAAACCAATGCAATCTATAAATTTCAATGGATTTCCGGCAAATACAAGAATGCAAACATAATAATAATTTACGAAATTGACATGTAGTATGCATATATAATTTGAAACATCTGGACAACAAGTTCCCTTATATCAATATTAAATGTGCACAGTTTTAAGTATATCCAATATTTGTATTGTCAACTCTGGCATTTCATATGCGCCAGAATCAGAAATGAGAATTAGAATCAAAATCCGAATCCGAGACAGAATTATACTTATAAATATTGAAATGTTGCCTGTTTCGAGCTCTTCTTTTCATTTTTTTTGTATTTTATATACGACATTTGAATTAGTATTTAAAATAAAGCAAATCCATAAATAAGACACAACATTGTCTATGGAACGAATGCTGCCTACGTGTTATGCAAATTTCAAGAGCTCTTCAGTTTTTCTATTGCCAATTCAAAAGTAAAAAAACCATATCGAGGAGATGGGTGATGCGGTGATTTGTTATTTAATTGCAGTTGGACAATTATACATAGAACTCTCAGGCATTCCAATTGATGATGCCCTGCTGCACATCAGGTGTCACTTGCTGGTTGCAAGTTGCAATGGCAAGTTGCAAGTTGCAATTAAAACAACAATCTAGTAGTGTGTGGCATTGCATAAGCCTTGCTGTGTTTGCAAATGCACAAAAGTTCAAAAGTTGTTGCCATTTCTGTCGTCGTTGCATTGTTGCATTGTGTGTTGCATGTTTGGTGGCAGCTGGCTGGCTGGCTGCCGTTGATCATGACAACAATGACGCATCTCAATTTGCATATATCGGTTTCGGTGTCAATCAATTACGTGTAATTGCCAATAATTAATGTCATTTAGTTTAGCTCACCTCTTTGCTCTGATCGATGCTGTTGTTCCTCGATGGTGAAACCGAATTTGTAGGGACGTACAGTGGTAGGAGCTGCCGTTGCTACCAGACTGTTGTTGATACAGTAGTACAGCAGGGCTAGCAGCTTGAATAAATGCACATTAATTAAATCACTTAACACACACACACACACACACACACACACACACACACACACACACACACACACACACACACACACTTACAATACAATTGGCTGCCAAAAATGTTTGCTTCATTTTATATAATTTTTTTTTTTAATTTTATTTGATTGTTATTCACACGTCCCGTTAAATTGTTCACGATTTATGAGTTCTTTTATTGCTTAAACGTTCATTAATTTGTTGACAAATTCGTTGCAGAACAGTAGACGACGCGTCTCTCGGCAAAATTCGCTTAGTGCAGAGCAAGCGACGTTGAAACACACCCCACGATGTTCGTCGACGAATTGACAAACTTAATAATATTTGGTAAACATTATAAAACATTAGAAACGGTCAGTCAGACAGCCAGTTAGTAAGCGGACCTGCCTCTGTCTTTATCGCTTACTAGATGGGTGTGTGTGTGTGAGTGTGTGAGTGAGTGTGTGTGTCTCTGCTTGTGTGAGAGTTAGCTGACAGCAGAAAAGAACCAACTGGATACTCTACTAGCAACAGAGTTCTTTAGCATGAATATAGGCGTTAGATCTTCAAAACTTGATTTATATAAAATAAAGTGAATTCTTTAAAAGACAATCTTTGTTGTAAGACAGTCAGCTTAATTCTTACATTGAATTAAATAGAAATCTTCTTAATAGCATAGAAATTGTTGGAAGTTGACCATCTATATTCATTGAGAAGTCGCCAACTTAACACACCCTATTTGTGTACTTAAAATAATAAGTAGTTAATAAAATGTTTAATATTTAAACAAGCCGAACAGTTGAGCGCACGCGACAGTAGAATACGCTGTGCTAGTCTCAAAAAATAGTATTTTGATTATAATGGAATTGATTTTATTTATGTCTACATATATTTAAATATATTGCTCAAAATCTAGAGTTTGAATTGACAATTCAATTTCAATTGACTTCAAATTGTTAGTTAAATAAAACTTTATAACTATTAGCAAAGAATGTAAGAGTATTTAGATAAGATCGGTTATTTTTAGCTATTGCTATTGCAACATAATCGATACGCTATGTTGAATGGAATGAGGAAGCCATGTTTACAATTTACATTATTAATCAACAATCCTGAGATGCGTTTTGCTGCCGGATGCACGCAAGTTAACATCAGTTGTGTTGTCAATTCGATTTAATTGAAATATTGTTGTCAAGATCCATGGGCATTTTGCATATTGCATTTGCATATATATTAAAATGCAAACAACTTTAGACTCATCAATAATTGCCATGCATAAGAATAATTTGCGCTGCCTAAAAGTATGCAATGAAATTCAGTTGCGAACTTGCTCAGTTTGTTGCCTAAGTCATTCGATTAACGATTGTATATATAAGAATGCCAAAAAGTAGATAAGCAATTGGAACTCTATCTTTGTTATAAACACACATACACACATGACAGTAATGTTGAACTCGAGTGACCTCAACTGGATTTTGTGCTGATGGCTTATATTTGGTAGTTTATTTCCATAATCTACGCCCATAGAAAATATGCTAAATTGTGGGAATTGTAATTGTATAATAATGTAAGTAAGTGGCAACTGGTGTCATTTTCGACACTACAAAGTTGATAAATTGTTAAGCAGTATTGCTATTCTGATGGCACGGCGTTGCTTACCAGAAGCAACGACATCTCCGAGGCCACTGGGGCATTGCAGCAGTATCTGGATGCGTTCTAGGAATGGGCCAACAAATGGAACGTGTGCAAGCAAGAGCGCCAATGTGACATACACAAAGCATACCCAACTTTGCTCTGGCGTGTCACTTATCAACGGCAGCGTCATTGAATACAAAGAGCATCAGAAGTATCTTGGAGTCATCTGGAGACATCTGTCATCTTCTGCAGCGATCCTACCAGTCTAAGGTAGCAAAGATATCTTGGCTGCTCACTGCAAAGATTAAGCTGTCCCTTGCTAACAAGGTAATGATTTACAAGGCGATATTAGCACCAAGCCTATTCTATGCCATACAGGTATATGGGATTGCGGCTAAGATGCACATAAACAAGCTGCGAGTGCTTCAAGCCAAGACCCTGAGAGAGATAAGTGGAGCGTCCTGGTACAATGAGGACAAGGGACTTTGAACGGGATCTCAACGTGCCGAAAGAAAGGCGACCAGATACAAGAGACTGTCACTAAGTACGCCAACAGACTGGTGAGAGCTCAGCCCAATAGTCTAGCCAGGAGACTAGGCAGTGTCGCCAGCAGAGCTAGGAGAAGCTTAAAGAGACTCCACCATGTAAGCTTAGCTGTTATCATAAGACTATAAGTCGAAGAGATCCCGAAATTGGTATTGTTTATAAATAAACATGTAAATTTAACATTGCGAGTTGCTTAAGAAATATTTGAGCTATCGATGCGTCTCAACGCTAGAAAGTAGGCAGATAAGGACAACCATATGATTTGTAAATGGTTGTCTCAATGAATTGAGTCACAATTTGGCTATACAAACCGATGCGTGTCAATAAAGAAATGAGTCTTGAACTATAAGCCGATCTAAGGTAACTATTTTCATTTCTCGCCTCAGCTAACGCTTAAACCCCCCCAGTGCTAATTCTAGCCAAGCTCAAGTGATTTAGAAGCAGCCCACGATATAGTATTTTTAAATACTTATTCAGGTATATTTTTATTTTCTTGCCTAGAATTTCATTACCATCTTAAGTATCAATTCAATTGTTAGTTAAGCAATAGTTTTGTATAGTGTGAAGCCGCTTATATATATAAATATAAAAGCTAAATTTACTTGAGTTACTCTTCAACAAATTCTGATTAATCAATCTCAAAACTGAACTGTCGCTTTTTCTGCACACATTTCTCAAATAATTTCCTCTGTTTTGAATTGTCTGCTTATCACAACTATGTTAAACAAATTATAGTTGCAGCGTATAATTTTTGTAAAGCTTTATTTAAATCCCGAACACAAGAGTATAAAACGTGACTTGTAATAAATTATAGGCTTGTTTAATGGTCTTAAATTTAGAGCAGATCTAAGGTCAGCAGCCTTTTCAATATGTAAATACAAAATTAATCAATTTTCAACAGAACTATTTTAGAGATATTCAATTAATACCTAAATGAATTATTTATTAAATGAATTGGCTGCTCTTTTGTTTACCATAAAATTAGCTATGAAATGAAATAAAACACAAGAAATTAACCTTGAAAAAAAAAAAACAAAATAATAGTAATGATATTTTGTTTGATTTTGATTTTGATTCACGACGCCAACGTCAAACAAATTCGCTGCCTGCTAATTGACAGATGCACAGCTTTCATTGTGTACCTATTAATTACAAGGAAAACAAAAGCAAAAACAAAACAAAAATAATTTGCAAATTTCGTTAATGATGATGCAAAATGAATGCGAAGGTCGTGAAGCACAGCCACAGTGCGTGATGTATGTATGTATGTGTGTATGTGTGTATTAAAAACGAAGAAGACCAACGAAAAATAAAAACCGGGTTGGCATCCAGTTTGATAATATTAAAACTGAGTCTTGCGTCAGACTTTTCATTTCGTTTAAGGCCCAGAACGCGTTATGCTAATAGTAGTTAACTATATTTAAACTATTGTATAGTTTTTAGCAGAGACCGGATTGAGAATTTATTGCTTGTTATAAATTACATTAAATTACTTCTTGGTTTATATATATTTCTGCTCTTTTTTTTGAGAATGTTCAATAGTTTTAAAAGTTTGATTGTCATTTAGGCCACTAGCTTAAAGCTGGGATGATAACCCGTTTCGTCGGCAGTGAAATTAATTTCATATTTCTTGCCATCCGGTGCCGTCCAGCTGGTTGAGCCATGAACTGCCAGAACAGATTCCGCATCCCCCTCGGCCGGCTTGAGGACGCCCTCCTCGTTGCGTGTAATGCCATTGCTGGTCTCATAGCTGTGGATAATACAATGTTTTACTTTTCTAAGTCAACTACCAACTCCACTCACGCAAATGAGTATTTATCTACTCCATTATTTTCACTCTCTAGGCTAACAGTCTGCGCCTGTGCATCATCCGAGACGGGTAGAGACTGAGTTATGCCAACTAGCAGACAGACTGCAAACAATACGGAATAGAACTTCATCTTCTTTGGATTACACTTGACTGCACTTAACTGACTCGTATCTGCTCGTATCGCAGTTGGCTTTTATAGGCGAATGGAGCTAAGAATTCTAGGCACCGCACCACCGCCCGAATGCAAACCATGATGCGATTCTTAATGACAAAATTCAATAAAAATCAACGTACATTTTAATTATACATTAACACCTGTGTTGAGCTGTGCAACCTTTATTGTCATTGCCCTCAGACACGTAATAAAAGCAAACATTTATCACATTATTAAGGGTAAATCAAAACTATCATTATTCAATCTATGACAACTGTTATATGTATACGTTTGAGGTGTATAACTAATCAGTTTCTATGTATAGATTTACAATTACCTAGCCGCATTCAAGTGACACTTCATATCCAATATTTTTGTAACATTTTTGACGTATATTTTTATTTATATTTGAAATAAGTTTAAATGTAACCATTAAACTTAAACACGGGGAATATGGTCGCCCTCTGGACGGTAACCGTTCTCATCGGCCACATAATTAAGAGTATATTGCTGACCATTGGGAGCTATCCATGAGACAGAACCTTTGACAGAGAGCGCCTCCTCTTTGGTACCTGCGTTTTCCAATACACCCGATTCCTCGCGAACTGTTCCATCACTTATTTCATAGCTAAAGAGACAAAACAATAGGTTTAAGCAATTACAATTTTGTCTTGTCTTATAGTCTTGTCAGTTACTTACTTAAACTTGTAGCCATCGACTCCGATGTTGTCGTTTTCATATCTTACAAGATCAGCGTCAGTGGGTGCTGCGCTGGCAAAGGATACGAGCAAAAGGGCGCACACGGCAAAGGCACAAGCAGTGAAGGACTTCATCTTTCAATTGATTGAAATAGATATGTACTTTGATCACGGCACTCGTCACGACGTTGTCACAATTAAGAGCAAACGTATTATGTGATGATTTCAAAAAGTTAGCGCTATTTATAGTTGGATCAAACACCAAGAAACTCGCTCAATTAAGACAAAACATAACAAATCACAATTTTTTTAATTTCGGTCTAGAATTGCTAATTAGTGCAAATCTGCATATATATATATTTATTTAAAATTGACAAAACAAACGTATAATGTATGTATGCAAATGTATGCAAAATGCAGCAGGTTTAATTTCACATTCATGGTTTAAATGGCAGCGCATACGATAATCTAATTTCCGTTCTTGTCGACATAAGCATGACTGTCAAATAAAGTTGTACTTTCTAGTTCAATTCACTGAATTAGTTCAGTTGTTAATGTTCATGTTTTACACGAGATAATCATTTTGGGAAACGAATCAGAGTGAACAAGAATGGGACTCAAATGGGAGTCGAATGAACTACAATGAATTGAACGAGTTTGGGACTCAAATGACTCGAATGAACAGGACAGTCAGGGATTTAGTTCAGTAGTTCACTCTGAAGAGTCGTTCGATCGAACTGAATCTGAACGATTCAATAAAACGTTACTGTCAAAAGCTGTTAGCTACGGCTGAAGAGGACAACAGATCTTGTTGTCGAGCACTGAAACCCTCAAAATAGATGATTACAATAGTTAATATAGGCGATTAGTCAGACACATGTCTTACCATCTTACATTTCTATTGTTCTAGTATTTAAATAATGACAAATATTTGCATTAATAATCACATACAAGTTAAAATTTCACTAAATGAGCGGTGATATTTTTAGAGTGGTGGTATATTCCTGTGTACATCAAACCCAGTGTACATCAATCCATGTGTGCATCAATGCCTTGACAAAAGCAGCGATCAAAGACAACATCAAGGAGTTAAGGCAACGTAGGCGAATTCACCTGGAAAGCGAATTCACTCTCAGGCGAATTCGCATCATTATAACCGAGCAACTTAAGACGATCGGAGACCGAGACGCCAAAGGAAATTGCAGTTCGGCATCTGACGTGGAAGGTTGCGAGGACATCAGCTCAAACGACGAAGAAAGTTGACAAAGTTTCTATTCTATTAAAACACTGTATTTACACTTTTGATCTGTCGAGAGTAAATCAAAACGATCGCTTCACATCGTATCATTATTCTATCTCTGACAAATGTTATATTCATACGTTTGAGGGGTATAAATAAACTGTTTCTATGTATAGAATTAAAATTACCTAGTGACAATTAAAATCCAATATTATTGTAACATTTTTGACGTATATTTTTTTATTTATATTTGAAATAAGTATGCTTTACATTTAGACTTTGGGAAGATGTTCGCCCTGAGGCTGGAAACCATTCTCATCGGCTACATAGTTAACGATATACTTCTTTCCATCGTCAGCTATCCATTTGTAAGAACCTTTCACAACGAATGCCTCGGCGTCGGTACCTGAGTTTTCCAATACACCAGTTTCATCACGATATAGTCCATCACTTGTTTCAACCCTAGAAAAAACCAAATGAGTTTAAACAATTACAATTTTGATTTAACTGTAATTAAAGCCTTAAACACTTGTCAGTTTTAGGGACAGGTATGTCAAATAATTTTCACAATTACTTACGCAAATTTGTAGCCATCGACGCCGACGTTGTCGTTATCAAATCTTAAAACTTGAGCATTTTTAGAATCATCAAGGGGGGCTGCACTGGCGAAGGATACGAGCAAAAGGGCGCACACGGCAAAGGCACAAGCAGTGAAGGACTTCATTTTGAAATTGATTGATCGATACACGTTCCGAAGTTGTCACAATTAGGAGCAAACGTATTATGTGATGATTTCAAAAGGCTAGCGCTATTTATAGTTGGATCAAACTCACACAAACATCTACAAACTCGTTCAATTAGGAGAAAACATAACAAATCACATTATTTTTTTCATTTCGGTCTGGAATTGCTAATTAGTGCAAATCTGCATTTATATATATTTATTAAAAATTGACAAAAATAAAAAAGAATCGTATAATGTATGTATGCAAATGTATGCAAAATGCAGCAGGTTTAATTTCACATTCATGGTTTAAATGACATCGCATGTGATAATCTAATTTCCGTTCTCGTCGACATACATAATTATGTCTGTCAAAAGCTGTTAGCTACTGTGCAGCACTAAACGTTTTCGAGCACTGAAACGCTCAAAATGATTGATTACAATAAATAATATACGCGATTACTCAGACACATGTGTTACCAACTTACATTTCTATCATTATCTATTATTCTAGTTAATACAATTGCATTAACAATCACATAAACTTTAAACTTTCACTATATCTTTAATATAAATAGTTTCGCACACAATAATAGAGCAAGTTAGGTACTCAAGACGTAACCAATAACGATTTTCTTAACTACATTTGATTTATTATTTAATTTAATTAAAATTGATATTAATATTTTAGTAATTGACATAAGTCTGTGACGTTCGTGGTTTCCAGATACCCGATTTAATTCATTCGGAAGCTATTTTGAGCGGAGATATTTCTAGGCAAATATTTGTTTACTATACCGTGTAAATCAATCCCAATGTACATCAATCCCTGTGTGCAGCAATCCCTCGACAACAGCAGCGTTCAATGACGTGGGCGTGGGCGAATTCACGCGTCGGCAAATTCACTTGCCGGCGAATTCGTATCCCCATAACCGAGCGACCTAAGGAGATCGGCGACCGAGACGCCCTATGAGAGTCGGAGTTCATCCTCTGACGTGGAAGGGTGCGAGAACATCAGCTCAAGCGACAAAGAAGGATTCCTAAGTTTCTATATTCAAGTACTGTATTTACTCAATTATATAATAAACCCTACATAAATAAATGCAAATCTATTATAAGACGAAGTTGTGTCTTATAAGCAAATGTCCAGATGCAAACAATCCCAACTTTTCATTATATATCTTTAATAAATATTATGTAATTAAACATAGTTCGATATTATATACACATTTTCAATGACTGCACATTGTTATTGTTATGTGATTACCCATTAATTTCCAAATTTTTTTTTTTAAATTTTTTATCGAATATTTCAGTTTTTATTTTAATAAAATAAGGTTGTATTTATTGTTCAACTTTAGGTAGATGATCACCCTGTGGCTGGAAACCGTTCTCATCGGCAACATAATTAACGGTATATGTTACACCATCATCTCCTGTATATGAGTAAGAACCTCTCACAACGATTGCCTCGTCTTCGGTACCTACGTTTTTCACTTCACCAGTTTCTTGGTGCGATTTTCCATCACTTGTTTCAACCCTAGAAAAAACCAAATGAGTTTAAACAATTACAATTTTGATTTAACTGTAATTAAAGCCTTAAAGACTTGTCAGTTGTAGGGACAGATATGTAAAATAATTTTCACAATTACTTACGCAAACTGGTAGCCATCGACGCCGATGTTGTCGTTATCATATCTTAAAACTTGAGCATTTTTAGAATCATCAAGGGGGGCTGCGCTGACGAAGGATACGAGCAAAAGGGCGCACACGGCAAAGGCACAAGCAGTGAAGGACTTCATTTTGATATTGTTTGAAATAGATCACGGCACTCGTCACGACGTTGTCACAATTAAGAGCAAATGTATTAAGTGACTATTTCAAAAAGTTACAGCTATTTATAGTTGGATCAAACTCACACGCACAAAAACCAAACTTACGCACACAAACATCTAGAAACTCGCTCAATTAAGATAAAACATAACAAAACACCTTTAAATTATAATTATATAAATTCGGTGAGGAATTGTGAATGAGTTTGAAACTGAATTTGTATATTGTTTTATATTTATATATGTGCATATAAATTTAAAGTGTTAATTAAACATGCCAAAGCGAGTTGGCATTAGATGAGCACCAACATCGCATTTCAATTGGCCCTCAAGAGACGCCTCTGTTTTTATTGTGGTTGCTGCTGCTGTTGTTGTTGTTGTTGTTGTGAATATGTTTGAACATGATGATGAAGATGATGATTTTCGAAATGGGCAAGTGATAATTAACAAGCCGATCAGTCGAGCGGGCGCGACAGTAGGATACCCTGTGCAGGTCTTAAAACAAAAGTATCTAGAGAAAACTAGCTATAGAACTGCACTTCTTATTAGCCTTTTGCAATTGTGGCCGAAGGAGGCATGGCATCGCTATGAAATTTTCTGAGTTTCTTATCATGTGTGCCAAGTCTCAAGTCTCTAGCTTTAACATTGCTTACGTTGTGGTGATTTTCCTAATTTTAAAACAAACGCGGCTTGATATCGAAAATTGAAAGCAAACTTCATCTGCGTATGGTATTCAGGAAACTACAATCTAAATTTGAAACCTCTAGCTCTTATAGTGGCTGATATCCACATGTTCATACAGACGGACGGACAGACGGACGGATAGACGGACGGGCGGACGGACAGACAGACGGACGGACAGACGAACGGACAGACAGACGGACGGACAGACGGACGGACAGACGGACGGACAGACGGACGGACAGACGGACGGACGGACAGACGGACGGACAGACGGACGGACAGACAGACAGACGGACGGACAGACGGACGGACGGACGGACAGACGGACAGACAGACGGACAGGTGTCAATCGACTCGGCTATTGATACTGATTCAGAATATATATACTTTATAGGGTCGGAGATGCCTCCTTCTGCCTGTTACATACATTCACACAAATTCATTTGCCCTTTTTTGCCCATTTTGCACAGGGTATAAAAAGTGTGTTTACAAATATTTGCTTAGTCGCGCATCTTTCAATTGGTCTGGCAATAGGTCAATGGCTGATGGGAAAGCCAAAAAAACATCATAAATCATGATCAAATTAAGAAATGCTGGATGCCAGTGATGATCAGACAGACTTCAGACCAAGAATAGTTAGAAATAGTTAAATAGTTAATTAAAAATAGAAATACTTATACTTATATGAGTAACTTTATTTACTTACCTTTAAGTTTACATAGTATAAATGTGTATGGAAATTAGGCAGCTTTTGAACAGCAGGAAATACTTAAACAAATGAATGCCTAAAATATCTTGTATATATTATTATAGTTTATTATATTATATATAATAAAAGAATAAAAGAACAATGCCACAGTAGTATTAAGTAGGTTGTTGGTGACACAATTAAATTAAGGATGGGCGAATTAACCTTCGAAACCTCAAAGGTAGAAATCTCAATGAGGACGGAAGGAAAGAGCGGGGGCGGCTACAACTTGTTAAGTGCAGATGCGACGATGTATCTCTGTCTCTCTTTGTCTCGCTGATGACCTTAGTCAATAAAATAAAAAGCACCGACAACTTGACTACGTTTTTTTTTGTTTTTTTTTTTGGGTATGCGTATGCGTAATGTCTTGCAACCGCGCTGTTGGCCGATGGCATTAATCATTCGAATAATGGCATAAAGTAAACACAAGTGCCAGTCTCCAATTCAGTCTTAGCTAATCCCATGAACATGTTTGATTATTTTGCACTTACAATTGATAAATGAGGCAGGCGCGCTTGGCCGAAAGATGCGCCACTAATTGGCCAACAATGAGTCGAATTTGTCTGCACTACTTTGCCCTTTTCATCTGATCATTGTTTGTTGTTGTTGTTGCTGCTGCTGTTGTTTTTTATTGTGTGTGTTGTTCTCACTTTCGTTGCCGCGTCTTCAACAAACTTGATTGTTGAACCGGTTTCGGCCCTGGCCAGCTGACTCTGTTATAACAACGTGATGCTGTCGTACAACGGGTTTATGTATATATATATATATATATATATATATTTTATAAACATATAAGCATATATAAGTTTGTATATGCTAATTTAATGCTGCGTCTATTAGAATACATTTGGGGAGTGCAAATTTATGGCATCACATTATCAAATCTATAATTTATACATATATATATATTTCTGTATATATATTTATCATAACACGTGATCAATTCATTCCAGATATATTTCTCATTTTGTTCTAAATACTTGTCTGGCTAATGAAATTGTAGTATATTCTTATCTGTCTTATCTAACTCATACTACCGCAATGGTTTCCGGGATAGTTTTAACATGATCTTCAGGTCTTTGTATTTGTATTTAAGTATAAAAGAATGCTTTCTATTTTATTAATTACATACTTAAGACTTTTTGTCATTGCTAGCCAGCTCTTACTCAAATTTATACAGAAGCAAACTTGCTTAAAAAAATAAAGATGTGTGAAGAGAAGAGAGTGCTTACAATTCCGGCTCAGATCAGGAAGGAGATGAAGTATGAACCTAAATACATTTGTAAATAATAAATACATTTTAAAAAGTATAATAACCTTAAAGAAAAGTGTGCCCCTGGTAGGTTTCGAACTCCAGTACCACACCGCAAGAGTTCGACTCTCTAAGCCTTGCACCAATGCAGCCATAGTTGATTAGCTGGCAAATTAACAGTTTCCTTGCCTTAAGTTGTTGCCTCCAACCTTTGTTTATTCATAAACTTATTTACTTTAAATCTCCGGTGTTTCTTGTCCGATTGCATTGAAATTTTTAGAACACATTGCAATTAAACTAAACTTGATGTATGCCGAATTTTGTAATTGTATCTTTTAAATTACACATGGTATTCGACAAAACTGTTAAACAAACTTAATCTTTGTGGGCGCCTCAGGCGTATTATCACCAAATTTGGTTACTCTAGCTC
This sequence comes from Drosophila histrio, assembly GCA_958299025.2. Lineage (NCBI taxonomy): Eukaryota > Metazoa > Arthropoda > Insecta > Diptera > Drosophilidae > Drosophila > Drosophila histrio. The sequence goes on along the minus strand of OY729166.1, from coordinate 2,910,495 downwards.
TGATAGTCTCTGAGATCTAGGTTTTCATACAGCAGGGCAGACGGACAGACGGACATGGCTATATCGACTCGACTGTTGATGCTGATCAAGAATATATATACTTAATGGGGTCTGTCGGACTTCCTTAGACCTCTTACGCCCTTTTTTAAAGTAAAGGGTCTTAAGAAAACAATGAAGATTTCGCAGTTAATCAATAATTGACTCTGTATTTATTTTTTTGGCTAAATCAAGAGTTGACACATTGCAGACAAATTGGCAAGTCTTCAATGGAGTTGAGTAAACGCAACTCTTTAAACTCCACTTTCAGCATTTAGTAAGATTAAATGGTATTAACATCATTTGATAGGTAACTAAATGCGTAACCTATTGGCATTTTACTTGCACTTGAGCCAAATATACAGACAAGTGACCCCATTTTGCAGGCGATCCATCGATTACACTACACTCTCGTATCTGTAAACGTGTATGTCTTAATGGCAACTCATGTTGTGGGTCTCGTTTTGTTACTTGGGTGAGGCCTGGTCGCAATCAATCAAAGACAATTGCCATCAGCCATCAGCCATATACCAACAGCAGCAGCATTCAGTTAAGTAATAAAGGTTGGCCACAGGAAACAACAACAACAACAGCAACCAAACATAACTTTTTAAAAAAGAAGCAGTAATAATAATAAAAGATAAAAGAAAACAGGTATATATTAATTGTAATGGGATTTTTGTTTCTTTTCCTTTTTTTTTCTGCAAGCTTTACAGGAGCTTGAAGTCTGCTGGGTGCGTGTATAAATTGGCCACGGCCTTAACGTTTTGCATGCATTGATTGTCAGTTCCTTGAACGCACCACAAGCTCCAGCTTTTAAGCAGTTAAACAGTTATCAGTATGAAGTATACCGTTGCTATTGTCGCTATTGCCTTCTTGGCCATTGCCACTGTTAAGGCGGCACCACCAGCAGCCAACGGGCAACAAGAGGCGCAGGTGGTGCGCTTCGATTCAGATGTGCAGCCGGAGAGCTATAAGTTTGCGTGAGTTGATCTTATACAATGACTGACTGTGTCAAGGTCAAATAAGTATAATATTAAACTGGTTTTTTGTTTTTTTCTCTCTATCTTTCTTTTCTACTTTCTGACCGTGTGCAGCGTGGAAACTAGCGATGGTAAATCACATCAGGAGGAGGGTCAACTTAAGCACGTGGGCACCGATCACGAGGCGATCGCAGTGCGTGGTTTCTACACCTATTTGGGCGACGATGGCCAGACCTATACCATTAATTATGTGGCCGATGAGAACGGCTATCAGCCAGAAGGTGCTCATTTGCCGCGTGCCGTCCAGTGAGCCTCCGGTTTCGGCAAAAACACAAAAATGTTAACTAGGTTTAAGATTTTTCTAAATTTACAAATATAGAGAAACAATCGGAAAAAATGCATTTTTAGCCAAGATATGCAAAAATCATTTAAATAAATACAGAGTCAATTATTGATTAACTGCGAAATATTCTTTGTTTTTATAGACCCTTTACTTTAAAAATTTGTGTAACAGGTCTAAGGAAGTCTGAACAGTCGAGTCGATATAGCCATGTCCGTCTGTCCGACTGTCCGTCTGTCCGACTGTCCGACTGTCCGACTGTCCGTCTGTCCGACTGTCCGTCTGTCCGTCTGTCCGACTGTCCGTCTGTCCGACTGTCCGTCTTTTGAATATAGTACAAAGGTTTAAGGCAGCAACTTGAGGCAAGGAAACTGTTAATTTGCCAGATAATCGACTATGGCTGCATTGGCGCAATGCTTAGAGTGTCGAACTCTTGCGGTGTGGTACTGGAGTTCAAAACCTACCAAAAGGCACACTTTTTTTTTAGGGTTATTATACTTCTTACAAATTGTATATTATTTATAAATGTATTTAGGTTAGTACTATTATTTCCTTTTTGAAGAATAAGTAAAGGTTCTCTCATTGTTTTCTTTCGCAATGAACTTATGACTCGATGCCTGAATTGGCATTAATAGTTATTTAGTCCCGCTTTTCAACCCATTAAATAATCAAGGAAATTTGGAAAAACAATCATTTTATTTTAGACTTAAACTGGAATAGACTGGGGAATGTCATCGCCCTGAGGCTGGTAACCATTCTCATCGGCAATATAGTTGATGGTGTGGCTTTTACCGTCCTGGTCAAACCAAGAGAAGCTGCCCCTAACGGCAATACCCTCATTCTCTGCGCCAGGGTTCTGAAGAGTACCCTCTGCTTGGTGACTTTGACCATCAGTTTGTGAATATCTGCAATAGGAAATACAAGGATCAGTGCATGTCTGTTTGAATTCATTTAAAGTTATTTACCCAAATGTGAAGCCATCGGGACGAACATCTGAGTTGGAGCTTTGGATTTGCACATCACCATTTGGTGCTGCCAGGGCCACGGCGAAGAGGGCGACGAAGACGATGAGGAACTTCATGTTTAGTTTAAAGTGTAGCGCGTTTGAGACTTCAAAGGTAACTATACATTTTGGGGCAGATCCACTAGGTATTTATAGTAAAACTTAGTGGTTGATTAACATTAACAAATAATGGGCAAACTAGTTTAATGCTAAAATTTATAAAAAAAAAAAATAAAAACAAGCCGAACAGTCGGGACCCCGACCGTAATATACCCTGTGGGTTTACAGGAACCCGCTTAAATTCACTCCAGATGAAATTCTCTAGTAATTCGTTTTTTAATTTTTGTGGGCAAAGGGGGCGTGGCATCGTGATAAATTTTTCTAAACACATCAACCACAAAATATTCATCATGTGTGGCAAATCTCAAGTCTCCAGCTACAAAACTGCTTTTGTTATGAGGTTTTTGAGTGACAAAACTGCTTGCTTTATGAGGTTTTACTTAATTTGTGGGTGAAGGGGGCGTGGCATCGTGATACATTTTTCTGGACACATCAACCACAAAATATTCATCATGTGTGCCAAATCTCAAGTCTCCAGCTACAAAACTGCTTTTGTTATGAGGTTTTTGAGTGACAAAACTGCTTGCTTTATGAGGTTTTACTTAATTTGTGGGTGAAGGGGGCGTGGCATCGCGATACAATTTTCTGGACACATCGACCACAAAATATTCATCATGTGTCCCAAGTCTGAAGTCTCTAACTGTAATATTGCTCTTGTTATAAGCTTTTCCGAATTGTAGGCGAGGGGGGCGTGGCATCGTGATAATATTTTCTGGACATATTGACCACAAGATATTTAGTATGTGTGCTAAGTGTGAAGTCTTTAGCTGTTATATTGCTCTTGTTATGAGGGTTTAGAGCTACAAAACTGCTTGTTTCATACTTTTTTCTTGCTTAGTTTGTGGGCAAAGAGGGCGTGGCATCCAAAAAAAAAGATAAACTTGATCTGCCTGCAAAAATTACCAGTGCTGGGACACCAAGTTCAAGCTTCTAGCTCTTACCATCTCTGAGATCCTTTCGTTCATACGGACGGACCGACAGACCGACAGACCGACAGACCGACAGATCGACAGACCGACAGACCGACAGACCGACGGACAGACGGACAGACGGACATGGCTATATCGACTCGGCTATTGATGCTGATCAAGAATATATATACTTTATGGGGTCGGCCATGCTTCCTTCTGCCCGTTACATATTTTTAACAAACTTAATATACCCCCACAGGGTATAAAAACTTCACATCTTGAATTTGAAATGCATATATTTCATAGACAAAACAATTTACACATAAAATGTATACAAAGTTAAAACTAGATATTCGGCAATACACGTACAATATGCAAATTAAATGCGTCAGCAGACTACATAGAAGTGTAAATATATTTACTATATATCGATGACATTTTAAGGTTCGTTACATTATCACTTTTATATGTCTGACAAATCGGATAAAGTTTATTTGGATGATTAGCAATAGATTAACCGGTAATGTTTTAATATCAGGTCTACCGTTTTACCTGCCTTCAAAATATAAGCAAATGCTTAATGGGTGAATGTAAAACGATTTATATTTGCATTATTATTAAAAGCAAACTAACTTATTAACTAATCTTGGAAAGGATCACAGCATAAACGACGACAAAGAATAGTGTGTTTGTCGATATGTAGCAGGTCTTTAACCGTTTCTGGTTTGCAAAACTGTTCCAAAGAAAAGAAAGCTCCCTACTTCTTACTCCTGTGCTTTTATTTCTCGGCGCGAATGAGTAAGGCATGAAGAAGCCCCTGCAGTCTGGCAGCCCTCAGACAGGAGACCCCTTCACCCCACAGCTGCACTAAGTTCCTGGGGATCACAAGAGGCACTGTCTTCGCACAGACAATAACGGAGCTCTGCAATTTTCTGGACACATCAACCCAAAGATACTCATCATGTGTGTCAAATATCAAGTCTCTAGCTATAAAACTGCTTTTGTTATGAGCTTTTTCTTGATTTGTGGGCGATGGGGGCGTGGCCAATATTGATCTGCCAATGCCTTTGACTTGGCTACATACGTTTAACAAATATATATATAATATACCATCACAGAGTATAAAAGCACAGGGTACAAACAAAACAAAACGTTACTCATATTAGCAGTTTCTATTGCATACTTTTAGGCCTCAGAATTAAAGTTCTTTCATAGAATTTCCTGCAAACATAATATAGTTTATTTATATATGTACAAGCATATTGCAATATGAACCCAGTTGGCAATAGTTCGATTCGATTTGTTTTTCACACCGATTTCTAGGGAAACTTGTAATCTCTCTCGAAGGCGTGTGAAAGATGAGCTTCCGGTGAAGCGTCAACAATTTGAAAAAGAGTAGAGATAAAAAAAAAATCAGCATTGCATTATGTTGGGTTTGTTTTCATGGAGTTTGTTGTGATGCCTTGTGGCTGTAGGGTAAACAAACTGTGGTATAGGTATTTAATATGTCTACGAGTACAGGGGAATATTTAAATACCTTATATGTATGTTCAAATTATATTGAATCGTTTGATTAATTTACGAAAAATGCAAATTTGTGGCACCGCGGCAAATGGTGATTATGGCAATCATTATGACGATGAGATATTTCCTATAAACCTCAACGATTTTTGTTTGCCTTAGAAGTTTTTGTTATTATCGATTGTTAAGTTGTTGTTGTTGTTGTTGTTGTTATTATTATTTTTTTGATTTTTTTTGCCGTATAGCTCGACCTGTTGGTACGTTTTTCAAGCCAATTTGTTAACTTATGCGTTTGGCGTGTAATTAGTCATTTTTATTTTGGACAACAGTTTTCTTCAATGTCCACAATTTGGCTATAAAAAGGCACTTGGACAGCCAAACTGACATCAGAAATCAAGTAGCCTGCAACAACACAGTTCACATCTCAATCTCTCTAATCGGAATAATATAACCAATATCCAATATGAAGTATACAATTGCCATCGTTTTCGCTGCCATCCTCTCGGTGATCCTTGCTGCTCCATTGGACGATAGCCAAAATGCTCAGATCGTTCGCCAGACTTCCGATGTCCAGGCCGATGGCTATAAGTTCGGGTAAGCAAAAAAAACATGCTAAAATCAGATCAGAATATCAATAACGTCATCAACGTTTTATTAGTTGGGAGACCTCTGATGGCCAGAAACATGAAGAGGAGGGTGTCCTGAACAATGTCGGCGCTGAGAATGAATCTATCGCTGTACGTGGCTCTTACTCCTTTACGGCTGCCGATGGCCAGGTTTACACCGTTAACTATGTGGCCGATGAGAATGGCTACCAGCCACAAGGTGCTCATTTGCCCAGTGTGTAAGCCCAGTTATTAGAAAACCAAAACCAAGAGTTGTTCTTTAAATAGAAGTTGATTATTAAATAAACGGCAGCAAGCATAATTTAATGCATTTTATTTGATTAATAACTATATAAACTGGTATTCAGCTGTTAGACTCATCAACATTTATGCATATTATCTGTGATTTACTATATATAGTAATTAATTCAGACTTTCAGGTTTACCAGCAACACTGTCAACGATATAAACATATAGTCAACAAACTGTATGTTGACCATTTCAATGAACTAACGATTCAACTGAATATTCGTTTTCATTCATTATTCTTTTCTGCTCTTCCCATGCAGTAGTTATGAGTTGTTGTCGACAATTGTGATTAATTAGATATTTTGCAGGAAGCTGAGCAATAATCACAAATCAATCATTGCCTATACCCGTTGAAGACTTTGTTCGAGAATTCACAGTAAAGTAAACAACTTAAATATACACAGTGTGATATTGAAATAAGTTCCAGATTGTAGGTTATCTAAGTACAAGTAACTTCGTCTCTTAGAGTACCAATATCGTTGATACGTTCGGTTAAGCATTAATCGACTTAACTGAACTAAGATGAACCATATTATATATATAACAGACCAGAGAGTCGGGGTGGGAGCGACCGTTGGGTGCCCGCAGCAAATCTTCTTTGATTTCCTACTCTTGTAGAACCCTGATGCAATATCTAAGCGATATTTTCTATGGCAATTATATAGTGATCCGATTTAAACCAAATTGGGACAGGATATATAAGACAAGACCAGATGCAAAAGGTTCTTCTTAATTTTTGCAATGAACTTCACCGAAAACCTTGATGGTTGAACAGTTATAAATAGTTATTAAGTCCCGCTTTTCAACCCATTAAATAATCAAAGAAATTTAGAAAAACAATCATTTTATTTTAGACTTAAGCTTGAAGAGGCTGGGGAATGTCCTCGCCCTGAGGCTGGTAACCATTCTCATCGGCAATATAGTTGATGGTGTGGCTTTTACCGTCCTGGTCAAACCAAGAGAAGCTGCCCCTAACGGCAATACCCTCATTCTCTGCGCCAGCGTTCTGAAGAGTACCCTCTGCTTGGTGACTTTGACCATCAGTTTGTGAATATCTGCAATAGGAAATACAAGGATCAGTGCATGTCTGTTTGAATTCATTTAAAGTTATTTACCCAAATGAGAAGCCATCGGGACGAACATCTGAGTTGGAGCTTTGGATTTGCACATCACCATTTGGTGCTGCCAGGGCCACGGCGAAGAGGGCGACGAAGACGATGAGGAACTTCATGTTTAGTTTAAAGTGTAGCGCGTTTGAGACTTCAAAGGTAACTATACATTTTGGGGCAGATCCACTGGGTATTTATAGCAAAACTTAGTGGTTGAATAACATTAACAAATAATGGACAAACTAGTTTAATGCTAAAATTTATAAAAAAAAAAAAGAAAAAATTGACATCTTGAATTTGATATGCATATATTTCATAGACAAAACAATTTACACATAAAATGTATTCAAAATGTAAAACTAGATATTCAGGGTAAATTCAGGGAGATTCAGTAGACTGCCCTGAGCCAATCTTCTTTGATTCCATACGCTTGCAGAACCCTAATGCACTTTTCAACCGATCTTTTCTATGGCAGCTATATGATATAGTGATCCGATTGAAACCAAATTGGTACAGAATATATAAGACATGTCTATATACATAATCTGTGAATTTGGACTGACAGAAAGACGGACAGACAGAAAGACGGGCAGACAGAAAAACAGACAGACAGACAAGGCTATGTATAGACTCGGCTGTTGATGCTGATCAATAATAAATATACCTTATAGGGTCAGACATGTCTGCTTCCATGAGTTACACACATCGTAAGAAAATTATAATACTTTCTGCAGTGGTATAAAAATATATACTAAATTGACTAATGTTTTAGCTAAACATTCCTATTTTTAAAGCAATAAAATGGGCAACATTATAGTATCGCCATCGATGGTCTTTTTACATCCCTAGTCCAAAACGACTTGGTTAGATTAATTTTAAACAATATATGATGGAAAAAATCCATCTATTTGCAATTACATAAGCTCTAAATAAGTCAACGTTTAGTCTTGAAATGCAGAAACATCGCAACATCGATTTTAGTAAAGTCCATGAGCGACAATATTAATAAGCCCTTACAAATTGAAAACTAAAAATTTAAGTTATTGCATGCATCAAATTGTTAAAGTATTTTACGCATATAAATTAATAAGTAATATAAGTAATAAGTATGTATTACTTCTTTCGAAATTCTCCAAGATCTTGAAACTTTGAACTGAAATCCCTTTTGTGAAATAAATAGATACACATTTAAGCTGTGCTACAGAAATGATATAATGTCGAAGGCTTAGGCGGAGTTATTTGGAGGTATTTGGATCCATCTTGATTAATTTGTACTCAAAAATGTAGCGAGTCTCTTTCACGTCTGCTCTCCTTGAGTTTTCTTTTATAGAGGACCGACGAGAACTCAATGAGCCCAGCACGATGACGGAAAGCGAACTGTCATCCCACTCAGTAGGCTTTTACAATCCTATACATACCATATCGATATCATTGTTCAATTATTACTAATACTAATAATACCAATACTAATCTATTAACGTCGGCAAAGCGAGGTTCTGTCCTGTAATAGCTACCATATCTCCGACAGATATAAACATTTGTGTGTTTTTTTTTTTTTTTAAACAATCATTTTATTTTATACTTAAAGACGATATTTAAACTATTGAGGTGCGACGGGCAAGTGAGCGCCCTGAGGCTGGAAACCATTCTCATCGGCAATATAGGTGACAGTGTAGGTCTGACCATCGTCTCCAATATAACTGTAGCTGCCGGTAATGGCAATACCTGCATTCTCTGGATCAACTTGCTTAAGTTGACCTTGTGCTTCTTGCTTGTTACCATCAGATGTTTCAAAACTGCATCAACAAAAATACAAGGATCAGTACATGTTCGATTAAATTCATTTAAAGTTACTTACGCATATTGGAAACCATCGACATTAACATCTGAATCAAATCTTAGGATTGAAGTATCTTCTGGTACTGGTGTTGCCAGGGCCACGGCGAAGAGGGCGACGAAAACGATGAGGAACTTCATGTTTAGACAAAGTGTAGTGCGTTTGAGACTTCAAAGGTAACTATACATTTTGGGGCTAAGCCACAGCCTATTTATAGTGGATTGTTAGTGGTTCATTTTACATAACAAAAAAAAAAACAAAGATGCCGACAAACTAGTTTAGCGTTCAACTTGACCAACACAAAAATGCAAAAGTCCGAAATGAATATTAATGTAAACTTGAAACATAAACTATCCATATATATGTATTTATTTATTTATTTATTAGGTAGGCTCTTTGGGCTTATGTCTATGAATTGACGTCTTCAAGTTCGCTGGGACTTTATTACATATGTATATTATATTCAAGAACAGAAAATCACTTTTGATTTTTTTTCTTTTCGTATCTATTTAGGTATTAATAGGCAAAACATGTTTTATTTAACATATTTTTTTTCTTTTGTTCCACTTAATGCGTAAGCAACCAAAACCAATATTAATGTTAAACTCAAAAGGTTACGTGCTTTTGTTGTAAATTCGCAATTTGTTAATTTATAAATTAGTTTTTTGGATACAAAGTTAAATAAATCTTAAATTGAAAGTAAGCGTGGATAGTTGTTATAAGTATTGAGTCTGGCAAATCCCACAAAGTATGTATAAGATCAAGAGATCAACATCAACAGCCGTGTCGATATAGCCATGTCCGTCCGTCTGTCTGTCTGTCCGTCTGTCTGTCTGTCCATTCGTCTGTCTGTCCGTCTGTCCGTATAAACGAAGGGATCTCCGAGATGGTAAGAGCTAGAAGCTTCAACTTAGTCTCTCAGCACTGCTAATATTTGCAGGCACATCAAGATTATCTTTTATTTTGAATGTCACGCCTCCTGCGCCCACAAATCAAAAAAAAACTCATATAACAGGCAATTCTAAAGCTAGAGACTTGAGATTTGGCACACTCGATGATTATTTTGCTGTTGTTGTATCCAGAAAATTTCATCACGATGCCACGCCCCATTCGCCCACAGATTTAAGGTAAAACGATCGGTGTACCGTCTTGTTTTTTAGTTGTCTGCTATGAACCACTTTTAATAACTTTAATATTGTGTTGTAAAAAACTGTTGACAAAGAATATTAATACGTTTGCCTAACAGAGGCGACAATTAACACATTTTGGCCTTAACATGGCTAACTATTCGCAAAAGAAAACAAAAAAAAAGTGTTAATTGCATTCGCTGTAGTTGGAGTGTATAAAAACCATCTGGAATGAATGCCACAAGCACTCAACTAGTTCTGAAAATCTACAGTGAACAATATGATCCGTGTTGATCTTCAGCTGTCTGTGCATAGCTCTTTGAGTGGCAGCACCTTCGGGTCAAGAGGAAGTTCACATTGTGAGATATACAAACAAATGGTTACAAATTATCATTGGAGACAAGTAAAGAATCCTGGCGCTGAGAATGAGACACTTTCCGTAAAGGGTTTATACTCCTATGTGGGCAACGATGGCAACGACGTAACCTATACGGTGAATTCTATTGCCAATTAGAACAGTTACCAGCCTCAAGGCTCACATCTTCCACATGTTTAGGGAAATAAATAAATGAAAAAAAACCATTGATGTCCATTAATCGAAATTCAATTTTAATACGAGTAACAAATATAATGCACGACACTAACTTGACTGACTGACTGACTGACTGACTGACTGATGCACAGCACTTTACGTTCAACTCCTATAGGCTAACAAAATATGTAATCATCATTGTCTTGGATACTACTACTTGGGTAAATGCGCACCCTCCGGCTGGAAGCCATTCTCGTCGGCAACAAAGTTAATGGTATAGGTCTGTCCATCGGGAGCTACCCAGCTGACGGATCCGGTAACGGAAAGGGATTCATTGTCGGTGCCAGCATTGTTCACAACTCCCTCCTCGGTGCGTGTGGTGCCATCGCTTAATTTATAGCTAAACTTATAGCCACCAATGCCAATGTTATCCGATTCATATTCCAGCACTTCCACATCATTCTGTGGACGACCGCTGCAGGAAATGGCAGCCAGAACAATTAAACCAGCGACTAGTATCTGTTTTGAGAAATTAATTATATTAAATCCTTCACTTAGCTCCTTCTAAGCTCCATCATCAAATTACCAATTTCATCCTGTCAATTGTTGTTTTGTGGAGCGTTCAACTGCGTTTAGATAGACTCTCGAAGTTCCAATGTTGCAAATGTAGCGTCTTCGTTCAATTTATACTGCATTCACGGATTTTGCAAACGTCATAAATTTGCACAATTGTGGAAGAAGACTAACGTGGCTCTGGCGGTCGTCCGGTAATGTATTTAATTTACCACCAGTGCAACAATAGCAACAACAACAACAGCAGCAACAGCAACAACATCGTCAAAGTCGCTGCGACAAGTAACATTTAAAGCGAATTTGTGCAGCGACATTGCAAATTCAATGAATATTTTGGCATAACAACTATACAAAGCTGTTGGTAATAAACAAAGATAATTTTAATAATATTTTCTATAATTAAAGTTAAGATTTTCACATAGCATTTAAAAGAAACAAAACTTAAGCTGTTAGATATTATTCATATGTTTTTATATCCAAGCTAAAGTTATAAAATTTGCTCATGCATTACATTTAAATAAAAAGTTTATATAAAATAGAACAAAGCAAAATTCAAGCTATTAAATAATTTTCTTAAGTATTTCTATGCTTGCTAAAAGTATAATATAAACTTATAAATATATAGATATTTTATTATTATTATTATTATTAATATTTAGATTTGAGTTATAAAATAAGAACCTAAATTAAATTATAGCATAGCCTTCAGCTAATATAGAAATTTATTTCAATATGTTTTGTTATTACAAAAAATTATATTATGAAACTGTGACATTATAACTATTTATTTATCGTGTGAAAACTCCCAAGTGTATTTTAAATTCGTTATGAAATCTTCTTGTCCCCGAAAGTCTTCGTTTAGTGGATGCGTAAATAGTTAGTTTGACTTTTGTACAATATGTAAACACAATACTAGTTGATGGTTTATGGCCTAAGTTTGTTGACGACCAATGAGTTTTAATGTTTATTTTGAGCAAAGCTGCCGACATACTAGTATAAACTTAAGCAAGTAGTTAAGACCCTCTCATTTAAGAATCAAAAGAACCATAGATCGCTGCCAACGGCACGAGGGCCGCCGCAAGAGTTCACATTTCAAGTCCAAAACTCTACTACTACTATTGTATGTGTGTAAGCAAGTCGGCGTTGGCTATTGGCAATCGGAGAAACCAGCGAATCTGACTTTTGACATATGCAACGGCCTTTGCATCGTTCGATTGATGTGTTTGTAGTTTGCAGTAACAGCAGCAGCAGCAGCAGCAGCATCAGCATAGCAACTACAACTCACATATGTATGTATACTTACGTTTACACTCTGCATTCAGCATTCAATTTTTTTTTTGTTTTGTTTATTTTCAATATATTCCACCTTCGTTGACCGCTACAAGTCGAAGAAGCAGCAAATTGGCAAGCCAGTCAATCGGGTTTAAGCTTAAACCGTTCCACCGCCTTTTAATAATGTCAACTATTTAAATGATCATATTAATTGTTGCCCATGATTATCGATTTCCTAAATATATATTTAAAGATGACATATTTAAGGAATCGCTTATATCTGACTGATGCTCTAACATTTCTGATGCCTTCATTTAATTATGTTAGTTAGTTGTTAGCGAAGTGTTTGTCTTGAACACTTAAGAAATGGTCAAACGTATTGTAACGATTTTGCCGGTCGGCTCGTCACTGGCCGTTTGGTCGAGCGGATTTCTTTGAAGGGGTAAAGGAGTTGCTGCAAAGCGAAGGCGTCCAGCGACGAGATTCTAAAATGCGCGGTCAGTGTGAACCTGACCATCCAATGGAAAGTAAATTATTTAAAATGTCGACAAGATGGCGTTCATTTACAAAGATTTGATTTTTTAAGGCTCCGATCGGTTATTCGCTGTTTTTTTTTTGTCAGCGGAGAAAGCGAAAGTGCCGCCATTTTTTTTCTTACAGGGACGCTTGCATTGACAGGGTCGCTCCCCCGTCCGCTCCGTGCGGCCGTTCACTCGCCCCCAACTGTTGAGCAACAGTTGTATGCAGTTGCAACCTTGGGCTCCCACTCCGTTCAGTGCGACCGTTCCCCCGCTCCAACTGTTGAGCAACAGTTGTGTGCAGTGGCAACCTTGGGCGCCAGGATCGCTCCCACTCAGCTCAGTGCAAGTAACAGCAGTTCGCGTTGGCAGCCTTGGGCGACAGGGTCATTATTGCCAATTTCGTCACAGTATTGTAATCCCAAACTGATACACAAATAATAAGAACAATGCTTTTTATAAACCATCATTTTATTTTAGACTTAAATTTGAAGAGGCTGGGGAACGTCCTCGCCCTGAGGCTGGTAACCATTCTCATCGGCAATAAAGGTGATGGTGTGGCTTTTACCGTCCTGGTCAACCCAAGAGTAGCTGCCTCTAACGGCAATACCCTCATTCTCTGCGCCAGGGTTATGAAGTTCAGCTTGTTCATTGCGTTTTGTGCCGTCACTCTGTTCAAATCTGCAATAGGAAATACAAGGATCAGTGCATGTCTGTTTGAATTCATTTAAAGTTATTTACGCAAAATTATAGCCATCGGGTTGAACATCTGAGTCGTAGCGTAGGACTTCCGCATCACCATTTGGTGCTGCCAGGGCCACGGCGAAGAGGGCGACGAAGACGATGAGGAACTTCATGTTTAGTTTAAAGTGTAGCGCGTTTGAGACTTCAAAGGTAACTATACATTTTGGGGCAGATCCACTGGATATTTATAGCAAAATTTAGTGGTTGATTAACGTATCCAAAGATGAATTGGAAACTAGTTTAGTGCTAAAGATGATCAAAAATTCACAACTTGAATTTAAAATGAATTAGCTGAATTAACTTAAAACTTAAGAAATAAATGTATAGCAAAATACATATGTTCAAATAAAACACTACTCTTTGGCTTATAGTTTAAGATATACATACATTTGCATACCGACATATAAATATTTTATTGTTTATATATAAAAACGTTAGATGACGGAATGCATTTTCAAAAGTCTCTCGTCCTATGAACAAATCCCGAATCAATATATAATTACAAAATTTTGTTTTTAAATAATTCAATATAATTCTATTTGTAAATATATATATTTATTACTGATGGTCATATGTCTAAAAATATGTATATATATTTATATTTAAGATTTAACTCTTCTTCTTTTCATCACTGTCCCTTTTAATACAAGCCAAAAGAGAGACAGAAAGACAGATAGAGATATAGTTAAGCGTATGCGTTTTCAAATTAATTATGATACTCGCATCTTCAAGGTCAGCGCCACTGTCTCGCCAACTGGCTCTTTGCCCGGCTGTCGTCACAGATGCCACCGTCACACACACGCACTACCTAAGCCAGATCTTAGCCAGACCCAGACTAATCGGAATACCGGTTGTTCGGATGGTCAGCGACATCTTTTTCGATATTTCTTCTTATTATGGCGAGGCTTAAGCACCATAGTCTTTGACGGGCCAGTAAAATTAGCACTTGAACGATAATGGCAATGTTTTAATATCAAGTTTACGATATTCTCCCAAACACCTCTGATCGACATATCTAAATGAATACATGTTCAAATGCGGTACTAGTCTGAATCTATATAAATAAGAGATAAACATGTAATGTAAGATACATATTGACATCTTCTTACGCTTACCAATGTTTACATACAAGTATATTAAGGCAAAGATACTGAAGATAACTTTAAAACAGGTTTTTCAGTGAATTTGCATGTATACTTCTTGTGCTTCTAAATTTTAATACAATTACATCTGCATACTTTCAGGCAGCGAACCTAATGCAGCTCAGATATCTATATAAATAAGAGATAAATGTAAAAAGATATATATTGACATCTTCTTACGCTTACCAATACTTACGTACAAGTAGATTTAATGCAAAGATACTCAAGATGACTTTTAAACAAGCTATTCAGTATATTTGAATAACCGGCCTGTCAAAGAAAACCTTTTAATCTTCCCCTTTCCACACTCAGTTACCCTATTATCCAGGTAAGTATGTACATATGTATGCATTTTGTTGAATTATATAATACCACTATAGTATAAGTTATTATTAATAGTAGTAACAGTAGTAGTTAAAAAAAGGTGTATTTGCATGTACATTTCTCATGCTTCTCAATTTCAATAAAATTTCGGCTGCATACTTTCAGGCAGCGAAAATAATGCCGCTCAGTTAAATGATTTTATTATATGTTACAAAATGGTAAAAGTAACAGAAAATCGAAACATGGCAGATTTGGTTTATTTATAAATATTTTGTGTACTTTCACTGCAATAAAAACAAGTGCTTTAATTGCTTCGGAAACCCATATGTTCTCTTTATTTCAATTTTACTTAAGTAATCGATTCAATGAAAATACACTTAAACTAAACTCAACTAACATAAACTTGTCATGTTCTAAATTCGATTGCTTGCATAAGTATAAAACTACATGCACTGCATTTCAACCAGCCAACGATGCCAGCGATTTAGGTGAAAGTTTTCGATTTTTAAGACCTGGACGTCGCGATGGCCGAGCGTTTCTATCAAAATTATTTGCATTCTGTAGATCCTCGGTCGCCGAGCGATCGTTCAGTAACTCGCCAACCTCATCGCGATGTGTGCCATTGGGCAAGGTGTAACTGAAATATATGCATTATAAACCAGACTCATAATAATGATAATAATGGTATAAATTCAAAACAACTTACCCAAACTCGTAGCCTCCTCGAGTGGGTATATAACTGAACTGTTCGATAATCACATCGCCAAGTTGTATATCCAAGACTGTGCCAGGTGCATATGAGGCAGATGCTTCGTTCTTTGCCCCCCACGGAACACATACCACCAGCAATAGCAGCAACAACAACTTAACACATTTGTGTTTAGTTTTCCAGCTTCCCAAACACGAATTGTTATAGTTCATAGTAGTAGTACTTAGACCGTCAACCGTCACCAAACACAGCTAGCAATAGATTGAAGACTCGCTGTCTACCGAACCAGAGAGTCAAAGAGATGGGAACACATTGAGCCCCGGGGTCGACGCATAACGAATAACGAAAAATAAAAAGCGCTGAGTAAGCCCAGGGTTCAGGTAACATGATTGCTTCACCTGTTGTCGTTGTCGTTGTGGTTGTCTTCGTTTTGGATTTGCATAAGGAAAGCAGCAAATGAAAAGACAAAACTTTACATGTTAACCATTGACAAAATAGAAACTCATTATAAATAACCATAAAAGGAAAAACGACGTTTTAAATGCCCTATGAGAAATAAGTGTAAAGGAAACATCTGTAAATATTTGCAATACAAATTGTTTACAGAATGTAAATAAAGTGATTTTAATTGGATTAAAGTAATAAAGGTTTTTATTTCAACCATTAGATCAAAGAAGAACAAAGTCACCAACAGCATGATGCAGCTAAAGCATCCGCTATAAATCTAATACTCTTTCGCTCATTTGGAGTTTTATAATGCGTCTTACAAGCAAATAAATCAAACTGCTTTTCAAGCATCGCTTTGAGCTTGAAGCTTTCAGTTCCAGCTTTGAGCTCAGCTGTGACAATTACCGTATGAAATGTGCTTTCAAGCTGTGCTTTATACACTTAAAAAAATAGTTGACTCGTTTTCAGCCTGTAGCTGAAACAGTCTATTAAGCTAGAAGATATTTTCTTATATAGAAATAACGAATAAAATGCTTATAAAAGTAAATAGATTTATTTGAAACAAATGATATTCTCATTGATCACAAGTACTTTTATATACTAAGCTATATCTTTAGCTGGTTGCAACTTGTGAGCTGTCACATAAGGCTGGAAACCATTCTGATTCGCCTTATACAACACCTGATACTCATAGCCATCGGCTGATATGAAACTATATCCACCACGAAACTCCAGAGTCCTTGGCGTTTCGATGCCTTGTGGCTCCTCAGTTGTCTGTCGATCTCGATTCACTTTGATCTTATAGGTAATATCCTCTGTTCGCTGTTGGCCGTTGTCAGTCTGAAAACTGTATTAATCAAATGGTTATGGTTATCAATAAATATCAATAAGTCATTATACTCAAAATGTAGCTCCTCACGCTCCTTGTCCACTGGCGCTGTCATTGCCAGCGACAGCGATAACAACAACAAGAAAAGCAACAGACTTTCTGGCAACTGTACAAAAAAGAAAGAAAACAAAGCCAGCATTTAATTACTGTTGAAATACACACTTTAAATCGAAAGACAAACCAATTTCATAGCACTCGAATTTAATGGATTTTTTCCGCACTGAAAGAACTAAATTCTTATACGCTCTGTTCGCCTCCGTTTCGCAATTTCAACTGAAACACCTCGGGCTTAGATGGCGGCTCAGATGAGCAAAGCAGCCGAAATAAGTTCAGAAAGATAATGAAAACAAATACATAACTGAACATCCATCCACTCACTGTGCCAGATTGCGTCATAGTTTATGGCCCAAAACAGCTAAAAACAGCAACAACAGCATCAAAAGAAACAAACAACAACAATAACAAGAACAAAAAACAAGAACATGTGAAGAAAGCTAACTACAAAATTTCAAAGCGTGTTCTCTGCTTGACTTTAATCAACTTTTCGCTGAAACATCTATAAAAATTTATGTTAAATATTTAAACTTTGCTTTATTCCTCAAGGTCTGAACAATAAACTATAAATAATAAACGAGAATTGCGCTATCTTAAGTTTGACTCTACAAAATTTGCAATATAGATTAAATGATATTTTTGCAGATCAAGTTTTATATTTCCCCTCAGTAAAAATAATAGAATTAAATGAGAGAGTTCTTCATTTACAAAATGTTTAAAAATGTTTAAATCTCAAATATAATTACAATTTATTTAATTATAAATATGAAATAAAAACCTAAAAATCATTGGTAATATTATAATAATAATTAAAGATGTATAATTCATTGCAAAATTTGTTAAGTAGTGAAATAAACAGTTGTTAAAAGTAGATTAAAAGATGTTTATGCAAATAAAGTTCTATATTTTCTGAAGTTAAGATAATAACATTAAAAGAGCGTTATTCATTTACAAAACGTTTAATAATGCTTAAATTGCAAATATAATTACAATTTTCTTAGGTATAAATATGACAAAGACTAAAAACCATTGTTAATATAATAACAATAGTAAACGATGTCTCTATCATAACCAAATTTGCTCAAATTTGTTAAGTAGTGAAATGAACAGTTGTTAAAATTCCCATGAATTAGTTTTTCGACTATGCATCATTTCTAGAGTCTGTCAATGCAAATAATTTATCAAAGAGATTGACTTAAAATTGTTTGTTTAAGCGTGGTGAAGAACCTCCCTACTTACTTACTACCTTTCCACTCCGTTGGCCAGTTGCTAATTCAGTAATCGACAAAAATGGCAATTAGATCGTTTCGATCTGTCAAAATGCACTTTATGAAATTTTGTGCGTTTTGCGTGCTCGACGTCAAATGCGGGCGCGAAATATGTGCAATGGGTGCGTGGCGAAATGACCATGAAGATATGGTTATAGATATGGATGTGGATATACATATGATGAGGCAGAGGGAGAGGGAGAGTTAGAGGTAGAGGTAGACCGACAATTGTTGGTTTAGGCAGCCGGTGCAGCGTTTGGTGGTTAGTTGGTTGCCTTGTTGGTGGTGGCTTGGCAACTGGCAAGCTGGCAAGCTGGAAGCTGGCAACAGCTGACGTTGACACTGAAACAGGTTCAAAAATCCACACGCACAGTAGTTGCCTTGGGAAGACGTCAGCTGCGCGCCAGCACATTACAAGTAGGACAAGCTGCAAACAACATTGCCATTAGCTTGATGCCAGGGTTGCCATGAGATTGCTATGAGTCCCTGCCAACCCCAGCGATGTGCTGCAATATTAGCGTCATCAGTTAGAGCTACCAAAGGCATACCGAGAAAATTGGCAAAAAGTTAATAGACGATTGACTAAAGCCGACAACGTTGTGTCCTGTTAGCCCAGAGAAGCTTAACACCCCCTTCACAGGGACAGGCAAAGTGCATTAGAAAAATGGACATGGGGTTGCTTCTGCAGGTGTTGCCTGTGCCTTGCCCACTCCATGTCGAAAATTGCCATTGAATTAAAAGTTTTGTTTGTGGCCTGGCCGGTTTTGTTGTCTTTAGCGATTAGTCTCAGTCGGGTCAGATTTTGTACATTTGTACAACATTCGATTAATCAGAATTTTATCAATGTTAGCATAGAGATAGCATCCTTTTTTCGGCAATGGATTAATTGCCTTAATCAAATACTTGATACTTAATTTAATAAAGACTTTTCTTTGTTTATTATATCCTGTGGGGGTATATTAAATTTGTTGAAAGTATGTAAAAGGCAGAAGGAAGCGTGACCGACCCCATAAAGTATATATAATCTTGATCAGCATAAATATAGCCATGTCTGTCTGTCCGCCTGTCTGTCTGTCCGTCCGTCCATCCGTATGAATGAAAGAATCTCTGAGATGGTAAGAGCTACAAGTTTAAACTTGGTCTCCTAGTACTGGTAATTTTTACAGGCAGATTAAGTTTATCTTTTAATTTTTATGCCACGCCCCCTTCGCCCACAAATCAAGTAAAAGCTCATAGCAAGAGCAGTTTTGTAGCTAAAGACTTGAGATTTGGCACACATGATGATTAACTTGGGATTGATGTGTCTAGAAAATTTCATCACAATGCCACGCCCCCTTCGCCCACAAATTAAAAACGAATTACAGGAGATTTACATCGGGAGTGAATTTGATAGGGTCTCTTAAGAGCCACAGGGTATATTAGGGTCGGGTTTCCGATTGTTCAGCTTAATTTTATGTTGTATATAGTATTATCTATTATTATATTATATATTATATTATATTATTATATATATTATATTATTGTAGAATTACCTTATAAATGAATAAATATATTAAAACTACTTTACATTCATATTGTTGGGCTATATTTGTATTTATATTTATAGTTTCAATTTTAATGCATTTTTCTTTAATTTTCTTTTGTTAGCTTAATTTTTATATATTTTAAAGTGATTTTTTTTATTTAGTTATATATTTATTTATCTCTAAAACTAATACTTTAATAGAAAATAATTTTTTTACTATTTATTTTTTGTTAAAATTAACTATATTGACACAAAATGATTTATTTTATTTGATTATAAATTTATTTAAATTTAAAAAATAATATTTTAATGGTAAATAATTATTTTACTATTCACTTTATTAATACAAAATGATTTATTCTATTTAGTAATATATTTATTTATCTCTTAAAAATAATACTTTAATAATAAATTAATATTTTACTATTGATAAAATTCATTTAATTATATTATCGTAGAATTACCATATAAATAAATAAATATATATGTATTTATATATATAATTTCAACTTTAATCCATTTAAATTTTCTTTTCTTTTGTTACCTTCATTTTAATATAGTTTTAAATGATTTATTTTATATAGTTATATATTTATTTATCTCTTAAAACTAATACTTTATTAGTAAATATTTATTTTAATTTTTTTTGTTTTGTTTATATTCACTTTGTAAACACAAAATGATTTATTTTATTTAGTTACATATTTATTTATCTCTTAAAAATAATACTTTAATTGTAAATCAATATTTTACTATTTATACAATTAATGTAATTCTTCTTCACACAGTTTCTTGCAGTGCAGTCTGATTGGCCCAGTTTCTCATTTTCATTTTCCAAATTCAATTTGAGTTCACACACGTGACTGACCCCCCGGGAGCAACAGGTTGTGGTCAAATGCAAGTGTTGTTCATATAAAAACCACGATGTCTGTCGGTCAGCAACATCAGTGAGTGAATGAAATGATTGGGGCAACATTAACGCTACTTATGCTCATCTCTTTGGGTATTGTTGGTGCAGAGCCAGTGGGTTATCCAAGTGCTCGTCCACCACCGGCGTCCACGTATTTGCCGGCCAAGCCACCAGCACCGGCACCTCCAAGACCTGCACCACCCAGCAACAGTTATGGTCCGCCAAAGAATGGTAATGTGAAACCGCCAGCGCCTAAGAAAAGTTATGGACCTCCAGCCAAGCCGCCAGCTCCTCCTCAAGGCAGTTATGGACCTCCAGCCAAGCCGCCAGCTCCGCCAGCTCCACCTCGAGGCAGTTATGGACCTCCAGCCAAGCCGCCAGCTCCTCCTCAAGGCAGTTATGGACCGCCTCCCAGCAACTATTTGCCCCCGTCTAACGGTGGTGGCGGTGGTGCCACTTCTGGTGGTGAAAATATACCCATTATCAAACTAGAGTCTAAAATCAACACCGATGGATCCTACAAGGTAAAAAAAGAACGCTAACAAAACGAAATCAAAATGATGACACTAAGTTCTATGCTCTCTTTTCAAAAGTATGAATACGAAACGGGCAATGGCATCAAGGCAGAGGAGATGGGTGGTCCCGAGGCCTTAACCGTTGAGGGATCCTTCTCCTACAACAGTCCCGAGGGTCAGGCCATATCATTGACCTACATTGCCGACGAGAATGGTTTCCAGCCACAGGGTGATCATCTGCCGACACCGCCGCCAATTCCAATTGAGATACAAGAGGCACTGGACCAAATTGCAGCTGGTGGCGGTTGTCATGGTTGTGATGATAACGAAACAGGTGGAGACACTGGCGGAGACTCTGGTGGCTATGTTTATCGTAGAAAATAGGCTCAACCACGATTAAGGACAAAACTCGTACGACAATTTCATAGCTGTAAACTTTGCTCACAACATGTTGTGGCCTACTTATTTAAAACAAGCAAACACCAAACCCCAAATTTGGCTTGTGCCGGTCTCTCACTTCACCTGGTCGGGGTTTTGGTCTGATTTTTGGCTTGCAGCAGGCTTGCCTGTAAATTGGCCAGGCATGCCTTACTCAAGGGCTGTGTGGGCTGCAACCCCCCCCCTCCCCTCCACCACACTGCACCCCTTAAGCGGTTGAGCCTGTGTGACTGGCAACACATGTTTTTTTGTTGTCGATTTGTCCTGTTGATCGCTGCGCGAATATTTGTTGCGGGGGGTTGATGGCTTAGCAGTAATGAAAACATTAGTGTCGTAGCATATTCTTTTGCAGCACAGGAGCGGATTCAGCAAGCCTGCGGTTGGGCGCGACTAAGTTAAGAGCATAAGCACGATGTCTTAGTGTAAGAAGCGATTCACAAACATTTGATATCAATTTGTATTCTGACTTAGGAGCTCAAGGTGAAAAAAGCATAATAACCTAGGAAAACAGTGTGCCTCTGGTAGGAACTCCAGAACAGCACCGCAAGAGTTCGACACTCTAACCATTACTCGTTTCTTTGCCGCAAGTTGTTGCCTCCAGCCATTGTATATTCGAAAATTAGTTTGCTTCATATCATTGGTGTTAATTGCCCGATTGTAATGAGATTTTCAGTACACATCGCAATTAAACCAAAATTTGTGAATAATGAATTTCGAACTTGTATCTTTTAAATTACTCGTTTTATTCAGGTATTTCCGATTTTTGTGGGCGGAAGGGGGCGTGGCAAAATTCTTAAGCAAACTTCAGCTTTGTGGTTGCCTCAAAAGTATTGTCACCAAATTTGGTTTCTCTAGCTCTTATAGTCTTTGAGATCTAGGTGTTCATGAAGCAGGACAGACGGACAGACGTACTGACAGTCTGACATGACTCGTCTGTTGATGCTGATCAAGATTGTTCTCATTATATCATCATCTTGAGTTTCTGCACATCATTATAGCTTATATTACTGATATTACTTTGTTCTCTATAATTTCTGCGCCCCTTTTGGGCGCCATTTAGACCGCATGCCGCCTGCGTTGTAAAAATCACGACCCACCCTAAACCACAAATAGTGAAACGATACACAGCCAAATATATTAAGGCATTATCAACAGGGGAAGGGGAGATAGGTAGGGTGTTACAGGGGATGCAAGAAGGAGGGCATTGACGAAAGCGAATGCGATTTGTATATGGTGGCATTACAATAACAATACGAATGCTATGCAACGACAACGACAACGACAAGGACAACAAACGATCGTTTAATTTCAATTAAAAGCCAAAAAGGGCCAACGCTTGTTTTGGGCTACAGATTAGGCATAGGAATACGCACACTTGCTATACAGGGACGCTTAGCTTGGCTTAGTGCCTTAGTGCGCTGGGTACATGATGTTGCACTTGTGCCGCGCACAGTCACCACCAGAACAGAACCAGGACAAGCACCAGGCAGCAGGCAGGCAGGCAGGCAGGCAGGCAGCAGTTGAAAGGGATGCCCGGATGGATGGTCGGCTGGTTGGATGGTTGATGGTTGAAGCTTGGATTGCTGCAAGTGTGAGTGAGTCGGTCGCAAAGTGCGTAGCAATGTCAAGGCAAGGCAAGCCAGGATGGCTGGCTGGGAATTCTTGCACTTGACGCGCTAGTGTTTTGACACTGCAAGCCGTAACAAATCCAAACAAGGACAAGGGCGGAAGCTGAGCAGCGTCCTGTATAAAAGCAGCCTTCACTTTCCAATTGGAAAACAGAAAGAAATCTAAACGCGAGCGATGCACACCACAGCTCAATTGGATAGCCTTGAGTTGGATGAGTCGACGGCAACACAGGGACAGAAACGTGGATCAGCCAGCATGATCTTTCGCATTGAGCAGTTGCTGCCGGCCAGCATAACAACAACAACAGCAGCAACAACAGCAGCAACAACAACAACAACAACAACAGCAGTGGGTGAATCCTCAACAAAGCGTATACGTGCCAATTTACGACCTGGAGTTTATACCGCACAATATACACCGAAAGACACGTGTTCTAATGGCATAGCGACAACGGCGCTGCTTAGTTGCCTGGCCACGCCCACGCCTACGCCTAGTGATGTACACGCCCACTGTCTGCTGGCAAATGGAGAATTGGTCGTGACGGCAACGCTTCTCCGGCAAATCAAGCTCTCAGAGGACATCTACAGCTTTAATGCGCTCTTTGAACTGCAAGCGGGACAATTGCGTATACGCCTCGTACGCGATGTGGCACGCAATGATGAGATAGTTGCCTGGTTTGCTGAGGAGCTGGTGCTGCTCATGGGCATACCGTTTCTCACACCACTGAATATACAAGGTAAGCAGCAGTAGATCAGTTTCATATTGGCCATAGTCTAATACATTTACATCTATAGGCAACAATCGTTATACTTGCCACCTGTGCCATTTAACCTTTGAGACGCCACATCCGCTAAAGATACACCTGGCCCTGAGTTGTGGTCGCAGCGTCATGGACTTGCTATGGATGCGTTTGCATTATGGGCTTAGGTCAGCGGCAAGATCGCCACCGCTGGCCACATCCACTTCGACATCTTCAGCATCTCCCACACGCATAACGCCGCCGCCGCCGCCGGCCCCGTCACTGCCAGCGCCGCCCTCAGCAGCGTCTTCTACACGTTTCTCTGCCTTTCGACCCATGGCATCGCTGCAATCCTTGTCTCTACCCTCTCCGTCGGCCGCAACACTCTCCTATCTGCCCTCCATGCCGATGGGTGCACCACTGTCAGCGCATCCAATGAATGCAGCCGCACAGATTGAGGCAATTGTTAGTAACATGGGCGCCTCGAAGCAGGGACATCTGTGCATCTATTGCGGCAAGGTCTATTCCCGCAAGTATGGCCTTAAGATACATATACGCACTCACACCGGTTTCAAGCCACTCAAATGCAAGTTCTGTCTGCGTCCCTTCGGTGATCCCAGCAATCTTAACAAACACGTGCGTCTCCATCTACAAACCCATCAGCCCAGTGGCAGTGATGTGGACATAAATGTTGACGTTGATACCGAAACGGGTTTTCAATGTCAACTATGCCACAAGACGCTTGCCCGTGCGCGGGATCTGCAGCGGCACATGGAGACGCGACATGGTGGTGTTAGCACTACGCATGCCACAACAACCAGTACAGCAACAACAACCACAACTGGACAGAGCTGAAAGCTTGATATCAAGTATAACAAAAAACGTAGCATACTTTTAAGCGTCCGGCTGTGATAGTTAGTACTAGACAACGAGAACGAATTACCTTTGCAGGCCAAAGAAGTAGAGCTTGGCTGAGAATCCAAATATGAAATATACGATTCTTAATTATATATCATAATATGTGTTTCATTTCAACTGATACTATATATCTATATATAATACGATAATACGAAACGATTTACTAGACTTTTCGAAAAGTCTGCGCATCAAATAAAAGTTAAATACTTCATAGTTTATACTATAAAAGAAAGTATATAGAAATAAATAAATATAAGGTTTACCTTTCCTATATGTCCCGTTAGTCTAGATTGTAATCTTTGATTCATTCTGCATACAGACAATAAATAATTATCATATTAAGTCTAACATAAAACAAATTGAACACTTTTTATACCCTGTGTCCAGTAAAAATGGGCAAAAAAGGGTATAATGAATTTGTGTGAATGTATGTAACAGGCAGAAGGAGGCATCTCCGACCCTATGAAGTATGTATATTGTTGATCAGCATCAACAGACGAGTCGATATAGTCATGTCTGTCTGTCCGTCTGTTCGTCCCTCTGTCTGTCCGTCCGTCTGTATGTCTGTCCATCTGTCTGTCTGTCTGTCCGTCTGCCTGTCTGTCTGTCTGTCTTACCGTCCGTCCGTCCTTCCGTCTTTCTGTTTGTCCGTCCGTCTGTCTATACATCCGTCTGTCCGTCCGTCTGTCTGTAAGTCCGTCGGTCTGTTCGTCCGTCTGTCTTCCCATCTGTCTGTCCGTCCGTCTGTCTGTCTGTCCGACTGTCTGGCCATCTGTCTATCTGTCCGATTGTCTCTCTGTCTGTCCATCTGTCTGTTCGTCCGTCTGTCTGTCCGTCTGTCTGTCCGTCCGGCTATTTCTATGCAAACTACTCTTTCAGTTTTTGAGCTATCTGGATGAAACTTGGTGCAGATCAGTCTTTTTGCTGCAGGCAGTACATATGTCGGAACCGGCTGGATCGGATCACTCTATCATATAGCTGCCATAGAAAAGATAGCTTGAAAAGTGCATCAGAGTATTCAGCAAGGTTATGAAATCATTGGCGTGCCAAAGATAACAAAGAAGACTGACTGAGGACACCCTACTGTCACCTCCCCCCTCTGACTCACCGGCTTGTCTGTACAATAACTAACACAAATTGCAATCACACTCAATTTGTTTATGTTTTTTTTTTTTATTATTTATAACTTTCAATACGAATTCCAAGGTGAATGTCTTTTGAATAATACACAAATCATATTACGTATTAGACAATAAACGCTAATATATATTTTAGAACAATTATCGCATAGATTTACAGATGTGTGTGTGTGTGTGTGTGTGTGTGTGTGTGAATATAAATACATACGAATGCTATTCATTAACTTTCACTCATTTTACGAAAGGACACAAACAATCACGAGCATATCCTTGTCTAACTATGTGTGTGTGTGTGTGTGTGTGTGTGTGTGTGTGTAGAAAAACTATTGAGCAAACATTTTGTTGGACTAAGATAAATACTCAAAAATACAAGATTTATAATTATAGATAGAAAATGCGACGCGGTAAGTTATAAATATATATGTATATATATAGTAAATATTTAGTATATATAGTATAGATCGGAGCATAAAGTTAACTATTAAGTGATTTTATTGATTATTGAACAAAATTAGTTATTTTTCTTTTCGCATTCCTACAAAGTTTAAGGCACTACCTCAAGGAATTTCTATTCCAGAGTGTCCCTTGGGGATTGTTTCAATTAGTTTTATTCGTTAAAACAAACAGAGTAAGAACTAAAACAAATTTATAGAGAGACAGAGAGAGAGAGAGAGAGAGAGAGAGAGAAAGCAATGTTGAACTAGACTTTAGTATAAATCACTTACTTATGGTAATTGCTATGATTATATTGGATATTTGTCGATACGTTTGCTGAAGTCTCTACTCGTTAATTTTATTTATACAAGTATAATGTTATTTAGACACCGATTGTAATTATAATTGTAGTTAAGACATTTAATTAGGAATACAGTATACAGTTTACACCACAACTTACTTGGGGGATATTGAAATTTGAATATTTATTGCATTTCATAAATCGTAACATAAATTCTTATATGAAGCACACTTGGGTTCGGTTTACCATTTATACTAATTACTAATTAGTTGTTAGTTCTGTTTACATTAACAACAAATATGTTGTCTTAGATTGTGTATGTTTTTTATTATTATTTTTAAATCGTATAATGAAGTTTTTCTTTTTTTTTTTTGGATTTATTACAGTTGCGTGCTCATCATCGTTGTTGTTCCCGCTGGTTGTTGTTGTTCTTTAAGAGTTTAGATAGTTTTTTAAGCATTTTCTTTTTGATAACTATACGCATTAAATGATTAATTCACTATTTGGTTTACAAATGGAAACCTTTTGTTTATTTTTTTGGATTTTTCTTTCTTCTTTTTTATTAAGTTGGCTTAGTTGAAATACTGAACTGCTGAACACACACAGACAAAAATGTACGTCAAGTTTAGTTTTTTAGCTATAAACGACAATTAAATGTTTCACTCTTAATGCTTTAGTATTAAAATGCATGCATATATTTCTATATATCTTTATATATATATATATGTATGTATGTGTATGCGATTAAGAATTTGTTTTTTGTTTTGTTTTTTTTGTTGAAGACTTAATTGTTCACAATTGTTGTTAGTTGTTGTTTATTGGACGTTTGGTATTTTGCATTCTTATTGTTATTATATATTATAATTAATATTATTTAATTTCTTTTTCATGCACTTAAACAAACTGCTTAAAGCTGCGCACTTTGACTTTGTCTACAATTTGTTTTGAATTTGCATTTAATTTTAGTACATAAATCAGCTTAAATGTAAATACTGAAGTTGAATGTTTTTGCTTAATATATAAAAGACACACAGTATTTTTTTTATTTAGTAAGTAAAACTAGAATTCTACTTACCAATTGGTTTTTGTTTTCTTTTTTGTTTAAATGGTTTACAACAATTTTTAATACGTATGTTAACCTTTTCCGATTGAATTCGACAGTTTTTCATTGAAGTTTACAATGCATTCTTAGTGGATAAGGCAATTTGCACAAAAGGGAAGGATTCGGTTGGTTGGATATCATATTCAAAAGGGGTCGTGGGGGGGCGGGGGGAAGACGACAACACCGTAGAGTTGTTCATCGTAGTTCAATTGATGATTTGATGAATGTTCGTTCATTCATTATAGTTCGTTCAGTGAACTAAATGACCTAGTACAATCAGGGATTCAGGGTTAGTTCAATTGTTCTTAATCCAAACGATTTGATACAACTCTACAACACAGGGACTACTAATACATATGTATGTATGTATGTATGTACATCGATTTCAATTGAGTATTTTATTTGATGCTAGATCATTTTAAACATTGATCTAAACTCTGATAAGTGAGGACTTAGCTGACTCCTTTAATTTATGACATTATTGCAGTAATTATTGCTGTTTGTTTGTTTGTGTTTGAACAAAAATGTGTTTTTCTTTTTGCTGTTTTCCCTTTTTTTCCTCTAAGTTATATAATTCACAATGTGTTGTAACTTAAATCTGTGGTTCTTTTTTACGTTTTTTTCTTTTTCTTCTTTTTTATCAAATACCCTGCAACTTCATTTAATTATCACAGTTTACATCAGAGATAGTTTAAACATTCTTTTTATGTTTCATATACATAGATGTTTTTTTTTTTGCAAAAATAAAAGCAAGCGATTTGAAATTTGTGCAAGCATTTGTATGTTTTATGTTTTATGTTTTTTTTTGGTTTTTTTGGTTAGAGCAAACATTCTCCAGCCTTAAACAAGTCCTGAAACTTACGACTAACAATTGTAACATAAGTTCTTTAATTAGTTTTTTATTTCTTTCTTTTGTTTTATATCAAATCCCCATGCGCTTGTCTCTTGCCAACTTGGGATTTATGTGTTTATAGCGATATTTATAGCAAGCGATTTTAGCTGATATGTTGCCTCCTCAAACAATTGAACTTCTTACATTAATTGAAATTGATGTGTGTGTTGAAATTATGTGAAAATAAACATCAATTTAACTTTTCAAGTAGTTTTGTTTTTATTTATCTGTTGTTGTTGTTTTAAACGTAAATATAATTGTAATTATTTGGAAGCAAAAGATGGCATACTTGTTTTTTTGTTTTTTTTTCTTTAACACAAACAAAAACGCAACAAACAAAGCGGTTTAAAATTACACAAAATATATAGATAGATAGATAGATAGATATATAAATATGTATACGATTAAAATGTCTTGTTGGGAAAAAGTCTAAATGATTTGCATATTTCGTTTCGTTTAAAAAAAGTATAAAAAGGATATAGTTTTATATATATAAATTGCTTTTTATGCTCATCAGTTTATTCGTGTCGTGGCAAAAATGCTTGTTGTTGTTATCGTTTGTTTTTTAGTTTTCTCAGTTTTTTCTTTTTCTTTTTTTTTGTACTTGTTCGACGTTGAATACATTTTTTGGTGAAACTCAATTGGTTAAACAAAATAGATACATAGTTACTAAATTGTGCTTGCAGCGTGTGTACTGAGTGTATGCTTTCTTATTTGGTTTTGTTTCAAAATACACATACAAAAAGAGTCCAATTAAACTTGACAACAAATCAAACTTGTTATTTGTTGCTAGTACTTCTAGTAATGCTCATTTCTTGACAGAGAGTATTTGTTGTAAGTAGAAGAGATACTAAATAAAGTTACAACAAAAAAAAAAACAAATAAATTTATATATGTATAGCTTATTTGTATAAATAGGAAATTGGCAATAGTACGACGAGCGAGGAATTGAAGGAATGGTGACAACAAACACATACTATCCAATTACTCAACTATATCTCTTCAACTTTAGCTTTATCTTTATCCTTTTACTATTAGTTTTTTTTTGTTTGATTTTTGGGCGGGCTCGGGCTTTACAAAATACACAATGCAACATATATGCTATATATATATATATATATATATATATATAGTATGTACGTATAGTAGTAGTAGTATGTAGTGTAGTGTAGTGTAGTATAGTGTATATATATATATTCAATTAGTTATGATTATGTATAAGTGATGACCAAAGAGCAAATCAAAGGCTTTTATGTTAACAACTTTTCGACATATTTTATGCTATACAAATTGCAATTGCTGATGGGTGTGTGTGTAGTGTGTGTGTGTGTGTGTGGTGTGTGTGTCTCTGCCTCGGCACATTTATGTGGTCGTTGTGGCATTTTCAGCAATAGTTTTTGCAGTCGCTACGTTTATACTATCAGACTTCTGCTGTTGCTGCTGCTGTGGCTGCTCCAATCCTGCTGTGATGTTGCTATCGTCGCTAGCGTCGTTGCTGGTGCTGTTATCGTTGGCATGATTGCTGAAATTCAATAATATATCATAAGCAAGCAAGCAACAACATTGATTGTAACATATTTCTATATATTACTATTCTTACAATTCATTAACTTTACTGGGTCCATTTGATATAAGCGCAGACTGTTGTTGTTGATCCGTAGAGAGACTGCTGCCACCCAATGGTTTCGTCCACATGCCCTCATCATCCTCGTAATCATCCTCGCCACCAGCCAACAACACTGACTGCAGTCTGCTGACAATGGATGTGGCAGCAGAAGCCGCTGTTGTTATTGTTGTTGCAACATCGCTGGCTGCTTTCTCCACATTAGCATTATTATCATACTCTGCCTGCTGATCATCTTTCTTATTGGCCATCATGGACACATCATCCTCGATATGCGTTAATTGCGTATCATCCTCAACGCTGTGGATACTCGCTGTGACTCCAGTCGATTGTGGTGTTGCATCGATATCGGTTGCTGATTGTGTTTGTGGTTGTGTTTGCGGCATACCTAAATCACTGTCAAAGGTGCTGAAATGTGCTTCGAAGTCGGCGAAGTTGTCACTATTGAAATCCGTTCCCCAATTACCGGTACCGGTACCGGTGATCGTATTGGCAGCAACAGCAGTGTTTGCATCTGTCGCAGCACCCGTAATATCAGCAAATTGTACATCCATATCCCAGGGATCAGCAGCCAGATTGTTTAGCGTGATGGAATTCTTAGTGAACATACCATGGCCATGACCATCGCCACCGCTGCCGCCGTGCTCATCATCGTCGTCATCATCATCGTCGATATTTTGGCCAAATTGAAACAGATACTGATCGTTGTCCATTGTAAATACAACATCCTGCAGTGTATTATCCAGATCACTATAACAGACATTGCTGTGCGACGGTGTGCCAATGTCCCATGTATTTTCACCAAGAAAATCCTTAGAATTGCCCGCATTATATTCATTGTCCTCGTGCGGATTACAATTGGCCAACAATTTACTTTGTTGCGCCACTGCCAACGTAAATTCACCCGTCTCAGCATCAATCAGCGATTGCCAGAGCTCTAGCTCTAAATCATCCACGAAATTGGTAGCAATCAAGGCAGCGATATGTTCAGATTCTGATATACAATTCGTAATATGTCGTAGAATTTTGATGAGATGTCCCATATAGCCAAGTCGGCGACCCTTTTCAGCAGATCTGCAGATGAATGTAAAAAAGTGATATTTAGACTCAGACTCTAGACTCATCTATTTATATCTGCAGCGACAAATGTCTACTTACTGTGATTCTGTATTGTGTCGCCAGTAATTGACCAATTTAGATACAAGCTTGCAATTGACAATCAGCTGCAAAAAAGAACAATTTCAGTTCAGATTCTTTAAATATATATATATATATATGTATCTATGTGTAGAATAGGGTTTAATATATATTCATTGTCAACTATAAACAGTCGACACAAATACTTAAATCAAATTAAGTTAGTAAAAATAAAACAACATTTAAATGTAAGAAACAACAAGACGAAGAGTCGTAACGGGAGCGATAGTTGGGGCGTGAGCGATAGTAGGGCCAGTATCGATAGCAGGGATCGATATGATACAGTCGAAGCCGACTATTAGAGACCCTTTACTTATTCTGTAAAACTCTTGACTATTCCTTATATGCATTTGACAGTATTTTCTATTGATAATATAAGCGTAATGGAAAAAACTAAATCCAAATATCGTGATCTATTAATTTATTCTCCAAAATTGGCAAATACTGTAACAGTTCATTGTAAAGTCAATGTGCTCTTCTTCTTCCTTTTGCCCAACACTGCCTAATATTGTGTTTTGAATAACTTCCGAGTTTATTATTCTATCGTGATGAAATTTTTAGGATACATTAGAACTCCCATGTTCGTACTGTGAGCCAAAATTCAAGCCTCCAGTTTTAAAACAGATCATTATATGGGATTTTAACTTTTTACTTCCGCGTTTACTATCCGAACCGGATGAAATTTTCAGGATACATTGGGACCCTGTTGCTTGTTCTGCTTGCCTAAATTCAGGACTCTAGCTTAAATAATTATACATTTATGGGATTTCAAATAAATTGGTGCTGCTTAACCTATAGACGAACCAACATATCGATTTTGGTGTCTCTGGCGCTTATAGTCTCTGAGATCTAGGCTCTCTTGCAGACAGACGGACGGACGGACAGAGGGGCAGACTGATAGACAGAAGAACATGGCTATAACGACTTTCTGTTGATGCTGATTACGAATATACATATACTTTATGGGGTTTGCCAGACTTCCTTAACAAATTAACCATTTAACGTTTAATATTGCCAATTAAAATGCAGATTAACATTTATAATTTGCTAGATGCAGCTGTTAGAATAATGATTTGCATTCAAGGCAAAGTCTGACTAAAGTTGCTCATATATAAAATTAAAAACTGCTACTTTAATATGCATTAATATTAATTATTTTAAACACAATACTCACATATGTTTGCATCTCTGTGGGCGGGTTATTAATTGGCGTTTTGGTCTTATCCAGATTATTGAGTGCTGCTGGCTGCGCTTCCGTCGTTGATTTTGGCTGGGATTGAGCATCAACATCATCATCATCAACAGCAGCAGTTGGAGCAGCAGCTGAATCTGCAGCAGTTGCCTCCTCATCAGCGCCATCCGTTGTTTCGTTCTTAACGTGATTCTCCTGACCGATGGTGACTGCCTCAACTTCCGTCTCATTTGCATTCTCATTCTGTTCATCAGTGTCTGCTGCTTGCGACTGAATCGTTGCAGATTCCAAATCAATTGTCGGACTCTGTTCATCTTTGCCTCCCTCGGCGCGTTTAGCATCGTTTAAGGCATTTTTCGTTTCCACCTCGGCTGAGATCG
Source organism: Drosophila histrio (assembly GCA_958299025.2). Lineage (NCBI taxonomy): Eukaryota > Metazoa > Arthropoda > Insecta > Diptera > Drosophilidae > Drosophila > Drosophila histrio. The sequence goes on along the minus strand of OY729166.1, from coordinate 2,877,186 downwards.
AAGCAAAAGTCTCTGCACCCTTCACTATGCAGTTAAATAAGTAATCATCCTGATAGATATCCGTGCACTCAGTGGTTGTGGTATTGTTGTTGGACAGCCCATTATAAAATACCAAATGCAGTGCCTTCTCCAATTCACTGTGCAGAAAGTTATTCCAGCAATATTCCTTGAAATAGTCGAGCAGTAAACCAAAATAGTCCGTAGCACAAATACTAAAAAGGGGGAAAGAATATGAATAACACATAGAAATTGGCTAGAGATCATAGTGAACCTACGCCTGTTGTATGGTCTCGTGCTTTGTCTCCAGCAATGCGGTGAACACACGACACACCTGCAATCGCGTCTTTCCAAACGGTGGCGACAATACCGCCGCTGTAGTTTCCAGGCTCGGTTTCTGCAAGCAATTTACGACTTAAAGATATGTGAAAAAGACAATAGAAGACTTGTCAACAAACCGTTGGTGGATTCTTCAGCACATTGACGAATTCCTGTAGGCGTGGCGCTATTACTGGTATCACCGTCTCCTGCAATTCCGTATGATATGCACGTTCCCGCATCTGTAAGTAACTCTGACGTTCCGAGTTGGGCTCATCACTGAAAGTAAATCATTATAATTAAATTGGGGGGTGGAAACCTTCTATAAATACTATACTCGATGACTCACGTGAATGTTATTGGCTTGATAAGCGTAAGTACAACCGATATACCCGATAAGATCGCGCTCTCTACAGCGTTTGGTTCCAAAATCACATTTAACAAGGCTTCTATTGTCTTAACGGATTCAATGTTGATTAATATGGGATTTGAGCCATCAAACGCTGGCTCAAATGAATCGTTCTCCTGTTCAGTTTGCCGCATTTGACGACCCTGGTTAATAAGATCACAGAAAAAGTCCGCAACATTTGCATGTTTATCGGTTTCTTGAGGATTACGCAATATTGCAATCAGTCTCTCTACAATTTTATCTTCAGTTAGCCACTGAAATCATAAATAGTAATAATAATAACAATATTAGTAAACATTAGTTAGTTATAAATGAAATTGCTAAACTTCAAAGTTAGTTCCGGTTCTGATTACTTGTTGTTTCATTTGTTTAGTTGTGAATCGGAACCGAAACTAATTCGTTCTTTCGTTTACTTCATATAAGTTGCGCTTCAGTTGACCACCATCGATATCCTTCATCATTTGCAATATTAAATCAGGTATGACCGGTGTGTCAAAGTGTTTACAAATGAAATCCAAAAAATTCTTCTGCGATTTAATATACTCCAAAAATTTTAGGCACATATGTTGATACAAAAACCAATCTTGTTCAGGCTTTTTGGTAAAGAGCATGCTAAACGTTTTACAATAAAACGATGATAGCAATGGATTTAACGGTGGTTCCTTTTCCAGATATGAATACAGCATTTGTAGTGTATCCGCATCCGACAGCAGCTTCTCATCTAAGGACGGCAGGCCGCTGTGCGCGATTAAAATCAATAATAAAAAAACAGATGAATAATACAAAACAACAATTGTAATTTTGTGACTTGTTGCAAGGGTGCAAGGGGTAGGCGGGTGGGTGGGGGTTTGGTCCACACTTACAGTGTAAGTATCTCACATGACATGTTTGCATAGCGAAAACGCTGCGCCATGGGAACATCCTCGGAGGGTTCCGTAGTTATTAGCTCGACAAGTCGTCTAATCACTTCGGGCCGTATTAAATAGTTGACGAGGTTCTTTTTCAGCGATTTGCATTCCTGCAGTATATCCTCCTCGTCGAGAAATTCCTCCACCGTGGAATTCTGTAGATATATGTACATATATATGTATTTAAGCAAATACGTGTATATTCTCTAACAAAAAAAAAAAAAACAAAACAGATCGCGTTCTTTGGGCAGCGACCAGGGATACCAACCTCCTTCTCCAGCAGCGCCTCTATGTTGGCTGAGGGCGCATAACCCTTGTCCCAAAACATTTTTCGCACGTACGTCTTGGCGGTGACACTTTCGGGCTTGGGGATAAGAAATGGGCAGCAAGCTTGCTTTGTTTAGCTTGTTGTGTGTATAGTTGCACTGATTTCGAGCTATTTCGATGCACAGCACTGCTGTATTTTTGCACTTTTACAACGATTTTAATAATTTTTCACCCAAAAATTGCGTTGCCACGCTGATGTAAAAAGGCTACTGTTATGCTCAAAATGGCACTGTTAAACTCAATATGGCAATAGCCAGTGCTGGAAATGGCATAAAAAGAGTTTACACGGTTTATGCGCATGCCAATATTGTTAAATAGTTGCTGATTAACGCTAAGAGTTCAATAATATATTGTAAAGCATTTAATAAGTTACAATTTTATATATAATAAATAAATAAAATAAACAATTTAATCAAAGCACACTATTGTATCTTAAGTGTATCGAAAATAATTGTCAAATTGCCACCCATAAATTAATGTTTATTATTCAAAATGTATTTGTTAATTAACATATGCTAATAATATCAATATCATTTTGTTATTGTTATTCTATTTTATTTAGTGATGTAAATTCAAACAGAACATCATAAAATCGATGTATCGACACATTGAAACTGTTGTCATCGATTTTGAACCGGAAAACATTGTCGTCGTTGCACATCACTAACTTAATGTGGTCACATTGTTTATGCGGACAGTGTCAATGCAATAAATTGTCAATGTCGCTTGCCTATTTCCGATTTTGGCAACCTGCCAGCCCTATTGCCAAATTATTAGTTAGATGTATCTGTTCCGGCGACGAGAAGCAGCAGCCAGACAATGTACACGGTAACATCAGAAATCTACGGTGAAACAAACTATCAGCCGGTGAGCAATGAAGACGGTCACATCGTGTCCAAGTTCCGTTTTCGTTATCCTGGCGAGAATGATGGTGAACTGGCTGCTAGCGTTGACAACGATGGTGATCTCGATGTGCCACGCCTACGCCGTGGCACCATAGAACTCGAGCATTCGGGGGCAACAGAAATTAAACTGGTTGGCCTGCAAGTTTGGCGCGGTGCGCTTCTTCTGGCCGACTATTTGTTCTGGCAGCGAAAGGAACTCGGCTCAAAGACGATCATGGAGCTGGGTGCAGGCGTCGGTCTCTCCAGCATCGCTGCAGCCATGCACAGCAAGGTCAGCAAAGTCTACTGCACGGATGTGAATCTGGGTAATATACTAGAGCTAATCCGAAGGAATGTTCAACGCAATTCAAAGCTGCTACAAGGTCAAGTGTCGGTTATCGAATACGATTTTATGGCTACCCGATCGCAACTCTCGTCCGAATTAATCGAGGCCATTGATGTCAGCGATGTGATAATGGCGGCCGATGTCATCTACGATGACGCACTGACCGACGCTTTTGTGTCCGTCGTTGAGCATATTTTTGCCCGGGGCAAGGAGTCGGGCAGGCCGAAGTGCATCTACATGGCAATGGAGAAACGTTACGTTTTCACCCTGGAGGATTGCGACTCTGTGGCGCCAATGTACGAACATTTCCTCAGGCAGACAGCGCACAAACCTTGGATCATTGAGCACATTCCGCTCGACTTTCCACAGTACTTTGAGTACGAGCGTTGTCCACAGCTCATCCTAATGTGTATAAACAGTCGGTGAATAGTTAACTAGCTAGTTTGTTAAATAAACTATGTAAATATAACAAATAAATGTCTTTTCCCTGTAAATTTTTATGCAGCTGTTAATCAAGTAGGGATGCTGATATTTTTAAAAATATCTATCGATATTCCGATATGAAAAGATAATTTTAGTTATCGAAAAAATATCTGGGTGCAAAACTATCGATATTCACAATAGTATCAGAAAAACATATCACGAAAAAATGCTTATCGATATTTCGATATAATATCAACAACAGTCAATTGCTTTGAAATAGAAATATACTTTTGTTTCCCATTATTTATTTCTGTTAACTTGTTCTAAGAACTATAAGCAATTATTAAAATATACTTTCTATTTGCTATAAATAAATTATGTGAAACAATTACTTCCCCTTTAAGCTAATGTCATTGTACTATAATTAAAACCTGAACCCTTTTAAGTTGTGCCTTAATTGCGTCGTCACAGGTCTTGCATCGCTAAAATGATATTTTCCAGCGCCTGTCGTGCGTCCGTGGCCGGAAAATGTTGCAATACGCTGAGCGCTGCCGCCGTATGCTTTCGCTGCAATGCCTTCGTCTTGGCCAATGCCGGACCCGCCACAATTGCCTTGTGCATCTTGTCGTAATCGATGAGCTCTACAGATTTCTTGCCCGGCTCGAGCAGTGCATACATACTGGGATCATGCTCGAGATGAAATAAAACCGGTGCACTGACCAGACTGAAGGTCGTGTCCAGCGGCAGCGTGGAACACTGAAAGGTCTCGGCATCCAGACACGCCTGCCAGGCCAACGCCAAGTGTTTGCCAAAGCGATACGCATGACGCTGCATCTCCTCACTCTGGCCGGCCAGCTTGAGGGATGCCTGACACGATTTGCCCAGCAGACTGCCAGCATTGAGTATATTACGACATTCCCATTCCTGTTCCGGATTGCCCAATACTTGGGCAATGGGCATGGGTGTCATCACATCATGCTCGTTGAAATCAACGCCCACGCTGAGCGAGGGACGCTGAAAGGTGCCCGGCTTGAACGGCAGCGGATTGTTCTGCTCATCGCGTTCCCCAATGAATTCCGACTCGGAGAAGTCACGCACTGCTGACGAGATGAGTTCCACCACCTCCTGGTTGCGTAGATTCGCCAATTCGGCGCTGGAATGACCCAGCAGATAGTCACCAGTTAGGAGGCCAATCTTATTGCCAAACGACATGTCGTCATAGGTGGTGACATCCTGTCCCGCCTGAGTACCCGATTGCAGATTGACCACGCTCTAAAGATGGAATATAAATAAACATCGAATCATCAATGAATCGATTTTTGCATAACTGATTTAAATCGATTTTAACTCGATTTTTTATGCCGATGAATCGACAACTTGATTTTTTCATTGCCGATTTTAAAATCAATGTTCAGTTTGCATTTCCATCACTAATATTTAAGGGAATTGACAGGAATCAATTGCTACTTACATTGTGCACCAGATGGGAGATACGTATCATTTCTGTCACCTCGGCCAGCGCACGCTGCGAGTGAAGTACGCCGGCGCTTTTGTCCTGCTCCACATCCGGTATGCTGGCCGCATGTCCGCCAGCCTTGGATACCAGCAGCACAATTAATCCCCAGGCCTGCATCGTGTTCTTGCCATTGTACAGCAGGTGTCTGTTGAAGATATCAAATTGTTTGTTTAACACTGGCCAACACTTGGCATACTTTACATTTCATTGCTCACTTGGCCGTCTTCATTAGCGGATGTGCACTGCCCACCAATTTGCGCAAATGCAGCGCCACATTGGCAATCTCATCGCTGAGGAGCCAGCGCAGACTGAGGAAGGATGTCGGATAGCCGACAATGCGTTCCGCCTCGCTGACCGCACGATTCCAGTCGTGTCTGGGCGGTGGCGTCGCCTGTTTACTGCTCACTGTTGACGTTGCCGTATAGCGATGTTGTTGTTGTAGTTGTTGTTGCTTGGTGAAAGTTGGCTGCAGTAGCAGCAGCGCAGTTGACGTCCGAGCGTGGTACTGCATCCTTTGCCGCGCCATCTGTTGCATAATCAGTGAACTAACTCTTTGCATCTTGTTTTTGTTGATTTCCTAACTCAATTGCTTGCACAATTACACTTTCAATTGTTACTAAGCTCGGCTCCGTTACATCCGTCAATCCGTCACATAAATTCCTCACTCACTTTCTGCTGCCGCCGTTGTTGCTGCTCGCTGGCAAACTGACGAAAAGTGAAATCACAGCTTTGAATCGGGCGTAACTGCGTCGTTGTTGTTGTTGTTGCTGCTTCTTCTTTGCTGGCGGCCCACTTTTACAATTGGCTGTAGCGGCAGTGCCACAACCGTTTTGTTTGTTTGCTCTTGACTTGAAAACAGGTTTTCTGGTGGCCTGCCACACGCTCCGCACCCGCAAGCATTTTTGTTCCACTGGTTTGTTTTTGTTTTATTACACTTGCACAGAAAAAACAGCTGTGTGCAAGCGATATATCGATGACATAGCACTATCAACTGACAAATACCAGAGCTCAAGAACACATATATCGATATGCAAATTTGTCAATCGAGTGTTATTTGAATATTTGAAATTTGTTCGATATGTTCTTTAACGCTTTTTTTTTGTGATAATGTTTCTCTCTTTATTTTACCTTTTGTTCTATTCAATTTCATTAATATCTTATAAATATAAAGGTAGTTATGTTGTGTTAACTATTTAAACAATGCAAGTGTCTACAATTTTGCCATAACTAGAGAAGTTTAAAAGCTTGAGATTTGGTTTTGCTTGCTTTCATTTCCATAAACAGCGTACTAGCCAGCATAGAACAAAGTCAATAAAAAATCATAGCATACTTTGAATTTTTGGCTGCTTATCAGCAGAAAATATCGAAAATTATCAATTCGAAAAGCTCACTGATAAACAAGTAAGCATACTTATGTTTTATCAGCATGCAGAAAGCCCGGTGTTCAGTTATTGGCAGTTAACTGAATGCGTGTCACATTAGTTGAAAAATCAAAATAGACATGTGAATTAAATGCAAGTATAAAAAATAGGTTGTTATCAATCGCGTATTAAAGGCTGAAAAAGCAGTTGCAATTTCAAATGAGCTGAGCACGGCGCATGTGCTAAATTTAACAAACGCCATGAATGAACAGTTTTGTGTGCATTGAAAGCTCACACACCCCAAACCAGGATAAAAACAGCTCACTCGCTCTCTCTCTCTCTCTTTTGGTTTTGGTACTCTCTCGTGTATGTGTGTGGAAAAACTGCTGCTACAACGGTATTCAAAACGAAATCGATAAGTACGCAGAGAACAGCGCGCAGCGTAAAAACGTGAAAATTGCATTGCAATTGTTTAATAAAATAGTTTAGCATTAAACTATTTGGCAGACAAGTGGACACAACAAAAGCAGCAACAAAGCATGTCCAAGAAAAGTGTTAGCTCAAAGAATTTCTTGAAATCGTAGTGCCAGGACAGAGAGACACAAATGAAAAGTTAACGAATAGAAATCGATACAAGCAAAGAGGGGGCATTTAAAAAAGGGGAAAACGGGGGCTGTTCCAGTGAAAGTTTTCATCTACTATCAGTTCTGACATTATTTGATTATGTAAAATTGCATTTTGCTGCTCTGGCTGCTGGAATGAAACGCTTGCATGCATATTACATAAGATTTGTTTGGAAAAATCCATTAACCATCAGCTTTTTCTTTTACCTACCCTCCAACACCCCCGCTACACAACATTTGCAGCTGCTTGAGGTAATGTAAAACCATTGATTGATTGGAGCTCGACAAACAACAACAACAACAAACCGCTACTGCTTCATAAGTAGAACTTTGCCCATTTTTGTGTGCTAGTAGCAAAGCTAACAAAATGCAGCCGCCGCCACGCAAGGTATGCGCTAGATAATCGATAAGTCGATAAACTGATAAATGTCATCTCATCATACGCATACATACTTACATTCGTCAACTATCCGTTTGCAGGGTAACTATGTGAAATTCCTAAAGAATTTGCACACGGAACAGGTGGCAAAGTTGCAGCTGAAGAATCAGCATGAATGCGATCTGCTCGAGGATATTCGGCAGTTCACTCTCAAGCGATCGGCCATTGAGAAATCATATAGCGAGGGACTGCTCAAGATCTCATCGCAGTATCTCAATAAGAAAATTCCAAATATACCCGATATCAAAATGGATGGCATGGAGGAGCGTTGGTAAGTATTGAAGTATACTTATTATTTTGTCCATCAACTATTTCTATTATTTCACATAGGAATATGTGGAGCGTTTGGCGCACCGTCCTGGAGGAGAATGAGAAGCTGGCGCGTGCTCGTCTGGCAGCCATCGAGGTGTTCCAACAACAGATTGCCGATGAGTCTAAGGTATTAAGGGATTATAAGCTGGCCATTGCCAAGCGTTCGCTTTCGGGCATTGTCAATGTGCAGAAGGAGCTACACTTAAGCGTTGGCGATGTCGACAAGACCAAAAAGTCATATTTCGATGAGGAGCACTGTGCCCACGATGTGCGCGACAAGGCCAAGGATATTGAGGAGAAGCTGAAGAAGAAGAAGGGTTCGTTTTTCCAGTCCATCACCTCATTGCAGAAGAACAGCGCCAGAGTCACGTCACGCAAGGAACTGCTGGAGGAGAAGTCTTCCGGTGCCCGTAACGATTACGTACTCAGTCTGGCTGCGGCCAATGCCCATCAGAATCGATACTTTACCGTCGACCTACAGACAACAATGACCACCATGGAGAATTATGTCTTTGAGCGTGTCGCCGAGTACCTGATGCTAATGGGGTGAGTTTAAGCGAGGAAATTACACTGCGAATTGTGGTTGAAAATGGGAAATGGAAATGGGGGGAGTTGTAGAAGAAGTTAGACATTACTGTGGTAATTAAGTTAAGCAAGCAGAGACACTACTGTATGAGATTCCTTACACTCCTTAGAGACTATTCCCTAATGTTATCTTTCTCCGAACAACTGTTTATATTCACAGAGACCCGCGGCTCTTCTCTTTTGACCAATATACATTAGAAGAGACACCACTGTGGGTGGTCTCTCTTAGAGACACCGTTATAAGTGATTCTTTACTGTTTTCATCTCTTAGATTCTGTTCACACTCACAGAGACACCCCTGTCAGCGAATCCTTACTGTTTTCTTCTCTAAGATCCTGTTCTTACTCACAGAGACACCACTGTCAGCGATTCCTTAATGTTACTTTTATCTTAAATCCTGTTCACACTCACAGGATACCGCTGTCAGTGATTCCTTATTGTTTTCTTCTTTAAGATACTGTTCACACTCACAGAGACATCACTGTCAGCGATTCCTTACTGTTTTCTTCTCTTAGATCCTGTTCTCACTCACAAAGACACCACAATAAGATATCTCTGACTATTACTTTGCTTTTAGAAGCTGTTCACATTAACAGTGACACCACTACAAACGATTCCTTGCTGTTGATATTTGTTAAATCAACTATTCATACTTACCAAGACACCACTGTACCACTATCCCTTACTGCTGCTCTTCAACTAGAAACTATCTACACTCCAGGAGACACCACTGTAAAATATTTCTTAGTGTTGCTCTTCTCTTATCAACTATTCACACTCTCAAAGACACCACTGTACGCTGTCTTGTCGCTGATCGTCAACGAATTCTTTCAGTATTTATATTTATTTATCTAACTGGATTCTAGAAGTAGCCAACTTTAAAAAATTTCCTAGAACTCTCCACACTCTCTGCTATATATTAAATTAATAGAAGTTTTCTATAAATACCACATAATTAATGTTTTTAATATATTTATATAGACGCACGGAGCTGCTCACTTGTTCGGCCACGCAGAACAGCTTTGGCAAGATTCGGGATCAGGCGCAGCAGCTGACGCGGGAGTACAATCTACAGTGTTGTTATCTGTTCTATCCGGTGCTGAAGCAGCACATCCAGTATGACTTTGAGGCTTGCGATAATGATCCAGTGCGTAAGGTGACAACGGAGCACGACTCCGCAGCTGAGACGCTGACCAAGGAGGCAAAGAACTTAGCTGGCCGAGTGGTTAAGGAGAATGCATCGATACGGGAGCATGCAAAGAAATTGGCATTGTGTCAATCGCTACGGGATGCAGGACAGCGCACAGATCCTAATGATCCCAATGGACCGGATTTAGATACGAAAATCGATGAGTTCCGCGATCAGATACGTCGCTCCGAGACAGAAAAGGCCAAGGCAGAGGCGTGTCTGCAGTGTCTGCGCGATGGCGGCATCAATGTGGACGAATGGGTGCAGGAGGCAGAGATTATGGGTGTACAGGAATTGACACGATCGGCCAGCTCCATTTCAATGCGCACCGATGCATCCGGTCAGGGTGAAAATCCCAGTTCCGATTCGTTCTACGATAGCGACAAGGAAGAGGCGGCCGGTGGTGTTGCAGCTCCCGCAGCTAAGCCCAAACAGGAGCAACAACTATCGCGGGATCGCACCTTCAGCGATAGTGATGAAGAGCCAGAGGAACGAGAACGGGAACGTGTTCAGCCATCGGCTGCGGCACCTGTGCCCAGCGGTGCAGGCGGCTGGGATGATCCAACTGAGGTTAACTGGGACAATGAAGAAGAGGACAAGGACGAACCCATTGTGCCCGAACCCAAGGAGGCAATCTTTAAATGCACAGCGCTCTACAGTTACACGGTGAGTAAATGGCTAGACAACTGCCTGGGATTAATAAAGAATCATTTAATTGTAGGCACAAAATCCTGACGAGCTGACCATCGTTGAGAATGAACAGCTCGAGGTTGTTGGCGAGGGTGACGGCGACGGGTGGCTGCGTGCTCGCAATTATCGCGGCGAGGAAGGCTATGTGCCACACAATTATCTGGACATTGAACAGGATGCGGCAGGTGGCGCCTTCAATGGTAGTTCCGGCAATCAATTACGCTCGCAAATCTCATTCTCATCTGTCGATTACACCGTTGACAATGAAGATCAAACCGTGGACTCTATGCAATCACCCGATCAGGTATCTGTCATAATGGCACCACAGAAACGTATTAAATCCGATATTGAATGGTGCATTGCGCTCTACGATTACGATGCAACCGCCGAGGATGAATTGACCTTTGAGGAGGGTGACAAGATCAAGATCATAACCAAGACGGCCCACGGTGTCGACGATGGCTGGTGGGAGGGTGAATTGGATGGTAAATTTGGTAATTTCCCCTCGTTGGTCGTCGAGGAATGCGATGAGATGGGCGAGGTATTGAGTGATGGCGGCGACGAGTCACCGCCACCGATGGCACCACCCAATTTTGCATTGCCACCAGCTCCGGCATTGCCGCCAGAGTATGCACATGAATTGTCTGACATAACGGAGGATATGTTCGCCTCACAGGATACGGCAGGTGAGTGGCAAACTAAATAAAGAAAGATTTCCAATGCAAGCCCTGTACTGAAACATAATCTCTATTTATTCTATCTCATTCATGCTTCAGATGAGGACAGAGATAGCGGTTATATACCAAACGGCGCTGCGGCTCCTAGCATGCCTCCGCCAGGTAAATAAGCTGCCCCACACACACCTCCTTTCTCCTTCTTACTCTATCTCTATATACTCTATATTTCAAAAACTCAACAACTCTACTTAATTTTTCACACAATATCGATTCCTTTAGTACAAGTCAATTTTATTTCACCAAAACCAAAAAAAAGTATTGTTATACCTGCTTCTATATATTCTCTAGAGGTACCTAAACTTATTCTTCAAGTGCAGCTCGTCTAACTACTCGTACTAACCACTACCAAAATACTTGTACCACCACCACAACCATCACTGTAACTATTCTCCATCACTATCCGTTAATGTTCCAAAACAAAAAAAAAACCAAAACACAATTAAAACTACTTACTATGTCTATAAAATGTCTTAAGAAAATGTGTTGAAGAGGAAAGAACTTAACTAAAATTCTTTACAGTGTACTTTAGGCTTAACAACGTGTGTCCTCTCTGTGTGTGTGTGTTGGTGTTACCTGCTATGCCAATGTCTACGATTCCAATTATTGAGTTTTCTTCTTCTTTTGTAATATATATAAATACGTATATTTATGACTCTTTTTGGTATCGTCAATTGAATTTAATTATCTAAATTATTCACACTTTGTTTTCTAATCACTTGCTATACTTTTTGGCTCAGTGTAAGCGTTTCTTTGATGTAATTTAAATGGTTCTTAACTAAACTCAACTGTTGCCTGTTTTCTAACTCTATTTCCCTATTTCGATAATTATAAAACAACAACTAATAATACTTAAGTAATGCTGAAGGTTCGATGAACTTGTCTCAGATATTTTTAATACACGCATTTGATTTTACTTATAACTTATTTACTTTGACACAAATTAAATAATTTTTATGTACATATAATAGAATTTCAGGAAAATATGTCCCAATGAAATACCCTTTTATTAATAACTTTATCACATATTGCACTTAACTTAGAAATTTCATTATTTAAATAGTAAATCAAGATATACTATGTACATATGTCTATATAGTTTTCCTCTACTACGATTATTTCTTCACTTCGCGTCAGAGTTACCCTACCAGTTAAATAAACTACAGTTACCTTTTACGAAAATTTGATAATGTTACATACTAGCGTTGGGATTTTTAGTTCAATTTACTGAATAAGTTCAATTGTTCAATATTATGTCGTGAATTAAATCAGTCATTTTGTTCAGTTGTTCAGTGTATCAGTTGTTCAAATGTTCAGTTGGTCAGTTGTGTAATTGTTCAGCTGTTCAGTTTGTCAGTTGTTCAATTTGTCAGTTGGTCAGCTGTTCAATTGTTCAGCTGCTCAGTTGTTCAATTGTTCACTTGTTCAGTCTTTTAGTTATTCAGTTTGTCAGTTGTTCGGTTGTTCAGCTGTTCAGTTGGTCAGTTGTTCAGTTATTCAGTTGTTGAGTTGTTCAATTGTTCAGTTATTCAATTGTTCGGCTGTGCAGTTGTTCAGTTTGTCAGTTGGTCAGCTGTTCAGTTGTTCAGCTGTTCAGTTGTTCCGCTGTTTAGTTTGTCAGCTGTTCAGTTTGTCAGTTGGTCATGAACGATAAATAGTTCTTTCTATTCCGTTCTTCAATTCGGTCAATTTATTCAATTGTTCTGCATTAAAAACAAATTATTTTTAATATATGAGAAATGCTACTGAGCAACTGAACAAAATGAACGATCTAGTTCATAAATCACTGATAAGTTCATTCGTTCATTTAAACTTATTCAGAACGAATCGACACAACTCTATTACATATCGTTTGTCTCAAGCTCCTCATAAGGCAGTTTATAAACTTCAACAGCTTTAAAAGCAATTATTTTTACATTTGTCAAGTATCTCAAGTATTTTTGCATGTGCATGAGGCCCCAGCCAATTCATATACCTCAAAGATAATTGTCTATTTGATGTATACGCTGTATTGTATTTGCTTTTGGAGTCCCTGTGTACACTATAAACGTATATATTTAGCTCGTGGACATATATTCCTAGTTCTTTACACACTTGAAAAGGGTTTAATTTTAAAATAAATATATATCAACTTATAACTAAAATTCGAGTTATGTTCAAGTGAACTAAGTAATATATTTTTCTCTACTTTATATTTAATGCTCACCCAGTTCTTATAGAAGAGCCTGGCATGGAGGTAACATACATACATAATAAAACGATATATGGTAATATAGTGAAACTAATTAACTTGTTGTTTGCCATTTTACAGGACGATCTCAGTGACGATGGGAAGATGCCACCGTCTATGCCGCCACCGCAGTTAGCCAAAGGACCAGAGATAATCGGTGTGGCCAAAGGCAGCGTCAATGCGAATACTTTGAACTTAGGTATGGCACAAATAATTGTTACCGCTGCAACCCCAATGGTTGAAGACGGTGCCGATAAATCTTTCCCACCAGTAGGAGAGAGTGAACAGTCAAAGACAGCGACAGTGTCTGCCAAGGAACAGCCAGCAGTGGCAGTGGATAAAAAGCCCGATATTGTGCCGAAGCCAACGGCTAAAGTGTTGCAGCAAAAGCAGCAACGATCGTCACAGGCAGCGACAACTGTTAAAGAAGGTAATGCTGCTGTTGATGGTGGCACAACCATAACACTGACCGACTATCATGTATCCTGTAATGCAGAGGATCAACAGTCTAGCCTGGATGCCACTGACTCGGTCTCGGTCTCGGATGATGTGTCTGTTCTGCCGGAAGCTGAGGATCCATTCACTGAGAAATCAAATACTGGCACATCCGTTGATGGTGGCGGCAGCAGCAATGCCTTTGAAGCCAACTTTGAGGCGAATTTTGATGCCAATTTCGATGATGCGTTTGCCAGCGGTGCAGGTGGTGGAGGAGGAGGTGGAGGCGGTGGGGGTGGCGAACAGTCGCACGATTTGGATATGAATTGCGAGGCAATAGCCGAGGATGTCATTGAGACACCCAAACAGGTGGTCGGTGGCCGGGCTAGCATACCCGAGGAATTGGACTCAAATCAATTGGCACGTTTGGAGAATCTAAAAGAATCGAACGCCTAAAGAGCGTAACAGTCACAGTCTCAGTTTACAATCTCGTTAACTTTTAGGCACTCAAACATGAGCACAATACGTTCTATATAGACTCACAGCTGTACCAACAACAACAAAAACAAATCACTCTGTATGCATTTAAGAATGTCACCCCAGAGAGACGATCGCTTTGTCTTCTCAACCATAGCAAAAACAATATATACCAAATACTTGATGAACTAAAACTAATACAACGATGCCATAGTGTACACAGCTCAATGATCATACCAAAACCACCATTTAGATATATATATATATCTTAAAGAATATACATATATCACTGTTTATATACGATATGTATGTATATTAGTTTGTAATATGTTAAAGTCTCCAAAAAAGTATAGCAGGCAAGTTTTGAATTCCAATTTAGCAGCAATTTCACAAACACGAAAAGTGTAAAGCTTTTTTCTTTGAATCCGTTTAGCTTTTCATTAGTTAAGCTTTACTTATTGTTGTGAAATTGTGGCGATAATGAAATTTGGAACTGTTCTGTATATACTTATATAAGTATACCGATATATATGTATATTATAATCGTTTTTTGATAGTTAACTATCACAATCGTGTTGTACTTACTTGTAGTTCTCTCTCACACACAGTCCCAGACACGCGGATGTTCGAATATCAGCTAATTATCGAGCAATATTAAGTATATATAAATATATATGTGTATGTGTATATATCTAAGTCAACTATATATATAACTATATATATTTTAATTGTTTAACCGCTTAATTAACAACATAATTAAAATAACAGCCAAAGCAAATGTTTAAACTAGTAGCTCAGAGACAATTTATGGTTTTGATTATACTAACTAATTGTTAGCACATACAAACATACATTTATAAATACATAAGGAATTGTGTGCCCATCGTAGGAAATGTCCCATTTTATAATTTATTTAATAACTATAAGCACTGAAGCATTGTTGTATGTTTGTTATTTAAAAGTTTGTTCTAATTAGTTGAATTATTTGCAACAACTTTAGTCGAATTACCTAACTCAGTTTATACCTGAAATGCCTAACCAAAAAAAAATTATTGCAAATCGAATAACTAAACAAAATACTCAAAGCTTAAATAACAAAATGAAACTGAATGAATAGTATGTGCAGCTCTCTTAGAGTTAATTTAATTAAATAAATATATATATATATATATATACATATATAAATATATTAACAAAGAAAAATAATAAAAATATACCGCAACGTATTGTATTGTATGTTATTTACAAGTGAGGTCATAAATCTTCTGTTTAAACAACAAATAAATAAATAAACACATTAAAGCAATGAAGTCTTTGGTCTTTCAATTGTTAAAGCAGTTATTTGCAATTATAATATAGTTGCGATACAAAATTGATTGGAGTTATCGTTTTCAGACCCTTTACTTTAAAAAAAAGTATAAGAGTCTATAAAGAAAATGTCTGCAACAGGTCTAAGAATGTCTTGCAGACCCCATAAAGTATATATATTCTTGATCAGCATCAACAGACGAGTCGATATAGCCCGGCTGTCCTGCTATCCGTCTTTCCTGCTGTCCATAAGTCCGTCTGTCCGCCTGCTCTGCTGTATGAACACCTAGATCTCAGAGACTAAAAGAGCTGGAGTAACCAAATTTGGTGACAATACTCCTGAGGCATCCACAGAGGTCAGGTTTGTTTTAGATTTTTGCCACGCCCTCTTCCGCCCCCAAAAATCGGAAAAACTCAAATAACAAGAGTAGTTTAATAGATACAATATCCAAATTCGGCATACATAAAGTTTAGTTTAATTGCGATGTGTTCTGATTCATTGCAATCGGAGAAGAAACACTGGAGATTTTAAGCAAATAAATTTTCGAATATACAAAGATTGGAGGCAGCAACTTGAGGCAAGTAAACTGATAATTTGGCAGATAATCGACTATGGCTGCATTGGCAATGGTTAGAGTTTTCGAACTCTTGCGGTGTGGTTCTTTAGCTCGAAACCCTACCAGAGGCACACATTGTTTTTGGTTATTATGCTTTTTAAAATTTATTTCTTATTTAAAAATCTATTTAGGTTTATACTATTATTTCCTTTTTGAAGAATAAGTCAAGGGTCTCTCATAGTCGACTTCGACTGTAGCCTTTCCGACTGGTTCTTCGCTGTCTCTTAAAGTTTATGGCTAAACAAGCCGATCAGTCGAGCGGGCGCGACAGTAGGATACCCTGTGCAGGTCTTCAAAGAAAAGTATTTTCATTATAGTGGGATTTAAATATATCGCTTGAAGTCGATTTTGCTTGCTTCAAGAGTAGGTAGCTTGCGATAGTCTGGCAACACTGGACTGCAGCTGCTGATTGTTTAAGTTTAGCGCCACAGCGCCACGCGTCTTTTCGTTCTTTAAATCGTCCCCGCGGCGCAGCGACTGCGCTGCTACTGCGCTGCGTCGCATCTGCTGCGCTGCATAAATTTGTTTCTTGAATAATGTCTGAGTTCAATATCCGATCGTACTGAAATTTGTAGCACACATTGAGAGTAGGATACTTACCATGTGTGCCAAATCTCAAGTCTCTTGCTATAAAAATGCTCTTGTTATCATCATTATCGAGTTATGG
Organism: Drosophila histrio; assembly: GCA_958299025.2. Classification (NCBI taxonomy): domain Eukaryota; kingdom Metazoa; phylum Arthropoda; class Insecta; order Diptera; family Drosophilidae; genus Drosophila; species Drosophila histrio. The sequence goes on along the minus strand of OY729166.1, from coordinate 2,860,391 downwards.
GCGAAGGGGGCGTGGCATCGCGATGAAATTTTCAGGACACATTAATGCCCAGCTTTTTATCATGTGTGCCAAATCTGAAGTCTCTAGCTTTAACATTGCTTATGTTATGGTGATTTTTCTAATTTTAAAACCAACGGGACTTCGTATCGAAAATTGAAAATAAACTTGATCTGCGTATGGTATTCAGGAACTTACATTCCAAATTTGAAGTCTCTAGCTCTTATAGTTGCTGAGATCCACGCGTTCATACAGACGGACGGACGGACGGACGGACGGACGGACGGACGGACAGACGGACAGACAGACGGACAGGTGTCAATCGACTCGGCTATTGATACTGATTAAGAATATATATACTTTATATGGTCGGAGATGCTTCCTTCTGCCTGTTACATACATTCACACAAATTCATTATAGCCTTTTCTGCCCATATGTAATGGGCACAGGCTATAAAAAGAAAGACTCACCTTTTGAATGTATACATTAAATATTGGTAGATTGTGTATTGGATTAATTGATAGTTATAGTACCATTTAAGCCATGTTATATATATGTAAGGTTAATTATATATTAACCAGTTTATTATATTATTATATGAACTACATGCTATTTTATTATATTATTATTAGGTTGTACATGAACTGCAGTTTGGCTTATTTGACGTTTACGGCTGACAACGAACTTCCTCTTTAAAATACTCGATACTTCTTGTAAATCCTTAGCTGCTCGGCTTGCTCACTAAAGATGCCGACGACTGATCCTTACAGCTGATAACGACTGACTGCTGCTGCTTTTCTCCAACTGTTCACCTCGACTGATTCCGACAGTTCAACTCGACTGATTCCGTTAGTTCACACCGACTGATTCCGACTTCTAATATCGATAACGCTCCTGGTATCGATATTCCATAAGATGTTAATACTGTTTGTCGCTGCTTAACTTTATACCCTATGTTAAATTATTTACAGCATATACTTCGTCCCCTTCACAGTTTTTCCCCATTAAAAACAATTGTTTGCTTGTAATTTTTTTTTACATATTTTTTATTTTTATTCGTATTCGCTTCATTTGCAATATTATAATAATTATCTTCTTGGTTTGGATGTTTCCCATTGTCTTTACTCGACGCATTTATGTTAGCATTCAACTTAATGTTATAGGTTCTATTTGGTTTCCTTTTTGTTTTGTTTTGTTTTTGATTTTCATCTTTCTGTAACATTTATTGCGTGTTTTTTTTTTTGTTTTTGTTATATGTGTATTTATTTTTTATATGCTATAGATATTTCATTATACTTTTGTCTTTTTAGTTTTTCTTCTTTCGCTTTTTCTTTTGCTTTTCCCTTTTCCTTTTATTTTCTTTATTTTTTTTTTATATATATAATGAAATTAACACAGTCAAAATTTGTGATCAGTGATCAATCATTACATACGCATTACGCATTAAATTATTTATTCTTGTTTTTAGCTTATTTTGTTTTTTGTTTTCAAACAGTTTTGCATATTTGCTTGCTTATCGACTATTTCGGGATATTATACTGGGTTGGTTATTTTCTTGAGCAACGAAAGTAATTGTGCAGTAAGTATACGATAAATTAAAAAAACAATGATAGTTAGAATAAAAAACAGAACAAATAAGTAAGTAATTGACGAGAGGCCAACTTGTAAATTTATTAACAAAAATTGAAATTATGTTAAGAATTGACTGCTTCGTGGGAGTTGTAGTTGTTGTTGTTCTTGTTGTTGTTGTTGGTTGCTGACGTGGTGAATAATCATAATAAATATTTATTTATTGCAATTAGGAACTTTTATTTAATGGACGGATAAACAAAAAATTATAGATAGCAGCTGTCAACATGTGGTAAGTAGTTTAAGCTAAACAGTTGAACCTCAAGTTAAACTTAGAAAATTATTTGAATCGCAGCAATTCGAAGTAGTTTTAATTGATATTGAATGTTGAGCAACAAATTAAACTAATAATTAGTTAATTATATAATTAGTTAACAAGTTTTTAGAGTATATTAATATTGGGGTTCCTTTTTTGTTTGTCATTCAAGCTGTTCAATAAAAACAAATAGAAAACATTTTCAAATACAAAAATCTACAATAAGGTGTACAACCATAAGTATGTTTGAATGTGTGTGTGTGTGTGTTGGTGTGTGTGTGTGTGTTGGTGTGTGTGTATTCAATTAATTTGTGCAATTTTCCAGGAGTATTACCAGCTATCAATAATTTATATTTGTTTCATAAACATTTTATTATAATATTCTTTTGGATTGCATTAAAAAATGTGTTTGGTGCATTTTAATGAATGTGTGTGAATGTGTGGGAATGTGTGTGAATGTGAGAATGTGTGGGAATGTGTGTAAATGTGTGTAAATGTGTGAATGTGTGGGAATGTGTCGGAATGTGTTTGAATGTGTGTGAATGTGGGAATGTGTGGGAATGTGTGGGAATGTGGGTAAATGTGGGAATGTGTGTGAATGTGTTTGAATGTGTGGGAATGTGTGAATGTGTGGGAATGTGTGAATGTGTGTAAATGTGTGAATGTGTGGGAATGTGTGCGAATGAGTGAATGTGTGCAAATGTGTTTGAATGTGTGTTTCTGTGTCTTATTTATTTTTATTATGTTTCAACTCGAACTAAATATTTCTTTAGCTTATGTTTTCAACTGTGTGTGTGTTTCTTTAGTTTTTTTACTTATCTAAATACTTTAGAATTTTATTTTTGAGACCATCATACATACATACATTATTATACATATAATCTAATGTAATTATTACATCATGTTCTATATATATATATATATATATATATATATACGAGTATGTATATGTAACTCTATATGTGTGTACATATAAGTATATTTCTCATATAACTTCTCATATTTTCATAGTATATAAAACGCTGGTGTTGATGCCCTCGTCTAAGCGAGATGGCATCAAAAATGCTTCAAACATTTCATTGTGTTGTTGTTGTTGTTGTTGTATATAAGTAATTAATTTCAGGGCTTGTGTCATTTGTTTGTCCTAAATGCTTCTTTGCCTCTTAATTTATTTATTTATAATATTTATTTCCTAAACAACTAAAAAAATATAGTAACAAAAATTATAGTTAATTAACTAGGTGTACAGTAAAAAAGGGTAAAATATGAAAAGTAAATACAATTAACTTAGTTAGTTGTCCTTGTTCTTTGTTCGTTTTCTTTTTCTTTTTCTTTTTAAAATGCTCAGCTATTTTTGTTACAACTAAAATGTTTTCTTTTTACTTTTCTTTTTGGAAATACGCTCCGAAACCGTTGAGCAGCTATTTGTTGTGGTTTTTCTTGTTGTTGTTTTTGCATTTAACTTAAATATACATATATAGATAAACCTATGCATTATCCCTTTGCTTCAATTTATAAACATTTTGATTTAACTATTTTTATTTGTTATGTTTTCTTCCTCCATACACGAGTATAATTGAATTCCGACATCAGTTTAGTATTTTTTATTTTTTTATTTTTTTTTTTCTGTTGTCTTTATCACCGATTTCACTTGATGTCGAGTTGCGTTTACTGCCTGTGTGTGTTTTTCTGTTTCTAACTATTTATTTATTGCAAAAATTGTGTTCTCCTAAGATTATTCTTGTTCTTGTTGTTTCTTCGTCTCTTGTTTAGATGTAAATCAATTGCAGTTGCTTTAATTCAAATCCATGTATTTAAGTACTTGGCTCAACTGATGATGATCCTTTAGACTTTGTAGCATACAAAAATGTGTGAGTGTGTGTTGTGTGTGTCTAGAAAGTTAATAAAGTAATCTTCGTTCAGATGTAATAGTAGTAGTATATATTTGTTGGATTATAGGTGTGGTTAAGTTTAGATCAGTGATGTGGCGTACAGACTTGCACGCGTGCCAATCAGCTGTTCAAGTTTACCAATAGAGAGCTAGAGCGAAGCAGTCGCAGCCGTAGAGCGGGCAGGCAAAGTCTCTCTCAAGCGGCGCAGACTCCGCTCTCGTTGAGCACACACTGTGCCCTGATTCAAAGTTACTCTCGCAACAGTCGCGTCTGTGTGAACAGCTGTCGATAGTCGTGCCCATCACTGGATCAATTATGTGCAAAACTATCGATAGTATCATGACCAAATAGGTAGTTGATGCCAGCGTTAAATATGCCAATGAGAGACCTATCAAAAAACTTGATATATTTATAATTTATACCAGATCTAGCAAAATATGCTCAACGAAAATGTTCTGCGCGTTCTGCTCATTCAAAAGACCGTAAATATGATTGCTCTCTTTTCGTTTCGTTCCTGTTATCGCTCTCACTGATGGCTCGATACGAACAACAGAACCGTTCGTCGTTCAGCAACTGAAAGTCAGTAAGTGAGCAAAGCAAGCAAAGAGTCCTTTTTGTTGTTGTGTTTGCCTTATGTTGTTGTTGCCTTAGATATTTCGTCCTAGGCATTAAGCATTAAGTTGGAAGGGAGAAGAGGATAGAACGCTCATCTGTGTGCTCATGAAGACTCGCTGCCCAGTCGGAAAGTGCCAGAGCATTCCGTTTTGTTATTGATGTAGTAAGCAATGCTTTTTGACAGTTTTGTGTGCATTGATGAAATTACCGCTGTGTAAGGGATTACATTATTGGTTAACAATAACCAGCATTGTGTACGCGACTGCTAGGTTTCAAGGCCATGCCCCTACAAAAATAAGCTGCGATGTAATTAGAATTACACAGGCAAGGAAGCGCTAACAGTTGCTAAGTAAGCATCAGGTAAGCGATTAACTTAGCGCGGGATTTCCCACTGGGTGTTTAGCTAACCGCACGCGCAACACACACACATACATGCTTCAAATACCGATTGCCGAGTTTTTACGAAGTAAATGGTCGCGAGTGAGCACATGAGCCGAGCGAGCAAACAGAAATGTTCGTCGTCGGCAGTGGTGTCATTTCCGCTTTTTTCCCGTCAGATTTGGCTTTTTTTGAAGTGTGATTGCGGGTAAAATTTGAAAACAGCGGGCAGCGGGAATTCTAGATTTTTTAGAAAATTTAAGCAGCTTTATTTTATTTCACTTTTACTTAAATTTGAGCGAGATTTAATTGAGTTTGACGGTTGTTAAAAATGTATTTATATCGGCAAAGTATCGAAATTTACTTTAATCGAATAATATCCCTCAAAAGTTCGCCCCTAAATTGGCGCGACTTCCATCGCTAGCATTGTGAAATTCGTTTGCGAAACAGAATAAAATAAATTAACGATACGATGCCAAAAGAAGTTTACACACAAAAAGTCCACAATGTCTGGATGCAGAGCACGGAGTTTAAGGAGTGGCTTAGGAAGGATCCCAATGATGATACAGATAATATTGACGATTTATACTCTAATTGACTAATGTGAAAATATATAACACATATGTACATAATAAATCAGCTTTTTTCTTAACTTTTTTTCCCTGTGATTCCGCTTTTTTTAGCTTTTTTTTTCGATGATCCAGCCTTTTTTGCTCAGACAAAAATGACACCACTGGTCGTCGGTTGAGCGAAGAGAGCAAGCCAAAGAAGAACGAAGTGTGAGAGATCGCATCGTGTCAGCGGACGAGTGGCAGTACATTTAACACTGGCATCGATTGCCCACTGGCCATACTACTATTGATAGCAAGGGCCACATAGAATATTACTAAATATAGTAGTATATTTAGGACAAAACTATCGATGGTATTATGGCCAAATAAGTAGTTGATGCCAGCCGTAAATATGGCAATAAGAGACTTATCAAAAAACTTGATATATTTATAATTTATACATTTAACACTGGCATCGATTGCCCACTGGCCATACTACCATTGATAGCTCTAAACATGATGTATAGTAGTATGGGCCACATAGAATAGTACTAAATATAGTAGTATATTTAGGGTAGCTGTGCCTTTTTTTGTTGTTGTTGACTGTGTAGAATTTTAGCTATTTGTCTTCGATATTCTCGTCTCCAAACAGTTTTGAGCCTAGAATTTAAATTTCTTTTCTTTTTGTATTAATTTTCTCTTATACTTTATGGGATTACTGTGTGTATATAAAATAATTTGTTTTGTTTTTTTTGTTTTGTTTTGTTTTGGTTTACATATAAAAAACTCGTGCTACATATAGGTGCTTAAGTACGTTCTGTTATTATTATGTAAAGTAGTACATTCATAACATACATACGTATCGTATCTATGTATGTATGTGATGCTGCTGCTGCTGCTGCTTCTATATTAGTATGTATGTATGTATGTATGTGTGTATGTATATAACTAGCATACTTGTATTATAACCATATCCATAATTTTGTTAGATGGTGTATACCTCAGCTTTAGCTAACTGTACAAAAAACCTTAGCCTTAGATATATAGCGCATATTTGTTTAAGGCGCATTCACATCGTCGTCTTAGCATAGCTAATAAATTAAAAATTCATTGATGATATTTTATGTATGATGTCGATAATTGTTTGTCATCTTCATAAATTTGTGCCAGGTTTTTGGTTTTTATTTTATTTTTAACTCACTTGCCTTTTTTTGTTTGTTTAAATTTAAACTAAATATTTTGAGTGACTTATTGAGGAACTTCACCAAAAACTTTAATTACGTTTACGGTGTAAATGTGTGTGTGTGTGTTAGTGTGTGTGTGTGTGTGTGTGTGTGTGTGTGTGTGTAAATACTAAATACTAATTTCAATGGTGCATTTTGTCTTTACTGCCTATATATTAAACGCTTTATTGACTGCTTGAACCTTTTACTTTAACTAAGTATATGTAATTATATATTAATTAGCTAATATATAATTATTAATTTATAATTTCCTTGCGAAGTTTTGCTCCTACTTTGCTTTTCAGAATGTGTTTTAGTTTCCTTTTTAAGTACAATATATACAATTGTTCAAATTCATTTGCTATAAACTATCCTCTGTTTTTTTTTTGTATGTGTTAAACAACTATTTGTGATCCTTAAACGCTAAGTTCTTAGGCAGTTTCATTTTTAAATTTGTGTACATAAGTCGCTATAACTATTTATTCTCGTTTTGTATCTCATTTATTGATTTCAAAGTTTATCTTATTTAGTTATTAGTTTTTGTTTATATTTTTTTTATTTTTAATGGTGCCGCAAAGTTGTCTTGAAGATGGATTTTCTTTTGGTGTGTGTGCAATTAAAATGTGTTTTTATTGGTTTTCTTAAACTTTTTCTATAAAATTTGTTGGTGTAACTAAAACCATTCATTAAAATTCAGATTATTAATCGCGTTTAATCATTTATCAACTATTTTTTTTAATTTTATTTTTTATGCCCGATGCCTTTTTGTGTTGAAAGTAATTTTTTGTACATAACAACGTTTTCCTTATTTGTATTTATTTATTTATTTATTATATTTTTAATGTGCAAATTATTCAAAATTGTAGATTTTATGGTGGAGTAATTTTAGTTTTTTGTTTTCTCTTTCTTGTTATTAATTTAAATTAATTAAATGATTTCATTAATATATGTATAAGTTCGATTTGCATTTTGAAAATTTATCGTTTTAAATTCCTAAAAAATTTGGCCATTTTTCTTGGAAGCGCTAAAAAGTGGTCAGTTTTGAGAAATAAACATAAAATGAAATAAAATATATATATATTGGGTATTTTTTGGGATATATTTCTGATTTACACAAAGGGATGTCAACGATGAACCAACGAAAATTTTCAACTAAGGCTAAACATTTAAATTTAAACTAAGTTTTGCCTAAATTAAGGAAGACTCTTCAGGTGTCTGCTCAAGGGAAGTTATGGGCAAAATAAATAAATAGAAAAGAAAAATAATAAACCCCAATAACCAAAGACATATATGTATTTACATAAGTATGTACTATGTGATTCTTTTGCTATCTGTCAGAAATAATCATTGGACTTGTTATCGGACAGACAGACAGACGGACAGACAGACAGACAGACAAGTACTATAATCAATTAAATAGGTTTCTTTTTTATTTATCTTTCTACATTTAATTATGTAAATTGCATCGGGTGTATTTAAATTGAATTATGTGAGTCTGTAATAAATTATTGATTGTGCTATTATTTGTTTATTTTATTTATCTTTGGTTACGACTGTTCCTTTGTTTTTTTTTTGTATTATCAATGAATTATGGTTTTATTTTTAATTTGGTTTTTTTCTTTCTTTATTTTTCTTTACTCTGTCTACTATTTGCTATATTTGCTGCTTTTGATTATTCATCGTGTTGTTCTTGCTTTAATTCTAAATTTATCTGTTTTTTTTTTATACGTAATTCTATTTAACAATATCCTTTGCTCTCCGTCCATAATATGTGTGTGTCCTTTTTAGTATATTTAACAATAATATGTTTTTTGCTTTTGCTGTATTCATATCGCTAGTTAAAATTAATTTTGTTTAATGATTTCTGTTATATTTTGTTTCTGTTTCTGTTTCTTTTGTTGTTTTTCAGCGCCCTGCTTAGTTTGACTCTCACGTGCGCTGTTGTCACTTCGTCTCCTGCCTTGTGTCCTTGTGCTCCTTCGTCTGACCATTTATTCCTCCCCAAGCAGGACGAGATCGTCGGCAACGACATCGCTCACATGCAGATAGATTATCCAGTACATCAGATTGAAGCATACAAAGCAGACGGGAAACACAATGCGCGAGTATTTGTCGATATCCGAGGGCGTTATGCCCAGAAGTTTGTTGATATCCTGCAGGGAATTAATGGTATATATTATATTTTTCATATTATTAGTAATATATTTAACCCTTTCGACTCCAATCACATCGCAATTAAACTAAACTTTATGTGTCTCGAATTTGTATCTTGTATCTTTTAAATTACTCGTGTTATCGGTTTTTTCACGATTTTTGGGGGCGGAAGGGGGCGTGGCTACATTCTAAAACCAACCCGACCTTTGTAGAGGCCTCAGGAGTATTATCACCAAATTTAGTGACTCTAGCTCTTATAGTCTCTGAGATCTAGGTGTTTATACAGCAGGACAGACGGACTGACGGACAGACAGACAGACGGACATGTCTATATTGACTCGACTGTTGATGTTGATCGAAAATATATATTTTTTCTGACAAACTTAATGAAGTAAAGGGTCTACAAAGTGTTGAGATAGAAACGATTAAGGAAAATAATTTTAATTTTTTTTTTTATCGTAAATATTATTCGTTTTACGATCTTTACCTTTACCTTTTTTACTTTGCCCGGATGTAGTAAGTGTGCTGGCACCGCTGCCTCTGGATCACCGCCGGCATCGGGTGGACCACCGCCTCCAGCACCACCACCACCGCCAGGTCCAGCGCCGCCGCCAGGTCCAGTTGGTCCGGGTCCATGCGATTGGGGTCCGCCACGTCCGCCATTTACCGTATTCTCCAACGTTCCGCCCTTGGAGTGTGCCTTGGGGTCGTGGACCTTGAATCTCACCTCCTGGAACAAGGGTCCCACTATCGAGCAACCGCGCGTACCAACGTTTTGTTGGATATTTGAAAAGCCGATTGGGCGGTTACTCACTGTTTGTTTGGGCGCATGCGGATGACCATGGCTGTGGGCATGATGACCATGCCCATGTCCATGCTCAGGACCGGGTCCGCCTCCGACATTCGGATTCGGATTGGCCTGCTGCTGAACACCATCGAGCTGTTGCTTTTTTTGTTCAGCTATCTTTTGGATCGCCATAAATCTTTGTTTTCGCATTTGAATTCGTTTTGCCATATAGCCGACGGTGGCGTATTCTATGATTGCGATATGATTTGAATATAGTTTCGAATTGTTTTTGTCAGTTTTTTTTGTTGTATAGCGATATTGATAATGTAAGAATTCGATATTGATTTGCGATTTGCGATATTGATTGCGATTGCGATTGCGATTTTGAGAATGGGGCAAACGGACGGTGACGGTTGACGGTACGGGAATTATGGCGGATGCACAAAATTTTGAATCAAGTCGCGTTTCCATATACATATGAAATTTGATGATAGTTGTTGAAAGTTGATTATTGGTTATTGTTGTTGTAGTTGTAGTTGTTGTTATTGTAGTTGTTGTTGTTGTAGTTGTTGTAGTTGTAGTTGTTGTCAAATAGTTGGATTGTTGCACAGTTTTGTAATTTTGAAGTTCGGTATGGGGAAAATGAAGCGCATTGTTTGGAGCATATTAATTTTAGGCATTAATTTAAGTATATATGAATATATATATATATAGATATAGGTATATATATCGGTATATATATATGTATATATATATGCAAATATATCAGTTAAAGAAAGTTTAATATCAATCAAAGAACAGTGTGAATTATGAAATTATGTTGTAGATGTTTAGAATTTGTAAATGAAACTTGAAAAGGGGATATTAAACTTTGATAGAGTTAAATAAAAATAACGAAGAGCAATAATAGTTGAGAGTGAAACAACTAGCGGATACCCTGTACCTAGATCGTGAACAGTCTAAAGCCATTTTTATGAGATTATTTCCAATTTAGTTGGAAGTTTGCAAGAGTGGATAGAGTTTGAGTTGGAGTATAGCTAATTTGAAGTATATATTTTAGCTGGGTATACTCTATTGACTAAAGTTGTACTTTCTAGTTCAATTCACTGAATTAGTTCAGCAGTTCATTTTTTACTGAACGAATTAATCTTACATTTGATTCTTTAGTTCGTTCTTGTTCACTCTAGTTCACTCTCGTTCACTCTAGTTCACTCTCGTTCACTCTAGTTCACTCTCGTTCACTCTAGTTCACTCTCGTTCACTCTAGTTCACTCTCGTTCACTCTAGTTCACTCTCGTTCACTCTAGTTCACTCTCGTTCACTCTAGTTCACTCTCGTTCACTCTAGTTCACTCAAGTTCACTCTAGTTCACTCAAGTTCACTCTAGTTCACTCAAGTTCACTCTGGTTAACTCAAGTTCACTCTCGTTCACTCAAGTTCACTCTCGTTCACTCTCGTTCACTCTCGTTCACTCTAGTTCACTCTAGTTCACTCTCGTTCACTCTCGTTCACTCTAGTTCACTCTCGTTCACTCTAGTTCACTCTCGTTCACTCTAGTTCACTCTCGTTCACTCTAGTTCACTCTCGTTCACTCTAGTTCACTCTCGTTCACTCTAGTTCACTCTCGTTCACTCTAGTTCACTCTCGGTCACTCTTGTTCACTCTCGTTCACTCTTGTTCACTCTCGTTCACTCTTGTTCACTCTCGTTCACTCTTGTTCACTCTCGGTCACTCTTGTTCACTCTCGGTCACTCTTGTTCACTCTCGTTCACTCTTGTTCACTCTCGTTCACTCTAGTTCACTCTCGTTCACTCTAGTTCACTCTCGTTCACTCTAGTTCACTCTAGTTCACTCTAGTTCACTCTAGTTCTCTCTAGTTCACTCTAGTTCACTCTAGTTCAGTCTAGTTCACTCTAGTTCACTCTAGTTCACTCTAGTTCAGTCTAGTTCACTCTAGTTCAGTCTAGTTCACTCTTGTTCACTCTTGTTCACTCTCGTTCACTCTTGTTCACTCTTGTTCACTCTTGTTCACTCTTGTTCACTCTTGTTCACTCTTGTTCACTCTTGTTCACTCTCGTTCACTCTCGTTCACTCTCGTTCACTCTCGTTCACTCTCGTTCACTCTCGTTCACTCTCGTTCACTCTCGTTCACTCTTGTTCACTATTATTCACTGTAGTCATTAGAGGCCCTTGTCATTCAAACGAGTCATTTGAGTCTCTTTATCGAACATTCGTATCTTCTAATGTTTATATTCATATTTATGTTTTGCTATTTACTATATTTACTCTAAATATAAGACTGTGTTTTAATTTCCTCCATATTGTCGTCGGTAATAATGAAATGGTTCCGCTTTCTATTAGCATTTAAAGCAATTTTAGTAATTGTACAAAAAGGAAATGGGATTTATAGGCAACGTTTAATTTACCGCTTAATATTTGTCGATATCGAAAGAGCTAAAGAGTCAATGGAACGAGAGAATCATTTTGGGAATCGAATCAGAGTGAACGAGACTGAGACTCAAATGGGAGTCGAATGAACTACAATGAATTGAACGAGTTTGGGACTCAAATGGGAGTCGAATGAACAGGCCAGTCAGGGATTTAGTTTAGTCGTTCACTCTGAAGAGTCGTTCGATCGAACTGAAATTGAATCTTATTCAATACAACTTTACTATAGAAACATCTATGTTTACACGGACGAAGATCGGATAAGTTAAGAGTTAACTTCACTTGGGTACAGGGTATAAATAATCAGCAGGAAGCTTTATTGCCCCGTGTGTATTTGAGAAGGTTTTTTAAACAAAAAATAATAAAAGTTATTCTGTTCGTTAGCCAGGCAAAGGATAAATTTGTGAAAAGCGTGTGTGTAGGTGTGAAAGTGTGTGTGTGAGTGTGTGTGTGTGTGTGAGGTGTACTCGTATCGTGTACAGTTTACGGTATTAGAGAGGTAAGTACAGACAGAGCGAGAGAGAGAGATTCAGAATAATTAAAGTGTAACGACTAAATGACTGTGAATGTGAATGTTTATATGTATATATATAAATGTGTGTGTGAGTATGAGTGTGTGTGTGTGAGTGTGTGTACTTGTCAGTTACTGTCTGTCTGCTTCTGTTGTTGTTTGTTGCTGTAGTTATTTTCTTTTTTTTATTATGTTGAGAAATGAGTGAAAAAAAATTCATTTGTATCCAAATGGTTTTTTATGTACAAATTTATATATCTGCTGTTTTTTTTTTTTTTTTGAGAGACCATCATTCAAGGAAAATGTTCATGTGCGTGCCGTAAATGCAAATTCATTGAACAGTCGCCTGTGTAGGGAACAAACACACACATATTTCCGCGTGTTACACATATTACGTATACGTAATATACCACTCAATTCGTAGTAGTAGAAGTTAAGTATACACATGCAACGAATAAATCGCTAAAGCTGCGCTATAATAAGTACTTAGTAGTAGTTACACTTATACTGTACTTGCTCTATATATTAAGTATGCTTAGTTTGCTGGGGGGGAAAGATGAGGAGGAGTAGTTGTAGTTGGAATACCAAACAATTTTGTGGGAATGTTGAGAGCGAGCAACTAACGAGTTGAACTACTTACCCAAATCTCAGTACGTCTTTGCTGTAAATGAACAAAAAAAAGAAAAAAAAAATAGACAGCGACCAACTCTAGACACACACACATCTTACCTAAAACCTCAAGTTTCATTTAGTTTAATTATTATTGTTTTATTGCCATGCACATTTAAGATTGTCATGTCTGTGGATTTAGCCGCAGACTTGACAAACTCAAATGTTAACACGTATTAGGTTTTTTTTATGGCAATCTCTTGAGGTTTTTTTCTTTTTGATCTACACGACGAGCACATCTTACTTGGACTTTATTTACAGTGTATTCAATTCAATCGCGACTCAAGCCAGGTGTGACGCAAGGCATGCTGTTGTTGTTTTTGTTTTTTTTTTATTTGAATTTTTGCGCTTGGTTTCAGCTCGTACCCTGGGCCGGAGATTGATGGTTGATTGTGTTTTGATTTTGATTTTGATATTGATTTTGATTTAATAATTTCGTTGTTTTTTTTTTTTTATGATGCGTGGAAGCTGGGCGTATATTAATATCTGGGTACCATTACAGGTTGAAATGTGTTAGCTCATGTGCATTTTTTTCGTATGCGTTTCTCATGATTTTGCTGATTGTTTTGTTTTTTTTTGGCTTTTTAGACCTTTTCTTTTGGTTTTTTTTGGTGCTAAAACACTAAGTCAACCTGAGGCGGCTACAACAATACGAGTACAGTTAAGTGAAAAAGCTAAAAAAGGCTAAATTAATTTTATAGCATGCTTCGATTGTTTTTTGAGGCTGTCTAAAAAGCTTTTCTAACACTGTGTGTATAGGTGAAGAGGTGTGTGTTCGTGTGTGTGTGTGTGTGTGTGTGTGTGTGTGTGGGTGTGTGTGTGTGTAAGTGTGTGTGTGTGTGTGGAAATACTGTGTCCTTACTTAGGCAACGCATATCTATGAATTTGCATACATTTTCCTTAGATGATAGTTGCATTGTTTCTTTGTATAGAAGAAATTAACAATAACATACAAATACGAAAAAAGAGATTTCATTTTCTGTTTTTTTTTCATCTTGTTGACCTGAGTACAGTTTTTTTTTTTGGTTGTAGGTTAGTGTGAGTTGTTGCTTAAGATGTTAGGATTTTAATATAGAGAGAAAGTTGAAAAAGTTAGAGCATTGATTTGACTTGAAATTGTGAATTTGAAATATATTTGATATTAGTTATAGTAGACTTAGTTCAATCAAATATATTTCAAAACGTGGACTTCACCATTTAAATATAGAAATATTTATCAGTACTCTACTTCCAAAAGGATTAAAAACAAGTTAATAAGTAGTAGAAACTATTTGAATTTGAATTGCCAATTTGCAAAAGTAAAAGTGAATTTGGAATTTGGAATTTGAAATTTTCGTTTGTTGTAGTAGTAAGTATAAAAAAGAGCATTTGGTTTTCTTTTATACTTAAATTAATTAATTGAAAGAGTGATTTTGTATTTTGTTGTTGTTGTTCTTGTTGTTTGTTGTTTGTTGTTGTGATTTGCTGCAAAACGCGAAGCTGAAGAACAGTGTGTAAAAGTGTAATAAGATAGTAAGTAGTAAGTACTTAGGTGAAGGAAACCAAATGCAAATTTCTGTTAGCTGATTTGCTTTGGCTATAATAGTACGTTGGCCATAACGTTGTCAGTGTTATTTTCATTGGCCAACTTTTAAATTAAATGAAGTAAATAATAAACAAATTGTGTGTGTTTTTTTGGTGTGTAGTATGTGAGAGAGAGTATGATAGTTAGAGTTAGTTAGTTAGTTGTATATAGATATATGCCCGTGGTGTGGTGCTGTGTGGAGTTATGGAAATTGTAATTTGACTACTTGATTGGTTTTGGTATTGGTTTTTGTATTGGTTTTTGGTTTGTTTTTTTGTTAAATGTTTCGCTAGATTTTGTTTACCCAGTAGACTGGCAAAGACCATAACGAAGCATGTTCCCAGATAGACGTCAATCGACTTGACGTAAGAAATCTTTGGCAGCGCTGCATTTGTTGACGACATCAAAGTGGTCATTGTCAACACGGTTGTCACACCGAGCGCCACACGCGCCGGCGTTGCATTGCGATTGAGCCAAAATGATACCCATGATATAATAACGATCAGTCCAGAGGGTATGTAGATTTGTATAAGATAATAGCCCATCGAACGCACGAATTGAATTTCGCAGGCTAATCGTGAATAGTTGCCTGTTGTTATCATTAATCATTGATTTTTAATTTTTAATTTTTTGTTTTATAGGTATTATCGTTTTGAATTTTGTTAGCATAGTTTGAAATATATATAAATATGTTTTAAAAATATATATATATTTGTTTTTGGCATACATGTAAAGAAATTGGGGAGAGAAACAGAAAAAGAGAGAGAGAGAGAGAGTGGAGAGAGTATTATATATATTATTAGTCAATGTTTTCATATACAATTTTCTATTGCAGTAGGTATATTAAATAAAGAATTCAAGTAGTTATTATTAACAATCATTAGTAAGTTTCTTTTTTTTTTCACTTAACTAAAAAGTAATAAAAATATTCAAATAAATCAACCAATCAACAGAGAGCAAAAGGGCTAAGTAACAAAAAAAAAAGAAAACTAAATTCAAAAACAGCGCATCATTTGCATTTCGATGACTGCTCCGATATCCGATACACATTTATCGATGCGTATCGTTGCTTATAATTTGAAATAAAAAAGATAACTTTAGTACAGTGATGGGCACGACTATCGACAGCGGTTCACACAGACACGACTGTGGCGAGCGTAAGGCTGCAATCATAGTGCGCGTCGAGACGAAGACGAAGACGAAGATAAAGATGGAAACGCACGCTGTCAGCTTCAAACAGTGCGGTACTGAATTTTGAAGCTGAATCGCTTTCGTTTGTCGACGTTTCTTTTTGATTTTTGTGCTATTCTTTAGACACTTGTTGAAATTGTTGCATTGTTTAGTTAGTTAACAATAAAATAAGTAAAATAAAATAAATATAAAATCAAATGTACATTCTTGTATATTCCAAAAACTTTGTATTCATCTTTTCGCAACTCATCATATAAGTGATGAAATTCACCAAAGGTTTTACGAGCCAAATTAATGCGATGAATTTGATTTGGAGGCTTTTCTTTTTTGAATTTTAGCTTTAAAAACAAATTCTCCTGTAGAAAAACCTTTTCCTCAGACGACGAATTCATTGTAACTGCCAAAATAGCGCAGCATATTCGACTTCCAGTATGCACACTTGTCAGCTTACTCGTAACGCAACCAATTCGTCTTCAGCTTCAGCATCGACTTCAGCATCGTCTTCAGCTTCGACTTCAGCGTCGTCTTCAGCTTCGTCTTCAGCTTCGACTTCAGCTTCGTCTTCAGCTTCGACTTCAGCATCGTCTTCAGCTTCGACTTCAGCATCGTCTTCAGCTTCGACTTCAGCATCGTCTTCAGCTTCGACTTCAGCATCGCCTTCAGCTTCGACTTCAGCGTCGTCTTCAGCTTCGACTTCAGCTTCGCCTTCAGCATCGTCTCAGCTCGTCGCACTATGATTGCAGCCTAACTTCGAATCAGTGCACAGCGTGTCTTCAACGAAAGTGGAGTCTACATCGCTTGATTTTGCAAAGAGAGACTTTGCCTGTCCATTCGACGTTCGTCTGGCTGCGACTGTTACGCTCTCTTCGCTGCGCTCTCGCTCTCTATTGGTAAATTTGAACAGCTGATTTGCACGCGTGCGAGTCTGTACGCCCCATCACTGCTTTAGTATAATATATAGTAAATGTGTGTATGCAAGAGGTATAAGTATGTGGTAAGGTATATAGTATGTATTGGCACTTAAGTAGCAATAAGTTAAATAAAACAATTAACGAACTAAACGGTTTTTTTTTTGTAATATAAATTGACTATCAAACTATTAAATTGTGCTTAAATTATATGGAATATACTTAACGACGCAGTCGACTACTTGCAACACTGCAAACTCATTAGAAATGTATTTAACAAAACAAGAAAATAATGTTTTACTGTTGAGAAAACCTCAAGAGAGAGTGACCGTAAATGTTTTTCTAATTGCTGTTATAGCAATAAATAAAATATATAATAATTATAAATTATATAGTACAAATGAGCAGAGATGAGCAGAGCTAGTCAAAGGGCCAGTTAGGCACAATATTTGTATCTTTATTTTGTCTTAATCCAACGAGAAACGAAACTTTTAAGATGAGAGCATGCTTGGGAGGGCGTCTTGATTTTGATATATTGTTTTTTATATATGTATATATATATATTTAATTATATATATATATATATATATATATAGATATATGTAGTGATCGGTATGGGTCTCTTCTTGTTTATCTAATTAAGTATTATAAAAGCTTAATTGATTTGCGTTTAGATATGAGTAACTTTGATTAGTTTATTGTGTTTTTCTCTGTAATATTTTACAATATAAATGTTAAGTTTAGTTTTGTAGTTGTTTTGCTGTTTTGTATTAAGGATATACTAAATAATTGTTAATAGCGTATTCAATTTTTCGTTCTTTCTATTAAGTATTTTTGCATTGTAGTAAAACTAAATGTGACTAGATAGTAGATTATTTATAGAAAATTATTTAAGTGTGTGTTATGGTGTCTGTGTGTGTGTGTGTCAGTTGAAAAATATAAAAAATGACTTTTATAATTACCAGGCATTAATCGAAAGTATGATTTTTCTAAGTATAAGCCATACAAAGTTAAGCATTGCTATTTGATTTATTATTATTTTCATATTTTCTGCTGTTACCCAATAGATGGAATATGTTTTTTTTTTCATTGTACATTATGACACAAAGATCACTAGGTAAAAGTCAGTTTGCTTGAATTTTCATTTTAATTTCCTTCTTTTTTTTTGGGAGAATCAAACACTTTTAATTGCAATATCAATTGTTATTTGAACAAATTTGTTTTGATTTAATTTCGTTGACAATTATGAAATTATGACAGAAACAAAAACAGAAAATATTCAAATAAATGTCAAATGTGAGGTAAATAAATTTCTAAAGAAATATTAAATTCAGCTAGCTTAACATGCATTATTCTTGCGCTAAGTTATGAGTATTTTTATCATGGTAGATACGGCTAAATGGCACAAAGAGTTTTTTGGTTAAAGTATTCCTAAGAAATGGCTAAAAGATGTATGTATTTTCTCCATTGTTATAACCTTGCAGAGGGCATTATATTAGATTAGAATAAATGATTGGTTGGCACAATCCTAAGAGAATTAATATACCCTGTGGGGGTATATTAAGTTTGTTAAAAGTAGAAGGAAACGTGGCCGACCCCATAAAGTATATATATTCTTTATCAGCATCAATAGCCATGTCAATGTAGCCATGTCCGTCGGTCTGTCTGTCCGTTTGCCTGTCTGTCCGTCTTTCCATTCGCTTAAACGCAAGAATCTCAGAGATTATAAGAGCTAGAAGTTTGAACTTGGACTCCCAGCACTGGTAATATTTGCAGGCAGATCAAGTTTATCTTTTTTATTGGATGTCACGCCCCCTGCGCCCACAAATCAAGAAAAGCTTCATAACAAAGGCAGTTTTGTAGCTAGAGACTTGATATTTAACACACATGATGAGTATTTTTGGGTTGATGTGTCCAGAAAATTTCATCACGATGCCATGCCCCCTTCGCCCACAAATACAAGAGAATTCCATTGGGAATGATTTTGAGCCGGTTCCTGTAGACCCACAGGGTATATGACGGTCGAGGTCCCAACTTGTTTATTAAATTAAATTTTCAAAATTGTTTTAGCATTTATCTATTCTAAATTTGTGCCCTTGTTGGTAATCATCATCATCTTATAAAACAATTTCTTGTATGCTCCTAAAAGTATACTTCACTTTTTGCAAACGAATTCAATACATAGACGTATTTAATTTATCTGTTGTTATTATTTAATTTATCATATAAAATAGTTTATTGTGCGCACTTCACTGGCAATTGTATTAGTTATTTGATTTCCTAATCATCTGCAACATTATCAAATTTATTTGAGCTACAATCCTAAATGAACGCTTTGTATTTTCCGTATGCCTGCCTGACAAAACCAACTGCAAGGTTATTCAAATTTCGGCAATCGATTGATTTTTGCAATGCCTTTAACTGGGTTTTCTTTTTGTTAAAAATGTTATATATTCAATAGATTGTCTTATGTTGATAGAAATATATATGATTTTGAGCTATTGATAAATGTAGCAAAATTGTATGCTTAAGTACATGCATTTGTTGTTGTTTGTATTGCCGCAATTTTCAGTTGTAGCCTCAGCCATATGCTCTATTTTAATGTGTATATATGTATTTATTTATATATATATATAGTATATATAATAGCGAGACTTAACCCGACATAACTGCAAGCCTGTCGTTTTATTTTGGATGAAGTAGTACGAGTGCTTAAAAAAGTTATTTGGGTTAATAATTGAATTGAAATGTTAAGCAAATAATTGAAATGAAGATCATAAGGCAAAATCATTAGTGAAAATAAATAAATAAAATTAAAAAAAATATATATATATATATATGTATATATATATATATTTATATAAGCATAAGTTGTCATCATTCATCACCACTATTTGTCATATTCATATATGAATAAGTATTAAAGGTAAATATATAAATATAATATATATATATGTAAATAGTTAGATAAAGTTTAAAAATCGGTAACCGTCTACAGGTACCTGTGGTAAGACTGATCTCCATTGCCCTCTGACGATGACCCAAGACCTTAAATTGGGGCAGTGATACCTCGCTTGAGACACCAACCGAGTTCGGGCCCTCGTTCCATTTATAGCGTATGTCACGCATCGTGTAGCCGACTATCCGTCAGTATATATACATATGTATATACATGAATATATTTCGTATATATATGTATTATTTTATAAATATATATATATACATATGTATATTAGTTAGTAGCAGCATTGATTCATTTATCGTTTATATCAATTTTCAAGTTGTTTTTTAAATTGATTAATTATTGTTTGATTTTGTAATTTGATTATTGTTGTCGTTGGGCACAGTTTGGTGTGGTTGTTGTTGTTGTTGTTGTCGTTGTTGTTGTTGTTGTCGTTGTTCATTTGACGAAAAATATGCACAAAACAAAAAATACATTTCGTGAGACTATTAATGGTTTGGCAAAAAAATAATTTAGTAGTTATTTTGTTAAGAAATTTCTTGAGTTAGTTCGTTTTATTTTTTTTCTTTCAAATTGTTGCTTGTTTATTTTGAATTAATTAATAGTCTCATTCAGAACTTGTTGCTTAAAGTGTTGTTAAATATATTTTTTGATTTACATTAAGTTTACAAGTATAGAAACTATATAGAGTTCTTCTATATTACAATTTCAATTTACAATTATTATACAAATATAGATATATATAGATTTAGAGTATTTAGACTTAAAGCTACTGTTTGTTCTTATTGGCAGTAGTTCATATTATTTACCTTAAAGCATTTAAGGTGTCAGAAATGGGTGCTCTTGTGTGTGTTCTGTTTAGTATAACTATTTATCTTTAGTATATATATGTATTTATATAAAGGATTATATTATTTTTTGGCTTAACACATTGTTTGGCCTACCCAAGCAAATGCGCTAAATGGACGACAACTGGAATTGGTGTGGACAGTAAGATATATATATATAATTTGCGACTCGAAGGACCAAAAAACCGATCTCAACTGCCTGGACTACAACTGCTGCTGCGTACTGACTAAACAGTTTAATAAATCGTTCAAATCAATCAAAGGCACAACAACAGAGGTTAGTAGAGGACACTCGAAACACAATATGTATGTATTTAAGTATGTAGTAAGTAGTTAGTAGAACAAGTTTTACAGTTAGCACACAAAACTAAAGAAAATGTGCATGTTGTATGTTGAATTATGCGCTAAAACCCTTTTTAAAAATGAAATCAAAAACCAAACAATTCATTACGAAATATGAACAAAAAGAATAAAGAAAAGTAAATGTAAAAGTTTGTCACAACAAAGAAGAAGATGTTGTTGTTAATGTTGTCAATAATCATCATTAACAATGTTTTTTTGACTTTTGTTTTTATTTTTTGTTTTGGTATGAATTTTTAATGTATGGGGGTACCTGTGGTTAGGTTTATTTCGGTCGCCCTCTGCCTGTGTCCCAATACACGGAACTGCGGTAGTTCGACCTCACTGCTCATGCCAACACTACTCAGTCCATCTCTCCAGAAATATCGGATATCTCGCATCGTGTAACCGACTGGTTGTTGTTGTTATTGTTGTAGTAGTAGTAGTAGTAGTAGTAGTAGTAGTTGATTGCATGAAATTGTTGGGGGGAGGGGAGGGGCGGGCGGTAGTTAATTAATTAAAGTAATTTTTGTTTGTTGTTTTGATGTTTGTTGTAGTTTGTTTGGTTGTTGAATTGTTACAGTGTTCGATTGACACTTAGAAATGCTCACTCACTCACTCATTAAGTAAGATCGTTGGGTGCTTACAAGTATCTTAAGATTAGACTTTAATATAAGTATATATTTGATATCTTATCTATGGTGAATAATATGTAACTATTCCCCGGAGAATGTGAAGTGTTCTTTTTGTTTAACAAAGGAATTAAGTATTACTATATTCAATTTAATTTCGCTTTATAATTGTATTTACATTAGTTATATTCGTGTGTGTGTGGGAACTCTGGGTTAAAAGCGTGCTGCATTTTGTAATTTACATAGAATTGTTTTAAGAGTAGTATGTTGTAAGTTTACGACAAGGACAGCTTCGAGTTACAAATAAGCACAAGTTTCAGTTTTTCTCGGTATATAATCGATCGATCATTAATCAGGAGCCTTCTGCGGTTGCTGTAAGTGAGAAGGCGACCGAAAACTAACCAATCTTTATGAATTCGTTTTGGTTTTGTTTTTAATATTTTTCGTTTTTTTTTTTTTTTTACTGGGAATTTGAGTCGAGGGCACATGGATGAAACATGAGAATATGCTACAGGATAAATCGGTGGAAAAAATACTTGTTAAATCATCTGAATTAGCGTCTGTGCAAAATTGTTTGCCATCGAATTGGCTTGAGAATAAAGAAAACATAAAAGGTTGAAAATGTACGCAGTAAATTCTATTCTATTATTATGTATATAAGTAGTTTGTTTATATATAAGTATATATAAGTATATATATCTATATATAAACAGCACATTTGTATATATATTTTGTTTGTGTCCATTTGCTTAACAAATAAGATTTACAATGAACAACAGAAAACGTTGGAAAACATAAGAAAACGAGCGCTGTACCTCATAACTCTACATAACTGGAACCTCACTTCAATTCAATGTGTCAATACTAGTATTAAGTATAAACAATAGAGTTAGCAACCCTTTATTAAGTATAAACAATAGAGTTATCAACCCTTTATTAAGTATAAACAATAGAGTTATCAACCCTTTATTAAGTATAAAACAATAGAGTTATCAAATCTTCTTCGTCCAATTGCCTGGATGCCAGACAATTTATTTATAAATAAATGTGTTAACTGTAGTATAAGTTGACTTACAATTGCATTTCTTCAAATATTTTTGTCAATTCCATTTCAATTTTAATGTAAGTTTCAATTTTCTGCCCACACTGAACAAACAGCGCGTGGCCTTAAGCTGAGTGGCCAGAGTTTTGTTACAGTTGCAATTAGTGATGGACTGGATATCATATAAAAAATGGGTCTAAAAATACTAAAAAACTATTACAGCTTGAGAAAAGACTTTAAATTCGAATTGGGCGCCAATACTAAAGGCATCGGCAAATTACTTTGGCCACTCTTTTGGTTTGATTTGATTAAGTGCTTCTTATTCTGAATGAGTTTTGTTTATACAACTTTTTCAATTACATATTTTCTCTTTTTTTTTGCCTTTTATTAAATAATAGTTTAGTATAAACAAACGTTGTACTTACAGCTTTCGATTTCGATGTGACACAATTGTCGATCCATGGGAAAATATTGCAGATTCATGGGACACGATGCGGTGATGGTCAATCTGTAAAGAGATGGTTTTTTTTTTTTTTTTTTTTTTTTGTTAAAAAGAAGAATGTCGATTAGTAAATTACTATGAAAGTTTTCATTGAGCACAGCTAGTTGTTACAACAATTAAACAAGCAGGAGGAGCAAATAATTTACGACATTTAGGGGGTAAGTATTATTATTATTATTAGAGGGGTTGGGTAGTTAGGGGTAGTTCATTTGGCTAGTTGAAACAGAGCGAGTTCAATTGGATATGAGAGTTATTATTATTATTATTATAGTTACAATTACTTAGTTTATAACATTTGCAGTTGTAAGTGAGAGTTACGAGTGGCATTTGGTTATAAAGACAAACAGAGAGAGAGAGATAGAGAGCAGGGTTTTTGTTTTAAGCTTGCTGTTATTTGTTGTTGATAGTTATAGTTGTTGTTGTTGCTGCTGCTGTTGTTGTTGTTATTGTAGTTATTAATGTATATTATTTGTTATAAGGAGTTACAGAGCTACAGAGCTATCTATATTGTTTACAACTATAAACCCAAAATCTAAGCATACTTGATGGTTAAATGGCCGCTCTTTTTTTTTTGTCTCGTTCAAATGCTTCTTGGTTGGCGATTTTGGACAGATTCTTGTTTAAAGGTAGTAGAAAATGTACATATGCCCAGTAGCCGACTACGAGTAGCTACTGTGACCAGTGCAACCTTTTTGTGGTGTAAAATACACATGAGAGACATGACATGCAAACTGGTACCCATTACGATGTAAGTATAGTTCTTCATTTTTGATACCTTTGTGTGGGGGTCGTCGTCATACTTTGCAGACTTCATGCTACCCAACACCACCACCAACCCCCCCAAAATGGGCAGTAACAGGGCGTAGGGGCGCTGGGTGTTCGAACATGAAATGTGCAAATCAGATTTTGATCTCGCTTTTATCGCTCGCATTTCGCCAACTTGCCAATTGAACTCACTTGATTTTTAGTACAGATTTGCTTCAAAAACTTTTTTTCATTTTGTTGAACTTTTCGTTTTGGGTTTTTTTGTTTTTTTGTTTTGTTTTTTTCATTAATAATTAATTACAACATTAATTTATAGTACACACACACGCACACACATCAAAAAATTGTACAAAGTTGCAAAAAGGGTAGAAAAACAAATTGAAATGAAAATAGAAATCTTTAGATTCTTATTAAACATATGTAGTTATCAATTGTTCTCAGTAGTTTAAGTTTGTAAATATAGATAAATATATATATATATTTATATAGTAAATTCCAATACACATACACATATAGATGGTAAAAAAAACGTTTGAAAATTGCATTTGAATTAATTTGCTGGAGTTGTTGTTATTTTTGTATTTTACCTAATACTTCTTGTTATCGATCCAGAATGATGCACTCGAATGAACTCATTACTGGTTGTTGCAATGTGAAAATATGATTGTTTTTCATTTACAAAAAAGGTGTCAGGTACCCAAATATTCTTAATGAATTCTGATCCAACCGATAGTGTTTCTACACCAGGTCGTTTTCTATACGCTAAACGAGGATCGGTCCAAAATTGACGAAAGTAAAAATCCAATGTAAAGTCCTATCAATTTTCGATACGATACGAGTTATCACGATCGGGGGGAGGCAAAAAGAGATGTTTATAAACTTATTATTAGTAAACTTGATAGAACTTATTAGCTAATTAAAAGTATGTTAGAGTATTTTGTAAAGATTCAAAACTAAAAAGTTTCTCATAAAGAAATGAAAGTCTAAGAGTACAAGAGTTGAAATAAGTCCGAGAATATGTTTAGATTACAAAACAATAATCGATTTTCTATAACGAAAACACAAAAAAAGAAAATGCGCTTAACCATTACACATAAAGTAAGAATTTTGCGTTGAAAAGAAACTAAAAAAAATGTAATATTAGATATTAACATGCAACAATTGTTTTATATATATATTTAAATTCAATTAAATTTTGTCACATGCAAAAACATCAAATTCTCTTTATTTTTTTTTTTTCTTTTTACAGTGTTCTCTGGAAAGTGTTAGATTTCTTTAACTGAGAGAAAAGAAATAATCAAAGAAATTTAAATGAAATTAAGTAAATAACTAAGAAATATTTAAGCTATATACAGTAGTATAGTTTGCTAATGGTTAATTAAAGCAGTTCAGAAACCTTTCACATGGTATATTTGCTGGTATATTTGCTGTGATGTGAAGTATTTAAGAATTTCTGATTAATTGAGAAACGATAGATATACTTAATACTTATTATTAAGTACTATGGCAAATGGTATATCTTATTTGTACAATTGTATTTGAAACTATAGCTGGCAGGGGCTTTTGGCTCTTTGTTGTCCAGCTGCTGTTAATGTTGCTGATAAGGCTGTTAGGGCTGCTGCTGTTGCGGCTGCTGTTAGGGCTGCTGCTGTTAAGGCTGTTGAGGCTGCTAAGGTTGCTGCCGCTGCTGTTGGGGCTGTTAAGGCTGTGGCGGCTGTTAAGGCTGCTGCTGCTGTTAAGGCTGTTAAGGCTGCTGCTGTTAAGGCTGTTGAGGCTGTTAAGGCTGCAGCTGCTGCTGCTGGGGCTGTTAAGGCTGTTAAAGCTGTTAAGGCGGTTGAGGCTGTTAAGGCTGCTGCTGCTGTTGGGACTGTTAAGGCTGTTAATGCTGTTGAGGCTGTTAAGGTTATTGTGACTGCTGCTGCTGTTAAGGCTGCTGTTGGCAGTGCCTCGAAGCTAAAGCGTAAGGCGTACTAGGAGCGGCACAGAAGCGTTTAGTTTTGAGGGGGGTGGCGGCAGGTTCTATGGTACAGGTCCGACAAGTTAAGCAGGCCGAGTTACGAGTATATGTAACTGTGTAGTTCATGTGTGTGTATGTGTGTTGGTTAAGGGGAAATCAGTTTGTTGTATCCTTAGTAATCGCGTCAAACTATCGTTTAAGTAAAATAAATGTACATATTTCGAGCATAGTTCAGGGTACTTTTCTGGTACTTTCTGATGCGCTCGTAAATTCATATATAATTAAATCTAAATGCTTGCAATATATTTATCGAAAATTGCCCGTTGCACTCGTGTTTTTGTGCAATTTTCGTTAATTTAATTTAATTTGTAAGCTTAAGTTCAACTAGAAGATTTGGTTTCCACTCGGATTAGGCACGCCGAAAACAAAAATTTAAATATAAATTTGGTGTAAACAAAAATATTCATAAACAGCGAACTGAAAATAGGTAAATATTCAAGCGATTTAGGCAATATTACGCTTTATTTGTTGGGTTTCATTTTAATAAGGCTTGAGTCCAGCAACCAACTAGTTTTATATACAAAAAAAAGAAACTCAAAATAAGTAAATAAAATAAATGCACATAATGGAGTACATATTTCTTGTATTTGTGGTCTTTTTGGCACCACAATTTAACTATAATTTCGTTAGTTTTTTCCTTCTTTTAATACCATTTCCTTAATATATAAACATGTATCTGTTTCTGTATCTGTAGCTGGAACTGTGTTTGTTTTGTTTGTGGTTTACTCGGTTGTTTGGCTTGTTGTTTGGCTAATGTTCGCTTTAGTTTCAATTTCAATCAGTTTTCTCAAATTTTCATTATTAGTTTTGCTTAATGAGTTAATAAATAAAATGTTGTGTATGCCAATGGATTAGAAAACGTAGTTCTAATCGGCCTGCCGACAATATGAAATACCCTTGCAGAATGTATCAATGATTTAACTTCCCCCACAAGTTAAGATACCCATGATGATATATAACTTTTAGGCTATTGATTCTTTATTATACATTTTCTTACTGTGCTCATGGATTTGCCACAATCGATAAAACAAACAAGCCGCAGAGTGGAGGCGGTAGCGGTAGCGGTAGAGGGTGTCCTGATTCAGTCTTTGTTATTTTGGCATGCCAAAGATTTCATAATCTTACAGAAAACCCTGATGCACTTTTCAAGCGATCTTTCCTATGGCAGCTATATGATAGAGTGATCTGATTTAAACCAAATTTGGTCAGTATGTATAAGACAGCGCCAAATGCACATTTTGTGAGTTTGGTTGAAATGTGTTAAAAAATAAAAAATTTTTTCATACAAATGTACGAGTCTCGACCGATAGTTCCTATGGCAGCTATATGATATAGTGTTCTGATTTAAACCAAATTTGTTCAGGTTGTATAAGACTTGTATAAATACGTAGCCTGTGAGTTTAATTGAAGTATGTTGAAAAATAATAGAGTTTTTCATACAAAAGTATGATTTTCGAGCGATAGTTTCTATGGCAACTATACGATATAGTTATTCGATCCGGCCGATTCCAACATATGTACTGCCTGCAGCAAAAAGACTGATCTTAACCAAGTTTCATATAGATAGCTTTTAAACTGACGGACTAGTTTGCATAAAAACAGACGGACGGGCGGACAGACAGAAGGACAGACTGACGGACAAACGGACAGACAGACAGACAAACAGACAGACAAACAGACAAACGGACAGACAGACGGACTGACGAACTGACAGACAGACGAACAGACAGACAGATGTACTGACAGTCGAATTGACAGACAGATGGACTGACAGACAGACGAACAGATAGACAGATGGACTGACAGACAGACAAACTGACAAACAGATGGACTGACAGACAGACGAACTGACAGACAGATAGACGGATAGACCGAAAGGCGGACTGACAGAAGGACCAACTGACAGACAGACGGACGGACAGACAGACAGACATGGCTACATAGACCCGCATGTTGATGCTGATCAAGATTATACAGTATATACTTTATAGGTTCGGAGTTGTCTGCTTTCATGCGTTAAACATATCGGTACAAACCCTCTTTATTAATCGAGTTGAGTTCGAGTCCTTGGGGTAAATCGAACATAAATTTAACTTTTATTTATGTCGATATATTTTCATACATTTTAGCGGATGAACTTGACACACATAAGAAGATATACTACAAAAAGTATTTCTATAATATAGTTTTCCACTAATTATTCCCCAATTTATGAACATCTCGTGACAATATTGGCAGACCCACTGTGCAAGGGTATAAAAATAAATCGAAAATGTTATGTATAAATGAGTTTTGTGTGAATGTTGTTGTTGCTGTTGCTGTTATTGTTGTTGCTATTGCTGTTATTACAGTAGTTGTTGCTTTTGTTTGTTGGCATGTGTCTGCATCTGTGTAGTAGTAAGTATTGTTCGTGTTTTTGGTAGTAAGTATATCGTGTTTTGGTTCCTGTCGCTTCTCGTGCTCATTTACATTTTAACCACGTTATTATTTTTGGTATAAATTGATTGCTGTTGACTTGATATCAAAGCCAAATGGTGCACGTGTCACGGTATCCGTCGAACTTTATGCACTTTATGTAATGGTGCACAATGGTGAAGGAATGTAGTACTTTATAAATAGTACACACTGTGCCAAAGAAAACGCAAAAACTTAAAAACTGAAGTTATGTAATGCGCGATGCTGAACTTGGAACTTGGATTTGGATGAGAGTGGGTGTGGGTGTGGGTGTGGAGGGGGGGACCAATAGTAAATGCTCTTCTCTAACGATCGGTGTAAATGGGTATTTGTTTTTTTTTTGTTTAGCTAAGTAATAATAATGGAGCCAATATTCATTGATGAATGGGGGGAAAACAGGTCTAAGGTCTATTGAAATCAAATAGTTATTAAATTCAAAATAAACAAAAATTGTGTGTGAAATCGAATCCTATAAATATCTCAATTTATAGAAAATGCCAAAAAAATTATGAATAACTGAATTGTTTTGTTCTTTTTTTTGCATTTGAAGCAAACACAGAAGAAGTATCTGTATACACTTATAGATATGTATAGTATATATATATATATATAGATATATATCACATATGACATCGAGAGCTTACGAGTATGCTATGTATATACGAGTATTGCGTACATTATTCATATACATATATATTCATATATATATTCATTCATATTTTTTATTTATTGTTGAATAATTTGATAGTTTTTGTAACAAAAACGCATGCGCGCAGCCAATGTCGACAGGACTGCTGTGATTATCTTTTGCCCTTGGCCACAATAAAGTACATTAGTTGTTGATGAATATATTTAAATTAATATATAATTAAACTATGTTAACTAACGTTGGTAGTCTGTTCACGTTTCCCGATTGTTTAACACAACAACAACAAAGAAAATCAAACAAAATATATGTAAAATTGTCGCTTGCAATTGAAATTTCAGCAGAGAGAGAGAGAGAAAAGAAAAGCAACGGCCAAAAATAGCCAAGAGTTTAGTTTGCAGTTTACAAATTACTTCTATTTCTTAAGATTTCAGTTGACTTGTCAATAAATACAACGATTTTTCCATACTTATTACAACAAGTAAACAAATAAACATTTGTAACAATTTGTACTTTATTTTGGCGCAATGACAAAAACTTGACGGCATCGCATAACAATTACAAACACAACATTTAATTTAATTGTCAAAATTTTAGAATATTTTGTATATATAAGTATATTGTATAACGGGAATATATGCATTGGAAATTCGCAATTTGCTTGCTTCCAAAATAAAAAAAAAAACAAAAAAACAAAAGAAAAAAATGAATATGATTATTTATTTTTGACTGCAAATAAGCGAAATGATATATGAATAAAAATTGTACACAAAAACTGTGTGTGTTAAGCAAGAGAAGAGAGAGAGAGACAGTCAGAGTGAAAGAGAGATAGAGATAGCAAGAGGTACTGGTTGATAGTTGGGTATACAGAGAGAGAGAGAGAGAGAGAGAGAGGTAGAGAGATATACATATAATAGAGAAATCAATGATTGAATTTTCATTTGAATGAATTTTTTAATTTAAACAGAAAATTTGAGATTTTCTTGTAAAATGTTTTTAGTTGGTATATTTTTTTTATTATATTTTTTTTTTTTTTTTTGGTATGTACCATGAGAACTTCCGAAACCGAACTGATACTGAGGACATACATTGTGACGCCAACTTCCACAGGGGGACCTGCAACATATACATATATACCCATGTTTGATGGGTTTTTCATTTGTTTTTTTTTAATATACTTAGTTGTTATTGTTGTTCTGAACCAGTGTGTGTGTGTATTAACCCAAAGGAACTTAATAAAATAGTGGGCACATTGCAGTTCATTTAAATACTATCTTTATTTCACTTTTATTCATGTCGATGTTGAATTTTTTCTTTAGCAAAATCAAATATAGTAATAGTTTTCTTAAGTGCGAATGATTTTGCATTTGTTTTTTGTTTTTTTCGTTTTGTACGCGCCGAATGAAAACCAAATCGACTACTTGAGTTTCTATTTTATTTGAATTTATATATATTTTTTTGTTGTTGTTGTTGTTGTTCTTAAATGTATTTGCTGCTATAAAAAATTGTAATAAATTTACGTAGAGTGATTGTTAAATAATACTATGGATAAACTAGCAATAGTACAAGAAGTTAGTTTTCACTCAGTGATAGCGGATTTAACACACCATTTTGAAAAAGCATTTGGTTTTTTTTTGTCAGAAGTTTTAATTGATCTTGAAGCATTTTGTATGATATTTTTTGTATTTGTGGTCCTCTATAAAAAAGTAGATGAAAATTAAAGTCTGTGAAGTGAACAGAATAAGTTTTTGTTTGTTGGGGGGGGAATAAAATTGGTAGGAGCTGTTGTTGTGAGGATTGTGTTTCTTTGGTTACTTTTCTGTTTTCTTGTGCTCTTCGACCAATTCTAGGAAAAAAAATAGGTACTCAAATTGTCAACGACACAAACACACACAGAGAGAGAGTAACTCGTTGCAAAATGTATGCATTAAACTAAATTGTGAGTTCAGATTTACTTATAAGTAAGAAAAAAGCATTGCCAATGGTAAGTTTGTTAATTGTGGTAGTAGTTTTAGTAGTAGTAGTTTTAGTAGTAGTAGTAGCAGTAGTAGCTGACACAGTTACTAAGACAATTACTATAAACAATATCAGTTAAAGGCCTCACTTTGATTGGAATTAGTTGGGATTTGAACTGTTCAACCTCAGCACTAAAATACTCCCTATTCAGTAGTTATTATTAGAAGTTAAGCTCAATTAAAAAGGAAAAATATACATATAAAATAAAACGGAGCATTTAAAAACCAAATAAAATGATAAATTAATATGTAAAATTAGTTTAAGACAAGAAATTAACATTTTTCAACTGGTGTACTTTGTTTAATCGATCGATTATTAATCGATTGTTTGTGTGTTCGAACATTTTGTGGCAATCAAATGTAAACAAAGCAATGTGTCTTACAAATCGAAAGATTTCAAAGTTAAAATATAAAATAAACTAAAGTTTAAACTAAAAATTCCAACAACAGAGACAGACAAAGAGTGTAATGCGAGAGAGAGAGAGATAGAGAGAGAGCGAGAGAGAGCGCTTAACGATACATAAGTTATAGTATGAGACATAAGAGGTACAAAGGTCATTTAGTTTGTACCATTTTCACTTCTGAGAGCGAGCTGATTGATAGCACATACATGGTGACTCCGACTTCAACGGGAGGTCCTAAAAGAACACGTACAGTTTGTTTGGCATAATATAGTTACAGTTTAACAGTACTTGTTAAATTAAAATAGATTAATTCTTCAGCTAGTGTGTAAGTAGTAGTAACTTATTGCAAAAACTCTCACTAAATTACATATATCAGTTCAAAACTTGGCCCCCATTTGAGCTAGCTTGTTAGTGTAGTAGGTATCTAAGTAGTTCTTTTTATCAATATTTGAATTATAAATTAAAGCTTACTTACCACCATAATTGGGTCTTACTCTTTTGTCGTAACTAACACTAAAGGAGTCGAGAATAGCGGATATGTTTACGTCACCCAACATGCTGCCTCCTCCAGTTCTAAAAGCAGAAGAAATAGTTAAGAGATAGATTAGTTATAAATCAAATATTATGATTTATCTTACAAATATTAAATAACATCAATTAGATTATGGATAACATGCCGGAGAGTCGGCACTCCGACCGTTATATACCCTGTGGGTCTACAGGGACCCGCTCAAATTCATACCCGATGTAATTTGTGGGCGATAGGGGCGTGGCATTGTGATGAAATTTTCTGGACACATCAAACACAAAATATTCATTACGTGTGCCAAATCTCAAGTCTCTATCTGTAATATTGCTCTTGTTATGAGCTTTTTCTCGATTTGTGGGCGATAGGGGCGTGGCATCGTGATGAAATTTTCTAAACACATCAACACCAAGATACTCATCATATATGCCAAATTTCAAGTCTCTAGCTCTAAAATTGCTCTTGTTATGAGCATTTTCTCGTTTTGTGGGCGAAAGGGGCGTGGCATCGTGATGAAATTTTCTAGACACATCAACCAAAAAACAGTCATCATATATGCCAAATTTCAAGTCTCTAGCTGTAAAATTGCTCGTTTTATGAGCTTTTTCTCGTTTTGTGGGCGAAAGGGGCGTGGCATCCAAAAAAAAACTAAACTTGATCTGCCTGCAAAAAATGACCAGTGCTGGGAGACCAAGCTCAAGTTTCTAGCTCTTACCATCTTTGAGATGCTTGCGTTTATACGAATGGAAAGACGGACAGACAGGCAGGCGGGCGGACAGACAGCCAGAGAAACAGACAGACAGGCAGATAAACAGATGCACATGGCTATATCGACATGACTATTGATGCTGATCAAGAAAGTATATATACTTTATGGGATCTTCTGCCTGTTACATACTTTGTAACAAACTTAATATACCCCTTACAGCGTGTAAAATAGATCAAATACATTTTGACAGTATATCTACATCTATAGTTGTTGCTGATCAATAAACTATATACCACTTTTATAGGCATAGATATGCCCACTTTCTATTTGCAACATTTTATGTTATCCATTATTTTTTTTAGGTATTTTCATGGATATTTGGCATAAAAAACGGATAATATGATAGCTGGTTGCTGCAGGTGTGTGTGTGTGTGTACCAGTATATATATATATAAATTTCTTTATGTGTGTGTGTGTGTGTGTGTGTGTGTGTGCTTGTGCTACATTCACTTTGTTTGGCATCAAGTGTACACACTCACGCAGAGTCAAACAGTCAAATGGGCAAGTCGCCCCAGCAAACCATATGTGTATGTTCTTTTAGTGTATGAGTGCTTGTGCGTGTGTGAATGTGTGTGTGTGTGTGTGTGTTTTAGTGTTTGTATGTATTATTTATGGCAAGTCCCTGGTGCTGAAGGCGCAGGCATGCCTGTTTATTTGCGTCTATTCTGCGCTAAACTGTGCTATTAAAGCGCGTTTGTTGGTATTTTAACTGTCTCGCTCGTCGGATATACACAAGTGCCTGTTTTGTTTGTATGGGTGTGGGTCTGTGTGTGTGTGTGTGTGTGTGTGTGTGTACATACTGCGTATGTGTGTGCGTGTATGTGCGTGAGTAAAATCACAATTTAATAAAAGTTACGCCTGCAAATAAACACCCAATATGGGCCACTTTGTTACTTTACAAGTTTGTTTTGCTGCGCGCGCATTTTGCAGCTTTGTGACGTCACAAATCCACGATTTATTTAATTATTAAAAAATGTTAAATATATAATTAAATATGTGACATTTAATGTCAGTTATTTTAGAGTTGATTAACATGAAAAGTTCAAACTGTAAGCTGGGCGCTCTCGAAACACTCTTCAAACTCTTCAAAGCTGACTCTGTTTCTCTCCTGCTTTCTCTTTCACTCACTCACTCTCTCTCCCACTCTCTTTCTCCCTCTCTCTCTCTCTCTCTCTCTCTCTAACTCAGCTGCTAGCTGCGCATGTTGCGCTTGTGTATACAAAGCGTTGGCATTTAACAAAAGTAAAGTCGACAAAAAAAAATTGCAGCCTATTTATAAATATGTCTCGGTGTATGTGTGTGTGTGCGTGTGTGTGTGTGTGTGTGTGTGTGTGTGCACATACATAGAAAAACAAACAGTGGCAGGCCGCAGAGTTAGCAGAGCTGCTGTTATTGTTGTTATTACTGCGCAATGGCCTGACAACAGTTGATATGCGGTTTGCCTTGTGGATAATGAAAAGTTTTGATTGCTATTTGATTTGAGTTTAAGTTTAGAATTGGTACACCGCTGCGTATACGCAATAGTCGTTGTGATTAGCGCGTCAGGTGCTGTCAATAAGTCTCTTAACCATCATTTTCTACAATATATGTATGTATGTTAGGCGTGGCCAGCTGCGTATACGTAATATGCAAATGAAACTGTCAGCGAGCGTAGCCTGAAACTAATTACGTATACTACTTACTACGACACATTTGATCAAATTATTTATGCAGCTGCTGCACACACAGCAAATGAGTGTGTCTGTGTGTGTGTGTGTGTGTGTGTGTGTGTGTGTGTGTGCTGCTTGTTATTGAGAGCACTAGAAAATGTCAATGAGCCAGCAAATATTTTCCCAATTGAAACACACACAAATATATGTACGCTTGGTACTTGTGCTAGACATACAGATGTGTATGCATTGAATTGCCATAGCTAAAATCAAATTATTAAATCAAAGAATTAAGAAATTACGATGACAGCGATTGTAAATGATATGTGTAAATAAATATGATAAATAACTAAATTATAAATATATCAAATAAATTTATATATATATTCGTATATATAAATATAAATATTACAATTTATTCGTCGCTTAGAATAAGCGAAAAGAAAACGTTATATATTTAAATAACTATTATGATTTAATACCAATTATCTGAGTTTTATTATTGGTTATAGAACTAATTAAAAAAACTGCTAAATTACAAAAAACTAACAACTAGAGTACGCAGAGTACTAAAGTACGTAACGAAAAAAGGAATCACATATTAGGAAATGTAAATAAGAAAACAACAATTAGTTTACCCAAATTACTAAAATTCTATTTAATTAATAGAAGTAACTAAAATGCAGGCGTTCAGCTTTTATTAATGATTGGCTTTCCGATTCTTCTTTAGAGACTTTACTTAGCATCAATAGCCTAGTCGATATGGCCATGTCTGTCTGTCCGGTCTGTCCGTCCGTCTGTCCAGCTGTATTAACAGCTAGATCTCAGAGACTATACGAGCTGGAGTAACCAAATTTGGTGACAATACTCCTGAGGCCTTCACAAAGGTCAACTATGTTTTAGAATTTTGCCACGCCCCCTTCCGCCTCGCTAAATTGAAAAAACCCGAATAACACAAGTTATTTAAAAGATACAAGTTCCAAATTCGATATACATAAAGTATAGTTTGATTGCGATGTGTATTTAACATTTTATTGCAATCGGACAATAAACACCGGAGATATGAATATACAAAGGTTGGAGGCAGAAACTTGAGGCAAAGAAACTGTTAATAATGCCAGATAATCGACTATGGCTGCATTGGCGCAATGGTTAGAGTGTCGAACTCTTGCGGTGTGGTTCTGGAGCTCGAAACCTACCAGAGACAAACTTTA
Organism: Drosophila histrio; assembly: GCA_958299025.2. Taxonomy (NCBI): domain Eukaryota; kingdom Metazoa; phylum Arthropoda; class Insecta; order Diptera; family Drosophilidae; genus Drosophila; species Drosophila histrio. The sequence goes on along the minus strand of OY729166.1, from coordinate 2,824,833 downwards.
TATTAGGTTATTATTCTTTTTAAATTGTATTTATTATTTTAGGGTTTTTGAGGAATTAATATAAAGGGTCTCTCATAGTCGACTTCGACTGTAGCGATTCCGACTGGTTAATATTTATTTATATATATATATAAGTAACAAATATTTAATATCTCAAGTAATTTCCACCGTCCCCCACAATTCTACATATATTTGGCCATAAATATACACGTTTTAATAATGGAAAAAATGTGTAAGAGCACAGAGTATGTGTACATACATAAGATTTGTAGTGGAAAGAGGATATTAAATATGTAACATAAATAGGCTAAGCATGAACTGACGCCTTGAATCGTCGGCTTGAGCGCAGTGGAGGATGTGCCCGCATAAGTAGGCAACACTTTTTGTATTACCACAACGCAATGTGTACAAAGTGACTTGCACAATCAGAAGGACAATAAGTGCTGTAACGACGACAAAGACAACAACAACAACAAGAACAAGAACACTGCTAACAATAACATCAACTGTAACAAACCAATGTCATGCGCAGCAACAGCAAGTCCAAGCCCAAAACGTGTCGCCAACACCAACCACATCTCCATTCTCATCCTTAATATCGCTGGCCACAGTTTGCTGTCTTATCTGAAACCGCTGCTGATGTTTTGTTTGTCCATATCTAATGTGTGCTGGTGTGTGTGTGTGTGTGTGTGTGTGCCAGCGGCAACGCCCCAGCAGTGTTCACTGCGTAACTGATGATGGTCGACAGTGAAATGAAAATGTAAGAAATATCTTTGTTATTGTTTGTTGTCCTTGTTGCCGTTGCTTTTGCCGTTGCCGTTGCTGTCGTGTTACTTTGAGTGCTAGCCATTACGTATACGCGGCGTTGGACACGCGCCATTGCATAAATTCAAGTGATATGTTAAAACAAAGCGGAAATGCGAAAACTGCTAGAAAACATTATCTCGCTGCCAGTGTCGACACGCTATGGACTAAAAACCCCGACTACCCTTGTCCGGCAACAGCAACCAATGCCAAAGATAAGCCAAAAGTTGGCAATGCCCATTTTGTTGTTGTTGTTGTTACGCCGTAAAACACTTGGGCTATTGCTTTTGTCTCTAACTCGCACGAGGCTATAAGAGTGTGTGTGTGTGTGTGTGTGTGTGTGTGTGTGTGTGTGTGTGTGTGTGTGTGTGTGTGAATAAGCGTTTATTAATAATGTGATTACTTGATGGCCCACATTTTCTAAAAGTAAACGGTGTGAATAAATATGTTACTATGAGTGTCGCCTCTCATCTTCACATGGGCTGACCACGCCCATGCTATGGAATTGCAGGAAAAGTTCTAATATAAGTAAATGTGGTGTGATACATCCCTGTGTACATCAATTCCTGTGTGCATCAATCGCTGGACAACAGCAGCGAGAAGAGACAACAACAACGAGCATAGAGAACAGCAGCAAGCAAAGAGTTAAGGCAACAACAACGAGAAGAGACAACAACAGAGATAAACGATAACAGCAACGAGCAAAGACGAAAACAACGAGAGTAAAGTAGTGCTTAGAGTGTCAAACTCTTGCGGTGTGGTTCTGGAGTTCAATACCTACCAGAGGCACACCTTTTGTTCAGGTTATTATGCTTTTTAAAATATGTTTATTATTTAAAATTTTATTTATTATATATTGTATTTTCTCCTCGTAGAATAAGTAAAGAGTCTCCCATAGTCGACCTCGACTGCAGCCTCTCCGACTGTTATTTAATTTATACTGTTATTTGACTATTAGACTGAGTAATCAACGGCAATGAAGTAATCTTCTATACGCAATATGATTAAGATTGTTAAGTTGGGTGGATAAAGTGTTGACGATATACACCCAATATATTAACTATAATTAGATTGTTGACAGTTCAAAGAACTCACGATGAAGTTTAATATCCTGATTTGATATTACGAGGCAATCGTTGCAGAAGGAAGTGTTAACAAAAGTGTTGCACCTCAACTTAGCCCAGTTAAATAATCCCACAGATAATACAAAAGTATTTTTCTGATAATCAAACAATTTATTTTTTAACACTTAATGTGCCTCTGGGGCGACGGGCAAGTGAGCGCCCTGAGGTTGGAAACCGTTCTCATCGGCAGTATAGGTGACGGTGTATTTCACACCATCGGGTCCAATGTATTCGTAGCTGCCATGAACGACGATACCTTCATGCTCTGAGCCAACGTCCTTAAGTTCTCCTTGTGCGTCCTGCTTGTTACCATCAGATTGTTCCAGGCTGCGACAGAAGATACGAGGATCAGTGCGTGTTTTTGTTTGAATTCATTTCATGTTTATTACCTGTATTTGAAACCATTGGGTTGAACATCAGATTCGCTCCTTACGATTTCTGTTTTCTCATCACCAGTTGGTGCTGCCAGGGCAACGGCGAAGAGGGCGACGAAGACGATGAGGAACTTCATGTTGAGTTTCAAGTGTAGCGCGTTTGAGACTTCAAAGGTGACTATACATTTTGGGGCTCAACGCCTCGGTATTTATAGTAAAATCTACGCTAAAAATAACTCAAATATGATAACATATGCAAAAACAAGTATAAAACTAGTTGAATGTCGAACATGATCAAAATTGGCAAGAATTAACATTTAAAATGCAAATGTCTCAAATAAGTATTAATTTATGCCGCATTATATGTATATGAACATATATGCAAGTTGAACGTTTGAGATATGCATATATTTATATATATAGCAGCGAGCAAAGACAACAACAACGAGAATAGACAACAACAACGAGTTATGGCAACAACAACGAGCGCAGACAACAACAATGAGTTAAGGCAACGTAGGCGAATTCACTCGCAAGCGAATTCACTCTCAGGCGAATTCACATCACCATTAGCGAGCGACTTAAGAAGATCGGAGACCGCGAATCCGAAGGGAGTTGCAGTTCGGCCTCTGAGGTGGAAGGTGGCTAGAACATCAGCTCCAACGACGAAGAAACATTACTAAGTTTCTATATTCTATTAAAATACTGCATTTACTCAATTATATTATAAACCGCATGTATTTATATCTGCAGCAACAGAAAATGTATCGAACATCTATCAATAATCAAGTCTGTGCTCAATTCTTTGATTAAACAAAAGTCAATTTCAATTGATGTGGCAGCTAAAAAAAAACTAGAGGTAAATGCATATGATATTGCAATTGCAACGACAAGTCCTTGACATTTGTAAAAATGAGCATCAGCGGATAGCAGAGAATAGAGACAGCAGTCAGGCAGTCAGGCAGACAGACAGACAGACAGACAGCAGTCAGACCAGGCAAAAAGGGCAAGAATATAAGTAGTAAGAAGAAAAAAATCAAATTGAATTTGAGAGAGAAAAGAAATTGAAGTTACCGTGTCTGGGCATTATTAAATATTTGATATGGGGAAATGGCAACGGTTGGCTGAACATTCAGCTCAAGAATCCCAGCCCCCCCCCCAATCCCCGTGGCACGTTTGTGGATATTCTCAATCATACTTGAAATGTGAAGGAACAACAATTTACGCTCAATGACACTCAACGGCGAGCTGTTGTCTCAGCTGCTGCCAACGTCTCAGTCAGTCAGCGTTTGTTGAATGATGCAGCTGCCACTGCCACACACACACACACACACACAGACATGCATGTGGCAGGCAGGCAGTTGTCCTTCTGCCACTTCGGCATTATCTGCCATCAATAAATTCCAAGTGAAGTGTGCACTTGTGTAGCGGCAAGTGGTGCACAAGGGAGCACAGCAGCAGCGAGTCCCGGTCTCCAACTCTCTCTGTGGGGGGCAGCAGTTCAAAGTGAGCAGCAGGCGGTTGAAAATTTGTGCCGTTGTGTTGCTGTGGCCTTTAACCTTTCTTAGCGGCAACAAATGCATTGTATTTGTGTGTGTGAGTGTGTGAGTGTGTCTGTGTGTATATACAAGGCTATCATTTTGTGTTGCACACTTTCTGGCGTCGTCGCCTGTGCAATGTTGCATGAAAAAGTGGCGTAAACTTTACTACTACACAGCCTGCCCCAAATAAGCAGCCAACTGTGCACTATGGGGCATTTGACCGATTTTTTGGAATTAATTAATAACTCAAGAACGGAACACAATTTTGGGGTTTCGTTTTTTGCATTGGACTCATAATATTAATTGTCATTGGTGCTACAAAAATAGGCGTGGTACCGCCTCTTGTAAAATTTTTAGCGTATGCAAATTTTTTGTTCTTTATGTTATCTGGACCAAACTTTCAAGATTGGTGTGTTATTATGTTATGAACAATCTGTCAAACAATTATTCAAATCGGACGTCTATATCGTATAGCTCCTATACGAACATTAGGTTGAAAATCCTTTTTTGATAAAAGCTATCTGATTTCTAAAATATCCAGGCCCAACTGACCAGATATGAGTTATATATAGTCCCTGACAATCTGGTCAACAAATAAATCTGCTAAATCTTTGAGATTGCCTCGCGCAAGATCAGCCCTTCCCGTCTTACGTGCAGCAGATTGAATAAGCAATTGAAAATTATGCTCAATATATATCGCCAACTTCATCGCAAGGCCCTCACACCTCTCCATCCATATCGTAATGTAGGGCGTCTAATTGTTTTAACACCATTAGTCGGCTTCTTCAACTTCAAGAACGTATTTTCTATCAGCCAGTTGGCATGCCTAATTTTAAAGAGATGTATATTTCTTTTACACTTCTTCCATCTAAAAAGATACATTTTGACACAAAATACGGCTGCTTTCACTAAAAGAGGCCTTCAATTCATTGGGAACCGTTTGCCAATGCTCAAATTAAAATAATTTACTACGGTATCTTCTCGGTTCCGAATTGTTAAAAATGAGGTTATGTCATAAAAAGTGAAATTTTGAGAAAAGTGCACTAAAGTGCACTTTAAGCTTTAGTAATCAGATAAAGAATGGATCACTCTACAAAATGCATTTAGTCATTTCGCTGTCATTTGCTATCAAAACGAGTTCTAGCTTCTCAAAGTTAAAGTTTCTTCGCAAATTTTATTTTTGAGGCAACTTTTTAGATTACTTAAATGGAGACATAAAACAACACATATCAACAACCCAGATATATTAACACAAAGTACAAACCACGATGAATATAACCCATTATAAATTTTTGTTTGTCAGTTTTTGGATTAGTTTTCTGATATACTTTAATATCACCAAAAAAATGTGAATAGCATTAGCACGTGCTACTCGTTAGAAACAGCTCTGTTAAAGAGCTGCTAACTTAACAGAATGAGCCTCTGTTAACATTTTGTTTACAGAACATTAACATTTGATATGTTTTCAATGCATTGCTATCAAAAGTATGTTAATTAGAATAACTTTTAAAAAAGACTTTATTCCAAAAAATCGGTCAAATGCCCCATAGTGCTGTGTGCCAGGCAGCAGCGTCGTGTGACTTGCGACATTTCCACGACATTTGAGTTTGCCTCCTTGTTTCTTATTGTTACGCTGCCACACGCGATCTCAGTCGAACCTTTGATTTAGCCAAATTGCCTACCTGGCTGGCTAGCTGGCTAGCTGGCCTGGCTTATGCAAATGTCGACTAATGAGCGTTAACCCGAAAAGAGAAAAAAAACAGTAATCAAATATATCGCATGCACTTTTTTTTTCTTTAAAGCCAAACAAACACTGTCAATTTAGTTAGCCACCCCATAATCCCAGCTAGTATGTAGTATGTAATTACAACAGGCCCTCAGTTGTCATTTTGCTAGCCAAAAACATTTTTATTGCCGCCACATGCAAATGCGACGATGACGAGCTTAATTAATTGACTGCAATTTACTCAAAAGAGAAAAACAAGCCGATCAGACGAGAGCGAGCGCGACAGTAGGATACCCTGTGCAGGTCTTAGAACAAAAGTATCTAGAGAAAACTAGCTATAAAACTGCTCTTGTTCTCAGCGAAGGGGGCGTGGCATCGCGATGAAATTTACAGGGCACATTAAGCCATAGTTTCTTAATATGTGTGCCAAATCTCAAGTCTCTAGCTTTAATATTGCTTATGTTATGGTGATTTTTCTAATTTAAAAACAAACTGCGCTTGATATTGAAAATTGAAAATAAACTTGATCTGCGTATGGTATTCAGGAAACTACATTCCAAATTTAAAGTCTCTAGCTCTTATAGTTGCTGACGAACGGACGGACGGACAGACAGACGGACGGACGGACGGACGGGCGGACAAACTGACGAACAGGTGTCAATCGACTCGGCTATTCATACTGATTCAGTATATATATACTTTATATGGTCGGAGCTGCCTCCTTCTGCCTGTTACATACATTCACACAAATTCATTATACCCATTTTTTGCACATTTTTAATGGGCACAGGGTATAAAAAAAAGTTTCGAATACTCGCTGACTGTTTTATTTACCACTGGCAGGTTAAACATTCTGACATTCACTCTAATTAGGTCACAGTATCCGCGGTATTTCTGTTTTAAGCCCTGTTCTTTTTTTTGTTCACAATTCGAGTGCTTACTTGAATAATTATAAATTACCCTGAGTTATTACACCATGGGGACACACACACACGCACCTGGACAATGCCCCATTGCCCCGCCCCATTGTCCCAGTCGACACTGCAGCAAAGTGTCGCACCGATAAATTACAATAGCCAGCACTGAAAGTCGCTAGTATTTATAATATCCCCTTTAACCTTTGAGAATAACTTGAGTTGCATTCGAGCAAAGAAATAGTCAAAAAGAAGTTTGTTTTCTTTCGCTTTGTATTTACACAATTTATTCGAAATATTTTACACTTTCACACAGTTAAGGTGTTTGAGAATATATCAAAAAAAAAGAACGTAAATTCCCTAGTTCAATTAAAATATATTGATGCTCAAATAACTCTAATAACTAAAGCAACAAATTGCTAGTTAATTGTCGAACATTGTCATAGTAAAATATTAAAATTCAAATGTCTATCTTTCCGCTCTCTTACTACGACTTTGTTTAGTTAAATTCTTCAACATTTTATAGACAAATAAATATATGTTAATTTTTGTTAAAGAATAGTTTTGTATGTTATCACTATGGCCGGCAGTCTGCACTGCTCAAAAAATATCACAAAGAGTGTAAAATATACAGGGGAAAATAATAAATTGTTACGATAATTCAATTGAGTTATATTCGTTTTGGCAAGACGCCGAATTCGCGGGATATGGATGAGTGATTTATGCAAAATTTAAAGTATTGCAGCGCATGGCAACATTCAGGTATTTCTTCTTGCCAATATTCTTAATTCATATTCATATTCCATTAAAATAAAATGCATCAAACATCCGAAACTGACAACTTCATAAATGAAACTAAAAGTCAGTTTGATTGTCTGTCTGTTTTGCTTTTTGAAAACTTGTCGACTGGCTTCGACTGGCAGAAAGCGAGAAATACTTGTTTTCCCACTTTTTTTTTCTTCAAAAAAACCGCTGGTTTAGCAGGATATCGCTGTGGTAAACATTAACATTATTCCGGAAACTTATAAGATCATGTATATCAGCATTAATAGTCGAGTCGATTTAGCCGTGTCTGTTCTACTGTCTGTCTGTCCGTCCGTCTGTCCTGCTGTATAAACAACCAGATCTCAGAGACTCCAAGAGCTAGAGTAACCAAATTTGGTAACCATACTTCTGAGACCTGCACAAAGATCAACATTGTTTTAGAATTTCGCCACGCTCCCTTTCTCCCCCAAAAATAGGAATAGCCCGAATAACACGAGTAATTTAAAAGATACAAGTTCCAAATTCTGCATACATAAAGTTTAGTTTAATTGCAATGTATACTGAAAATTTCATTGCAATCGAACAATAAACACCGGAGATTTGAAGTAAATAAGTTTATGAATATACAAAGGTTTAAGGCAGCAACTTCAGGCAAGAAAACTGGTAATTTGCCAGAAAATCGTTTATGGCTGCATTGGTGCCTTGGTTAGAGTGTCGAACTCTTGCGGTGTGGTTCTGGAGTTCGATACCTACCAGAGGCACACTTTTTGTTCAGGTTATTATGCTTTTTAAAATATATTTCTATATATATATATATATTTAAAAATTTATTTATTTTAAATTGTATTTCCTCCTTGAAGAATAAAGAGTCTCCCATAGTCGACCTCGACTGCAGCCTCTCCGACTGGTTTATAATTTATACTGTTATTTGACTATTGGAATGAGTAATCAACGGCAATGAAGTAAACTTCTATACGCAATATGATTAAGATTGTTAAGTTGTGTGGATAAAGTGTTGACGATATACACCCAATATATTAACTATAATTAGTTTGTTGACAGTTCAAAGAACTCACGATGAAGTTTAATATCCTGATTTGATATTGCGAGAATCACAGAATCACCATTCAAAGAAGGAAGTGTTAACAAAAGTGTTGCAACTCAACTTAGCCCATTTAAATAATCCCACAAATAATACAAAAGTATTTTTCTGATAATCAAACAATTTATTTTTTAACACTTAATGTGCCTCTGGGGCGACGGGCAAGTGAGCGCCCTGAGGTTGGAAACCGTTCTCATCGGCAGTATAGGTGACGGTGTATGTCACACCATCGGGTCCAACATATGTGTAGCTGCCATGAACGACGATACCCTCATGGTCTGAGCCAACGTCCTTAAGTTCTCCTTGTGCGTCCTGCTTGTTACCATCAGTTTGTTCCAGGCTGCGACAAAATATACGAGGATCAGGGCGTGTTTTTGTTTGAATTCATTTCATGTTTATTACCTGTATTTGAAACCATTGGGCAGAACTTCAGATTCGCTCCTTACGATTTCTGTTTTCTCATCACCAGTTGGTGCTGCCAGGGCAACGGCGAAGAGGGCGACGAAGACGATGAGGAACTTCATGTTTAGTTTCAAGTGTAGCGCGTTTGAGACTTCAAAGGTGACTATACATTTTGGGGCTCATCGCCTCGGTATTTATAGTAAAATCTACTCTAAAAATAACTCAAATATGATAACATATGCAAAAACAAGTATAAAACTAGTTGAATGTCGAACATGATCAAAATTGGCAAGAATTAACATTTAAAATGCAAATGTCTCAAATAAGTATTAATTTATGCCGCATTATATGTATATGAACATATATGCAAGTTGTTCGTATAAGATATATATATATATATATATATATATAATTATATAATAAAATTTCCAGTCTTCGCTCAAATTAATGTACGTGCTTTGCAGCTGTTAATTAGGTTAATATATTGATTTAAAATTAAATTTACTTGTTTTAATTTTTTTGACCACCAAAATTATCACATGAATGTTAATGCTAAGTTTATTGGCAACATTTCTTAAGTATAGTTACTATATATATTTTTTATATATCTATATATATATATATATATATATATATATATATATATAAAAGCCATAATGAATTTGAGCAAGTGTACGTAACAGGCATAAGAAGATCAGTATCAATGGTCAAATCGCGCGATTGACACCTACCCGTCCGTCTGTCTGTCCGACTATCCGTCCGTCTGTATGAACGCGTGGATCTCAGCAACTATAAGGACTAGAGACCTCAAACTTTGAATGTAGGATCCTGAATACCATACGCAAATTCAGTTTATTTAGAATTTCCGATATCTCACCACCCGACCACACAAATCGAAAAAAAACTATTACAGCCTCAAATAACACAGCTTAGCAGATAGTTGAAGTATAACTCACGCTGAGAAATTTGCTGAAAGTTTCATAGCGATTAACCCACAAATATAGAAGATATTAAGGAATTTGTTTTAATTCCATTATTTCATAATTGTTAGCCAGAGCGAGAAAGCATATGAAAATGCCATATGCCCAAGCGAGAACGCATGTGATTTGATTTGTCTTTCGGCCGCTGTGGCGCTATACACTGTGTCAGTGCTAAAAAGCTGAAGGTTACACGCAAAGTTGTACATTGTGTGAAAAGCTGAATGCTACGAGCTAACGTAAAACGAATATAAACGATTGCTTACACTCATGATTGTTAATATTAACACAGCTTAACTTAAGAGTGTAACGAAATATAATAATTTGCTACAAGTTTCATAACAATTGACCTATATATAAAGTAGATAATAAGAAATTTGCTTTAAATCAATTATATATATTTCATAATTGTTAACCAGAACGAGAGCGCATATGATAACATTTTCCAGCACTATTGTTTTGGAGTTGTCGGACACTTAAAACTAAAACTGATGGTTAGAATATAATAAATAATATGACCAATTGTCTTTAAGTATGTTTGACAATATTACATTTCAATCATAGCATTTAAACAACGAACAATTTTCATATCAACAGTCGCACTATTATCTATATTTGTAGTGCTCATAAAATTTGACACGTAATGGAATTGAAAACGAAACTTGGCGGACATTCGCGCTTTCTTAGGTTTCTCGTCCTAAATGTAACTTATTTTAAATTACTGAAAAAGAACTGGTTTAAGATTAATATTGTAATCGTTTAATTTAAATGAAACACACAGTTTTTTTCTATGACGTCCGCTTTATTTTGTCTGTATCAAACGACGACTGAGACTGGCATCAGCTCCCTTTAGAGCGAGATCAAGCTAGGTCGATCTGCATTGTCTTAGTAGGTTAAAGCGAGATAACTAATCCTTCTGGATAATTAGTGACGGGAGGATACACAATCTAGTGATGGTAAGGTATACAATCTAGTGATGCTAGGGTTAACAGAGTATTGCAATGTTAACAGACTGTCGGTCAGCTGCAATATGTGTGATGTTTATATATGAAGTAGTACGCTGTTATAATCATTTATATTATTATTTGTATTTTTAATTTTTCACGACTTCCGATGGTTAGGTCTAACCATAATTCATCCTTTTATTTGACTAATCGACGTATCAACAACTATGAAGTAATCTGCTATACCCAATATGATTTAGATTGTTCATTTGAGTGGTTATAGTTTTAAACATATACACCCAAAATATTAACTATAATTAGATTGTTGACTGTTCAAAGAATCCACGATGATGCTCAATATCCTGCTTTAATATTACGAGGCAATCGTTGCAGAATCACCATTCAAAGAAGGAAGTGTTAACAAACGTGTTGACCCTCAACTTAGCCCAGTTAAATAATCCAACAAATAATACAAAGTATTTTTCTGATAATCAAACAATTTATTTTTTAAAACTTAATATGCCTCTGGGGCGACGGGCAAGTGAGCGCCCTGAGGTTGGAAACCGTTCTCATCGGCAGTATAGGTGACTTCGTATGTCACACCATCGGGTCCAACATATTTGTAGCTGCCATGAACGACGAGAGACTCATGATCTGAGCCAACGTCCTTAAGTTCTCCTTGTGCGTCCTGCTTGTTACCATCAGTTTGTTCCAGGCTGCGACAGAAGATACGAGGATCAGTGCGTGTTTTTGTTTGAATTCATTTCATGTTTATTACCTGTATTTGAAACCATTGGGTTGAACATCAGATTCGCTCCTTACGATTTCTGTTTTCTCATCACCAGTTGGTGCTGCCAGGGCAACGGCGAAGAGGGCGACGAAGACGATGAGGAACTTCATGTTGAGTTTCAAGTGTAGCGCGTTTGAGACTTCAAAGGTGACTATACATTTTGGGGCTCAACGCCTCGGTATTTATAGCAAAATCGATAAATGATAAACATTGTCAAAGCTCCACAACTAAAATGTATTGACAATCAAAACTAGTTTTTCGCATCTGTATGTTCCTTCGAAAATCATGCATTATGCAATATGCAAATTCGGTTAAAATATTTCAGGGAAATGGTTAACTAAATTATGACTGAAATTGCATAGTTATTAAGTAACTAACAAGTTCTATATACATTTCTTTAGTTATTATCATCGTATACCTGTTTCTCATTATTTCGCTTTCCCTTTTGATAGACACAGAAACCCAGATAAATGATCAGATCAGATAATTATGCAAACATACCTTTTATTTATTTTTATAATATTCGCAGATTCAAGGTCAGCGACACAATCTGGTTAACTGTATTTCGTTTGTTTCTTTTTTTGCAATTTGCTCACTCGTACGCTTTATCTTAGCCAGATAGATCTTGAATAGACCCAGACAAAAGGTATTACCGGTTATTTAGTTGCTGTGCGAAATCTTCTTCGCAACAGACTTTGACGTCATAATCATTGATGGGCTAGCAAAATTAGCACTTGAATAATAATGACAATGTTTTAAATCGAAGTCGCTATCTTGAATCTACATACACTGCAGATAAATCATAAGTATGTGTGTGTGTGTGTAAATGTCAAGATAATTTGGAGATTTATTATATGACGATTGAATATATTAAAGGGGTATTAACTATAAACAAGCTTATGTAGATTTATTTTCTTTAACGATTGACGATCCAGCACGCTTTACTTACAAATTACATATTGTAGGGAAAGTGTATACAATTAGTTCAGAATTCGGGAAGTAGTAGTACTGTTTTGTATCCCCTTTTGGCCGATTTGCTAATCTTTTAAATTAATTGACAAACAAGCGCTGTTTCAATTGTATAAATATGTGCAATATTGCGACGGCGAACAAGTGAAGTGAACATGAACAAGATCAAGTGAACAGCAACAAGATCAGATGAACAGGAACAAGATCAGATGAACAGGAACAAGATCAGATGAACAGCTCATCGATATGCGATATTTACAAGTTTCGATAGATAGTTCCAGGATGATATGCTGTTAACAGCTTATATTAATAAATGTTCCAGGATGGTATGCCGTTCACAGCATATAATAATAAATGAATTCATCTAATGCGTGTGTTCTGCTGCTGTGAGCATTTAGCATGATTTTAATTTTGCCCATAAATAATGATATTTAAATAATCTAATGATCCAACTGATCTTTCCACTTGAGAAGCGAAACAAACGGGTTTTTATGTTAAACAAGTTCATAAATTAATAACGTTTAACGTTGGAATCTTTGGATATTCATATATGTATGTAGATATTTAATGATATTTAACTTACGCCGATTGGACTGTGATGCTCCTCTTGAGGCCCTGTTCCTGTACGATTAGAGCCACATTGATGGCCAGCCATATTGTTAACAGAGGTGTGCGGGTGCAGGGCGTCAGTTTGATTAATTTGTCCATTGCTGAATCACTCATGGTTGTTGCTGTTGTTGTTGCTATTGCTGTTGTTGTTGTGGTGCGTGGCAAAGTCAAAATGTTGGAAGGTTGTTAAGTAGTAGTTGGTAGTTGGTAGTTGTTGATTAATCGAAAAGTGCAACTGTTGTCGTGGGTTTCATTTATTTCAATTCTTATTATTTTTGCTATTATTATTTGTGCTTTGGCTGTTGTTGCGTGGCATTAAAACGAAGTTTTTTTGTTTTTGTTTTTTGCTATTCTTTTGGTTGCGTATAAAGTAAGTTTTAGTTGCAAGTAGTTAAATTTGTTGCATTAGTTGAGTTGCTGTCTCCGTGAATCTTTCTTCTTCTTCTTCTTCGACTTCTCTATGGGGGCAATCGCAATAGTCTCTCTCAGTCAGTGAGTTAGTTGGTTGTTATTTAGGCAGCGAGGCTTTCAGTCATTACATCAGTGCGTGCATGTGTGTGTGTGTGTGTGCTAAGATTTAAATGTATTTCTTTTTTATTATTATTATTATTCTGTTGATCTCTCTCTGTGACTTAATGCATGCGTTGCCAATGCGTTAACGTTTGACTGCGTGGCAAGGCAAAGCTCAACCAGAACAATGTCAGCACCAGTAGCATCAGAAGTTGACACAACAGCACCGAGTCCGAAATTGATTCAAGTTCGATAGCACTGGGTATGGGCAGAGTTGCATTTGCCTGCTCCTGTATTAGTGATGATACTGATGATGATGCTGATGATGATGATGATGATGTAGCTGCTATTGTCGCTGCTGCCGATGTCACAGCTGCTGCTGCTGCTGTCCTCGAGACTGCTGCTTCTAACTCTGATCCCGATGTCCTGGATGTTATTGCTCTGTTGCGCGCTGATGACCTCGGCCACATTAATTGCCTTCAAGTGTCTTCAAGTTGTTGTTGTTGTTATTGCTCTGCTGCTGCTGTCATTATAATACTATAATATCTACCTCTCTATGCGTCTTGCTTTCTTCTTTCTTTTTTTTTCAACTGCTTAAATATGTTTACTTTTAATTACATTTCTTCCGATGAGCTGTATCCTTGAATTTTGAGCCTTTCGTTGTCTTGACGTCCTTTTCGGCTGGATTACGCGTTAATTATGCATCCTGTTGTTCTTTCTTTCTCTTTGCCTCTTTCGTTAATAAATATTAATAAATCTTCGCTTCCTATCGATTATGGGTTCTGAGTAATCCCCTGCTTAACTTTTCTCATCCAAATTGACGTTCCATCCCATTGCTTTTTATTTTTATTATTAAATCCATTTCTCTTATTGTTGTTGTTTTTGTTTAACTGAGCGTTTATTGTCCGTGGCCTCTAGCTTCCACTTGTTGTTGTTGTTGTTGTTGTTGTTGCTGCTGTTCTTAGAGACTCTTTTCATTTTATTTCGCTTTGTTGTTTCTCTTAAATAAATAGTGCTCGAAAATTAATAAATTGTTCTTTGTTGATTAAATTTACACTGAAAATATTGAAGTTGGTTTATTATTATATATTTCCAATTATGCACAATTTAATTTGGAATTTTCTTTAATTTATTTATATTTTTAATCACTTTATTTGTTATTTTTTAATTGGTTTTATTTCGAATTATATTATTTGAAATCACTGCGTATTCTTCATGTTAGTTTTCAGCGTTTTATGCGCTTGCCACTCGACTTTCTACACACAATTCTACTATTTGCACGCATAAACACTTACACTCACTTTCAGTCATACACACATACATACATATGCACAGGCATGGCACTCACACACACACACACACACACGCACACTCACACACATTTTGTTTAGTTTCCGTAGTTTTGCGTGCCGTTTTTCGTCCTTTATCTTTCTCAGCTGCGCGCTTGAATACCGTTTGCCCAGAGTCAGCAAATCGGGCCAGCCCGTTGACAGTTGGTTAGTGCCAGTGCCTGCCAGACCGAGGAGCAGACGAACGACTGGAACCGACAACGAACTGGAGAGCGAGCCAAAAATAGCCTGAGCCAAAGCCCGAAGCGGGCGAACAGCAGCGCCTGTAAGTATGCTACAATTTCTGCAAAGGGCTCTGTGTCGCGCTCTCTCGCTGGCTACTCTCTCTCTTAGCATCTGTCTTTCTCGTTGTCCTTCTTTGCAGCGGCACTTTGCTTTGGGCTATGCCCCCCCCATACCTCAAACCCACCTCGCTTGGTTTGGATTTGGCTTTTTGCAGAAATGTCACTGGCAAACTGGCAACCCCGGCAGTTACACTCTGTTTAGCATAAACGCTTGCTACTTGGCTCCTGCCACAATATCTGTGTGTGTGTGTGTGTGTGTATGTGTGTGAGTGTGTCAGGCCTTTGCTTTTGTATTGTTTTTTTGTTGTTGTTGTTGTTTTTCTTTTTAGTTTTACGTGTATTTTTTAAGCCCATTTGATTTGTATGCCCTTTTTGCATGCTTTGCTTCTTCGGGCCCCTATTATCGCTCTCTCTTTCTCTCATTCTAGCTGTTTTGCAATTTCTCTTTCTTTCTTGCGCCATACATTCGCACGTATCTCGTTAATTGGTTTTCCATGTGTGTATTTGTGTGTGTGTGTGTGTGGCTTTTGCTTTCAAAATTTACTTCTGCCTCGCGCCGTTGCTTTGATTGCTTTTTGTGTGGCAAAGACGTAAAGGATTTCAAAATTTGTTGTTATGATAGGGGGCGGGGGGCGGCAGGGGCAGGGAAGTTAGCCATTGTTGCCATGGCTGTTGCTGTTTGTTCAACTTGTCAAAGAAACGCGAGTATAAGTAAATTACATAAACATATGTGCAAGTCTCTCTCTTTCTCTCTCTCTCTCTCTCTCTCTCTCTGTCTCAGTGTTTTCAATGATAAGGACTTTGGCATTAATTAAAATGGCAAATGACTCTTTATATAGTATTTATTATTGTCCCCGCGCATTTGCCTTTGTCTCGCACCGAGAGTTATTAATGAGTTTTGCCCCAGAGCTGTTCCTTACATTTTTGATGACCTACAAAGGCTTAAATATGCAGACCCTTGACTTGAACTTGCATATTTAATGCGAAACATGCAAAACTTGCAAATTACTTAATCAGATTTTAAGGTAAGTTTTTAATGGAAAAGTATAAAATGTTGGCAGTCAACATAAAGAAAAGAGCAGCAACATCTTGAGCGCTAGTTGATAGATAGCAGCAGCTAGCAGTATTCGAAAGCAGTAGCCAGTAATAGAATACAGTAGTAGTATATAGTAGTAGTATTCAGTGGTAGAATTCCGTTGTAGTATACAGTAGTAGTATTCAGTAGTAGTATTCAGTAGTAGTATTCAGTAGCAGTATTCAGTAGCAGTATTCAGTAGTAGTAGTCAATAGTAGAATACAGTAGCAGTATTCGAAAGCATTATTCAGAAGCAATATTCAGAAGCAATGTTCAGTAGCAGTATTCAGTAGCAGTATTCAGTAGCAGTATTCAGTAGCAGTATTCAGTAGCAGTAGTCAGTAGTAGTATACAGTTGTAGTATTCAGAAGCAGTCTTCAGTAGCATTCTTCAGTAGCACCTTTCAGTAGCAGTATTCAGAAGATATATGCTGCTTTCCACGTGTGTAAGGCAATTGAAAGCATATGCGGGCTGATCCGTCTGCTGCTCAACAAAGCCGGCCAGCAAATTGCTTAAGAATCAAGTAAAGACAGCAAACAGCAGCAGAAGCTGAGACAGAAGGCTAAGACTTGAGGCGGCTGCCAAAAAGTAAAGGAGACACCGATGATTTTGACATTGCGGCGATGTTTCTCACTTACTATGCAGAGTATCTACCACATTCAAACCAACACACATATATACACACATACAGACAGTCTTACTTATATGCAAACGCATTAAACTCCTTCTCTATATTTACTTAGGCTTTTGCTTTTCAGTCTTCTTACACTGTAACACTTTTAATCGAAACTCTTTTGTGACACAGTTCCGTTTTCAGCTGCTTAAAGTCCATTTTTTTTACTTTAGCGAATTAATATTTTATTATTTATGTAATGAATATTAAATAATTCCTTTTTTTTAACACGTTTATGGCGTGGGACCGTCGTGAATTACATTTACATTTACATTTACATATACACATACACATGCATATACAGCAACACACTCACACACACACACACGCACACACACACACACACAGACGCACGTCGCGCTCTCTACACCAAGAAATATGCATAAAGTTGGCTTCGATTTTTGCAGCAACGCCTCTTTTCAAGCGAAAACACCACAAACTAAATTGCAATCGTATTTTTTTTTTTGCTGTTTATTTTTTATGCCCGCTGATTTTTTTGTATAATTTTGTTTTAGCACTTTTGTAAAATTTGTAAAAATTTTTTTTAGCAATACCAAAAATTGTGTGGAAAATGTATCTATGCCTCGCATGAACTATATATATATTCTTTTATTTTGCGCACAGCGTTGGGCGACGACAACGTCTGAACTCAACTCGACACGGACACAGACTCGGACTTGGACTCGGAGTCGACTCGCTGCTCAACACTCAATGCTCAGAACACACAGGAACGCACATCGGAATTCCACATCGTGTAGGACCGACTGGCACTGGGGCACTTTTGGGTACAACACACGAATCTGCACAAATTCTGGGTGCGACTGGGCAGCCGAACTCCAAGTCGAAGCCGAACACAAAGCCGAAGCCAAAGCCGAACTGCAAACTGAAAGTAGCACGAAACGAAACCATCCTTAGAGACAGAGAGAGAGAGAGAGAGAGCGAGCTATTACTGTTTGTAAGTCCCTGTTATTGTTGGCTTTAAGCGTACGCTGCTCTGCCTGTGCTCTTTCTTTTTTTTTTTTGTTTAACCGGGAACCGTTTTGGCTCTAACTCGGCAGTTGATTCAGCCAACAACTGTGCCTACAACAACTCTCGCTCACAAATCAACATAAATCAGCTAAATCGTCAGGATACACAAGTACACGGTGCAATACAAATGGCTCAAACAGCGTCGGAGGCGATGGCAATGTATTTGCATTAGATTTGAGCATTTGTTGTTTTTAGACACTTTACTTTAAAGCAGTACAAGTAAAAGGGTCTATAAAGTTTTTGTCAAAATGGAAACATGTGCATAACAGGTCGAAGGAAGTCTGGCACACCCCATAAATTATATAGATTCTTGATCAACATCAACAGCCGAGTCGATATAGGTATGTCCGTCTGTCCTGCTGTCCGTCTGACCTGCTGTATGAACACCTAGATCTCAAAGACTATAAGAGCTAGAGTAATCAAATTTGATGACAATAATCCTGAGGTCGCCACAAAGGTCAAGTTTGTTTTAGAGTTTCGCCACGCCCCCTTTCGCCCCTAAAAATTGGAAAAACCCGATTAGCAAGAGTATTTTAAAAGATACAAGTTCCAAATTCGGAATGCATGAAGTTAAGTTTAATTGCGAAGTGTTCTAAACATTTCATCGCAATCGGACAATAAACACCGGAGATTTGAACTCTTGCGGTGTGGTTCTGGAGTTCAAAACCTACCAAAAGCACACTTTCTTTTAGGATTTTATGCTTTTTTAAATTTATTTATTATTTACAAGTATAAGTAAAGGCTCTTTCATAGTCCACATCGACTGTAGCCCATTCCGACTGGTTATAAACTAGTTTTTATTACTCTAGCATATGATTTTGTCCTCAATGATGATGAGAATGCAACACGCACTCTATAGATATAGTGTGACAGTAGAGCTGCCACACTTGACGTATGCGTAATATTGACCAAGTGATTTGCATATGCATTATGTTTTTGACAGCCTGTCTGAATTCAAATTTCCATTAAACAGCTACCGCAAAGAGACAAAACGAATAGAATAAATTGATATGCAGATAACTGGATAACATATAAAATGACTAGTTGGCTGAATATAATAAGTACATATATACAGGATGAGGCATAAGTAATCACCCTATTGGAAAGCGCTATAACTTTTTCAAATGTTGCACAAAAAGTAGAATTAACTATTCCGAGTTCTTGTGGAGTAAACCAATTCATGGCCTGTCAATTTTGTATTCTTTATTTGTTTACTTCACAGATGTTATAGAGTTTTCCAATAGGATGATTACTTTTGCCTCACCCTATACAATAATGCAACTTTAATTACATGCATTTTGCCTAGCAAACATTCCTTCTCTTTAATACATTAATATGAATAAATAATATTTAATTATAAAATTACTATAATAATTAAACATTTTAATGTTAATCTTATGCTAAAACTAAAAGTAAAATCAAAAGAGTATACTCTTATGTATTCAATACCTTTCACTCTTGTTTCCATACTCGTATTTAATACAATGAATAGATTTTAACATAGACAAACTAGTTTTCTTTTATTCAAGCATAAATTAAATATACTTTTAGTCATTTTGCAGTTTAAATGTTAATTGCTGCAAACATTTTATTATGTTGAACAAAAGAACTAGCTTTTTATTAATTTTTGAGCTAAAGTTACATAATTTAATAATAAATATATATCAGTATCGAGTTTGCTATAAATTAACAAACAGAGCGTAAAACTCTTACTAAAATTAGGTGCGAATGACCCAGAATTAAATAATTGTCAAATTTTAAAATGAATATGTTTAAAGCGTGTTTAACCAAGTAAACTAAGTTTGATATAAGAGTAAAGAATCCTGAGACAACTATAGCTCTTGATTTACCATGAATGTGGTTTTTACAGCGAATACTCATAGAACGTAGATTGTACAATTTTAAATTAAGATTTTTAGACCCTTTACTTTAGAAAAGTATAAGGGTCTATTAATTTAAAATTTTTCAAGTGGATTTTGCTTTTTTGTTAAGGGGATCATTGAGATATTAAGACTAAATTTCATAATCTAGTTTCTGTGGTCAGTATTTAGTTACTTTTTGTATTCAGTTACAGAGTTTAAAGTTAGAAGTGTATGAATGGATTTTCAAGTTCGTTTGCAACTTGTTTTAAAGTTTAAAAATATGAAAAACAAATATTTAAAAATGCTGTCAAAAATATGTGCATAAAAACTATTTAATGAATTCGCCTAGCAGACGAAAGTTGACTATGAATTAGAGTAGCAAAAACATCGATGTTTGGAGCTATTTTTGTTTGCCAAAAAACCTTTTTAAGTAGCTTGTCATTTATAATTCCTTTTCATCACTTTACTTCAATTAAACAAATTGTAATAATTTATGCTGAATTTCATATACACAAAAAGAAAATGTAATTAAACACAATCATTAACTTTAAAGAATATTAATAAAACTAATTTTAAAAAATTCAACAATTTACTTTTGGTATTCAATTGCTTATGATAAACTTCAAAATCTTTAATTTAAGATATTGAGATCAGAATTCACTTTCATATTTAATTCATAATAATAATAAACTTCAAATTGTTTAATCTAAGAGAATGAGATCAGAATTTCCTTTGATATAGCTTCAAATTATTAAATCTTAATCAATTTGTTACGAATTAACTTGAGTTATACAATTTTATTTAATAATATAGACTTATCCACAGTTGTGGGTTTATGTGATGACCTCCTATTGCTGACAGCAATTTCAACTTTGCTGAAAATTCTTTCGCTTTCAATTGAAGTGGCTGGAACACATAAAATTTGGAAAATGTATATGAAAACATCAAGGTTTTAAAACATATCGATGTTTATAAAACTATCGAGGTCTAAAATAATATTCCAACTTTAAAAAAATAGAGGGACATCGATAGTATCCAGAGTACTCCGATGTTTTTGCAGCACAATTTCGCCAATTTGGGAACCATTGTATATTTTTTTAAAATTTTGAACCAATTTTTGTTTTGGCAAATCAAATAATTGATGAATGTTCCGTATAAACATATTCCGTATATAGAAAATAAACACAGCTATCTAATCAAAAGACAGCTTGAAATTAGCGTAAACTTAGCACAAATTAATGTAGAGAATTCTTTGAATAAAGAAAACTGATTATATTTCTACAACGTATAGAGGAATATAGTGGAATTCTAAAGTAATAGTAATCAATTCTATGTAATTAGCTAAGAATGCTTTTGCTTGGTATTGCGTTTTTTAATAAAGTGCAATGCGTACTAAATATATAAACTGTATTTTTGAAATTCTCTATAGTTTGATGAGTTTAACCTATACTCTTTTCTCATTGTTTTCGGTTCAGTTATGCAAACAAAGTTATTAATTACACTAACTGCTGGTTTGTTGGGGCTGCTGTGCGATGTGATGCGTTGCGGTGTCCAAGGACATAGTATAAACTGGTCGAAATACAAAATGTCAATGGTGACTGGGTTAGCCGATGGCTATTGGTGTATAAATCGTATCGTAAAAGACAAATACGCTGGCAAAAGTCAATTATTGTTTGGCAGCGAACACGTATACGCATAGTATACATATATATATATATATATATATATAGATATATGTTTGCTCAAATTGCGTATACGACACAGTGAACTTTGTGCTACACACGCTGCGATGATTGTAATTTTATGTATCTAAATTGCGCAATATATATAGCATATTCATAAACGGCAAACGATATAAAAACAAAGAAGTTAAACGAGCGAAAGACAGAGAGAGAGAGAGCGATATAGCGATAGAGAGAGAGAGAGAGAGAGCGATAGAGAGGCAAAACGAATGAGCTAAAAATAAAATGTAAATAAATAATTTGCACTGCGTCATGTCAGAAATTTTAAACACATAATTAACAGCTTATTTAACCCTGTTCACTGCTGGGGCTGCCACTGTCACTGCGCCAGATTATTCTACATGGTTGCTCTCTGACAGGCCGGGAACAGAGGGAATAGAGGGCTGGGTTTGTTGTTGGGGGAGCGGTTGACAGGGGGCGGTTGTTGGGGGGCCTGCGAATTCATAAAAAGTTGTCTATGCTTGGGGCGCTAGCAGTGACAATCGTGGCCTGTACCAAACACAATGCTGGTGCCCAGAATTGTGGGGCAGCAGCAAGGGCAATGACGACAAGTTCGAAACAAAAGCGAAACAAAAACACCAACAGCAACAGCAACAGCAACAGAAAAAGCAACAACAAAATTCAGCAGTGAAGCAGTAAACGAATTGCCTTACCACACACACACACACACACATACTAACACACTTAGTACTTTACACATACATGTGCAATTTTTAAAAAACAACAACAACGAAGTGCGTTTTGGGACTCTGCTGTCAGCCAAGCATTAACAGTGGGTCAGCAGCAGGACATTTTCAACAATTTACTATATTTTCATAATAAACAAGACGATCAGTCGAGCGGGCGCAACAGTAGGATACCCTGTGCAGGTCTTTAAACAAATGTATTTTCATTATAATGGGATTTAAATATATATAGAATGTAGGGTCTCCCTCAAATTCGCTCAATTCGCTAAAAATAGTTTCTTAAATAACTTCTGATAATATCAATCACAATATCCGATTGTACTGAAATTTGTAGCACACATTGCGAATAGGATACTTACCATATGTGCCAAATCTCAAGTCTCTAGCTATAAAACTGCTCTTGTAATCAGCTTTTTCGAGTTATGGGCGAAGGGGGCGTGGCATCAAGATGAAATTTTCAGAACACATTAAGCCCTAGCTTTTTATCGTGTTCGCCAAATCTCAAGTCTCTAGCTTTAACATTGCTTATGTTATGGTGATTTTTCTAATTTTAAAACAAACGCAACTTGATATCGAAAATTAAAAATAAACTTGATCTGCTTATGGTATTCAGGAAACTACATTTCAAATTTGAAGTCTCTAGCTCTTATAGTTGCTGAGATCCACGCGTTTATACAGACGGACGGACAGACGGACGGACAGGCGGACAAACGGACAGACAGACTAACAGGTGTCAATTGATTCAGCTATTCATACTAATCAAGAATATATATACTTTATAGGGTCGGAGATGCCGCCTTCTGCCTGTTACATACATTCACACAAATTCATTATACCCTTTTTATTATAAAACTGTATTTTACAAATATTTTGATAACTGATACTGATTTGTTTTGATTTGTTAGTCACTCACTTAAAACATTATTTATATGTTATTTGAAATTATGAAAGCGTTAACTGTTTGACATTACATGCTGACTGTCCACAATCACTGACTGTAAATAATTCATTAAAATAATTGTGTAATCTTCTATATATATTTAATATATTTATATGAAAACCATTTGATAGTTTTGATAGTTCAACTGCTGTGTCAATGCAATTGCAATGTTTATATTTATTTATTTGCTTCAATCAAACTGATCGACCTGTGATAACTACAGTATTGCAGCATAATCAGTAAATATGTGTCACTGGTGTTACAGTGGTTTAAACGAAGGGGGGGGGGGAAGGGGGCAGAATGAGAGCTTGTATTTTGTATCTATGTAAACCTGCCTTGTGTGTGTGTGTGTGTTTGTGTCTGTGAGTGTGTGTTTGTGCTATACTCTGTTGTGATGTTGTATTTAAATGTGTCATACACCCATTGCCACTCCCAATCATCATAATCATCATGATGATCATTATCAACAGCGCTGATGGGTGGGCGTGGCATGTGTGGCAAAATGTGCATGTGTGCGATGCCGATGCAAGTTTGCGAATGAAACAGAAATCAACGCAAAGGCGACAACAACGAGTTTTTACTATACCCTGTACGGAGGGTATATTAAGTTTGTTGAAAGTATGTAACAGGTAGAAGGAGGCGTGGCTGAACCCATAAAGTATATATATTCTTGATCAGCATTAATAGTCGAGTCGATATAGTCATGTCCAGCTGTCTGTCTTTCCGACTGCCTGTCTGTCAGTCCGCCTGTCTGTCTATCTGTCTGTCTGTCCGTATGAACGAACATAACTCAGCTATGGTTGGAGATAGAAGATTGAACTTAAACTCCCAGCACTTCTTATATTTGTAGGCAAATCAAGTTTATTTGAATTTTTTGTAAACAAACCTCCTTTGTTTTAAAATCAGAAAAAACACCTTAACATAGGCAATTTTAAAGCTAGAGACTTGAGATTTGGCGCACATGATATTCAACTAGGGCTTACTGTGCCCAGCAAATTTCATTGCATTGTCACGCCCCCTTCGCCCACAAATCACTCAAAATGCTCATAACAAAAACAATTTAATAGCTAGCGACTTGCAATTTGGTATACATAATCAATATTTTAATCTCAACGTATGCTGCAAATTTCACTACGATCGGATAATAAACTCAGAAGTTATTCAAGTGACTTGACTAGAGATTTGTCACGTAGTATCATCGGGAGCGAGGCCCTGTATATGCCACAGGGTATATGACTGTCGGGTTACCAACTGTTCAACTTGTTCTTTTATTTCTCGCCTTGTCAATGAAGCGAAAATGAAGAAACAGACGGAGACGGCGAGAAAAACAAACAGGGAAACAGAGCAAAGAAAAAAAAAAGAAGAAAAAAATAAAGAAATACGTAGAAACAGCAAATAATTTATTTCAGTTGACACATTTTGCTTTGGTGTTGCTACCCGCTGACCCGCTCAACGAGCAATTCAATGCTGCTGCTGCTGCTGCTGAAAAAAATGCGAGACATAAACACAACAACCAACAAGGAGCAGCAGCAGCAAGCATATAAGAATCAGGAGCTAAAGTCAGCAGCAATAGCTACAACAGCAGCAGCTACAGCAACAACAGCAGCAGCTTCAGCAGCAACAACAACAGCAGCAGCTACAGCAACAACAGCAGCAGCAACAGCTACAGCAACAACAGCAGCTACAACAGCAGCAGTTTCAGCAACAACAACAGCAACAACGGCAGCAGCAGCAGCAATAGCAGCAGCTACAACAGCAGCAGCTTCAGCAGCAACAACAACAGCAGCATAACAGCAACAACAGCAGCAGCTTCAGTAGCAACAACAACAGCAGCAGCAGCAGCAGCAACGGTTACAGCAGCAGCAATGGCTACAGCAGCAGCAGCTTCAGCAGCAGCAGCATCTATTCAAAAGAGCAGGAAGTGCAAATGTTTCTTTCACTTTTTGTTTGCTTTGGCTATGGCGACGTTCTTTTGCCTGTTACTAAATTATTAGTGTGACCCCAACACACACACACACACACACACTCACACACGAAGTTACTGTGAAAATGGCGTCTGTTTATTGTTAAACTTTTCGCTAGTTCTGCTCTCTGCCATTTTGAATTTTTAAAGCAGCCCAAAAGAAAAAGACTTTGGTTTGAGTTTGAAGGCGCAGTCTTTGTTGTTGTTGTTGTTATTGCTCTTGTTGTTGTAGTTGTTTTTGTTGGCAGTAAGCGCGCAAATTGGCTAGCCCTGTCAACGAAAATAAGTTTTCACTCGGCTGTGTGCATGGGGGCGTATACATAATTTGGCTGGGCTGCATGAAGTTTTTTTTGGACACTTGGCAGGCGCAGCGGCAAATGCCCAGTCCCAGGTAAAGCGGTAGCCCAAGAATGGCAACACTTATTATTGTTTGAGCAGCAGCAGCAGCAACAACAAGAGCAGCAACAACAAGAGCAAGAGCAACAACAACAAGAGCTACAACAAGAGCAGCAACAACAAGAGGAGCAACAACAACAAGAGGAGCAGCAACAACAAGAGAAACAACAACAAGAGGAACAACAACAAGAGCAACAACAACAAGAGGAGCAGCAACAACAAGAGGAACAACAACAAGGGCAACAACAACAACAAGAGGAACAACAACAACAA
Organism: Drosophila histrio; assembly: GCA_958299025.2. Taxonomy (NCBI): domain Eukaryota; kingdom Metazoa; phylum Arthropoda; class Insecta; order Diptera; family Drosophilidae; genus Drosophila; species Drosophila histrio. The sequence continues at coordinate 2,799,010 of OY729166.1, read as the reverse complement.
GAGCAGCAACAACAAGAGCAACAACAACAACTTTCTGTTAGGCTCTACAGCGCAAGCGTTTGCCCGGGAATTTTCAGTGAATTTCAGAGAGTTTGCCAGCTGCTTGGATGCTGCCCAGTTAGCTCGCTCTCTCTCTCTCTCTCTCTCTCAGTGTCACTCTGTCACTGTCTCTTCATCCCTTACTGTCTTTGTCAGTCAGTCAGAGTCAGAGCTCTTAGTTTATCTCTCTGGCAACTGTCTGACTTTCCAGGCCGACCACGAAAGCCTTCAGCATGTTAAATCTTACGCTTTATGTTTGCATTGTAGATTTGCTTTTCTTTTCAAAGACACGCATGTGTGTGTGTGTGTGTGTGTGTGTGTGTGCGTGTGTGTGTGTGAGTGTGTGTGCGTGTGTGTGTGTGTATATATATACACTTTTCTTACACCTTGCGACCAAAACACAGTTTTCTAACGCCACGCACTCAATTTAATTTTTGTTGCAGTTACAGCAACAACAACAGCAACCAATATACCCCCTACCATACCCTGTATGTTGTGCGATTAATCTCAGGTTAAACAAATGCCCGTGTGTGTGTGTGTGTGTAAGTGTGTGTTTTGTTTAGTTGGGGCAGGGCGAGGTGCGTGCGTCCACTTGTTGTTGCCAAGTGTTTGTTGATTTGTTGATTGTATGTGTATGCTACTACCCTGCAACCCTGCAACCCTTAGCAAAGAGGTATCAAAGTATATCAAAGTATATACAGGGTAACTACAAGTCGAGCCATGTCTGAGAGTCTGTGTGTGTTATACTTTATATGCTGCTTAGCACTCTGTGCGTGACCTTTTCTTTCATTTTTACATTTATTTGTTGTTGTTTTGTGTCGTCTTCTGCTTAAGTTTAATACGCATACAACTGTATCTGTATCTGTATCTGTATGTATACAAACAGCTACACAGATACACAGATACTATATATAATTGTACTTGTATATAAGCAGCCCCTTTTTGGTATGTTTAAGCGTCTTTGAAGCTGTTGTCCCACAACAAAAACAATAACAACAACAAACAACAAACAACACCAAATACCGCATACACCTTGTACAAATTAGCATAATGGATTTTTTTGTTGTTGTTGTCAAAGCGTATCCGTCGGCTTTTGTAAAATATATATACATACATATATAGATATATACGCTATGGAATTTGCGGTTGAAGCTAATCACGAAATGCATTCACATTTGCCTAATCATTTGGCTTAATTAATTGGCAACAGGGGGCAAGCCAAAACATGCCAACATGGGGCTGCTTGTCAGCCAATCAGCCAAAAACATTAATTAAAATTTTTGCATCTTTGAACTTTGATTTGGAATTTGCTAACCCGCAGTTCAATTAGCCTAATTCGCTTGTTGATTATCCGTTAAGTACCTGGCCCCGCCCCCAAATGCAGATCGCATATCAAATGATTTCCTGACAGTATTCATATAGTTTGTTTTGTTTTCAACGCGTTTTTTACTGCAGAGAGTTTGGATATTTTAGTTTGCTTGGCAAATTAAAGCAGCTAAAGAGAAACATGTTATTAGACACTTTGCTTTAAAATCGTATAAGGGTATGAAAAGTATAAGTATAAGTGTGTGTAACAGGTCTCAGGAAGTCTGGCAGACCCCATAAAGTATATACATATATTCTTGATCAGCATCAATAGACGAGTCGATATAGCCATGTCCGTCTGTCCGTCTGTCTGTCTGTCCGCACGCCTGTCTGTATGTCCGTCTCGTTGTAAAAACACCTAGATCTCAGAGACAATAAGAGCTAGAGTAGCCAAATTTGGTGACAATACTCCTGAGGCCTTCACAAAGGTCAAGTTTGATTTAGAATTGTGACACGCCCCGTTTCGCCCGCAAAAATCGGTAAAACCCAAATAACACGAGTAATTTAAACAAGCGGAACAGTCGGGACCCCGACCGTAATATACCCTGTGGGTCTACAGGATAAAATAATAGATAAAATTCTCTAGTAATTCTTTATTTTTTAATTTGTGGGCGAAGGGGGCGTGGCATCGTGATAAAATTTTCTGGACAAATCGACCTTAAGATACTCATCATGTGTGCTAAATCTCAAGTCTCTAGCTACAAAACTGCTTTTGTTATGAGGTTTTTGAGCTACAAAACTGCTTGCTTTATGAGCTTTTACTTAATTTGAGGGCGAAGGGGGCGTGGCATCGCGATTAAATTTTCTGGACACATTGACCCTAAGATTCTTATCATATGTGCCAAATCTCAAGTCTCTTACTGTAATATTGCTCTTGTTATAAGCCTTTCCGTTTTGTAGGCAAGGGGGGCGTGGCATCGTGATAAAATTTTCTGGACACATTGACCACAAAATATTTGTCATATGTGCCAAATCTCAAGTCTCTAGCTACAAAACTGCCCTTGGTATGAGGTTTTTGAGCTACAAAACTGCTTGCTTTATAAGCTTTTACTTAATTTGTGGGCAAAGAGGGCGTGGCATCCAAAAAAAAAGATAAACTTGATCTGCCTGCAAAAATTTCCAGTGCTGGGACACCAAGTTCAAGCTTCTAGCTCTTACCATCTCTGAGATCCTTTCGTTCATACGGACGGACCGACGGACCGACGGACCGACGGACCGACAGACCGACGGACAGACGGACAGACGGACATGGCTATATCGACTCGGCTATTGATGCTGATCAAGAATATATATACTTTATTGGGTCGGCCATGCTTCCTTCTGCCCGTTACATATTTTTAACAAACTTAATATACCCCCACAGGGTATAAAAATACAAGCTCCAAATTCGTCATACACAAAGTTTAATGTAATTTCGATATGTACTGAAAATTTCATTGCACTCGGACAATAAACACCGGAGATTTGAAGCAAATAAATGTTCGAATATACAAAGGTTGGAGGCAAGGTAACTGTTAATTTGCCAGATCATAGCCTATGGCTGCATTGGAGCAATGGTAAGAGAGTTTCGAACTCTTGCGGTGTAGTTCTGGAGTTCGAAACCTACCAGAGGCACACTTTTATTTAGGTTATTATGCTTTTTTAAAATTATATATTATTTACAAATATATTTAAGTTTACATTATTATTTCCTTTTTGAGGAATAAGTAAAGAGTCTCACATAGTCGACTTCCACTGTAGCCTTTCCGACTGGATTAATTTATTATTTAAGTTAAGTTGCTTAAGCTTTGAAATCTATGTAATTTTTATTTTATTTCTATGCTACAAAAATATAAAAATGTCTGCACAAATTTATTGTTTGTGAATAGAACGAATTGTCAGGAAAGTTAAAACTCAATTTTAAATACCAAATTAAATGCTAGATGTTCATTTTGCAAGTTTGAGTGATTCGCTTATCGTTGCACCTCTTCAATTGATCTCTCTCCAATTTTCAATAATTTGCTGTTTATTTATCATTATTTTGCTGCTTATGACCTATACAAAATTTAGCTAGTTATTTCAGTTATACTTACTTTATACAGCTAAGCGTTTTAGCTATTTTAATTTATATAACTTCAACTAAAAAAACAAGTCGACGCAAATGTGTTTAGCATATAAAATGAATTGAAATGTAAAGATAATATTTATATATATAAAATTAATAATAGAAATTGCCAAATGAGTGTAGATGCAAATATTAATTAAATAAACTTAAAAGCCGCAAAACTTCTACTTACAAATATTATTAAAATCAACTTAATTTTTATATTTATAAAATATAAGAAATTTATATTATTTGTATTTAAATAGTAATTTCGACAATGTTTATTCTGTGTATAAATTGTGTAAATAAAATACATGTTAGAAATGCACACAAATACAGAGACACTTGAAAATAACAAGCATACGCACTGTTGTGCAGGTTCCAGCATCTGTGAGAGATGCATGACAAAGCCAAGAGAGAGAGAGAGAGAGAGGGACAGAGAGAGAGAAAGTGCGTTTGCTCTCTGCACAGCTGAAATAATCGAATTGTAGCTTTAACAGAGAGAGAGAGAGAGAGAGAGAGAGTAGAAAATAAATGGTAATAAAAAGTGGGAGACATTGAGAGCCAAGCGATGACGGCTCTCTGTATCTCAAGCTATCTCTCTCACTCTATCTCTCATTTGCTCTCTCTCTCTGTGTTTGATTCGAAGTGGATTCAGTTTAACGGGCAGTGTTTTGAGTTTGCTCGTATGACGTCATTAAAGCCACAGCCACAGCCTCACCTTGTGCCAAGCATGAGGTAGCAGCCAGGGCCAGGCCAACACCGTCTGATGTTGGCTAACCATGCTCGAATAAGGAACAACTCACAGCATTATTACAACATATCCTCTCACACCCTCTCACACCTCTAGATGTCCTGTGTGTGTGTGTGTGTGTCAGTGAAATATTTGCGCGTTTTTATTCACGTTCGAGCTTAGCTCTGGTTTTTCAGGTCTGCTCGTATTTGGGGCCGTTTGTCATGCATTTTTCATTTTGTGCAGCACAAAATGTTAACGTCGCCACGTGAACAACAATAACAGCTACACTGCCAACACACACACACACTCCCAACACACACACACACTCCCAACACACACACACACACACAAGTTCACAGAGTCAATTCCCACTTCACATGCTCACTCACTTCCATTCCCATTGAGTGTGTTAGACTCTGTGTGTGTTTCTGTGTTTGTGCTTGTCATTTTGACATTTGTTTACATATTTATGTCAGACAGTCAGCCGAACAGTCGCTAGTTGCCTAGTCGAGCTGGGCTTTAGTTCTCCTCAGTTCAGTTCAGTTTAGTTTAGTTTAGTTTAGTTCATTTCACATCGCACTCAAGTCTGTCCCACAGCGAATTTACCTTTTACCTTTGCTTACCTGCTTACCTGTCATTCCATCTCATTCCCAGCTGCTGTCATGGCCCCATTCTGGCTTTGTGTTCACATCAGTTCACTTTTTTTGCTAAATATCTTTTTACACTGGCTGCTGCAATGACTGTCTTTCACATTTAGGTGTGGACGTTGTCTGATCTTTTATCATCATCAGCCTGGACAGTTTTATGACTAAGTTTTAGACAAACACACATACACATAACTAGTGACTAGATCTGCCATTTAAATACCCTATATATATCACTAATCACTGGGAAAGGCTACAGTCGAAGACCCTTTACATATTCTTCTAAAAGGAAATATGAGAATAAACCTAAATAAACTTTAAAAAGCATAATAGCCTAAAGATAAAAAGTGTGCCTCTGGTAGGTTTCGAACTAAAGAGCCACACCGCAAGAGTTCGAAACTCCAACCATTGCAGCCATAGTAGGTTATATGGCAAATTATCAGTTACCCTGCCTCAAGTTGCTGCTTGTCTCCAAACTGTGTATATTCGAAAATATATTTGCTTTAAATCTCCGGTGTTTATGGTTCGATTGCAATGCAATTTTTAGTATACGATCGAAGGCAAGTAAACTTTATGTATGCCGAATTTGAAAGTTGCATCTCTTAAAATACTCTTGTTATTCGCATATCTCCGATTTTTGAAGGCGTAAGGGGGCGTGGTAAAATTCTAAAACAATCTTGATCTTTGTGGATGCCTCAAGAGTATTGTCACCAAATTTCGTTACTCTAGCTCTTATAGTCTCTGAGATCTAAGTGTTTATACAGCAGGACAGACGGACGGACGGATAGACGGACAGCAGGAGAGACGGAGACCAAGACAGATGGACAGAGTATATATACTTTATGGAATCTGCCAAACTTCCTTAGACCCTTAAACTTTGTTAAAGTAAAGGGACTAATAAAATTCATTAATTTAAATATTGTTAACTTCTCCATCGACACACACATATGTTAGCTTCCCTTTTTGAACTCCTTTACAATTACAGGGTATAGCGAACTCTGCCCTTTCTGGTAATAAAACCAATGCTGTTGGCAGCGTTGAACGTTGAACGATGAACGACAGCCACTTCCGGTTTCATTACACAGAGCTCAGAGCAAACTGTGTCAGTTAACAAAACTCATTTCTGGCTTATACTGGCTGCTGGCAGCTAATCTTTAACCCCTATTCCCTGTCGACGACGACGACGATGACGACGACGATGATTGTAAGGGTAGCCAAAAATAGTTTCGTATGCAAAACGCACAATCTACATACAAACATAACTCTCAACTCTCAACCGGACAGTTGCCACTTGCATTAATAAACCAGTGTCAAAGTTTCATAAATTTCAGTAAACATCATTTCCAAAAGGGGCGGCCGCTGTGCATAAACAATTGAGCAGCACTGTGGAGCATTGTGAAAATTAAAATTCCAGCTTAGTATTTCATAACTAAATTGTAATATAAATCTATACAGATTTCCACTGTGCAGCTCTCTCTCTCTCTCTCTGGGCATTTTCTGGTTTTGATTAAACTTTCTCCCTAAGCGGCTTAAAAGTGCAACAAACAAAATGTTAACTGAAAGCCACAGAAACATAAACGATGCCTGCAAACTTTATGTGCTTGAAATATATATATATGTATATATATAAATAAAGTTTATAAACGTTGAGTATGAAGAGCAAGAGGCGGCATGCATTAACCTTTAGCATTTTTAATTAAGCGAACAACACATAAAATATCGACACTTCAATTGCAGAAAAAAATGAAGGAGGAGAAGGCAGCGGCAGCGGCAGCGGCAGAGGCTGAGCAAATAGCTGGCAGGCAGAAAATTAAGCAGGCAGCAGTAACCAAACCAAGTTGATGGCAATAGGGGGGGGGGGGCTGCCGAGGGGACTTAACGAACCGCACCGAGCGCAGCCGAGTGTGTTGTATTGCATTAAAGGTGAACCAGGACAACGAGCCAGGCGATGGCAAATGAACGAGCCTATTAACAGCAACAAGGACGACAGCAACAGTAGCAGCAGCAGCAGCAGCAGCAGCAACAACAACAGCAGCGACAGCAGCAGCAGCTCTTAATTAAGAACTCATGTTAATTGTAATTATTTGGCACATGAAATTTTTATTAATTTATACCGCGCGCAGAGCAACAACTACAACAGCAACAAAGGTGTGTGTAGTTGCTGCTGTCGTTGCTGCTGCTGTTGCTGGAGTGTTAATGATGATACGGTTGCTGCTGCTGCTGCTGCTTAGTATGCCAAAAAGGGGTGTTGGTATAATGGTAGCAGCTACAGTTATCAAACGGGAACAGGACCTGGGCTAAGGTTGAAAATGTATAAAACGAGCAAATGATGAGGCTGCCTGTCGCCTTGCCATTAGCTGGTTGAGACTGCTGCCCTCATAAGTATGCTACATGTTATGCATATACTATACGCTAGTGCTGCGTGTGTGTGTGTGTATGTGTATTTACACCATAAAACTGGTTGAAATGAATAAAGAATATAGTAGTACATGCATATATACTTACTATAAAGAGTATGTATATATATATGTATGTTGTGCACAGTTATTGTTCTCTATACGAAATCGTTTCATAACCTGATCATAGTTATACTGTTTGCCCTTTCGGACGTATTGTTGTTACTTCATGTCATGTATTTATCTAGTAGACGGAAATGGAATTTTGCAGTCACATATAGTATATGTAGGCAAGTTTCCGTTGTGTACGTTTCTGATTATCATTGATTAAACCACGCGAATGGCGCAGTCGTCCTAACAAGATTAGCATTTCACAATCAAATCGACTGACAAAGGTTGACAGTTGACACACGCATACGCAACAAGACACGCATACGCACACGCACACACGCACTCACACACGCACTCACACACACACACACACACACACACACGCACATACTTCTTCACACACACACAAAAAGTCAGCCAGATAGAACCATAATTGAAGCGTCAAAGATTTGCATTTGTTAAAAGTTATATTTAAATGTTTTTGCCATTTTCACAGCATGAAATTTGTATGTAATTATGTTGATTGTTGAAGTATACAAGCTAGCTGCCAGCCCTGGTTTGACATGCTGGCAACGCTGGTTCACTAACGCAGTGACGATCACAGGCTGGCAACGCCACACGGAGAATTGAGAGTCAGCCGCGAAGAACGAAAGCACTGCTACCGAAGCACTGCTACCGAAGCACTGCTACCGAAGCACTGCTACCAAAGCACTGCTACCGAAGCAGCAAGTCGTCAGCAGAGATCATTTTAAGCTATTCAAGTTGTAATCGTTAAATATATTGAATTAAACGCCCATCGGCATATAAGTATAATAAACATTACAATTATATTAAAAACTTTACATAAATTATGTTTATTTATTTTAACTTTATTTTCTATTCGTTGCGCATTACGACATTAAAGCAATTCAATTAATGGTCATGTGGAAATACGAGAGCAGCTCTCAAATCAACTTGACTATTGATTTACATTAGAAATATTCATGCCTGCCTTCATTTGGCGCATTTGCAACCATTAAATCCTTTGTATTCATTTTTAATGGGCACACACATTTTCAATATTTCCAAGATATCAAATGATGTTTTGCCAAATCAAGGTTGCAGCATTTGAAGATGCAACCTGCGGCGGCGACGACGACGTGTGTGTTGCCTTTCGGTCGTCGCTTACATTTTAGATGATGATGATATTTCTAAGCGTTCAACCATACTTTGTCCTTTGCCCACCCTTTTTTTTCTTTCTTTGACATTGCAATTTCGAATTTCATTACAGTTTTTTCCTTTGTCTCTCTGAGAGCAAGAGAAAATGGCATCAGAAATCCCCTCATCGCCCCGTCATTTGCCACAAAAATCAAGCTGCAAATAAATGAAATGTTTTCAGTAGAGGGCGGGGTTTTAAAGAAGATTGTATGAGGCGGGGAACACTCTGAGAAATATGCTACATAAGCGATTGTCAGACAGTTGCCACAGGCAGCGGCAGCGGCAGCGGCATCGATGCCAACTTGCAACTTGTTAAATAACGAATTTCAATTAGCGTTAAAACTCGCTTCAGTTTTTATTGTATTTGACAATTTGCAGTAATTTCATTTGAAAGTTTTTAAGTAAATGTGAAAGCTTTTTTTGGAGTATAGAATAAAATGTTCCCTGCTTGGGTTTTTGACGAAAAAGTCGAGCTTTTAAAAGGGGATATTTTTAAAAGCACAAAAAATGTCAAAAAGCTCTTGTTTGCTTTTCTAGCAAAGCTTTGTGAGCTTGCAAGTCTTGTGTAAAGCTTTGAGCTTTTAATGCTGGTATGCATATTGAAAGCTCATTCGTTAAGTTTTTAAATATAACAGTTTTCTCTATTTGAAGTTTACTTTAAAACAGTCTAAAGGGGCTGGACTAATAGATACCCTCTCTGTGCTACAGTGGTGTCTGTGTGAGTGTATACACTGTCCATAAGTCAAGTAAAATGGGGATATATGATAGCCAAGTTTAATAAACGATACTTTTGCATATATATTTATTATTATTGCAACAGGAAAATCACAGAAAGAAAGCAGTAAAACTAACTTGCATTTCCATACTTCTTTTTTTTGTAATATAACTATAACTACGAAAGTTTCTTTTCAATGGACCCATTCATTAAAGGCCCCATTGTCTTTTTGTGTATACCTTGGCCTGGCTTATATATTTTGGACTGTCCTGACCTCTGGTCTACTACTATGTCGAGGTTCAAATGCTTGTCGTTTGTTTTTTTTTTTATAAAATTAAAAAGTTTTACCTCTGAAATCTTTATCGCAACTGTTCAAAAAGAGCGGATGGGAGGATTCGGTTTGAGTTTGAGTTTGAGGTCAGCAACGTGTTCTAGCAGCAACAATTGCTTGTTGATTTGGCTGTCGTGCCCAGCGTGTCTTGGCCGAAAGTTTTGGCATAGCCTTAGTATTGACCCCCAACCAAACACTGACTCGATTCCAAAAAGGTTTCAGCCAGCCTGCCAAAGACAATTTACGGCAGGACGACACGACGACAGTCTTCTACAAATTATCGAATGGAAGAAATAAAAAAAAAAACCAAAACGTAGAGAAAAAAGAAAATTGCAGATAGAAAACGTTGCAGTTTGCTAGACAAAAACTTTTGCGGCCAGTTCAGTTTGATAAGAAATAATTTATTTGTGGTCTGCGGTCAGTTTTAGTTGCCAGGTGAGAACAGGCGGCATTCAATACCAAAGCCATTTACCCGAGACAAATTGAATGTGGCAGTGAAACAAGCTTAAAGCTGGCATAACTGTAGTCAGTCTGGCTTACAGTGTGTTAATAAACCGATCATCGTATTTGTATTGTGACTGAACTGAAGTCGCATAATCTACACTGTAACTTCAAAAAGAAACTATAGAAGTTATGCATAGTGGACAGTAGACAACATAATAACAATAGTAATTATTATTAGAGCATAGGGCAGATTGAGTTTTTGATTAGATAAATTCATTAAGTATTTCCCATAATCTACACTTATTTTATACACTGTAACTTCAAAAGGAAACTAAAGAAGTTAAGCACAGTGGACCGAAGACCTCAGTTATCTGAGAAATTCCATTGCTATAGTAATTATTATTAAAGGTATTTTATCATTGTGTATTTCCTAGTTTAGCAAATCCTTCATACTTCATTTATTAAGCACATCCGCATTGCTTGTGGTCAGTTCTTGTATTTGTCGCAACGTTAATCTTGTAAATCATAAAGTCGAGTCAGTTGAGCTTGGGTATTTGATAGTGTTGGGTAAACACTGAATATGCTCACTTGTTCTTTTTGCCCAGGAGAGTCAACTCGCTTGCTCACTCGCTTGGTTACTCACTACCTTAGTAGCTCAGTTACTCAATTTGTTCACTTGTTCAGTTGCTCAGTGCTAATGAATAGCTCAATCCACTACTATACTGCCATATTGACTAGACTATTAATGCCTTTCAAGAATATAGTATATACCTTATGGGGTTGACCCCGCTCCCTTATGCATGTTATATACTTTCAACAAACCTAATATAAACAAGCCGAACAGTCGGGACCCCGACCGTAATATACCCTGTGGGTTTACAGGAACCCGCTTAAATTCACTCCAGATGAAATTCTCTAGTAATTCGTTTTTTAATTTTTGTGGGCAAAGGGGGCGTGGCATCGTGATAAATTTTTCTGGACACATCAACCACAAAATATTCATCATGTGTGCCAAATCTCAAGTCTCCAGCTACAAAACTGCTTTTGTTATGAGGTTTTTGAGTGACAAAACTGCTTGCTTTATGAGGTTTTACTTAATTTGTGGGTGAAGGGGGCGTGGCATCGCGATACAATTTTCTGGACACATCGACCACAAAATATTCTTCATGTGTCCCAAGTCTGAAGTCTCTAACTGTAATATTGCTCTTGTTATAAGCTTTTCGAAATTGTAGGCGAGGGGGGCGTGGCATCGTGATAATATTTTCTGGACATATTGACCACAAGATATTTATTATGTGTGCTAAATGTGAAGTCTTTAGCTGTTATATTGCTCTTGTTATGAGGGTTTAGAGCTACAAAACTGCTTGTTTCATACTTTTTTCTTGCTTAGTTTGTGGGCAAAGAGGGCGTGGCATCCAAAAAAAAAGATAAACTTGATCTGCCTGCAAAAATTACCAGTGCTGGGACACCAAGTTCAAGCTTCTAGCTCTTACCATCTCTGAGATCCTTTCGTTCATACGGACGGACCGACAGACCGACAGACCGACAGACCGACGGACAGACGGACAGACGGACATGGCTATATCGACTCGGCTATTGATGCTGATCAAGAATATATATACTTTATGGGGTCGGCCATGCTTCCTTCTGCCCGTTACATATTTTTAACAAACTTAATATACCCCCACAGGGTATAAAAATGAGTATAAAACTGAGAAAGAATGCAAAATGTTATAAGAAATTACGCAAAATACCCTAAACATAGGGATAGTTCACAATAAAATTGCACAAAAATGAGCAAAAGGAACAACTAAGCAAAACAGAACAACTGAGTCAAAGTGAGCGGGAAGGAACATGTTTACTTGTTCAGTTTAGTGAACAACTCTTTTTTGTTTACTCTGTTCACTCACTGAGCAACCCAAGACTAGTATTTGAATCGATCGAAACTCGCTGTGCTGCCGCGTCAACATAACTATATAACTATAACAATATAACTATAACTATATTTAATTCTCTATATGTTTTGGTCGAACGCGAAAAGCGAAAACTATACTATATATAACTCTTATTTTAATTTTGATCATTGCATTGGCCTGCAGCAGATTTAAATTAAATTCTCTGGTTTAAAAACCACAATGTGGGACAGTTGCTGACCCACAAAAAGATAAAAGAGCGTTGACCAAACATATTTCGCATATTTAAAGTTTTTAATATATCAGGCTTTTTGGCTTCTTAAATGTCCCAATGTCATGTTGGTTTTATTTTCAGTTTCTGTGATAGATTTGGAGCAGTTCTCTTCTTTTTTGTATGTATTACATATACTTAGACACTGGCAGCTGTAACATAAAGTTGACTTGCTTTTCTATCTGTAGCAACAGGCAGAAATCTCACTCCAAATCAGACTCGGACGTGCCCCTGTCTCGGTCAGAGTCTCAGTCTGAGTCTCTATCTCTGTCTGAGTCTCTGTCTCTATCTCTATCTCTATCTCTATCTCTATCTCTGTCTCTGTCTCAGTCGCTGCATGTGTAACATGTCAGTTGAAAGCCACAAGGTTGTGCGCCAGTCGACAGTTGAAAGTTGCAATGACATTTCAAATTTACGGACTATGACAAAGTGAGTTAAGTGTGAGTGCATTTTGAAAAATACTCGGACTACTACGAATTGAAAAGGAAATCCTGAAAAGTGCATTCAATGCGACACCAGGCGGGAAAGCTGCTCTATTTACAAATACACGTACTATAAAATCCCCCAAAAAATGCTAAAAGGGCATATCATAAAGTTGTTTAAATGCTTGTTATACACAGTCACAGAAGAAGACAAGCAAATCTAGCTGATATTGTACTTATGTTTAACAAAGACAATGTTATTTATATATTAGATTACACAGTTTTGAAGTAATTTGGTATGCGTAATGAAATTCAAACGAAATTTAAAGTGTTCTCAATAAGTTCTAAGAAACAACAACCAAATTAAATTCTGAAATTGTGGGTCGCACAGCAAAATCGTATCTAGCGCTTGACAAACAGGCCGAACAGTCGGGACCCCGACCGTAATATACCCTGTGGCTCTACAGCCAGACATGGCTATATTGTTGCTGATCACGAATATATATACTTTATGGGGTCGGCCACGCTTCCTTCTGCCTGTTATATACTTTTAACAAACTTAATATACCCTCACAGCGTATCAAAATATGTGTGATCGACAAAACTGTGCTAAAGTATATAACAGACATGGGAGTGCTGAAATGTTCTAAGAAAAAACCGTTCCCAAACTCACAGATAGAGACAGTAAAACTTCTTCGGTTGTTTGAGCTTGCTAGAAATTTGTTTTTTCTGCAAGATGTTCAAAGATTTGCATAATGGATGATGAAACGTATTTCACTTTTGAGGGTCGTGAATGGATTCCGAAATATTACTATAAGCTTACTAATACTCAACCATCCGAAAATGTCATTCAAATTACAAAAACATCGATTTATTAATATTAATAAAAAATCCAAAGAGAACTTGCTAAAGGGAATTCAGATGAATCGCTGCCATACCAAAAAATGTGTACCAGGCAAATTTGCTATTGGGATTTATCAAAACTCCCAGAAAAATGCATATATAAGAAGTACTGCATTAGACGTCCGTTTTCTAGCGGACGCAATGGTCGTTTTGCTTGAGATGATGAACTCTATGTCTGTTTTGAGCGGGAGGTAACGAGTTCGAATCCTAGCGATGCCATTTATTTCTTAATTCTATAAGAGAATTTTGCTTCGTTCTCGTGTTCGGCATTTGCTCGGCAAATTTAACGAGCTTGATAAATTCCAATCAGATGGCAGCGGGTTTATCATTATGTTCTATAGTCTATGCTTATAGTCTAATAAAAAACATATGTATATAAAGTTGAAGTTGGTCGGATTTGAAATATGTATTTGCATTCTAACATTTCTCTTCGTATTTCATTTCGCATACGTTATTAATTAGGCAATAATCTCCTGTTGCAAGTCAGATAAAAGCCAAATAGAACCAACAAAACTACTATACAACTGTATTCAGCTGCTGTGTGTAAAGTCTAATCCCTCGATGGGTTTTCATTTAAGTCATCTTTTAGTACTTGTGTGCCATTCATAGCAATTTGGCTGAAAACATTTTGTTTAAAGAGGCATTGCCATATATTAGAATTTGTGTCTGCGTTGCGTTAGGTAGGTGTGGTGTTATTAAAGGTTGATTGAAGTGCGTCATCATTGTCAACAAGCTGTGTGCGTCGTCGTCAACCGCTGAGTGGCAACGTTTGGGCCAATTTACCAATGCTTAGCCACAAAAAGAGCCAGACAAATTTGTGGGGGCAGGGCAAGCGACGGGAGACGGGGCAACATTTCATTTAAAATATATATATTTTGCACACACAGACACATATAGACTCCAAAAGAGCCGAATACTCTAAGTGTAATTTATGCGTCTTCATACACTTGCAAGCACACACACACACGTCGACACACACGTCTACACACACACACTCTCACACACACATATATCGTAACCAAAAAAGAGAGAGAAAAATGTAGTGAAAATGTGTAACGTTGACCCGACGCCATTTTCGCTTGTGCCCACTTTTGGATGAGTTGTCGGAGGCGGAGGAGCGGGAGCGGGAGCTGGTGCTGGAGATGAAGTAGGAGGAGCTGTAGATGGAGGAGGCTGTCCCTCTGTCTGTCCTGACTGCCAGGGCGCAGCTCGACGCTTTTCATTTTTCTGTTTTTGGGCTAAAATACCAAATTACGACATAAATAATGCATAGATAACGAAATTTATTACATTTCATGCATCAGGCTACATCAGACTACAGAGCCTGGCCAGCCACGTCCGGTCATACACACACACACACACACAGACAGTGGGAAATTTTGCACATCACACACACACACACACACACACACACGGACTGCAAATGTTTAACGGATGTCGTTCTGTCGCCTTCTAATTTATGGTTCATGTAAGTTGCTCTGATTAGTCTTTTGCCAAAGCAATTTTTATCGCCGCAGCATTTCAAGTCCATAGATTCATCTTAAATTCAGCCAATACCTGTATCAACTTCAACTCAATGCGAAATAAAATATTAGACATTGTTGCTTCAGTTTCAGCTGTCTTTTTTTCAGCTTCAGCAAGTCAAACTCCTCGAGTATTGTAGTCAGTTGCTTATAATTGCATTTGCATATTATTTCCCTATATTGCACATGTCGCCCCGTTTGACATGACTTCATTGCCTGGCAGTTGGGGCCGGGGAAAAGAGTTGGGGGTTGAGGGTTGGGGGGTCTGCCAAGTAGAACGCCAAAATGTTGGTTACTTTCCGCATCCGCATCCGCAACAAAAAATGTTTATTAAATGGCGCATGCTTTGGGCGGAAAGCAGCAACTAAAGGGTTCAAAGTAAAACCATAGATGGTAAAAGAAAATAAAAAAAAAAAGGAAAAAATTATACGCAAATAATTTGCATATAAATTATGATTGAAACGACAGTCGAGGTGTCAAGTTTATTTACCACAGGCGAAACAAGAGCTGAAATGAAATGAATTTCTTAAACTACTACTCGCTTTACAAAGTAAAGACAACATTTTGGATAAGCAACCAGTCGGAAAGGCTATAGTCGAAGTCGATCCATTAGTTATTCTTCAAAAAGGAATTATTGGTATAAGCCTTAGTTAATTTGTAACTAATAAATACATTTTCAAAAGCATAATAACCTAAAAAAGGGTGTGCGCCTGGTAGGTTTCGAACTCCAGAACCACAACGCAAGAGTTCGACACTCTAAGCATTGCGGAAAGGGGCGTGACAAAGTTCTAAAACAAACTTGACCTTTGTGAAGGCCTCAGAAGTATTGTCACCAAATTAGGTTACTCTAGCTCTTATAGTCTCTGAGATCTAGGTGTTTATACAGCGGGACAGACGGACGGACGGACAGACAGTCAGACGGGCAAGGCTATATCGACTCGGCTGTTGATGTTGATCAAGAATACATATAATTTATGGTGTCTGCCAGACTTTCTTAAACCTGTTACGCTCATTTTTCTTTGACAAAATGAATAGAGCATTTTTTAAAGTAAAAGATCTAATAATATATGTAATTTAAATAGTTAAATTTGATAAGGGGTGTAGTCTTTTATGAATTAATGGATTCAATTTTATATTGATTAATCTATATGTGAGTTAGGTTATTAACTCAGAGTTTATTATCAAAAATAAAATGAAAAGCATACAAGTTTGTTTCTGTAATAGATATTTTTCTATTAAGCTTTCTGCTGACGACTTTTCTTTTCCACTGCGTCGTTTTCAGCTGTTTCTTGATCTGATGTTAATTAGCTGCTTATCTGCTGTTATTCTGCTGTGGATTCTCTACCATATCTTACATATATAACATATATACTTACATATATATAATTTAAGCAGTTGCAAGAAGTCCTATCTGGCGAACGGTTTAAAAAATTGATACTTCTATCGTATAGCTCAACAATCAATTAGAGAAGTTACCCTAGAAACAAGTAGCTAAAATGATTTTGACAAGAATTCAATGCTCTCGAATTCGTAGTTTATCTCGACTGCAGTGGTGTGTGTGTGCCAATAAAAGCAGGAACATCTAAAACGTCGCGACTATAGAAGATGACAGCAGCAACAGTTGAACAGTTGAACAGCTAACAAGTTGAGCAGTTGAAGGTAAAAGCCAAAAGGAGTCGTAATATCCTGCACAATTGTCGGGGTATTATTGCTTTATTGTTATGGCCATGCTACGTGTATTTTCCTCTTCAGTTTGAAGTCAGTTCGCAGCAGCAGGTAAACAATGCTAATGCATACTTTGGCAAGGAGCTGCCTGCACTCAGGACACCGCATATACTATAAAGCTGGGAGCGGACTTATGTTCGCTACTCGTCAACGTTTAACTTGTCGATTCGGTTTGAGTATTGTCTGGATTATTTCTAGGATAAACGCTGCACATGTCTCGCCTTTTTAGGGCTCTAAATCGAATTCAAAATGAATTTACCTTTTGTTGATTTGCAATGACTTTGATTATTGGCTTTTGGCTGAGACTTCTATCAGGCGAAACACGCGTTTGTTTGTTGATTTGCAAACGGGGAACAGCGATTGCTTTTCTCGGATTTTGAATGAGCTTAAGACAAATGTAAATATTCTTAGTGCTCACTCAATGCCAACTATGGGGAACTGGGGAAAAAAAAAAGGAAAGGAAACATGAGATAGATTGTTGCCAGGGGAGTCGGCCTTTTATGATGAATGATTGTGTGTGTTTCCTTTAGATTTGTTGCCGCCGATAAACTCAATTTGTTTCTGTGTGTGCCTTTGTCTCAGCCTCAGCCTCAGATGCGTGTGTCAATTGGGTACCCCCCCCCACATTACGTATACGCCCGGTTGAAACTGGCATTTGCCATTTTGAAGACGGTTGTTATCGTCAAACTTTTTGAGTGATACTACTACTAGCACAAGTTGTAACGTGAATTTGTCTCACTTTATGGCAAAGTGCATTTTCAATTCGTCTTTGTAACTGCACTTTGGCGTTTTTATGACCGACAATTTGTATTTAATGTCTGTATTTTGTGAGAGGGAAAGATGATGATTAATATCGCTCTGTTATGTTACTATTCTAGGTGTATTCAAAACACATTGCGACATCTTTAATTGTATTATGCGCTTTGCATTTCATATAGTTCAGTCTTACGTTCAAATTATTAAGTGCAATTTATCATTCAGGAGGCGCCGGAAATGTGACTCAAGTGCTGAGGAAATTGGTAGCACTCGTTGATAGTGGATACCCAGCAGCAGTAATTGTTAGAGTATGCCAATATATACATATATCAGCAATAGATACATTTATAAATTATACATAGTATACCCACTATAAACGTTAAGTGTGGTATACATCTTAGGGTAACTCAGCGCTACAGTCTGTCTACATTCTGTCTTAGTTAACGTTTACAGAGTCGTTTACCCTTTAGTCACTTTTCTTTATTACAGGGTGCAGAGAAGTGCAAGTGTCGAGGAAATTAAAAGTTGCATTCAAATGCAATGCACGAGCGTAAAAATTAATATCCGCTTTTCCTCTCCTTGTTGAGCCAGGCGACAGAACAGTTTTAACGTTGAGAGAAACTCTCAAGATGTTTTAACATTGCTTGTGATGCATAGATAACATGTTTAGAACTACGAATAAAAATACGCACCTACAAGTATGCTACATAATTGTGTTTGCTTATAAAGCGCTGCCTGAAAGTATGCAATACTTTATTTACTTAAGTACTTAATCAAATGAAGTTCATATAATGATAAAAAGAGTTTTTCTTTATTTATTTATTTATATATTTATTTATTAGAGTAAGCGTTGATTAACCGTACATAATAATAAAAAGAGTTAAATTCAATACTATTCCTTTTTGTCTAGACATATAACACAAACATCGCAGCAATTGCCGCAGCAAATGATAAGAACGTTGAGGCATACAGAATAGCGCATGTCGTGCCCGTCCAGGCCACAAGTGGGCCAACACTGACCGAGACAATCAATTGGGCAATGAATACCATGCTGCTGATGATGGCCACATCCGTGCCCAATCCACGAGCCTGCTTCAATGGCACCGTCTCGCCATTATGTACACGGAACTAAAGACGGACAACAAACGAGATCAAGTCATGACATAATAATTGGAAGGGAAAAGGGAATTAAGTACGTACACAATTTTTGGCATGGTAATTGGCCACCAGTATGAAAGGCATGGTAAAGAGTGTGCCATAGAGAATGCCTGCCGACGTGCTGAAGACCAGAACACCCCACTTGGTGGGCCACAGACCGAGGATCAGCATGCCGATGCCATAGTAAATCATGCCGCTGATATAAACTGCCTTGGTGCTACAAAGGAGAAAGAGAATTATTAAACGCTGATCAGGATTCGATCTGATGAAAGTCTTTTACGTACCCAAACCACTTCATCAACTTGGTCACAGACAGCGAATAAATGGAGCAGGAGAAGGCGTAAATGGACATGCCCCAGCAACCGAAGCGTACGCCCTCCTCATACAGCAATAGTTCCTTCGAGTTGGGCAGTGCCGTTGGATTGCCATGGAATACCGCCTCGCCGACAAAGTCCGTAAAGTACAGGCAATAGGTGACATGTCCCATCCAGCAGAAGAGATTGGTCAGTGCCAGCATTCGCATGGAATGGGGCATTATGAAGATGCTCTTCAGATAGGCGCGCAGGGAGACGGGCGCCTCTGCCTCAGATTGTGGCTCGACATCCTGAACCTTTGGCTTATCCGTTATCGCCGGTATATAGCTATTCTGATAGCCCTGCATAGTATCGACGACGACGCCCTGTTGGCCATCATTGGCCATTTGCTGTTCCAGTGTCGTTGTTTCCTGTATATAATAAATGGCATTATTGTTCTTCTTCAGCTCCTTCTTGATGGCCGCCTCGGAGAGCGGACGCAACAGCTCGTCGCGTTCGATAAGCTTCAGCGGAATCTCACGGAACGTGGTCACCGTGATGAGGTAACAGATCACAAAGATAATTGTCACCAGACTAAACACAGTCGGTATGTTGCCACCCAGAAAGGTGCCAATCTGCGTTGTCTCCCAATCGATGCCGCCAATGCCGTAGCCAATGGTGCCACCAAATCCCGCGAATAGAGTAAACATAGTGAGAGCCTTGGACTGCTCCTCGGGCACACACATGTCCAGCAGATAGGTACGTGCCGGTGTCTGACAGGTGTCCGCATCGAAATCCAACAGAACCATGCCCAGAATGGTTAGAATCACAGCGTATTTGTAGTTGGCAGCCGTTGCTCCGGTCGTTGCTCCTGGCAGCTCCACTCCCCCCATCTGCGTTACATTGACCTGGCTGACATTTGTGTTTGTATAGTTATAGCCCACATCGCCAAGCCATATGCCCAAATCCTTGCCGTACGGCACCAATATCAGGCCACACAGTATGCCCAGCGATAGCAGCGAGATAATTGGTCGTCGTCTACCCCAACGCAATTTACAGCGATCACTGATGCTGCCCAGCAGCGGTGATACAAAGAATCCAATCAGTGGCGACAGTCCCCAGGCCATGGTCATGTGCTCGTGCTGGATGCCAATCTGTAGCAGAATTGGCGATACAAAACTCGTCTCGGCCGCATACGCAAACTCAATGGCCATTGCGATGGCGGAGAGACGAAAGAGCTCGAAGCGTGTCTTCCGGCGAAAGACATGGGAATAGTCCGCATCCTGTTCCCTTGCATGATTCTCTCGCTTCTTCAGCATATACTTGATCATCGGATTCTTTGCCGAGGACAGCTGAGCAGCCTGCGATGAATCGACGGTCACGCCCACCATGTTGTCTAGATATGATCAAACCAGCTGCTGCTGCTAAAAAGAAATAAAAAGAAGATCACATACAAGTTTATAATTCGCTGACTCTTGAGAGAATACTATAAACAGAACGATTCAAGACATTCGAAGACATTGAACTCAATCAATTTAATATGTGCATCGTCTCTGAAAATGAAAAATATAACTACTTTGACTCATACAATGATCTGTTATTAATTGAGCTGCCTCGAAATGGGCTATCAACTGCGATCCAATTCAATTACGACGACGAGCTGCTCACAGTGTTCCACAAACAAATTATCTACGACAACAACAACAACAACAATATTTCCAACACAAACATTGAATTATTAAATCAAATGCAAATGCGAAATTGAAATTGAAACGGTTTGCTTATCGGTCGGTAAGCTTCTTTGTTTTCAACGTAAGAAATTTAAATCTGAACTCGAACTCTGAAAAACATGAAAACAAGAACAAAGACAAAACAATCGAATCAAACAATTGGCACGACAATTGATTGTCGCAGAGCACAGAGCAAAATATAGAGCAATATTTATTTAACAATAGACTTCGAGAAGAGTCGAATTTTGCTGGCTGTTAGATGGGATTATATTAAATAATTAACATTGTTGCATTTTATACTAAACACTCTTGTTTGTAGACTAACAATTTTCTGTTGCATTTACTCGTATATTTGTTACCCTTGCAGAGGGTATTGTAATTTTGTCATGTAATGTAAATTTGCAATGTGTAACGCATGAATGGAGGCATCTCCGACCCTATAAAGTGTATCATGATTCTTGATCAGCATCAACAGCCGAGTTGATATAGCCATGTTCGTCTGTCTGTCTGTCTCTCCTTCTGTCCGTGTGTCTGTATTTCCGTCTACCTATCTGTCTATCCGACTGCCTGTCTGCCCGCCCGTCCTTCTGTCTGTCTGCCTGTCCTTCTGTCTGTCTGTCCGTCCGTCTGTCTGCCTGTCATTTCGTCTGTCTGTCTGTCCTTCTGTCTGTCTGTCCTTCTGTCCGTCTGTCCTTCTGTGTGTCTGTCTTTTTGTCCGTGTGTCTGTATTTCCGTCTACCTGTCTGTCTATCCGACTGTGTGTCTGTCTGTCCTTCTTTCTGCCTGTCTGCCCGCCCGTCCATCTGTCTGTCCGTCCGTCAATCTGTTTGTCTGCCTGTCCGTCTGTTTACCCGTCTGTCTGTCCTTCTGTCCGCCTGTCTGTCCTTCTGTCTGTCTGTCCATCTTTCTGCCTGTCTGTCCGTCCGTCCATCTGTTTGTCGGCCTGTCCTTCTGTCGGTTTGTCCTTCTGTCTGTTTGTCCGTCTCCCTGTCTGTCTATCCGACTGTCTGTCCGTCCATCTGTTTGTCTGCCTGTCCTTCTGTCTGTCTGTATTTCTGTCTGTTCGTCCGTCTGTCTGTCTGTCCGTCTCCCCGTCTGTCTATCCGACTGTCTGCCTGTCCGTCTGTTTACCCGTCTGTCTGTCTGTCCGTCCATCTGTCTGCATGTCCTTTCGTCTGTCTGTCCGTCTGTCTATCCGTCTGTCTGTCCGTCTATCCGTCTGCCTGCTGTCTCTATCTGTTTGTTTCTATGACAACTAGTCACTCAGTTTTAGAGCTATCTGAATGAAACTTGGCATAGATCTGTCGTTTTGCTGCAGGCAGTAAATATGTCGAAACCAGCCGGATCGAATCACTATATCATATAGCTGCCATAGAAACTATCGGTCGAAAATCATACTTTTGTATGGCAAACTTTTATGTTTTTCAACACACTTCAAAAAAAACTCACAGATTATGCATTTGGTCTTCTCTTATACATACTGACCAAATTTGATATAAATCGGAACCCAATATCATATAGCTGCCGAAGGAAAGATCGGTTTAAAAGTGTAATAGGGTATGAAATCTTTGGCATGCCAAAAATAACAAAGAAGACTGACTCAGGGCACCCTCTACTGTCACTGTCACTCCCGGCCCGGCTCTCCGGCTTGTTATGACTACATATTTCAACTGTATTTAGTTCTGCACCTCCTTCTAAAGTTTACATTAGAGTCAGCTATCACATAAATGTAATTGAAGCAAACATAAGGAAATCATTGTTGGCAATGACAAGTGTGTCAACACAATATCACAATATTCTGCCTAATGTTATCCCATAGATTGTTATCACTTATTTATTATTATTTAATTTCCACTACATACACATTTAAATTGTTTAAAAGCTGTCGCGTTAAATCTTTTGAACTACAAGTTAAACGTTGCGTGTTTAAGACTCAACTGGCAACTGTGTCTCAATTCGAGTTCACAGCTTGAGCATAGTATCAGCAACAGCAACAATAGCAATAAAAATGTTATTTATATATTAGTAATACAAAAAAAAGAGAATAAACCACTAATTTATATGCTCTCAACGACCTCTTATAGCTATTGTTGCCCGACACTTAACGCTAATTCAACTGATGTGGGTGGCTTTAGCTCGACATCTGACATCGACTTACATACTCACAAGTAGAAGAGATTCTTGTACTTAGATCAAAAAGAATTTAGCCAAGTCAAGAACGCTGTATTGGCCCTTGCCCCTGCCCTTGTAACTAGTATATGCGTTAACTGTTTTCTGCTGACTAGGTCAATAATTTGTTGCTACTTATAATTTATACACGACAACACAGATTTGTTAATATGCTAATCAAGCGTTTGCCACGATTAACATTAATTAGTTCGTTGTATTAAATTGATTTAATTAGTTAAAGTTTTTCAATATCGCAACTTTATAGATTTGCAGAGAATTTCATTTAAAAAAATCTCGATCTTCCTCAATATTCTAACTTATGTAAGTTTTTTATTAGTTTTAAATTAGCATAGAGTTTCACACGTATTTAATTTAATAATCCACTTAAATTTTAGCTGCTGCTGCTGCTGTTTGTGATTTAATTAAGATGCTCATTTGAGAACTCTTTAAATTATGCATTAAACGTGATACTTTTTATATGAGACTGGGAATTTAATTGCTGGATTGTTCCGTTCCAGACAGGATGTGTGCAATGAACTAAGTATGGGTATAATTTCTAATACTAATTATGGCAAAATAATAATAATAATGTAACTTAAGCACGACGGTCATTAACATTATTAGCTGTCATTAACTCACCTTTAAAACACACCGAACTTTACACTTTATAGAGTTTTCTTTATTTTACTTTTATTTGTTGTTGTTGCTGCGATTTTTCAATTATTTTATTTATACTTTATTTATATTCTTTTTGCTTTTATTTTTTTCTTTAATTATCAACTGATTTTACTCACTTTCCGAATTGTTTTTCTTTAGCGTCAATTGTAAATTGCAATTCGTTAAAGTTTTTCGTTTGCACAAATTGTTAAACATAAAATAGATTTCGATTTTCTTGAACTTTAATTGTTTTTGCTTTTGTTGCTTGGTACGGGCGTGGGCGTGGCACTTTCGATTGGTGGGCGGCGGCAGGGAATTCACTCTCATAACTTTACCCATGCAGTTGAAATTTTCAAAGTATTAATGTTCTTTTGATTTGCTTTTGCTTTTGTTTTTGCTTTTAAACTTCAGTTTAGTTCACAATCGATTCGATAATAGATTTTTGTTTTGTTTTTTACTTTTTTCTTTATTTTCACAGATTTATTATTTGATTTTTTTGTTGTGTGTTAAAGTGTTGACATTGCCGCTAGTCGAACACTACGACAATTTTGTACTCCGTTGGCCTGAACGCTGGGAAATTTTTGGCAAGACATGAAAATTGCTTTCGTTTGACAATTTGCGTAAATCGTATAAAAAAACCGGAGACAACAATAACAATAAAGAAAATATCTAAAAAAATTTTCTATGTTTGCGTCTTTTTTTCTTTGGCTATTTTTGGCTTCCTGTTTTTTGTTTTTGGCCTGTCGAATTTACATTTGCGATCTTGGGCCGATGATGTTGATGATGATCTCTTTGTGCCTTCCGACTCTATGACTGAAGCAGCAACTGCTAGACGCACGTATTTATACATAGCATGCAACATACGCACTCTCAATTTCGCAGTCTACACTGAGAGAAGCGGAAGTGTACAAAACTATTATCGAAATAGGCTAAAGTTGTTGGGATTTTGGCTGAAATTCGACTTTTAGCTCAGTGTAATTATTGCCAATTCTCTCATGTCGCTCTCTCTCTCTGTCTCTCCCTCTCTCACTCTGTCTCCCTCTCTCACTCTGTCTCTTTCTCTATCACTCTTACTCTCGCTCTTCAGTTATCTCTTCACGTTGCGCTCGCCGCTCTCCGATCACCGCCCTCATCGCTTTATCTACAGGGTGGCTTTCATTTCTCTGTGTTGTGTTGATGTGTTTTGTTGGTTTTCTTTTGCTTAATTGCCATTTGAATACCCTGTGCGTATGAAATGAATAAAATGGGTATATTAATGTTGCCTATGCATATGCAACTTTTGAGCATATATCGAGCCCTTCCCGCGAAAATAACGTAAGCGCCAATAATGAAATTTTACAGGAGAAGGATTTTTATAGTTTACATTAACTTTGATTGGCGGCATGGTGGATATCTCAGTTATTATACTGAATTGGCTTTTGAAATTTTTACTATAGATGCCTTTGGTAAAATTCAACATAATTGCATTAAAAACCAGTCGGCAATTTTAAGATAAACTTGATCTGCTTAGCCCATAGACGAACCACTATACCAAATTTGGTGACTCTAGCTCTTATAGTCTCTGAGATCTAGGCGCTCATACAGACAGACGGACAGATGGACGGTCGGACAGACGGACAGACGGACATGACTATATCGACTCGGCTGGTGATGCTGATCAAGAATATATATACTTTATGGAGTCTGCCGGACTTCCTTCGACCTGTTACTCACATTTTTTTTGACAAACTTAATAGACCCTTTTTACTTTTTTAAAGTAAAGGGTCAAAAAAAATTCGACAAAATTTAGCTTACGTTATTTTCGCGGGAAGGGCTCGATATGTTTATAACTATACTAACTGTACTATAATAACTATAATATAATAATTATATATTAATAATTATATATTTAAAGTTGTGGTATGTATGTGACTCAAGGAGCAGAATGACTAACGATCATATAAAAGAGCGCGATTTTCTAAAATCATTGAAAACTGAGCTATGGGATATAAAGACCTGGGGCGTTTATTTGTTTGTATCGAAAAGTTGTCTTACTTAACGAACCTTATTTGAATTTGTACCCAGATATTATTAATATCGATATTTTTTTGGTGATAATATTAATAATAAAATGATATTTTTTCATATCGAAATATAGTCGATATATGTAGAAATTTTTAAAAATATCAACATCCCTATTTACGGCTGATATCGACTGACTACAGCTGCTTTTCTCCGACTGTTCACCTCGACTGATTCCGACAGTTCACTCCGACTGATTCCGACTGCTAATATCGATAACGTTCCTGGTATCGATATTCCTTAGATGTTAATACTGATTGTTGCTGCTTCACTTTGTATCCTATGTATCTAATTAAAATTATGGCATAAGTATTGTCATAGCATAGTAAATATATATTTAATTAATATTTATTGATATACAAGTATTCTAACTTTCATTATAGGGTATTTTCTCGTCTGTTTACCTCTATTAAGCAATTTTCTGCCTGTTTTGTTTGCAAGTTGTAATGTGTTTAGCATCAGCATTTTTATTTTAAAGCAATCATAAAGACGCTTGCAATAAATTTAGAGCATTTGATAAGCCTTTGTATCAACTGAGCATTGTTTAAATATGTATTCAGATATCGCGAATGTTGTTATTGTTTTATTTTTCTTCTTTGCTATTCTATGGAACAGACAGAAAACGGGTTTTGTCTGGAGCATCGAAGGAGGCAATGACAAGTTTTTATGCTGTGGCCAGAGTCGAGTGGAAATACTATACTGGTCAAAAGCATAAACATATTCCACATAACTATCAATTTGTTCGGAATCAGTTATTATGGCAGAAAACTTCGCTTGGGAAATTCCATTCCTTAATATTTACTTATATGTTTATACAAAGTATCTAAAGTATTAGGGCTGAGAGTTATTTTGAGTGCACTCGACAGTTGAGTTGATAAATAAATAAATAGATAAATGGCAAGTACAATACAATACGCCTAAGTGTTAATGAAGTTCTAATTATTGTTTATCTTTCGCATTTATCTGACATTGAAGTGGCGTATGTCATGCTATAAATTTCCATTTTCAATCAGAGTTTACAGTTTTTGCGAGCTGCATTCAAATAAGAAATCTTAAGAGTTTGCCAAAGAAATTTATACATTCTATTTATTATTTATTTAAGTATTTCTTTGCAGATTAAAAGTTCTGATTTCCATAAACATTGGCGAAATTTAATTTCGCTTATCTCTCTTTTTAAATTATTTTCACTTTCAGCATGTGCTTAAATTTTGAAATTTTGCCAACTGACAGATTTGAATAGATTCTACTTAAAACTAAATAACTACTAGAATTTGTTTAAATGATTAGCGTTAACCAGCTGTTGATTATCCGTATTTGCTGTTAATATCAGCACAAATTTGTGACTTTTGGCATACGAGTTGAATATAAATCGAGCGTGTGTTTTGTGGTGGTGTTGGTGAATAATAATAATAAAAATTATGTAAAACTCTGCGGTCGAATCTCAAGCCCACAACGATATGTGCCAAGTCATTGACTTGTCTCTAGGCATGATGACGATGACGACAACAACGTTCACTCTTCACTCTTGCTCTCGTTGGGCCTGTCTTGTAGCTGTGTGGTCATGGATGCTTGGTGTGTGTGTGTGTGTGTGTGTGTGTGTGTGAGACTCCGTAAACCGGTAAGCGAATAATATTAAATAGAGATTTTTTAACGTTCAATTTGCTACGACTGCATAGTCAGCGTTGACATCCTTATCAATGCAAACATTCGCAAAAATATACATTCAGACTAAGTCTATCTATCGTAAGGCATAAGCATGCGGTTATCTTACAGCTCCGAAGGCTGATAAGCCACTTTTTTGTTTGCTTATCTATATAAATCTCAGCAGTTTGTTTACCTACTGTTAAATATAAATCGAGTTACTGATATCCCATAGAGCTGGTTACTTGATAAGCCGAAATAAACTGGCATCATAAGTGCATTCAATTTAATTAAAATTAAATAAAGCGGTTTATTTATAGTTGCCATAAATAGCTTACTGATTGTATAGCAACAGCTGATGTGCTGCATAGCAGCGAGCTTTGAATTGTGTTGCTAATTTTCTTACAGCAGCCGAAAAGTATGCAGCATTTATTTCATTGATTGAGCTGCTGTGTACCAAGAGATCATGTTAATAATATATGCTAGAATGTGCTAGAATATTACAAGTTTTCTCTAATAAGTATGTGGAGAATTACTTTTAAAAAATTTCAGTTATTTAAAACTTAAAATAAGTTTGCTCCCGTCAGTGCCTCAACTTAGCATAGACATTTATTTGGGTTTCAATCTGTTTCGGAAGTCTTCACACACTTTGCACATTGTTTTATTTGGCAATGCTCTTGTTGCTCTTGTTGTTGTTGTTGTTGTTGTTGTGGGCGCTGTTGCTTTTACTATTTTGCTGTCCATCCTGGCATCTTCATTTTGCAGTTTTGTTTGCGGCAGTTGAAAATTAATATGTCGGCTCTCTGGACCTGCAATGTCTTAATTAAAAGTTGTTTTTGGCATGCGCTTTGGCAGCCGGAATGCCGTCTGCTCTTCCGACTCAGTCTAAATGCGGATGAGCTGTGCATAGTACAACAAATTGTGTGTGTGTGTGTGTGTGTGTGTTTTGTTGAGGAGCAAACAGACAATTGTCAGGCACAGGCAGCATAGTTGACATTTAATTTGTTGCCGCAATCGTGGGGCAAAATTACGCATACGCGGTGTGTTTCAGTCAAAAAAGCAAAAAACTACACATGCCTAAGTTCTGCAAATATTACTCTTTTTATCATCTTTTTTCCCTGACATTTGCACTATTTGAGCGATTCATCAGCAGAATTTGTTTGCATTGTGTTTATGGTAAAGTTCTAACTGTCGTTGTCGTTGTTTGCTGCTGCTGTTGGTAATGACTTTTGACAAGCATGTGGCGCGGCTATTAAAGGTGCTAAAACTGCGACTGACGACTTGATATGTTCGCTCTGCAAAACTAAAAAACAAAAGACAATGGCCAATAATAAAAAAAGAAAAAATAAGACTGCGTTTCAAGTCAAAAACTCGTTGCCGTCAGCTGCAAAATGCTTCCTTTATTGTAATCTGCATTTAAGTGGCTTTCTTTTGTGCTGACATTCCTGCATCTCTGTGTGTGTGTGTGTTACACTTTTTTCTATCGCCTTTTTGCACCTTTCAATTTGCCGGGTAACTGCCGCTCGTTTGAAATGTTAATATGCAACTTTGATGCGATTGCCGTTGCCGGCAATTGCCAGACAATTTCATTTTCGTTATGCTTAAAGGACGAGATAAGAACGGTGAAAACCAATGCTAACGCTAACTTTATCTAGATAAAGGGTAAAGGCAATTTTAAAGAGCAAGTTCTGAACTGCATTTAATAGCCAATAAGTTATATAATATAAGAATAATAGGCTAATAGCTTATAGCTAACAGTTTATGTCAGCAGTCTGCAATTATTGCTAGAAAATTAATAATTGAAATTGTTATTATGATGTTTAATTAGATTGTGATTTACAAACGATATATGTATTGTATATCGTTTGTTTATTAATTAAAACATGTATCATAAAATTATGCAACAAAGGGGCTGATCTTAGAAGTCAGAACAAGTGTCACCACAATATAAACAATAATAACAAGCCGAACAGTCGGGACCCAAACCGTAAAATACCCTGTGGCTCTACAGGGACCCTATCAAATTCACTCTCGATGTAATTCTCTTGTAACTCGTATCAATTTGTGGGCGAAGGGGGCGTGGCATCGTAATGAAATTTTCTGGACACATCAACCACAAGATACTTATCATGTGTGCCAAATCTCAAGTCTCTAGCTGTAAAATTGCTCTTGCTATGAGTTTTTACTTGATTTGTGGGCGAAGGGGGCGTGGCATCCAAAAAAAGAGATAAACATGATCTGCCTGCAAATATTACTAGTGCTAGGAGGCCAAGTTCAAGCTTCTAGCTCTCACCATCTTTGAGATTCTCTCGTTTATACAGATGGACAGACGGACAGACGGGCAGGCGGACAGACAGACATAGCCATATTGCTGCTGATCAAGAATATATATACTTTATGGGGTCGCCCACGCTTTCTTCTGTCTGTTACATTCTTTTAATATAATATACAGGGTATAAAAAGGTAGAGCATATTTAACCCGCTTGCTGGGTATCTTTTGGACTTAGCAGCTTCGAATAGAGCATTCCTGGTGATCGGCTGTGACTCTTATGAGCTGTAAAGTCAATTCAGGACGCCGTTCAATGCTCGTTCGTCGAACAAATTGATTGCCACGTCGACGCGTCCGAAATTTGGCGTACAATTTTCATACAATGTGCGCCAGTCCCAAATCTTTTTTTTTTTCCTATATTTTTATTTCTTTATGCAGTGCATGCAAATGGGGTAAACGTAAAAATTTGCATGCAAACTGCTGCAGTTACTAGCCTCCTGCTGCTGCTGTTGCCCCAATCGCTGGCACGACCTCTTTCCACGACCAGGGCAATTCAAGTGCAAATATGGTGGCATGCCACACTTGAGTATCAAGTTCTGTGCGCATGAAACGCAATTGTTGTGAATTGGCCAGCACTGGAACTGGGCAGAGCCAACAGCTACCGCAGCCAACGCCAACAGCAAATATCAATTGGCATTGGCCTGCTGCACATACGTCTACGTATACAGATACATATATATATATATAGATAGATATATAGATAGATAGATATACGAATGTGTGTGTGTGTATTTATACTAACGAGCTTGGCAACCAAAATGTGTAGATCAAACAGTTGCCAGCCTGATTGTTGGCCGGCATTTAAAATACTATTTTTAACTATCCAAAGCATACTAGTCCGATTAAGTTTTTAATCTCTTTACGTGCAGATAGTGTTTATTGCCTTTTGTGTCTGTCTATCAAAGCTCATTTGGTTTGTCAGCAGATTGTACAATAAAAATGTCATAAAGATTGCAATGTTCGGGTTCAGTTAAATTAAGCTGCAATAATGGGCTTAAATAAACATTGTGCAGAGTATATTGAAGGTGCACAGCAACAATTCAATTAAAAATTCGACTCAGAGCATCCTTAAAGTTGTGCTTAAGTCAAGTTTTGTTGAGGTTAATATAATAACTTGCAATCATTATATTTCTTTCGTTTCACGTTCCCTTTTAGTGAGTATAATTAAGTATTTGGTCTACTTAGTGTTCTTGCAAGTGCATGTATGTTTCGTCTAAACAAAACTACTTTTCCTTGCTGCTTGTCCTGCAGTTGGTTTTCTGTCAGACGACATCTGCTTTGTTCAACCTTTTGTGTGCCTGTTATTGTTTGTGACAGTAGACAGTGAAGTCAAAAGCCAAGGCTTAGCCGCAGTGGAAATAATAGGTGCAGCTGCAACAAAGCCATCAAGAGTGATAAGTTTACTGACTAAATGCAGCAACAACAACAACGTCAGCAGCTAAGAACTGTAAACTGTGTGTGGTAACAGCTGGAACTACGCTCTGTATGCAGTTGCAAGCAAGTCCATGGCCAGGTCACAAAACGTTGATTGGCCTGTGCCGGAAAAAGAAGTTATAACCATTAAGGCGGAAACGGATGTGGCACAGACGTTTCCGTTGCTGTCAACTCCCTCTCTCTCTCTCTCTCTCTCTCTCTTCTCATTCACATGCAATTCACACTCGCTGGCAAATAAAAAAAAGCGTTGCATACTTTTCAGCTGAAGCATTTTGCATTGCAATGCGCATCGAGTCGAGCTTGAATCGCAGCTGAATGAATGAAGTGTGGCAACTGCTGAGGAGCTCAGCGTTTAGCGGTTTAGTTCTGCGGCTTGTGTTTGTGTATGCAACGAGCTGAGAGTTGCATTTGTTCCACTTGCCTAGCCTTTTAATTGAATATGTTGTTGTACTCGTACGCTTATAAGCTTATGTGGTTTTCTTACAACTTTGTTGCTTGCCAATTAGCAGCTGGGTAATAAAAATACTTACAATATATGCTTGCATTTCCAGCGAGTGCTGCTTGCCTTGGTTGCCTTGGATTTTCCAGCTGCCAAAATTTCGTTAAGATCTTGGGCGGGGCGGTAGTAATGTTATTTATAAATGGAAAATCTAATAAAGTTATTTTGTTATTATAAATTATAAATAATAAATGAAATGGGAATATGTTAGTGACAAATCTAGTTTAAATTAACTCTTACTAAATGTTTATAATAACAAACCAGTCGGAAAGGCTACAGTCGATGCCCATTACTTATTCTTCAACAAAGGAAATAATAGTATAAACCTAAATAAATTTGTAAATAATAGATACAATTGAAAAACTATGATAATCTTAAAAAAAAGTGTGAGTTTCCTTACTGAACTGCTATTCATAATCTAGTTCCCTTGCCTCAAGTTGCTGCCTGCTTTCAAACTTTGTATATTTGAATATTTATTTGTTTCAAAATCTCCGTTGTTCGTTGTCCGATTGCTATGAAATTTTCAGTACGCATCGCAATTAAACTAAACTTTATTTATGCCGAATTTGAAACTTGTATCTCTAAAATTACTAGTGTTATTCGGGTTTTCCCAAATTAATGGGGCGTAAGGGGGCGTGACAAAATTCCAAAACAAACTTGACCTTTGTGGAGACATCAGATGTATTGTCACCAAATTTGGTTACTCTAGCTCTTATAGTCTCTGAGATCTATGTGTTTATACAGCAGTTCAGACGGACAGACAGACGGACAGACGGACAGACAGACATGGCTATATCGACTCGGCTGTTGATGCTGATCAAGAATATATGTATATACTTTATGGGGTCTGCATGACTTACTTAAACCTGTTACGCACACTTTCTTTTGACAAACTTAATAGAGCCTTATATTTTTTAAAAACAAAGCGTTGAATTAAATATAGTTGAATACATTTTAAAATGCCATAAAATTTGTAAATTATACTGTTGAAAGAGCTCTTTAATAATGTTGCATAGTATTCTGTATTTCATTTTCTGCCAAAAGCGTTGCATGTTGCAAGTTTGACTTGCGCCTGGTTGACATAGACTATGTATATATGTGTGCGAATTGGGGAGGATGGGTGCGCAAAAGTTTTGTTCCGTTGCCGAAGGCAGCAGACTCAAACACACACATAGAGGGAGGGACAAAGAGAGAGAGAGAGAGAGAGAGAGAGAAAGGGAGAGAGGCAGCGCCTATGAAAACTAATAAAGCGTGCAACGTGCTTATTTGAAAACATTGACAGCCCAGGCAGGGCAGGGCAGGTAATGCCACAGAGGGGCCCCGAGGCACAACAACTTTGGCAAGACATTAAAATAACTGAGGGAGGGGAATGGAAACAGGGTTACGCTTTTGTTCCCCAAAGGGGGGGAGGGGGGGGGGGTAAAGTTAACAAACTTTTGCTATACTCTATAAAGAGCAGCCTTAGAGGATATCTAACTGTTGGGCGTATGTTACATTGAATATTCTTTTTTTTTTGCCGCTTTGCTTAAAATTGCAACAATCAACATAAAATTGCTTTCATTGGCAGACAAATTAGATCGCAGACGCTGCAGCTGCAACTGAATCGAGTTGCCGGCAAAGTTCTCATCTCTCCCCTCTTTTTGGCTGTATCTCTATGCCCAGCCCAAGTTTATTTCTCTTTTTTTTTTGCCTTTATTATTTTGGCAGTTGCTGCTGGAATTTATGGACTGAGCAAACTGTTGCCAAAAAGCGACATTTATGCCGTTTGAGATAATTGCATTTTATTGCCTTTTATACACTGCGCGACGATGACGACGACGACGCTGACGATGATGATGATGATGATGATGGTGATGATGATGGTGAGTAGAAGGATGAGCAGGACTAACGCTAGAATGTATTCGTATTCGTAGTCTAGAATCAGGACAAGCATCTACTACTACTACTACTACTACTATTACTACTATTACTACTACTTCTACTACTACTATTACTACTATTACTACTACTTCTACTACTACTACTACTACTATTACTACTACTTCTACTACTACTACTACTACTACTACTACTACTACTACTACTACTACTACTTCTACTACTACTACTACTACTACTACTACTACTACTACTACTACTACTTCTACTACTACTACTACTACTACTACTACTACTACTACTACTACTACTACTTCTACTACTACTACTACTACTACTACTACTACTACTACTACTACTACTACTACTTCTACTACTACTACTACTACTACTACTACTACTACTTCTACTACTACTACTACTACTACTACTACTACTACTACTACTACTACTACTTCTACTACTACTACTACTACTACTACTACTACTACTACTACTACTACTACTACTACTACTACTACTACTACTACTACTACTACTACTACTACTACTACTACTACTACTACTACTACTACTACTACTACTACTACTACTACTACTACTACTACTACTTCTACTACTACTACTACTACTACTACTACTACTACTACTACTACTACTACTACTACTACTACTACTACTTCTACTACTACTACTACTACTACTACTACTACTACTTCTACTACTACTACTACTACTACTACTACTACTACTACTACTACTACTACTACAGTTAATGTGCTTAAAGTGCAGCAGACGCTTGTTTAAAATTTAATGTGTCGTACTCGTATTTCTGCTTGCGCTTTTATGGCCACTAAACTCCACCAAGGAGGGGCGTGAAATTGTTTAAACTTCTGCGACGGCCCTATAGACGGCAAACCAGAGCCGAAAAACTTCTCTGGCAAGTTGTGAGGTGAAAGCAGCCGACAAAGTTGCCACTGGACAAGGCAACGGCAACAGGAGCTGCAACAGAGTCCTAGTAGTAAATGTATACTCACTTTATGTTGATTGTATATAATGTTTAGGCAAACTTGGTCTCTTGGCTATCGTTAGTAAAAAAATATCTCTGCCTTTGTTATGAATATATTATTTTAATGCTAGGTCTTTTCTAAGCCCAATTGTTGATAGCAAATCCAATCTAACTAATTAAATCTAGTAGTGTTTTTGATAGCAAATCATTATAATATTTAATTAATATAAATTTGAATTCGAAAATATATTCAATTAATTATGGGAATTAGCTCAGTCAGCAATGGTGTGCTTTTAACATATTTATCACATTATTAATATCTGTATGCATTAATCATGCAACAGACTCAAGTCCCCATTCATTGTTGCCAGACAATATTTTGGAGATTATGTTTGATGATGCAAATGCCAGCAGTTGGTAGAGTAGGTAGAAGTTATCATATACTATATATAAATGCCATAATTAGTCAGAAAATGCACTGGGGCCCAACAGATATCAGTTTGGCCAGACAGGACAAAGACAAAGACATGTACACACAAATAGACAGATTGCCAGACAGATTTCAATTGAACCAAATGCACTCAAGTTGCGGCTGTTTGTCTCAAGACATTGTCGAGCAGCTCTGGTCATGTCCTGACAGCAGGACAAGTCATATTGTCGCATTAGTGAGTATCTTGGCCATGTCTCAGACTCTCAGTCAGCTTTGAATTAATAACGAATTTGAAACTTAGACAGGCACAAAACAGGTCGCACATTTGGTTTAGATAATTGCATATTACAGATTAAGACATTCTACATACTACATACAAACATACATTCTCATTCTCATTTAAGGCCAAAATATAATTTTATAACCTACAAGTGACGCTTTGTTGCCACCACACCAGCTAATGAGTTGGCAATTGTCTGTGGCACGTGCATGTGGTGCCATAAAATTTTTTCTTTGTGCCATTTCTAATTAGCTGCAGTCACTTGCAATCTTTAAGGCAGCGGATTTGTGCTACGTGACACAAAAGACTTGCCACAAACTCAGCGTGTATTGCCTTTGATTACGAAAATGCGAAAATGCGAAAATGCCTTTTGCTAATTTCAAAGAAAAACCTAAAATTCAAATTGCATGTGTAGAAAACTCTAATAAGTTTTGTGCAGTTCAAGGAAGTCCTAATAAGCAGTTAGAGCTCTAATTATAATATAGTTTTCTTTATGAAAAATATCGTGTGTACTCAGTAATGTATTTTAAGACCCTTTACTTTAATAAAAAAGTATAAGAGTCTATGAAGTTTGACAAAGAAAATGATCAGCATCAACAGGCGAGTCATGTCTGTCTGTCCGTCCGTCTGTCTGTCCGTCTGTCCTGCTGTATAAACACCTAGATCTCAGAGACTATAAGAGCTAAAGTAACCAAAGTTGGTGACAATACTCCAGAGGCATTGACAAAGGTTAAACAGGTTTTAAAATTTTGCCACGCCCCCTTCCGCCCGCAGTTATCGGTAAAAAGCCAATAACACGAGTAATTGCAAAGATACAAATTCTAAACTCGGCATACATAAAGTTTAGTTTAATTGCGTTGTGCACTGAAAATTTCAGCGCAATCGGACAATAAGTACCGGAGATATAAAGTAAATAAGTTTATGAATATACAAAGGTTGCAGGCAGGCTGCAACATGAGGCAAGGAAACTGGTAATTTGCCAGATAATCGACTATGGCTGCATTGGCGCAATGATAGGAGAGTTTCAAACTCTTGCGGTGTGGCTCTGGAGTTCGAAACCTACCAAATTTATTTAGGTTTATACCATAATTTCCTTTTTGAGGAATAAGTAAAGAGTATCTCATAGTCGACTTCGACTGTAGCATTTTCCGACTGATTACTAAATAAAAACAACCTTCAACTTTAATTATAAACATATTTATTGTGTTTTCATTTTTTGTCTGCCATTTGATTGAGTTGGAAATGAAGTCAAAACAAATTGAAATTTAAAGAATTAGGGATCAAAAGTCTGCGCTTGGCACTTGAGACACGTGGTGTCCTTTGGTCTCCGTTTAGAACACTGTATTGTCATAGGAACATAGGTGGCCACAAGGACAGCACAGAAAACACAGATTTTCTACGCCTTTGGTGAACTGAAAAAGAAGCTGAGCACCTTCAAGTAGCGTCAGAGCTTAAATTCTATGCTCAGGTGTCGGGAGGGAAGGAAGGAAGGGGGAGGCGGTTGGTCGTTTAACAATACCCAGTGAAGTCCTTTGTACCGTTGCCATTGTGTATATTTCATTCCATTTTATTTGCACTGACCAAAGCCAAGGTACTTTTATGTGCCGTGCGATAATTATCAAACAATAAAAACAATAAACTGCGATGACACCATAAAAGAGCAAAAGGAGCTCCGAAGTATCCCCTACCCAAGGCTGTCAAGGTGCGCCAAAGTTTTATCTCTTGCGTTACGTTGCGTTGCGCTTTCTTTTTTCATTTTTTCTTGTATGCTTATAAGGGTTGTCGTTGAAAGCTGTGACCAGCAGAAGCAGCAGCAGAAGCAGCAGCAGCAGCAGCAGGACAACATCAAAAGGAGGCAAAAGAAGGCCAGGACCTGTAGCAGTGACTGAACAAAAGTCTCGCCAAGTGCACTTTGTAAGTAGAAGGAGCGCAGCTGTAAAAAAAGCGGCAACATAAAAGAAAAGAGGATGAAAAAAGATGTGGAAAGTGGAAAGAGGAACGAGGAACGAGGAAAAGTGGTAAATGCAAAAAGGGTTGACTGAGCGATAAGCTGAATTTATTTGTCTGCGGGTATTGACAAGCGCAGACATCCTGGCAGCCATATCCTGCCAGTTCAGGCTGGCAAAACTCAACCGACTTGCTGTCAAACTGCTGGTAATGGCATTGAAAGACAGACATCAGACTATTGGCCACTGATTAGCGCCCATCCTCCCGCCCCCACCCGAAAACAGTAGCATCACTTAAAATTCTAACAGCACATCGATAATTTATTATGCAACTCTGTGTTGGCGTACGAATAAATGAATGAATGAATGAGTGAATGAATGAATGAATGAATGAACCTTTCGCCTAAGCATTTCGTGCCAATAAAAGATTTACGCTGCCTGAATTTGAAATGCCAAAACAGTGCGGCATTCAATACACCTGGGAATTTTGTTAATTACGCCGAATAAATGCAGGAAACGCTGAATAGCCCACCAGGGGGGAGGGGGTGGGTTCAAGCTTGTCTATCGCCTGATAGTAGGCAAACACTGCTCATAACTCAAATTGAAAACGGGCTCAAAGAGCTCAAAGAAGTATCAGAAATGTTGGGCGGGCGAGAGAGCTGATAAAAATGCTTCAAAAATCATAAGAATTTTTATGATCAACAAAAATGAAATAAAAATAATACATAAAAATACCCAAAGCGCAATATTCGAATTGAATCCAATTTTAATCATAGTATTCTTTAATTTACCTTCGAAACGTAAGTATAATTAAAAGGAAAACACTTAACACTTTAACATATTATACCTTTTTAGACCCTTTACTATAAAAAAGTATAAGGGTCTATTAAGTTTGTTAAAAAAGAAATGTGCGTAACAGGTCAAAGGAAGTCTGACAGACCCCATAAAGTATATAGATTCTTAGCCAGCATCAACAAACGAGTCATGTCCGTCTGTCTGTCCGGCCGTCTGTCCGCCTGTCCTGCTGTATGAACAGCTAGATCTCAGAGACTATAAGCGCTAGAATAA
Source organism: Drosophila histrio (assembly GCA_958299025.2). NCBI lineage: Eukaryota > Metazoa > Arthropoda > Insecta > Diptera > Drosophilidae > Drosophila > Drosophila histrio. The sequence continues at coordinate 2,760,854 of OY729166.1, read as the reverse complement.
CCAAATTTGGTGACAATACTCCAGAGGCATCGACAAAGGTTAAACTTGTTTTAAAATTTCGCCACGCCCCCTGCCGCCACCAAAAATCGTAAGAAACCGAATAACACGACTAATTTAAAAGATACAATATCCAAATTTGGTATACATAAAGTTTAATGTCCTTTCGATGTTTGCTGAAAATTTCATCACAATCGGACAATAAACATAGGAGATTTGTAGCAAAATACATTTTCGAATATACAAATGTTGGAGGCAGCAACTTGAGGCAAGGAAACTGTTAATTTGCCAGAAATTCGACTCTGGCTGCATTGGCGCAATGGTTAGAGAGTTTCGAACTCTTGCGGTGTGGATCTGGAGTTCGAAACCTACCAAATTCACACTTTTCTTTAGGTTATCATGCTTTTTAAAATGTATTTAGGTTTATACAGAATAAGTAAAGCGTTTCTCATAGTCGACTTCGACTGTAGCATGTCCCACTGTAGTTAATACTAAGAAATCAATAATCCAGAACATGGCTTTAATTGAACTCATTGCCTATTATTGTTGGTCATGCGGCATTTATTTAATTGTGTATTTAATTTCATAAGCATACTCCAATTATTATCTCCTTGACTTGATAATTATGAAATATTTGAAAATTCCTTTTGTACATTATTAAAAAATTCTTTTGCTGTTATCGGCACCTCATGATCCACTTGCAATGCCTCAAGCCCCAAAAGAAAGTAAGCCCCCCACATACACACACATACAGAAATCAATCAGGCGGCACAATACGGGCAGGGCCGGAGCGATAAGTCCTCCCCCCCCCACCGCACCGTTCCTCTACCTACCAGCGTCCCTTTTTCTTCCAAAATGACTCGGCGAATCGGTGTCTAATGGTGCGTGAAACGTGAAACACTTTAGCCAACGGGGGCAATGGCTTTTTAAACTAAGAAGCTTGGCAAAACTCACATGTAAATGGTTGGGGACATAAACTGAAGCTGGAGCTGGAGCTGGAGCTGGAGCTGGATGCTTGGAGCATAAGCCAAATACTTCTGCTTTCAATGACTAACCCTTGAATTATGCATTTTAATTTTGGGCCGACACGTCAAAGCGAACGGCGTGGCACATTTATTACCGGCTACTTGGCTATTTTCAACACTTTAATTTAAGTTTAGCGCAGTGCATTTCCTTGGCCATTTCTTGGCCTGCCTTGCGTGCCAGCCAAACTCGTACAATGGCGCCCAAGATGGCCGACCAGCTGCCAGAGTCTCTGTGTGTGTGAGTGAGTGTGAGAAAGAGAGAGGGTGTGCGTGTGTGTGTGTGTGTGTGTGTGCGGCTACGGACGTAATGGACATGTTAGAAGATTGTGAAAATGATATATGACTTTTTCATTTCCTTAATAAAATTAACTTTGCCTTTGGCTCGTTTGCCGCTTGCCACATGCCACTCGCCGCCACTTGCCACTTGCCACTTGCCCCTTGCCGTTGTTGCCGCCTGTCTTTACATAATGTGCGCCAAATTGCGTTGATTTTTGATGTGTTAACAATTCATTTTAGCTCATTAGTCAGCAGGTCAGCATGCTGCCCGTCTATATATCATTATCTCGATCGCACATGTATCCCACGAATGCTTAAATCAAGCCACGTTCTTAAAGCTGTCTATGCAGGAAATTGGCGAAAATAGTGAAAATGAATAATCAATTGAGTCGGCCAAGCAGTGTTGCCAACTCTAAAGCTAAATCAGCAGCTAGAAATCGCTAAAAACAAATTCAAGAAAGCCATATTTAAAGCTAGTTATGATTTAATATTGTTTTTATACCCTGTGGGGGTGTAACAGGCAGAAGGAAGTGTTGATGACCCCATAAAGTATATATAATCTTGATAAGCATCAATATAGCCATGTCTGTCTGTCCGCCTGCCCGTCTGTCTGTCCGTCTCTCCATATGAACGCAAGGATCTCAGAGATGGTAAGAGCTAGAAGCTTGAACTTGGTCTCCCAGTGCTGGTAATATTTGCAGGCAGTTGAAGTTTATTCCCCTTCGTCAATGGGTCAATGGAAAGCCCATCCTTAAGTATGGGATCTCGCATATAGTTATCTTGACGTTTTTGCTTATATACAACTTTTAGGCATTTCTTTCTGAGAACAAAGTAAGGTATATGAATAATATAATGATAATATTTATGTACATATAAAGATGATGAAATATCGATGGCAATAACTGCTGCAAACTATCGATGAAAAGTAATGAAATGCTATAGAGTTAAAAGATGTTGCCAGAGTTTTGTGAAGCATAAAATAAAGCCATTTTATTTTTCAATATAGCTAGAATTCCCGCTAGCCGATACTACAAAATATTACCCACCAGAACTGGCTGAAATAGCTGAATTTGCAAAACAGCTGCCAAGTTGTCGATGTTGCTTTCTTTTACAATATTTATTAATTTACACAATGCACTTGAAACCAAGAATTGAATACAAAAGGGGAACGGCGTGTAGAATTGTGAGTTTGACACACTGTGCGTGAGGACATAAAAAAAGCAGTCATTTATTTAATTGAAAATTGTCTTTTGCTGTCAGCAGCAGCAGCAGTGGCAGTGGCAGCAATAGAAGCTGCACTGTAACCCTGGCAGCAAATACTGAAGTGGCAAGCAGGCCGCCTGGAGATGGAGTTGGAGTTGGAGCTGTTGCTATTGCTTTGACTCGGGGCTGGGGCTGGGGCACTTGAGCTGCATTTTTCAGCCCCGTTGCCGGCAAATGAAGTTGAGTGTGGCAAGGATGTCTTGACAGAACTGCAGCTATTAGTTGTTTATATGCATGTGGCAAGAACAGACGGGCGAGTGGCCAGACCGACAACAGGCGGGAGACGTTCGAGGTGAGCTCTGCACGTGGCTGGTTTATTATGCCCGGAAGTAATCATAAATTCCGCACACATACACACACACTATGTCAGTCAGTCAGTCACTCAGTCAGCTGGGTGGGAAGTTGGTGAGTGAGCTGACAGCATAGTTACCTTTTATGCACGGCTGTGACAGTGCGTGGGCGCATCGTGTTCCTAATTTATGGCCAGGGAATTGAAAGTGATAGAGCTGAAAGCAACAGACACCGGGCAAACGAGCGGACAGACAGACGGACGGACGGACGGGCGGGGTGTCCGGCTTTATATGGCAAGTATATATCCTGGACAAGCATTCAGTTGCAGAAAGTGCGCAACTTGACAGCCGAAGACAGTAACAAATTAGCCTATACAATTTGCATAATGAGCCTTTGACAAAGATGTGTGTGTGTGTGTGTGTGACACCAGCCAGCTAGCCAGCACAGACGAGACGTCAGTCTACTCGGATTTGGGCTACCAAACAGGCAATAAAAGCCAAGCGACACGTGTCCAAAGTCAAGTATATGACACCTATGTATACCTACAACTATCCAACACACACAATCTGACAAACAATTTGAAGCTGGCAACACTTTAAGCCAAAGCCTAAAATGAAACTCATGACACTCGTTTCGTTCGCCAGGAAATGTGCAATGAAATTGTTACTCTCTGTAGTTTCTTCTTCTGTTCTTTTATTGATGTCGTTTAAAGTCGCTTAACTTCAATCATAAAACAGCGACAATCAAACCGCGAAATGCTAAAAAGTATTGCATACCATTAAGCGCTAGACTTTGTGTGCTGAAAATCTCATAAAAGTAGTCTAAATAATTCGTTTGCAAATGTTTGCCCAAGTTTGATTAAATTCCAAGCTTATAAGTATGCTTCAAAAATATGTATGCTCCATACAATTCAATGCATAGTTATTTATTTGCCCAGAGAAGCATGAAAAGTATTTGAACATTTGGTTCATTAATACAGAGCAGTCAGTGCGTATACGTAATTTACTAAAAGCGGCCAGGGCTTAAATTGATCAAATTTCTCAATTTTGGCAAGAACACCCACACAAACGGACACAAACACACACTCACACACATATACATATACACAGATGATACAAGCTTAATTTCACACATTAATTTCTGAGAGGGTCGAAAATGGTTGCCTGACCTAATATCTCATTGCTGCTGCTGCTGCTATTGGCCCGAAGTAATTCTTTGGCTGGCTGCTAGCCAGATTTTAGCTTTTGCCTACGCTGATACCGTAGTATAATCATTTGGCAATCACAAACAACTTGTTTGCTATCGAAAAAAGCAATTATTGACCCAACTAACATGACCACGCAACGTGCAAACAATTGCGTTTGCGGTCATGTTGCCGGTTCCTGGTCCTGGTTCTGGTCCTGGCCAATGCAGTAGCTGCCTTTTGATTTAGCCACAACTACAGCTACAGCTACAGCTATAGCTATAGCTACACTTTTAGCTGGCAGGGAAATGTGTTACCCATGTTCAGTTTATTAATTTATATGGCCAGAAGAAACTTGGCAAACAATGTGCCACATTTGCTCATTTTGCTCATTTGGTTTGTCAATACTTTGCACATTGTTTGGCTAAAAGAGAAAGAGGGACGCAAATCTTCTTCGGCTACAATGCCATAAATTTTACACAGTGCCAAAAGTTTTTGACATGTGTTTGTTGTGCGCGTGTGTGTGTGTGTGTGTGTGTGTTGACTCTGTTTAATAATTTAAATTATTTTGCCAGTATTGTGTCAAGTTTTTTAATGCTCTACAAAATCCAACTGACAGTCAGACTAACAAAAAATGCTTTACGCCAAAAGTTTTAGACAAGGTGCAGATGCCACACCCACAGTCTCATTCTTGGTTAACTGAACTCGCTTAAAGTAATTGCGCTGATTGACCTAACGGCCGCCTTTTTGGCCTTTAAGCTTACCAACCCTTACCCTTAGCCACAATGCCGCAGTCAAATCCGCGTTTGAATGATTTCTGTTGTCCTGGTCCTGACCAAAAAGCCTCAGGCATTTAGTTGGCCGACAGTCAATCAGTTAGTTTTTATGTAAGAGTAAAAAGAGAGAAAAGAGTTGAAGGGAGAAGCAAAAACCACAGCATTTTAAGACTTAAATGATGTGGAAGCATATTTCTGTGGCTGGCAATTTCAAGTGCTATGCTCAGAATTACTGTGGTCTAAAGCTCAAATCAATTGACATAGCAATTAAAGTATTTAAATTGCCAAATGTTTACCCAGAGCTAAGTCTATATTTATTTTAATTATGTTTACAGTGCTTCACTTTTATATGCGTACATCAAACGCAATGGATAACAGATTGTGAATTTCTAAATTGTATTGTGAAGCGAAGAGTTTTCCACACACACACAAACACACACACACACACACACACACATCATCAGAATCTGTTCTGGTTAATTATAAACAAATATATAAACAGCTGAAAGTCAAGGCAGTATCAAAACGCTAACAAATTGGCTCTAAGGCTCTCAACTTGGCTTAAAGGCAATTAGCTTATGCAATCCGCATAGCGGCTTATATTTTACTTGGCTCTGGCTTATTACTTTATTATCATTAAATGGAGAAAACGAGGGGGGGGAAAGCTCAAGGAAAAGTCCTTAAGTATTTCAGCCCACAAACAGACAAACAAATAAAAAACTAAAATTTGGGCGTACCAAAAAGAAAAAAGAATGTCAACAGCTTCAATTTGGCTTAATGTCATCAAAAAGCACTCACTTAATTATGCAGCCAGGCGAACACACACACACACACACACACACGCACACACACACACACACACTACACACATTTATATACACTTCTTTTTTTATTCAAGCAGTTTATGACTACTTGAAAATTCAAAAGTTTTGCGGAAATTAAAGTTGGCGCGTTCGTGTAGAAAAGTTGAGCGCAGAGCGCAGAGAAAAAAAAAGTGTTGCAGCAAGTTTGTGGCATGGCAAATGGTGGCAAAGGGGCAACGTAAATGCATTAACTTTTTAGTTGCTCTGCTTTAATCCTATTAAAAATTGAATGGAACATTTATTAATTATATCGTTAATAAATATTGAATTTGCCATACGCTCGCTTTCGGCTATTAAATCGCATTTAATGTGAGAGCGCAACGCTGCGTATGCGTTATAAAAATTGAGCAGTCCATTTGAGCAGCACTTGGCGCACTTTAAAGCGCTGCCCCAGAATGCAATTCAAAAAAAAGGGAATTCACATTATAAATTATTCTTTTTATTGTGTATGTTAATTTAAATATCCTGTAATGGCATAAACTGTGTGCGGGGTTTGTCTTTCTGTATGATTTATTACTACCTAAATGTATTGTCACTTGATTCATTCATTTACAGGGTATTCTTTAAACGATTTCCTACGCTAAAAGTCTTTTTTATACCCTGTTGGGGTATAAAAAGTTTGATCAAAGTATGTAACAGGCAGAAGGAAGCTTGGCTGACCCCATAAAGTATATATAATCTTGATAAGCATCAATATAGCCATGACTGTCTGTCCGCCTGCCCGTCTGTCCGTCCGTCCCTCCGTATGAACGAACGGATCTCAGAGATGGTAAGAGCTAGAAGCTTAAACTTGGTCTCCCAGCACTGGTAATATTTGTAGGCATATCAAGTATATCTTTTATTACGGCTGCCACGCCCCCTTCGCCCAAAAATCAAGTAAAAGCTCATAACAATAGCAGATTTGTGGCTAGCGACTTGAAATTTGGCACACATGCTGAGTATCTTGAGGTTGATGGGTCCAGAAAATTTCATAACGATACCACGCCCCCTTCGCTCACAAATTAAATATAACGAATAACAGGATATTTACATCGGGAGTGAATTTGAGCGATTCCCTGTAGAGCCACAGGGTATACTACGGTCGGGTTCCCGACTCTCCGGCTTGTTATTTAATGTGCAAGTTAATTTGAATATCCTGTAATGGAATAAATTGTGTGCGGGGCCTGTATGTAAATTTGAGTCTGTCTTTCTATATGATTTGTTACCATCTAAATGTATTGTCACTTGTTTCATCCATTTACAGGGTATTCTTTAATCGTTTACCTAGGCTGAGTGAATTTTTTATTTGTTACTTCATATAAAACAGAGTGAGCTATAAACTGAAACCAATTAAAATATGGAATCTTAATTACTGGCAGCAGCATAATGATGTAAGTGATAGGCAAACAGGACCCACATGCTCGACTCGAGCAGCTGCTGTTGAGTTCATTGCGTTCCTGCGTTCCTGCAGTATACCGAATTGCTAAGTGCATTACACAATGCTCCAAATAACTTTATGTACACATCATTAGGTGTCTTGTCAACAGCAATCAGTGTCCTTTGTTAACAGCATACGCACTAAAAGCCTGCTACTCTCCTTGGCACCCAATATACTACCAGACATGCCCCTGTTCCCTGTTCCGGACCTACCTACTCCACATACCCGGCACGCAAATTGAGTTAGTTGACAACGAAGCCGCTTAAATTTACTGTTAATTTCGTTAGTGAACACATTAATGACATGATGATGAAATGTGGGTGAAAATGGTGTGACAAAAGCCTAAACCAAACTGAGACCAAACTACACAATTCAATAATGTTGCAAAGTCTGTTCATGCAGCCAGCCAGCTGGCTGTCAGCCTATGTTGCAACATCATCTGTGCGTGCTAACTAGTTGTGACATCTAAAATTGAGCACATCTACTTAAATAATATAAGATACATGTAAAATAGGGTATAAGGTGAAGCAGCGACAATCAGTATTAACATCTTATGGAATATCGATACCAGGAGCGTTATCGATATTAGCAGTCGGAATCACTCGATGTGAACTGTCGGAATCACTCGGAGTGAACTGTCGGAATCAGTCGCGGTGAACTGTCGGAATCATTCGAGGGGAACAGTCGGAATCACTCGGAGTGCACAGTTAGAGAAAAGCAGCAGCAATCAGTCGATATCAGCTGTAAAGATCAGTCGCCGGCATCTTTAGGCTGACGTCAGAGTGCGCGCGAGAAGCGATGAGCAAAGCGAGAAGATGGCAGAGTGAGAGCTTTGCGAGATGCAAGCTACATTGCTCTCGCACAGAATGCAACAAAACAATCGTACGCTGTGAGCGAGTTGAAGCGTTAAAGCAGGTTGCAAACTGCTCTCTCGCTTTGCTCTCGCTTTATCGCTGGAACTCGCTTCGCTCTCACTCTGACATCTTTCGAGTGATTGCACTTAAAAGTGCTTGCTGTGGTTTATCGCTCGTTCTCGCCCAATTTTATCGCTTTGCTTCTCGCGTGACGCACTCTGACGTCAGCCTAAGTGAGCAAGCCGAGCAGCTAAGGATTTAAAAGAAGTATCGAGTATTTTAAAGAGGAAGTTCGTAAACGTCAAATAAGCTGTTCTGCCGTTCATTTACTACCTAATAATAATAAATTAATATAATAAAAGATAATAATATAATAAGCTCTGGTTAGTATATAAAATTAACCTTACATAAATATATATGGTAGCTAGTTGATAGACTCTGCTGACAACTGCACCCGCGGCCTTAAACTACAGCACTTAAAGCCACCGAAAACCTTGTTGCATAAATAATAGAGGTGCCACAAGGCTGACAGGCAGGCAGGCCGGCAGGCTGGCAACCAAACACTCAAGATGCCAGTTCACTGAGGTATATACATTTCAAATTTTACCAAAAAACTTGCATGTCAATTAACTATAAACTCTACATTCAAGGCTTGTCCGCAAGGAGGGCAAGTTATCCGCTTTATAAGACGAAGACTGAATGTTCTTTTCACATAGTGTAAAAAAGAAGAGAATAAAGAAGGGATAGCAATATATATTTATTTCAATTAGTACTTAGAATTAATCAATCAATCATTTTTAAGAAAAAAATAATACTTCTTATTAAAGTGATTAGCTGTTAGTCAAAGTTAAGATATATCCACGACTATATCCAAGTGTATTAATCATTCTATCTTTCTGTTTGATTGTCTTTCAACTAACTATACTCGTATCCAACCATATTCTCAACTAAGTCAACTATAGTTTATTTTCTTTTGGTAAGTGTATGTTGGCAATAACGTAAACTTGGCAGAAACCCATCAGGCCAGTTGCACAAAACTTTTGTCAATTAAAATATGAAAAATACGCCAGGCATTCAACAAAACCAAGCATAGAGAAATGAAGAGAGACAGTGAGACAGAGAGAGGGAGAGAGAGTGAGAGAGTGTATCTCGAAGAGAGAGAGAGTGAGTTCGAGTGGCAGCTTCAACTAATAAAAGTTTTTGCAAGGCGAAAGACGCAAAAGGACATTGCAAGTAATATATTTTTTGGCAACACTGTTGCAACTGTTGCCCGCAATAGAAAAAGACAGATCCACAGAGACCAAGAGCGAGTGGGAGTGAGAGAGAAAGAGATAAAAGTCCAGGGAGCATTTGCATGCACCCAGAGTGGACAAAACTTTTGTAATTAATAAATTATTTATGAAGAATAAATGAAAAGTAGAAGCTGCCAGCTAGGACAACCAACAACTGCAATTCGCTTCATTTTAAATAATGAAAAATTACTTTGGCTCTTGCCAGAGCGTCATAAATAAACAGTCAATAGACGTCGTCAAAAGAAAGCAGCTGAAAAAGCAGCTGAAAAAGCAGCTGAAAAGAGAAATGATATTTCTTTTAAAAGGCAAAGCAAGTACAAAATACTTACGTATACAAATACAGCAAAAACATTGCCAACTTCTAATCAATGCTGCATTTTTTTTCTGTTTTTTCTTCTTCCTTTTTTCAATGATCCAGAACGTCCATCAGTTTTCCATGCGGAATCGTCAGCGATTCCCTCTGGACACCCCATACTAATTCAAATTCCGATTGTAGCCTTGTGTTTTGGGGCCAGAGCTTCAAGGCGCAAATTAATAACAAAAAAAAAGAAGAAAATAAAGCTCAAAACACGCGAGGGCGATTGTCGACTTTTGGCATTTGAATTGATTGAATGTGGGCGATTGAAACAATTTCGAAAATTTATTGCATGCCACACACAATGGCGCTGTGTGTTGTGGTAAATTGAACTTTCAATTGATTGACATTGAAAATATAAAAGAGAAAAATGAATTGCATTTTTTATGAACTCACAGAGGTCTTATGAAAGCCTATATTTTGTTGCTTTAGGTCTGTCAACCCCAGCGTGGGATATACCCTTACTTTTTAGTCGCTTTACTTTAAAAAAGTCTAAAGGGTCTATTAAGTTTGTCAAATAAGTCTAAGGAAGTCTGGCAGACCCCTTAAAGAATTCTTAATCAGCATCAACAGCCTTGTCGATATAGTCAAGTCCGTCTGTCTGCCTATCCGTCTGTCTGTCTGTCCGCCTGTCCGTCTGTCTGTCCGTCTGTCCTGCTGTTTAAAAACATAGATCTCAGAGACTATAAGAGCTAGAGTAACCAAATTTGGTGACAATACTCCTGAGGCATGTACAAATGTCAAGTTTGTTTTAGAATTTTGCCACGCCCCCTGCCGCCCCCAAAAATTGGAAAAATCCGAATAACATGGGTAATTTAAAAGACACAAGTTCCAAATTCGGCATACATACAGTCTAGTTTAATTGCGATATGAACTAGAAATTTCATTGCAATCGGACAATAAACATCGGAGATTTGAAGCAAACAAATGTTCGAATATACAAAGGTTGGCGGCAGGCAGCAGCTTGAGGCAAGGAAACTGTTAATTTGGTTAGAGTGTCGAACTCTTGCGGTGTGGCTCTGGAGTTCGAAACCTACCAGAGGCACATTTTCATTTTCCTTTTTAAAATGTATTTAGTTTTATACTATTATTTCCCTTTTGCAGCATAAGTAAAGGATCTCTCATAGGCCTGTCAAGCCCAGCTGCGATATACCCTATACTATTTCTTTTTTTCTTATATGTAATTACTTTTCGCTTGTGAAAATGGGTTGGACAACTGTCGTCCTGTTTTGCTTTCAGACGTGCACTCAACTGATGTAAGATACGAGTTCCGTTTGTTTCTTTCCACTAATGACGTCATCATAATTGCCTTTGTTTCCCATGACTGACTGTAAACTGTAAACGATACGAGTAGTACATATAGTACCTGTAGTAGTAGTACATCATTGTTGTTGGCAGATAAACGCTGTCGCCGTTTAACGTACAGAATAATTGCCATAACAGAAGAGACAAGAGACAAAAGACAAAAGCGTTATCCTTAAAGCCCAGAAAATGAAAGTATCATATAACGACAATGGCATAGAGAGTTACGTACTCTCAGCGTAAGCGCTGCCAAAAAACAAAGTTGGCCAAAAAGAATAGAATACGCCATCGCAGCTGTCGCATAAAAGTCAAAAAGTGTTGCCAAGGCACAAAATGGACGACTGTGCGTGAAATTAAATGTCAGCAGGACATTGAAAGCGAACTGCCGCCTCTGGCTATAGCTATAGCTATAGCTATATAGCTTTAGCTGGTTTTTGGCTATACTCTTGGCCATGGCATTTGTTGTTTGCCAACATTTTTGCCAGCATTCAATTCACGCACAATTATTTTTGCAACGACAAAAGTCATTAAGGTTATTGCTGTTGTTTTTTATGTGTTGTGTTTTGTGTTAAATTTATTTGGTCTCCAACTATTTCTACAGATATTTAATGTGGCACATCAAGTTAAACTGAAATTGTTTAAGTTTGCTATAAATGAAATCAATAAATATAAACGTCTCATGCAAATTGAATAATGTTTATTGACTGTTATATACTTACTTTTGTTTGTTTAATTTCTAGTTATTTATATTTATGAAGTGTTGCATTGATTTATCATAAAGTATCTGCACTTGGCTGCTTCAACTGAACTCATGTCAGACACTTGCATAATTCCCAGCGCCTATTAACTTATGACAAGGACAACGACATGTGATTTCCCAGTGGCATACTTGCAACAATTTACACAAATATCTTATATTTATCTAATTTTGAACTAAACACGCAACACTGCCACTGCAAAAGGACGATAAGGACGAGCGGCCAATGACTTGAATTTGACTTGAACAAAGGATACTTAAACAGCAATACATTCGTTTCTGATGCTTCTTTGATTTCCCCAGGCATTCCAGTAAGCTGAGGCCGATCAGCAAATGATTGATTGGCAGCTACCCTGTAAAGTAACCAAAAAAAACAACATTGAATTTACTGCGTGTTCATCAGAGAGAAATCATTGAATCATCATTAAGAGGACTGGCTGGTTTATCATCGATCATTTAGATAACATTTAGCTTGTTGTGAATTACATTTGGCTGGGCATTGTTTGGCTTGTGTTACAGACACACACACACACACACACACACACACACACCTGCAGACATCCACACATTTACATACTGCATAGAATTCGTATTGATTTCTATGGCCTTGTTTATAACTAATACAATAGCAAATCCGCGATTCAGCCCACAACTCTTGCAACAACTCTGACAACTCTGGCAATTCCAATACAGTTTCAATGCCGATGCACTCAGTCTCAGTTGCAAGTTCGCTTTTCACTTTGCAACGTGTGCGAGTTGCAAGTTCCTGTTTCCTGTTGCGACTGTTGCCAGGGCCACGAATAGTTACAATTGTTCCACAACTAACTAGTTAGAATAAAAAGAATACAAAACCATGAAGCAATGCAAATTGCTTGACACCCTTGGACAATCACGGATATGCAGACACAAATGAAAACTAAAGATATTCAGAGAGATATTTGCTAACAATTTAAATGCGAATATTTGTATATACATATGTAACTTTATTTCTGTTATATTTAGCGACCTTTTTACTTTGCAAATTGGTTGTTAGCCGACTCGAGTTTAATTTATTGTCAATATAACAGCCATACTATAACACATAATCGAAATGCGAGCGCAATCGACACAGACATGCGCATCATTCTGGTGTCTGTCCAAGACTGACAATTGCTTGCTGCGCTCTCGTTCTTTACGCGTCGATCGCTCGCTCTGGGGTTTCAGCGCTTCGGTTATCAACGAAGTCGGGGCTGTACAACTTCGGCTATTCTTCGGTGTTAAGGCTGCCGAAATTGTTGTGCTCACCAAAATCGCTGTTTGACGCCTCTATGTATTGAATGCTTAGTGCTCATATGATACTGTTGAGAGCAGTGTTGCCAATTCAGCTATTTTCCCGTCAGTTCTGGAGGTTTACGAATGCTAAACGCGGGAAAAAATGTGAAATAGCGGCTAGCGGGAATTCTAGCTATATTAAACCAAACTCTGGCGAAATCGTTAAATTATATAGAATTTCATATAGAGTTGTATCAAATCGTTTGGATTAAGATCAATTGAACTAATCACTAAAGTGAACGAACGAACTAAATCCCTGATTGTAGGTCATTTAGTTCAGTGAATCGAATCCCATTATAGCACTGAACGATTCGAGTCACTGAAGGAACAATAATAGGATTTGAGTCACTGAACGAACAAGGCATTGAACTACTGAGCTATATGATCGATTAGTTCGTTCATCAAAATTTGAACTACTGAACTAAATCCTTCAATTGAACTGTGGTGAAGAACTCTACATTTCACTACTGTTCATCGATATTTTGCAGCAGTTAATCGATCGATATTTTATCTTTATCATCTTGGAGTTGTTTTGCTTATGCAAAGTATGCAAAGTATAATTACTAATTATTAATTATACCTATTTCTAAATTTTTATATATTTGGATAGCTTAGGACAAATAATTGGGGCCATAACTAAGAAGTACCTTTAAAGTATTTAAAGTATTTGGTAAAAACAATCGTACAAATTGGAGGTAGAAGAATCTTATGTTGAGCTTGACAATTGCCTATTTTTGCTTTATTGATAATAAAAACAAAAATATCTTTCAATCTGGCTATCTTCAATTTTATTTAGCTATTTCTAGCTTTTTTAAAATGTTGACTTAGCTATTCTGGGTCCTGAAGAGTTGGCAACACTGGTTGAGAGAGATCTCCTGGCATCTCCTGAAAACAGCTATATACCAAGCTAAGCACCTTGCCTTTTGGCAAGTATTTTTGTGTTTTGTTGAATGTTGAATCAACATTCATGTGCAGTAGTGTTGGGTAGACACTGCTCATTTCGGTAAACATGCTCACTTGTTCATTTTGTCGAGGAGAGTCAACTTGCTCATATTGCTCACCTGCTCACTTACATTGCTCACATGATTAGTAACTCACTTTCTCAGTGCTATTGAACAGCTCAATCACTTGCTCAGTTTAGTGAACAACTCTTTTTTGTTCACTCACTCATGAGCAAACCCAACACTAATGTTGATATGTCTGACATATTGACAATAAATTTACCTCGAGTCTACTAACACTCAATTTTATATATCTTTATTTACAGTATAATCTGAGGTCTCATTTAATCCTGATTTAACTTGTGCTTGCCCATCAATTTCCTTTTTTCGCCGATGTCATTTGATGCTGGTTCTCCACCGGATTGGAATGACTCAGTAATATCGATAGCACATCGACGTGGAAACCAACCACGAATTGGTTCCTTACATAAGTTCTTGCTCTCATCTTCCACCTCGCTGATCACACGTTCTCCATAGAGCCAATAACTGCGAATGCGCGTAACTCTGATCAGGTCGTTGGGCGCCAAGCGAATACGAGGATCATCGGCGCAGGGAATGCAGAGAGTGACCATTAAACCTTGAGACCAAATAGGCAGCCAATTCCCTGTAACGTGTCTTATGCATTTAAAGGTGCGTGTTCGTTGTCGCTTCTCAGCCTTTTGGGCGAGCTGCTCCCTTGTCAACGTGTATTGATCACATCCCTTGCGAACTGGCCACTCGATGCCCCAGCCACGTGTTTGAGACTCAATGTTGAATACCTGGCCAAGATTGGAATACCAACCGATGTTGTACGGATAAATAAAGGGCTTGGATCTCTGACGACGACGACGACGACAGCGTGCCTTCTCAACTATCCATTGCTCAATGCTCGTCATATTCTTTACAATACCTACAATCTGTATAAAGAGCAGCTTCAGCATGCAGAGAACAATGCCAGCTGCCAGCCCTAGACAGATGACACACATGAAAAGACCGCTGAAGGAGATGCTTTTGATATTGCCATACATGTAGGTATCGGTGAAGTAACTGAATCCACCGAGAAAAAGCACCACAGAGGCATGCAAGTTGCTCAACGCGTAGAAGAACAGAAAGTAGACGAAATAGGCTTGATTCGACCAGCCCACACAGTGATTGATCCAGGGGCAGTGATGATCCATCTTCTTGACACACCGATCACATTGCCGACAATGATGCGATCGTGGCGCCTTAAAGCCATCACATTTCCCACAGTACTGTAGAAACTTTGCATCTCTTTGATGCAATGGTTGCCATTTCCGGGGCAGAAGACCAGGACCCACCATCACAGACATTACAAAGTTGTACATGGCCAAAAGGTTGAGCAGCAAAAAGAGACCGTAATGTGCACGAGTTGTGTATGATATATCCTTTGGCCACCACACGCATGTCGTCAAGATAATGATTGAGGTAATCACTAGCGTTGTTATAGGACCCCAGTGCAGAAATCGTCTCAATTCGTTCTCATTGTCAGTCATGATTTCACCGGTTACTTCTGTTGTTTTCTTTGTTTTCTGATAAACATTCAAGCGACTACTTAGTAACTAAAGTAAATATTGATACATTAGCCAGTAGAGAGTGTCATTAACACAACCACAACAACAACACCAGTCACTAGTATAATTTATGAAACTTAAAAGTATTGATAACATAAATACGCGCACCTGCATATAAATTTGCTCTTAAGCCGCAAAATGGAAAATATGTAAAATATCATTCAGAACAAGTGTGTTGGCATAGACAAAGAATGTCCGACTAGCAGTTACTCTGTTAGCAATACAAATATACAGAGTGACTGAGTTATTTCCCTTCTACATATATGAAAGAACACATGTGCCATAAATTGCAATATTTTCGAAGTGTATATTCCAGGAATTGTATTATTATACCCTGTAGGAGTAGATTAAGTTTGTTGAAAGTATGTAACAGACAGAAGGAAGCGTGACAGATCCCAAAAAGTATATATATTCTTGAGCAGCATTAATATAGAAATGTCTGTCTGTCCGCCTGCCCGTCTGTCCGTCCGTTCATCCGTATAAGCAAAAGGATCTTAGAGATGGTAAGAGCTAGAAGCTTGAACTTGGTCTCCCAGCACTGTTAATATTTGCAGGCAGATCAAGTATATCTTTTATTTTGGCTGCCACTCCCCCTTCGTCCACAAATCAAGTAAAAGCTCATAAGAAAAGAAATTTTCTAGCTAGAGACTTGAGATTTGGCACACATGATGAATATTTTGGGGTCGATGTGTCCAGAAAATTTCATCACGATTCCACACCCACTTCCCCCACAAATTGAATTACAAGAGAATTCAATCGGCAGTGAATTTAAGCGGTTCCCTGTACAGTCACAGGGTATATTACGGTCGGTTTGCCGACTCCCCCGCTTGTTGCTATTGTTGTTGTTAAAAATTAATAGCAATATTTGCGCACAATTTTTAAAAATAAAAGCCAAAGTGCGAACAAAGAGACACTGCACTTCAATTGAATTTAAACCCGGCCATAATTCAATTCACTCTTTTTGTATGCATGCCTTAGTCTGGTTTAATTTGGAATATTTATGGTCTTTATAACAAAAGTGCATTTGTACAAACATTGAAAACATTTACTAATGCCATTAATCGATTATAAAATAAGCTGCATATTGGGAATGAGTTGCATTTAATATAACAAATTGTATATATATAATTTATATATCATATCTGTGATATATTTTGAATTTCTCATTCTTTTGTGCACTTATTAAAATTGTATTTGCTTGCACAATTTAAACAGGAAAATAAATATCATTTGCCCATAACTAGAAACCTCTTTTAGCCGAGTTATCATTATTATTCTGGAGTCTGTACACGGATTGCACTAGATTGTGCAGAAGGACACAAACATATGAGTCTGCCCAACTAATGAGTCTTTTTGCCATGACTTGTGACTCTTGTTAGCCTGTGTTGCCAACTTTTGTTGCGGCTTGTGTGTTGGCTAACAAGCTCTGTCATTTATTTATGTGCGACACTTGAGCCTAACAAGCGAAAGTGGCAATAGGATGCTGTGGATAGTGGACAGTAAAACCATGAACCCTTGGACAAATGGGTAATGGCCATAAACAAAAAGACGCCAAGGCGCAATGTGCTCAATTGGAATTTTAAAATAAAAAGAAGAAAATAGCATGGCATACAATGATTTCCTGCACTCTCGACAATTGTCAGAGCCAGGAAGGCAATCTACTATTTGCCAGACTAAATTCGTATCGAATTGATTGAAACAAAAGTGGACAGAAGAAAATTGAACGAGAATTACAGAATTACAACTCGAAAATCAGAAGAGACAACAAAAATATTAAAAATTAATTTAAACCAGTTAACTTTAAGCAACGTTTCTCATATATACTATATACACACATTGACTGATGTACTTATAGTATCTAAAGTAGCTCTTATAAACATAAGTGAGCTGCCATAAGTAAGCACTCGTAGTAGTTGTCCTCGTTTTACATATACAAATCTTGAAGGCATTTAATTCGAGTATTTATGCAATTTCTTTTCATTTTGTTTAATGATTTGAATGCATTGCAATTTATACACTGTTGGAAAAATTGCATACGGTTGTGAAAGTGTGTTATATAGTGGTTTTATTTATACCCTTGCAGAGGGTATTATAAGTTTGTCACGAACTTTGTAACGCATGAATGGAATTATCTTTGACCCTATATTCTTGATCAGTATCAACAGACGAGTCGATATAGCCATGTCCGTTTGTCTGTCCGTCTGTCTGTCCGTTTGTACGCCCGACTGTCCGTCTGTCTGTTTGCCCGTCCGTCTGTTCGCTTGTCCACCCGACTGTCTGTCTGTCTGTCCTTTCGTCTGTCTGTCCGTCTATCCGTCCGACCGACTGTATGTTTTGCCCGTCCGTCTGTCCGTCTGTTTGTCTGTCCGTCAACCTGTCTGTCTGCCTGTCCGTCCATTTGTCTGTCTGCCTGTCTATCCGCCTGTCGGTCCATCTGTCTGTCCGTCTGTTTTTATGCGAACTAGTCTCTCAGTTTTACTACAACTAGTCTTTTGTCTGTCTGTCGTCTGTCTGTTCGTCAACCTGTCTGTCTGTCCGTCTGTTTGCCCGTCCGTTTGTCCACCCGACTGTCCGTTTGTCCACGCGACTGTCCGTCTGTCTGTTCGTCTATCCGTCTGTCTGTCCGTCTATCTGTTTGTCCGTCCGACCGACCGTCTGTTTGCCCGTCCGTCTGTCCGTCTGCTAGTCCGTCTGTCTGTCCGTCAACCTGTCTGTCCATCTGTCTGCCTGTCCGTCCATCTGTCTGTCAGCTTGTCTATCCGCCTGTCTGTCCGTCTGTTTTTATGCGAACTAGTCTCTCAGTTTTACTACAACTAGTCTTTTAGTTTTAGTTGTAGTACTTATATATAACTCTCAGCTCTGTCTCTTAAGTGTAATCTAACTATTTATAGGGTATCTTGTTATTCGTTGAACTGCGCGGAATTTGCCAACTAGGGGAGTTTACTAAAAACAGTTTTCTGGCCTCGAGTAGGGGATATATGTACATATAGTGGAGTGTGGGACATTCTACAGTTCTGTAAAAACCACACAAAAACTTTACTTAATTTGAAAATTAAATTCCAGCATTAAAACGCATAAATGACACTTAAGCTTGTAGGTTCCTCTGCCTTCTCTTTCTCTCCTGCTCTCCCTCTTCTTCTTCTCTCTCTCTCACTCTCCCTCTTCTTCACTCTCTCTCTCTTACACTCTTTCGCTTACTCGATGTATGACTGAAGCGCGCTGTTTGTTTTTCTTATCAAAATGCTTGCGGCAGAGTGCTGGCAAACACACAAACATACACACATACATACATACACGCAGCCATGGTGCACATATCCTCTAAGACAAACAACACTCACACACACACACACACACACACACACACACACACAGATACACAGCGAAAACGAACTGATGCTGACGAGGCTGCAATGGAGACGCTGCAGGCTTGAGCTGAGGATTGGGGCTGTCGGGTTGTCGGGCTGGGTCTCTGCCTGACTGGCCAAGTGCACGCTTAAGAGTCAAGAGTGCAGAAAAATGCATAGCATACAAAGCGGCAATGTGGCTAAGACTGAGCATGAGGCTGGATTCAGAAGCTAAGACAGCCGAAGACGCTGCCAAGGCAAACACAAGCAGCTGAGAGCAGCCAGTGGAAGGCATATAAATTGCGTTGCCTTATGTGCGGGCGTAAAATGGAACAGGGGGGGAGGGAGACTGGGGCTGGGGCTGGTTGTAAACGTTTTTGGTGTTTGACATACGACGTGCATTAGCAGCAAAGTCAAGGATTAGCGCCACTTGTCTTGAGAGCACCGCCACCGCCATTGAGGCCTCGAGCAGCAGCCAGAGCCGAAGTCACAGCCTAGCTAGGACAGGGCACGTGGCAGAGCGGGGCAGGGGGATTGGAAGGGATTGGGGTAGAAGAATTATAAAAAACAGTAAAGCGATTAAATTTAACTGTGAACCAATTTGCATTCGACTGCAAATTTCTGCCCCTTTCTGCCCAGAAGTGCACACGCAATGCGAACAATTCAATTTGACCACACGCACTCACACTCGAGAGAGGAATGGAGGGCAGAGGGTTGAAGGAGAGGGCTGTAGATGGGGGTAGAGGGTAGTAGTTGCAGTTCCTGACAGGAAAATGCCCCTTTAAAGAGTCGCTTTAAATTATCGCAGCAATGAAAGAGACATAGCATAAAAGAAAGTAAAGCAAACAAGCCGGAGAATCGGCAACCCGACCGTAATATACCCTGTGACAGTAGAGGGCGAAGCGGGCGTGGCATCGTGATGAAATTTCCTGGACACATCAGTCCTAAAATACTCATCATGTGTGTCAAATTTCAAGTCTCTAGCTACAAAACCGCTTTTGTTATGAGCTTTTACTAGATTTGTGGGCGAAGGATGCGTGACATCCAAAATAAAAGATAAATTTGATCTGCCTGCAAATATTACCATTGCTAGGAGACCAAGTTTAAGCTTCTAGCTCTTACCGTCTCTGAGATCCTTTCGTTTATATGGGCGGACAGACAGACAGACAGAAAGACGGACAGACATACATGGCTATATTGATGCTGATCAAGAATATATATACTTTATGGGGTCGGCCACGCTTCTAGCTCTTAACATCTCTGAGATTCTTTCATTTATACGAATGGAAAGACGGACAGACAGACGGACAGACAGACGGACAGACAGACATGACAATATTGACTTCCCTATTGATACTGATCAAGCATATAATTTAAAGGGTCAGAGTTGCCTCCTTCTGCCTTCTGTTACATACATTTGCACAAATACATTATACCCTCTTTTGCCCCTTTTTAATGGGCACAGGGTATAATAAAAAGAGAATGAGAATAGATAGACTGGATAAATAAGTTTGTAGAGCAAAGCGGAAGACGGAAAGACGCCAAGGAAATGCCAAAGCTATCGCAAACGCGTTTCGCAATTTTTGAAGGATGTGTTAAGCCAAAAAATATGCAAATTTAAGGAGAGCACATAGACACAGACATACATAGTACATACATAGATGGGATGCGCACGGCCTGGTAGAGTTAATACGCCAAAAGGTACCAGCCAGCGACTCTATACTCTATGCTCTATGTATATCTAAAGTCTATTTGTATCTGTGTGTGTGTGTGTGTGTGTGTGTGTGTGTGTGTGTGTGTGTGTGGGATACATTCGTGTTATGCATACGAAAGTAGTGAAAATATCATCAATGGCAAAATATGAATATCTAAAAAGCATAACGTAGAAAACGGCACAAAAAAACAAAAAATGAAGCTACTGTCTCTGTTTGCCTTGCCTTGCCTCTCAACTGTGCAGCCCCTTCTATCACTTCTCTCCACCCCTCCCCCTAATAAGTGGCACATGAACTGGTGCAAATGTCGATTTGAAGTTTGCGTTGTCTGCGCGTCGTAAACTCAAGAGTCCAATTTGCTCAGGAAAACGAGAAGACACGCTGACAGCAGCTGAATGCTACGCTATCTTTATTTCAGCTCAAGTTAATTGTTGATATCTGGATTATCTGGTCGCCTGGCATAGTCATAAAATGGATTTGAAATAAATACAGCATTTTAGTTGATTTAATTTGAATATGCTGACTCTTTTTTTAGCTTGGCTTATTTGCTGACGTGTTCTCAGCCTCTCTCTCTCTCTGTTCACATAAATTTGCCGAGCGTCTGTTGTAAATTACATTTGAAGTAGCAACTTGCACATAAATCTTTAGTTGGACAACAACAACAAACAGCTAGTCGAATGGACAGTGTAAAAGGAATACAGGAATATGCAAAATACACAGCGCGACAAAATGTGGTCCTTTTGCTGTTCCTGAACCAATTGCTAGGCTCCAGCTGGAAGCAGTTGAATTACGTACGCCACAAGTGAAGTAATGAGCAAAGGAAATATAACAGCTGCAAATGAAAACAACAACAACTGCGAATGCGAATGCGACAAGGCGGAAACGGAAATAAATATTAAAGCTCAAGGCAATATATAAATATACACGAGTACTATATTCAACAATATTTTCAAAAGTCTAACGTATAAATAAATGCTTTCAAGTGTCCGCATTTTAAATAACTGCAAAAGATACATTTATATATCTATATATATATATCCTTCCTTCTCTGGCCAATTGGCTGCCATTTGGGTAACTGATAAACGATGCTCGGTAAATAAAAAATGCTCAGCAATTTATGTGGTCTAACAAGTTTTATTTTGCCAACAGTCAGCGTAAAAATAATGCCAAGAAGAATAGCGAAATCGCGCTGAGATATATATGCTCAATGACATGACAAATTTATAAATATTTTGCAAAGTTTAATAAACTTTGGGTTGGTACCAAAGACTATACTAGAACATAAAGATGAACTGCTGCCAAAAAAGTGTACCAGGCAAAAATTGTGATTGATCAAAACTACCAGAAAAATGCATATAAGTTTAAGAAGTACTGAATTAGACGTACGTTTGCTAGCGGTCGCAATGGTCGTTTTGCTTGAGATGATGTACGCTATGTCTGTTTTGAGCGGGAGGTAACGAGTTCGAATCCCAGCGACGTCATTTATTTCTTAATTCTATAAGAGAATTTATCTTCGTTCTCGTGTTCGGCATTCGCTCGGCAAATTTAACGAGCTCGCCTGCGTCAATAGCTAGAATCGTTCCGATTGAGTTCGATCGAATGACTCTTCAGAGTGAACGAATTAAACCCTGACTGGCATCTGGCATTCATTCGAGTCAATTGAGTCTCAATCTCGTTTAGTTCATTGTAGTTCATTCGACTCCCATTTGAGTCTCGTTCACTCTGATTCGATTCCCAAAATGATTCTCTCCTTACATTGACTCTTTCTTTTAATTTAGCACTTTCGACATCGGTAAATATTAAGCGGTATATTGAACGAGAACGAACGAAAGACTCAAATGAAAGATTATATTTCGTTCAGTAAAAAATAAACTACTGAATTGATTCAGTGAATTGAACTAGAAAGTAGAACTTTAGAGCTTAGCAGAATAATATTGTGATTAAACTGAATTAACACGTTGTAGCATAGATATTTTTAAATAAAACTAAAACTCTTCGACAGACAAACAAAAACTAGAGTAACTGAAGTAAATTAATTAATTGGATTGTACAGTCAAAAGCGTCTTCACTTTTGTTTTTATTATTTGAGCTATTAGTAAGAGCTTTAGTTACCAGATTAAAATGGCTTTGTTGCAATTTTCCGTTCATATCTGTTAGCTTTTAGCTGTTAGCTTTTAGCTGTTACCTGATTCCCATTCGTTTGCCTTTGTTGTCTTGCTGCGACTTGAATTATTGAATTTGACTAGCAGCACTCAACAGAACACATGCCAGGGATACATGAAGTACGAATAACAACAAGAACAACATTTCTAAATCGAGTTTACTTCCATTTGTCTGTCTGTCTGCCTGCACGGATGATGGAGAGGCGATGCGTTGTCAGGTGTGTTGCATGCAACAGAGGCTGCAGCAGCCAGGCTAAATGAACTGCAAGTCAAACTAGTTAAGTGCGGCTGCCAGACATCCGAGCTGAGTTGTAATCCAAGGCAAGGCAAGGCAAGCCAAGGCAAGGCAACAAAGCAAACGCTAAAGCAAACGAGAAAGCAAACGCCGAGAGTCTAAATGGAAACTCGTTTAAATTGTTTAAAGCCAAATTGAAGGACTGGCCCAAAGGCGAAAGCTTTGGCAATGCTAAAGCCATGTAAAAAGCGTAAGCGGCGCATGCTTCCTAATGGCTAAGTGGGAGAGAGAGATAGAGAGAGATGGAGGGAGAGCGTTGAGACAAACAAACTATGAGGCAGCCAAATGGGGCATGCCACACTCAAACACACACACACATGTGTATACTAGAGTTGTGTCGATTCGTTCTGCATAAGTTCAAATGAACTAATGTACTTATTCAGTTCTTTATGAACAGCAGAACAGCTGAACAAATGAAGAATTGAACAGATGAACAACTGACAAACTGAACAACTGAGAAACTAAACAAGTTAACAGCTGAACAACTTAACAACTGAACAACTTAACAGCTGAACAACTGAACAACTGACCAACTGAACAACTGAACAGCTGAACAACTGAACAGCTAAAGAACCGAAGAACTGACCCACTGAACAACTGAACAGCTGAACAATTCAACAACTGAACAGCTGAACCATTGAACAACTGATAAACTAAACAACTGACAAACTGAAAAAGTGAACAACTGAACAAGTGAACAACTGAGCAATTGACCAAGTGAACAACTGAACAGCTGAACAACTGAACAAGTGAACAACTGACCAGCTGAACAACTGAACAGCTGATCAATTGGGCAACTGATAAACTAAACAACTGACAAGCTAAACAACTGACAAGCTAAACAACTGACAAACTGAACAAGTGAGCAACTGAACAAGTGAACAACTGAGCAATTGATCAAGTGAACAACTGAAGAGCTGAACAATTGAAGAACTGAACAACTGAAGAACAGAACAACTGACCAGCTAAACAGCTGAACAACTGGTTAACTGAAAAATTGAACAACTAACCAACTGAACAACTGAAATGACTGATTTAGTTCACGACTGAACTTGTTCAGTATATTGAACTTAATACTCCAACTCTAATGTATACACATCGTAGCTGGAGATACTTATGCATATTGCCAAGAACACAGAAAGCAAATGTTGTGCTTAGATGTTGTATGTTGTATGTGGCATGTGGCGTGTGTAGCTATTGGAGCATGTCGTCGAGCGACACCAATGAGCTCTGCCCCCCCTCCCCCCACCACCTCCTCTCTGTTCCCCCCTCCAACCACCACACTGACTGCATCCTTCAGGCGTTGTATATATCGTTGTTGTCGCCATCATCGTCGTCATCTTTTCAGAGTGCTTAAGGGCTGCATAAAAGCATTTATTATTAGATTTTATTCAATTTTCTATTCACTTACGTTATGAAAATGTGGCGCAGTTTCTACCACCCCCCTGCCCCCACCACTTCCTACCTCTATTCCTCCCTCCCTCCTCTTCCTGTGTCTGCACTTAACTCACGACGGTAAATAAAAATCAATGTTTTGCTTTTTACCCTCAGAAACGAGAGCAATCACATAATTTTATTTGCATAAAAGTCAATTGGGCTTTGCGCAATGAAACAATTTCAATAGTTGCAAAAATGACCGTCCATATATTTTCAGCAGCAACTGTGCCAGCACGATAAAAGCCAGTTTCATCTAGTTTCAGTCCAGTTTAGTCTCTGGGATCAGTTTGGTTTAGTTTGCTTTCAGTTCAAAGTTCCTGCCCGCCACCGCCCATTTTAGCGACGCCGTCGTGGCGCACGCCCACTAAACAACAAAGTTTTTGGCCAACATTGGACACACACACACACACACACACACACACACTCGCAAAAAAATAAAGCTAAAGGCGACATCCATAAACTGTAATCAAAAGCTATTATATCTACTTTGGCATGCCCTGTTCCTTCTGGACACACAGCCACGACTACAACATCGACCCGTTTTCTGTTTTTGGCAACATTTTTCTAGATAAATTCCGAGAATTCAATGGAAATTGTCTGCCAAAAATCACAAGTTTCCGCCATTTCAGTTTCCCCACTTATTATACCCTGCAATCACATAACACACTGTTAAAGGGTATAATAATATTCAGATACTAATGCCGTAATATCACAGCATTACGGCAGTCAAGTGTCTATAAGCTATAATTTTTATGTGTATCCCAGTAGACCAAAACTTCGTAGTCGATTTCGTAGACGGGAGCTATGCGGATTTCAAACGCGCAAAAGGCTCGTTTTCAGATCCGAAAACGAACAGGAAATTAATCATGTATCTCTCAGTTTGTGGCAGCGACTCTTTGGCGAGACTTTTACGATATCTACTTAAAGCGAAACTCAAACGTACAAAATGCTCGCTTGCGTATCCGAGAACGAACAGAAAACGGATCATTTGTCCCTCAGTTTGTGGCAGCTAATGGCTCGCAGACGATAACTCGCAAAAGAGTCGTCGGCGAGGCGTTTGTGATAGTTTTTGCGACCCCTTTTAGCATTGCAAACAAAGCACTACCAATATTAATAAAATGTAATTCGATGTTGATATTCTTCCCAATATTTATCATATATTTTATTGTATATTTGACAATCTTGTTAGAATTACTCTTTAAATTTTTGGTATCGCCTTCCTTCCACATCCAGTCTTATGTATTTTGTATAATAATACAAATTCTGAGAAGTCCTGATTTGGGCAGCTGTAATATTATATAATATTATTAAATATACAATTACATTACATTCATATTTAGGTATTACTTACTTCATTTGATTTTTAATTACCAAAGTCAACAAGAACAGAGCGAAAAGATACTTATATCTCTATTCCGAACCCTTTTCTACTGCCGGAATATACATCCACGCGTTCAAAAGCTCGATAGCGAGAGTTTAGCGAAACTAAACAGCATTCCCCCGCTTACGTTCTGCTTTTGACTCGCTCTTAGGTTCTAATACGAATGTTTAGCGGAGCTTCAGTCATTGTCCATTCAATGTCCGCAACTTGCAAGTTTCTAAAACTTTTTACGAGCATTTGATCGCTCTTTGATCCACTGGAATGTTATACTTATTTGTTATAAAGATAAAATACTTAAGAATACAATTAATTAAAAATGTTAAGCTTAGATAAATAAGTAAATATAACATATGAATCAAATGAGTATTAGATTAGTAAACTTAGACATTGTGACTAGTGCACTAATTAATAAGGTAGACCTTGTAACTTTAGAATGATACATAACAATAAATAACTAATATTTAAGTTGTAAATAAGTCTATCTCTGTCTATGTCTTCGTCTGTCTCTGACTCTATCCACGTCTGTCTCTCTCTTTGCCTCCCTCTGACTTTAAAGAGTTAAAAAAAAAATGCTTTACATAAATTATATAAGCCGAAACGCATTTCATATTGTTGCCACTGCATAAACTCATTGTTAGTTAGCAATTTAAATGTATTTATATCATTCCAAATTCCCTTTTATTATTACTATATTTTTATAAATTTACTTGCATTATTTTAAGCTTAAATTTCAATATTAAATGGCTACAAAAATTACATTTAAATGTATTCATATCATTCCAGATTCCCTTTTATTATGATTATATTTTTATAAATTTTTCTTGTATTATTTTAAGCTTAAATTTCAATATTAAATGGCTACAAAAATTACATTTAAATGTATTCATATCATTCCAGATTCCCTTTTATTATGATTATATTTTTATAAATTTTTCTTTTATTATTTCAAGCTTAAATTTCAATATTAAATGGCTACGAAAATTACATTTATGTTTTAAATCGAATATAGAATTCAGTACACTTTTTTGTATAATTTATTTTGTTGCACTTGTTCCTTTGTTGTCCTGTGCCAATGCCCAGGAGTAACATTGTAGTTTAAAATATATACGTTCAACAATTGTGGCATTTTAATAACTTAAAACGTTGCCACTTGCTTTTTATGTTAATAAAAAAAAAACCTGGAATTTAAGCTGTACAATGGAATGAATCATCAATTTAAGTAGAATAGAAATCCTTTTGCATGTAAATATTATATATATATATATATATATATATATATATGTATAGAACAATTGAAAATTAATAAAGGCTTAATAATTCATTGCCATGAGTATGTGTCAAGGATTCCAGCACGGACATTTAGTATGTTAAGAAATATTCTGTACTGTTTTCTGGCTGATAAAGGACGTGCGTTCTCATATATATATATACTATATTAAGACATAAATATTAGACTGAGACAGCACAGAAGGCTGAGAGTTATAGAGAGAGAGCGAGAGAGAGAGAGAGAGAGACCAGAAACATATTGTAAGTGGATTCTGATGAGCTACGGACTGGGTAAAGAGACTGGCTGGCAAATGGTGAGTGAATGAGTGAAAGAGCTGGCTTGAACATTTGCCAAAAATTACAGTTATTACTGCAGACAGTCGCCCAGTCCACCGCCCAGTCCCCCCCCAGTATAATGTCCACATCTACGTCTACGTCTTCGTCTTTGCCCCCCACATCAAGACGCATTGGAAATTTAATTCAATTGTCAGGCGGCAGGCACATAAATTCTGCAGTTTATTGCATCCGCAGTACGAAATGTTCACGTATGGCAAGTGGGCGGTGGTTTTGGCGGTGAAACAGTTTGGCCATTTGCCTTGCCGGCAATTTTAATGAGCCAACTCGAAAAATTTGTTTTATTAGTTTCCATTTCGGGGGCGTGTCTGTCCTCTGTCATTAATTTTCATTTGCCGATTTCTATAACTACACATTATATCATTATAGTAGGTAGGTAGGCAGGATATACTTTTAATTTATGACTGAGCAGCAATCGTAGTTGCTCTTTGATTGCCTGGCTGGATAGTAGCTCAGTTAGCCGGCATTTATAAGGGCTTAGACTAAGTCGCAGCTAAACGAAATGAAATATCATTGCAGCTCGCAGTGCGCTCCAGCAATTAGACTTAAATGCAAAAGGTCCAGACAGTCCTGAACCCAGTCAACGGTTAGACAAACAAACAAACAGACCGACCCAAAAATAACAAAAAACGTAAAACGAACAAAACATGAGAAACTCGCCAACTGCGAGGAGTCGTCGTGGCGTCGTAATTGAAAAGGAAAATGAAAAGCTAGCCGCGAGCTGCAAGCATCTACGTAGCGAAAATAAATATAGAAGCAAAGCTCGAAGTCTCAATACTCTATACAGAAAGCAGTCGAAAAGAAAACTTACTTTACTTATTACACAAAAAGGAAATAATAGTATAAACCCAAATATATTTTAAAAAGCATAATAACCTAAAAAGGAGTGTGCCTATGGTAGGTTTCGAACTCTAGAACCACACCGCAAGAGTTCGAAACTCTCTAACTATTGCGCCAATGCAGCCATAGTTGATTATCTGGCTAGATAACCAGCTTCCTTGCCACAAGTGGCTGCCTGCCTCCAACTGTCGTATATAAGAAATGTTATTTGCTTCATATCTCCGAAGTTTATTGTCCGATTGCAATGAAATTTTTAGAACACGTCGCAATTAAACTAAAGTTTATGTCTGCCGAATTTGGAACTTGCATCTTTTAAATTACTCGTGTTATTTGGGTTTTTTCGATTTTGGGGGGCGTAAGTGGGCGTGGCAAAATTCTAAAACAAGCTTGAACTTTGTGGATACGTCAGGAGTATTGTCACCAAATTTGGTTACTCTAGCTCTTATAGTCTCTGAGATCTAGCTGTTCATACAGCAGGACAGGCGGACAGACGGACGGCAGGAAAGACGGACAGACGGCTGTTGCTGCTGTTCAAGCATGTGTATACTTTATGGGATCTGCCAGACGTCCTTAGAGACTAATTGACAAACTGAAGTTGTCAAAATGTCTAATAATGTAAGTTAAACTCAGAAATTTAACATAAATCTATCTATATATACTCTAAATATTTAAATTTTTAATTACAGGGTATACAAGTTATTAA
The DNA here is from genome assembly GCA_958299025.2 of Drosophila histrio. NCBI lineage: Eukaryota > Metazoa > Arthropoda > Insecta > Diptera > Drosophilidae > Drosophila > Drosophila histrio. The sequence goes on along the minus strand of OY729166.1, from coordinate 2,731,826 downwards.
TTTTCATTTTTGTATACCGTTTAACCACTTGCCGTGTTCCTTGGGCCAAGAATGCAGGTCAGTTAGCAATTAGGACAGATGGGGCAGGCAATGGAGGAAAGAGATGAGATGAGGCACAGAGGCTGCTGGGCCAACACACCGGAGGCACTTCCCGTGTTGACAAGCCCAAAACTGTCAGCGCTGTCATTTAAATTAATTTGTTACTGCACTCAATGGTTAATTTAGTTATGTGATACTAATCGAACAGTGTTCCCCCCCGAGGATGTCAAAACTCGAATGACAGTTGAGCTACTTCATTTGTCAGTTGAGTTATCTGAACAACTGACTGACTGACTGACTGACTGACTGACTGACTGACTGACTGACTGACTGACTGACTGCCTGCATAATAAACACTTGACTTGACTGCGAATTTGACTTTGGCCAAGTCAAAAGTCAGAAAGTAGTCAAAGTTTCAAAACTTTTTCGGGAATTGGAATTCGTAAGTTCTCATTTCGTTTGTTCGCTTAATTTATGCAGCATTTAAATGAAAGAATTGCATAAGAGTTATTATATATTTATTAACCTTGAACTAGTATCTGTAGTTCAGCTGAAGCTCTCATTGACTGGGGGAAAACGAGTTGACCTGCAGGCAACTTTTAAAGGCATTTCCTTTCCGACCTTTGTGTTCGGTTCTCTCTCTGTGTTGTTTAAGCCGCTTAACAAATGCTATTGCCATATTTGCTAACTTTTAACGTTTCGACGCCTTAAAGCGGGCAGAGTTCTGTGTTTGGCCCCAAGCCCAGAACATTACCTTCTGTGATATCACATACATATCTTACTTAACGTGCCTGCAAGACTTTTTTCATTAGGATAAGTCTATTTTATGCACACAGACACAGTCGGAAGCAGTCTATTTGATACACACACATACACAGGTAGAGCTGGAAGTTTTTCCTTTTGACTTTGGCAAAATGTTTATTTGGTTTCTTATGTTATTTATTTTATGGCACCTTTTGCTATACTTTATTTTTCGTGGCAATGGCAAAAGGACGACAACGTCAACGAAATCCATCCCAGGCATAGAGGTGGCAGCTCCTTGGCTTTGGCCTCATCGATATAACAATATCCTTTTGATGTCATTTCCGCTTATGGCTTATTTTCAAAATGGCAGGTGTAAAGGTAATCGTTGATTGTAAGTGCCAGGACTGCCAAGACACAGCAGTCAGGATTTTACAAGCATGTGTGTATGTATTTGTTCAGCTTTTATGTCAATTGTCAATTATATTTCAATCATTTTTATTACATCGCCTAATGCCTAAAGCAGATTACTTTCTGCTCATAAATAAGTTATAAAATTAATTGGAAAAGCTTTATGCCCACAGTACTTATATCTATTGTTCCCTGATCAACTGTTCTGTCTCTATCTCTCTCTCTGTCGCTTAATTAGTTGCTTAATAATTTGCATACTGACTGACTGACTGACACAAACTGAACACACCTCAAGTGACAGCGTCAATACAATTTTGTCGCACATTTGATTTCAATTGTGCCACGCGACATGTGGCAAGTGGCAGGCATATCAGGCAGCAGGCGGCGAAAACAATGCCAATCAACTTGACCAGCATTCACGATAATTTCCATATGGAATACAAATTTCGTGCCGTGTCAATCGCCGTTTGAAAATTGCCTAAACTGACAACTAGACGGACTGTTGAAATTATAATATATTCCTACGCTCAGTTTACACGACATTCATGTCAAATATTGCGTATACGCCGCATTGTCATGTCCATGAAAAGTACATAAATTGTTTAAGCTGACAACTTTTGGCAGATTGATGCCAATTATTGCGCATACGCACCTTTGGCCGTGCCCTAACAAGTTGTAATTATATCTGTGTGTGCGAATATACGACAATCTGGCAGTCTATGTTGTCTGTGTTGACTGTGAGTTAAGGCTAAGCTCACGATTGATGCCAATTATTACGCATACGCACCGTTACCCAATCAGCTGAAGTCTCTGCGAGCATAAGACTGTAAGCAGATAGACTTCTGTGTGTTTTTCGCTCGCTCTCATTAGTCAACTGCATTCGCAAAGAAATTACAATTAAGAATTGTTAATTAGCATATAAATTGCGGCACCTTTCAAGCGTATGGATATACGTAATTGACTTTAACACCAGAAAGACAGAAATAAATAATAAAAATAATAAAGACGAAAGCAGAAGTTTAAAGTAGAGAGTTAGATAGTTATACAGAGAGATAATCTAACTTGTAAATAGTAAATTAATTTTAGAAATCATAATAATCTAAAAAAAAGTGTGACTCTGGTAGGTTTCGAACTCCACTACCACACCGCAAGAGTTCGAAACTCTCTAATCATTGCGTCAATGCAGCCTTAGTCGATTACCTGGCAACTTTACAGTTTCCTTACAGAACTGCAATTAATTATTTGGTTTCAATGCCTCAAGTTGCTGCCTCCAACCTGCGTATATTTGGTTTCTCTAGCTCTTATAGTCTCTGAGATCTAGGCTCTTATACAGACAGACAGACAGACGGACGGACGGACGGACGGACAGACAGACAGAAGAACATGACTATATCGACTCGTCTGTTGTTACTTTATGGGGTCTGCCAGACTTCCTAAGACCTGTTACGCACATTTCTTTTTTTTGTCAAACTTAATGGACCCTTATACTTTTTTAAAGTAAAGGGTCTAAAGAATCCTAAAGCTTCTAGTCAATGTTTGATTAGGATCAAGCTTTTCTTACCCGTTGCAGCTCTCTGATATAGTATGTATATTGTGATATAGAATATTGATTGATATAATAATGATGTATAATACTTAACACTCTTCGAATTCTTCACCAACTTCCTCTTTATTTCTTTGTTTTATTCAGACTGACTCTCTTCGATCGAGCTGCTAGATGCCGCTAGATTCCCGCTAGAGCGAGACCATGCTATATATCGACTCTTATGCTAATGAGCTAAAGTGAGATAGCTAATATGTGCAAATGAACCGAAGCAGATAAGAGATTAGTGATAGAACATCAGTAAAGCTTTCGACACGCTACAATTGTCACAGTTTCAATATTCACATTATTAATATTCATTTGATTGAGTCGCTTATGTTGGCAACAACAACAACAACTCAATTCGATTGCAGTAAATGGAACAATATTAAATTCGATCAAAATAAAATCACTTGCTTTATAGTGTTAAGAGGCGCGAGCGCGTTGTGTGGAGGCATTAAATAAATAAAAACATGTAGCACACTTTTCGGCGCAGCTGCGAAATGCGTTGCCAAGGTGCTGATTGCAATTACTTGTGGGGAACGAACGACAGCGGGTGTTGCTTATTTGAGTACGTGGGTACATGGTGGATAGGTGGATCTGTGGATAGGTATATTGCTGGGTGTAGGCTGACTGCCTGCTGCTTGTTTACGGCCAACCACATCAGATGTGGTAAGCACATGAGGCATGCCAACGGCAACGGCAATGGCAATGGCACCCAACATCGACACCCACTCCCACACCAGCCAGCCGCCCATTGGAGGCATCTCTCTGATGCGCCCCATTAGCGGGGAAAAAGCAACAGGCAATAATGCCGTCGTGGTGACTGGTTGGTCTCGGGGTCAAATTGCGTGACTGTGCAACTGTAGCCGTGGATATATGTATGTATATAATAAAAGTAATTAACAAGTGTTTGCTCTGCATGATGCGGAATTTCAGGCGCGGATAAGCAACAAGCAGCATATATGTCAAAGGTGAGAAGCAGGCCAGTAACAGATACACACACCTGGCTGACAACCCTTGGAATGGAATATAAGAAATGAAATCTAATATATAAAAGAAGAAGAAGAAGAAGAAGCCAAACGGAAGTTAAAAGAATCCAAAAAGCAGCACACTTGAAAATCTCTCGACAAATACTTTTGACAGCTACAGATATTTGATGCTAAGAAACAAAACGTAAATTGAAAAGTTTTACACTTAATACGAGGTGTATCCATATGCGTGTGTGATTGAAATATCTCTGTGTGTGTGTGTGTGTGTGTTCATCCCCTTTCTATGCCTGTCTTCGTGTGTGTGTGTGTGTGTGTGTACTTTGCCAGCTCTGTGCTGAAATCAATTTGTGTGCATTTATTGAAAATTGAATTTCCAATAAGTATTCACGCGTGCACACATGTTGCTCATATGATTGAGTTTTTCTGCATGTGTGTGTTTGTTGTTCTTGTTGTTGTTTTTGTTCTTCTTTTTGGATTTGTTTTACTTTTTTCTGTTTCTGATTCAGTTTCCGCTTTCCATTTTTCCACGTTGAAATGCTAAAATGATTGTTCAGATTTTACATACACAAAGTTTGACCAGGCGAAAGAGAGAGAGAGAGAGAGAGAAGTGCTACGGGAAATGGCAAATGGCAAATGGGAAATGGGAGACGGAAAACGGGACAAGTGCGAGCATTTCGCTGTGTAACTGATTGAGTTGCAGCTGAATTGATTTTCAACAGTTCTAGCTTAAGTCGTCTTCCTGATTGCCTAACTGCCTCACTAACTGAGACAGACGGTATATCTATAATAAGTATGACAGGTGTAACAAATCTAATATTAAAATTAAATTGAATTGACAATTTTGTATCAGCTTGCCAAAAAAAAGCAGACGAACATATCATGATATAAATAGAAAACAGTAAAATAATAATACATAATGTTGCGAGTTGTTAAAATAATTGCTGCTAAAATAAAGAAATTGCTCCTGAAATAGAAGGCAAGCGCATACAACTGGCAAAAGCTCTCAACAGAAATTGCTACCGAAGCAAACGTTAAGAAACAATAAACCTTATACTTCGGATAAACTGACATATAAGGACAATTTCGACATGTGACATATAAACGCTATAGGGTACTTGATCTGACATATAGTAAGCACAATGTGGCACATAAATAAAAACAGCTGACGGCAACAGTTGGCAAACCGTTTGACAGCCGTTTGCTGTGTATAAATAATTACACATGAACATGGCTCTAAATTTAAACAGCGGTATTTATCTTTATTCTTTGGAAGTTTCCGTTGAAGAGATGAGTTCGTCTTATGGTACATAACTTATAGTTTATCACAGCAACAAACTCTTTTGAGGGTTTGTATGTTAATGGATTTCATTAAAAGATTCCGACCTTCAAAATTTACATTATTAAACACTGCAAAAGAGAAACTAAGAGACTAAAAGAGAGAATCGATCTGCATTCACTCGGTGCCGACATCTAGCTAAAAAAACACGCGTAGCAAGAAGTGTTATGTAAATGTATTAAAGTTTAAGACATTTAAAAATACCAAAACGAATGTTCGTTTATAAGAAATATACTATAATTAATATAAATAAGTATAGAAAGAATATATCGCTGCGGAAAAACAGGTACTACATCTATTTTATCCTCATAAATCATATTTAAACTTCAAGTACATTTTTAATACTTATAATGCAAAGTTATATGCACGTAGATATAACAAATTATAATGTTTATTTGGGTAATTTCAATAATATATGATATCTTAACAAACAACAATTATTGTTTAATAATTTAAGCCACTTCTTGTGTTGATCTTTAGTTCAACGTGACAATTTAATTAAATATTTTCACTTGTGCAACTTGCTGCACGCAGCTTTCAGCGTCGTCGATTGAATCTCATCATGAGTTCACTGATCCTCTGATCAAAATGAATATGATGTAAAGCAAAATAGGAGGAGCGTAACTCAAAATGAACTCAGCTGATGCAATAGGCGATGCTGCTGGCTACGCAGTGCTTGTACTCTACTCATAATCCTACATATATATAGAAAACAACTAAAACTAAACTTAAAAAGATTAATATCGTTTAACTTTACCAGTTGCGGTTCCATTTCTATTGCCTGTTTGAAACCATTAAAGTTAAAATCTAGTTTCTTGTGACTCTTAATTGAAGTTTAAGCATTTTACTAAAATATGAGCCGACGGCCTCGACGCTAGCGCTCTTTACCCCTATAATTAATTATAATATTGTTAGTTTCTAATGTATTATTACTAATTTGAAAAATAATAAATAATAATACTAAAATGTACTACGTCTAGTAGCTGTATTTATTCATTTGTCTCAACTGTTGATGGCTTGTTCTGTCAATTTCACTACAATGCTGCCCTTTAAGCGTTCTGTAGGGTATTAAAAGCAAAACATCGTGTGTGTTGTTGTTGCCGTGTACGCTTCGTGTATTGTTGTCGTTGTTGTTGTTGTTGTTACTTTTCGCAGCAGCCACAACGAATAAACTTGAAAAACGGTTACTAGGTCAGTAACACCGACAATCGTCCTTCTCGCGCTCTCTCGTGTCGTGAACTCTCGCACTTTGCAGACTCTCTGGATGCTGAGCCGCCCTTTTTAGTACACTGAGCGAAGCCAGAGAGCGCCAGAGAGAGAGCTATAAGATTTGTAGCTTTGTCGCCTAGCTGGCTGACGGCCAAGGCGATACGCGGATGCTTTGTCATCTAGTCAGTACTCTGTGGTGCGCGCGTCAGGCAGGACGAATACGTCGGATGGTACTATTGTATTGCAATTGATGTACGAACAGACAAAATCCAAAGAGCGGGCCGAGTGCGCTGACGGGCAGTCCCGAGTCCCTAAGCAAAACATCATCGTGGTTCATCATCAACGGACGAATGATAAAACAAAAAAAAAAGAAACGGTCTGTGTTTTAGTGCTGGCCTTTCGCCATTACGTGATAATAAAGAAGCGGCAATCAGTTTTTAAATTGCGCCAACTTATGCAAATTGTAAAAAAGTCGCTTAATTTGCCAATTTGCAAATAATTCGCGAGCAATGCCGGCTAAATGTACATAGATTAAACGCACTACGCGACTTACATTAGGTGTGTGTTGTTGTTGTTGTTGTCTTGTGATCATTAACCAAAAAAAAAAGAAAAGAGAAACAAATAATAAGAGAAAGAAATGACAAAATGAACTCAGCCGCTTGTCTTGTGTAAGTTGTCAAATTTAAAGGAAGCTTTGTGTTGATTTTATTCTCTTGCTAGAAAAGAGAATTTTAGTGAAAAGATTTGTATACAAAGGGCTACGGAAATTGGCTCTCCCACTTTTGTTTGTTCCTTTGAATTATTAAAATGCTAAAAGTTCGGCATACTAATAGCCTCATTAAAATGCTAATGAGCTGACTTACATATCGGCCAACATTTGCGGTCTAATAACTTGCTGGCTACATTTTTATCACACGCAACGTTTATTCTGTTGTCTGTTGTCTGTTTTGGCCTAAACATTTGGCTAAGGTAATACAGATTTAAGCCAAGCTGATACTGTAAATAACCCAGCTGTTAAATGCTGCAAGTGGCGAATGAATAGAGGCAAAACTCTGACCCTTAACTAGATAAAATGTATACAATGAAAAAAAAAGTAAGAAAAAAGAAAAAGAAGTAAAAAGTAATTAGCAAGTTGCTACAAAATAATTATTTAATTAACAAAAGTGCCGCTATAAGGCTGTAAGCCTGGCAGCTCGGCAGCCCTGGCATCCCTAGCATCCCTGGCATCCCTGGCATTCTTCTACTCTAAATGTCCATTCATTCGTTTCATTTATCTAACTGGGTGTGTGATGCTTATAGTCGTTTTTTGTTTGCCTTATAAATAGACCCCTGCAGCGTCAACACAGTATCTCCTTCCCTTTCCCGCTATCTGTCTGTCTCTCCGTCTATCTGTCCGGGCACTCTAAAACAACCGTGACGTGCAACTTTAGCCTTCTAATTTAAATTTAATTAAGTGGGACTCACTTGGCTAGGCCTAGACTCGACCAAAACGACCATCGACCAGAGTCCCCAGCTTTTTGAATTTTACGTTAGTTTTGCGTTCAGCCATCGTCATTATAATGAATAAAGTTCCAAGTGCCTAAAATGTTGCTGGCTCTATACTTACTTATGAATATTAAGCGTCTGTTAATCTATTTTCCAAATGCGCCAACTAATGCGCCCTCTCAGGCTGATGAGTGGGCCAATTTAGAGACCGTCACTGTCGCAGTCGCTGTCCTTATCCCTTTGCCTCATCCCTTTGCCTTTATCCCCGTCCCCATTCCCATCTCCAACTCTATCTCTTTTGTTTTTATGCTCAACTGAGAGTTAAGTAGACTACAAAATTTTAATATTTAACTAATGAATAAATATCAATTAGAACTGTGCTTTGACTGCAGTTTATGGCAGCATAAAATCTCAAGTTGGTCTAGGAAAAAGCGTAGAAATGATAAAAGTTAGTTATTCATTTAAATACTTACTTATTTATTTATATATTTATTTAATTACTTATTTATTTACTTATTAATTTGCTAATTTGATTATCTATTTATATATATATTTACTTATTTTTTTTTTTATTAATTTATTTATATATTTATTTGTTTACTTACTTATTTATTTGCATTAATTTCTTAATTCATTTATTTATTAATTAATTTATTTATTTATTAATTATTTAATAAAATTATATATTTATTTATTTATTTACTTATTTATTATTTTATTTACTTATTTATTCATTTATTAATTCATTTATTAATTATTTATTGATTTTTGTTTATTTATTTATTTACATATTTTTTTATTTATTTAATTATTTATTGATTTATTTACCTTTTTATATATTTGCCTTTTTATTTATTTAATTATTTACCTATTTATTTATTTTTATATATTTATTTACTTATTTACTTACTTATTTATTTATTTAATTATTTATTTATTTACATATTTATTTATTTAATTATTTAAATATTTATTTATTTATTTATTTATTTATTTATTTATTTATTTATTTATTTATTTATTTATTTATTTATTTATTTATTTATTTATTTATTTATTTATTTATTTATTTATTTATTTATTTATTTATTTATTTATTTATTTATTTATTAATTTATTTACTTATTTATTTATTTACTTATTTATTTATTTACTTATTTATTAATTTATCAAGTCCCAAATCGTGCCCTCTAGTTCGTCTGAACGGCAACACATTTCCGTTCGAAAAAACCGTCAAATACTTGGGTCTCACCCTGGATAGGAGACTCACATGGTTAGCGCTCATTAATGCCAAGAGGAAGCAGTTAAACCTGAAGCTCTGACAAATTAGATGGCTCCTAGGATACAAATTGGAACTCGGTTTAGAGAACAAAGTCCTTCTATACAAGTCTATACTTAAACCCACCTGTACCTATGGGATAGAACTGTGGAGCACAGCAGCAAATTCCAATATTGAAATTCTGCAATGGTTTCAAAACAAAACACAGCGCTCCATCACCAAGGCTCCATATTATGTACGAAATCAAACGTTAGTTACCGATTTACGACCTCGAACTATCACTGAAGAAATCAATAGACTCAGCAAAAAAACATACCGAAAGACTCGACAGTCAATGCAACCAGCTCGCCATTTACCTTTCGGGCAACAGCCTTCACACCCGCCGCCTCAAAAGCAAACCATCCTCTTGACCAGCCTTTTAGGCCCCCAGAGAGTGGCGACTCTAACCCCTTCTTTTCTACCTGAAAAGCGCCTGTACAAATTCTGCATATATTCCTCCATACCATTTACTTATTATCTTTTAGATAGATCGTAAATAAAACATAAAAAAAAAATATTAATTAATTTATTTATTTATTAAATTACTTATTTACATCCTAACGCTACAAGATTAACTTATATTTAAAGCACTAGTCACAATTACAGATGTTTAAGCAATCAATTAGTTACAATTACAATGGAGTCTCTTAATTCTAAATTTAATTTTTAAATTTACTAATTTTGGTTTGTTTCTACATTTTTGTATAACTTTATTAAATTGTGATATTTTCCCTTGCGTTACTCTTGAATGTGATTAAAGAGTTATATGCGAATCTATTTAAATTATTGCATTATTATTATTATTATTTACTGCCTTTCTGAATTGAATCGCTTGAATATTAAGCAAACCATGTCGTTTCTTCTTCTAGTTATTGTAAAACATAAATTATTGTATAAATAGAATGGTTTTTTGGTATGTAACATTTGTGAAGTTAAATCAGAGCCCTTTCGCTTGTCCAATCATTTATTTTGAAATTAAATATTTCTTTGGAATATCAAGTTACATGTTTAGTCCGTTTGTGATTATATACATAATAATAAACACAACTTTTAGTCGTTGTTTGCTAATAGCGTGATTTAATTAACTTTATTACATACTTAGTATTCTATCATTTGCAGTAACATCAAAAGTTCCTATAGAACCCAACTTAACTTGTAGTTATTGAGTTCCCTGTAATTCCGTACACTTTTAAACATTTTAATTGCTTGCAGGGTATAAAAAGTCCCATGTAATATAATCTATTTCTTTTGCAATGCAACAGAAATAAGCCGCTTTAAAATAATTTAACAAAATTTAAAGCCAAAAACGATGCAAAAATAATAATACGAATAATAATAAAATTCCAATATCAAACAGGCCGGAAGGTCCTTTTTTTTTGGTCCAGGTGAGAGCCAAATGGTTGAAATTCCAAAATAAAAGTGAAAATAATTAAGAGTAACATAGGAGAATGCACGACTGACCAACCAGATACCCATTAATTATGCTCGATAGTAGTATTCGCAACTAGTCAACCTACTATAGACATTTAATGTATACAGGGTATATATTTAAAAAAAAAAATAAAATAAAAGCGAAAGAAACAAAAGCACATTTAAAATAAGCGCAAAATCAGCACAAAAACATTCAGCGAACCGAAAGGATAACGACAGCAGCAACAGGAGCTGTTGCTGCTGAGCCGTAGCAGGTAACACAGGACACAGCAGACTCAGCAACGACCGAGTGGCAACAATAAGGGTGCAAGTTGTTCACACAGTGACACACTAACAATCATGGCAAAAACAACAACAACAACAATAACAACAGCAACAAAAGTGGCATTAAGAGGAAGAGTGCAGCTGCACGCAACGGATGGACAGACAGACGGACGAACGGACAGACAGACGGACAGACGGACGGACAGACAGACGGATCGGTGTGGGGTGTGATGGGTGTATAGCCAGTATGTGTACATATTTACATACAGTTCACTGAACAGACACTGAAGTATATTTGTATATACAGACGCGGCTACAAAGTGTCAAGCTTTTGCAAAGGGGAGGAGACATAAATGTGAACATCAGTGGAAAGTGAATGGGACTCTGTTTTCAATTTGGCCCATTGTACAGGGTGTAAAAGACACGTGCAAGTCGAAGCGTGAATGCGAGGTGTGTGCGGCAGACTGTAAGCCTTTGTGTGTGTGTGTGTGTTTACCTGTGTGTGTGTGCCTGTCGACAGCTCAAATAGAAAGCACATAAATTAAGCACCTTAAAAAAGACTACAGAATAACTGAGGCATACTAAGGCAAATTAAAAATAAAACAAGTCTACGAGAAAACCCCAAAAATATATATTTATGAAATCAACAAATAAAGATGTAAGCTTAGTCTGACATAGCATGAACAATTGGCAGTTACCCTGTAGATAAAGATAATTAGATATATAAAGATAGTTAGACCTACAAAAAAACCTCTAAACGAGGTAAAAGTCTAGTGACGAAAGCATATTCAAGCCCCAAAATTACTGATATCAAATTTAGTGACGAACAATATTCATTTTCATAATATAAACTATTTTAATATAAAAAAAAGACTAGTGACGAAAGCATATTCAAGCCGCAAAATTACTGATATCAAATTTAGTGACGAACAATATTCATTTTCATAATATAAACTATTCTAATATATAAAGTCTAGTGACGAAAACATATTCAAGCCCCAAATATTACTGATATCAAATTTTGTGACGAACAATATTCATTTAAAATATATAAACTATTCTAATATAATAACTGATCGAAAAAAATATAATGTCATATTAAAACCAAAAGAATTATCTTTCGAATGATGTATAACACACTGCGATCGGTTTAGACGATCTGTATATAATCAAAATTGCGAGTATATATATCTAGTGACATGCAGCCCTGCAAACTTCCCTACATGTGAGTTTTTGGGGCCTGCTCTCGTCACTAGCGTGGTCTGCTGTCCACAGTGATATAGATAGATATTTACACTGTTGCCTGCATATTTTACAGATAAACTACTAAATAGAAATGTCAATAATAATAACAATATTAAGTGGCATATCAAATATCAAAGTTAACATTACAAATTGTCAACAAAATCATCACGCAAATAATGTGCAACAAAATGCAACAAATAAGTGAGCAAACAAAATATAAATAAATTACCAAAAAAAAGAATACAACACTGCCAACAACGAGAACAACAACAAGAAGATGGTTAACAACGCTTGCAACATGGATTTTGGCTTAAAGATGAGTTGCCTCCTTCTACTATGGCTAACTGGCAACAGTCGAGTCAGCGCACAACCATCATTAACCGAGAAAATACCGCTGGGTAAGTGGAACTGTAACAGGAGACTGACTACAGAATTATACTAAAGGTGCATGCCCCTTAGCCAAGGCACTTGTTCTATGTGGCAGCCAGTAATCTGGCCTTCTTTTGCCTGTTGAATTGACACAATCTTGCAGTTAGAGTGCAATAAAGTTGCTGCTTGTTTCTTGGATTGAGAACATCATGAAAATCTCTAAAGTTCAGCTTTGAAAGCTGAAACGACATTTAAGAATTTGTTCAAATTGCCGACAGCACCAAAAAAAAAAAAAAAGAGCAACAGCAGCAATAACAATAACAACAGCAGCAACAACAAGAAACATTTCAAGTTTTCGCCAAGAAAAACTCAAATAAAATTTGAGCGAAAAAGCAATTACAAAGTTTTTAAAGTGCCTTTGCTTTGAACCTAATTGACAATTTCGCTGGCTGTCGACAGCAACAGCAGCAGCAGCAGCAAAAACAACAATTAAATTTAACCTTTACTTAAAACATATTTCAAATACAGGTGCCATCTTCGAGCAGGGCACGGATGAGGTGCAATCGGCCTTCAAGTATGCCATGCTCAATCACAATTTAAACGTCTCGTCGCGACGCTTCGAACTGCAGGCCTATGTGGATGTTATCAACACGGCGGACGCTTTCAAGTTGTCACGTTTGAGTGAGTATAAAAAAACAAGATAAACTATCTACTTATTGAAAATAAATTTAAATATAATACATTTAAGTAATTAATAACAGACCAGCCAATTGCAAAGTAAACACTTTGATGTTTCAGTTCTTATTATTTCTATTCAATCGACCGCATGAAAAGTCCCATTGATCTTCATTTACTCTTTACGTTATCGAACACTGTATCATTGGGACTTTTGCAGACATATGTGTACAGATATTTTCAACACTATCAGTTAACATATATTTGGAATTCAGTAATTGTGTAAGCAACAAAAAGCGGCCAATTTGTGCTGTTTAAATAGATAAGTTGATAGTTTAAATACTTCTTAGACCCTAAACTATTAAGTTTGTCAAGCAAAAATGTGTCTTACAGGTCTAAGGAAGTCTGACAGACCCTATAAGGTATATATACTCTTTATCAGCATCAACAGCCAAGTCGATATAGCCATGTTTGTCATGTCCGTCTGTCCGTCCGTCCGTCTGTCCGCCTGTTCTGCTTTATGAACACCTAGATCTCAGAGACTATAAGAGCTAGAGTTACCAAATTTGGTGACAATACTCCTGGTGCATCCACAAAGTTCAAGTTTGCTTTAGATTTTTGCACGCCCCCTTACGCCCCCATAAATCGGAGAAACCCAAATAATACGAGTAATTTAAAAGATACAAGTTCCAAGTTCGGCATACATAAAGTCTAGTTTAATTGCGATGTGTACTGAAAGTTTTATCGTAATCGGACAATACACAACGGAGATATGAATATACAAATGTTGGAGGCAGCAACTTGAGACATTAAAACCAAATTATTAACTGGAGTTCTGTAAGGAAACTGTTAATTTGCCAGATAATCGAGAATGGCTGCATTGGCGCAATGATTAGAGGGTTTCGAACTCTTGCGGTGAGGCTCTGGAGTTCGAAACCTACCAGTGACATACTTTTTTCGTAGGTTATTATGCTTTTTAAAATGTATTTATTATTTAAAAATGTATTTAGGTTTATTCTATTATTTCCTTTGTGAAGAATAAGTAAAGGGTCTCTCATAGTGCATATATATTTAATACATACCAAGTAAAAGTATGTGTTTATGCAACTCCCATGATTTGCTGAATATTTTCATAATTTCTCGCTTGACTCAATCCTTTTGTTTCCTTTTAGTTATTCGCCTGACTCAACCCATTTCCGTTTTTACTTATTTCCGCAGTTTGTAATCAATTCTCGCGTGGCGTTTACTCAATGCTCGGCGCCGTATCGCCCGACTCCTTTGATACTCTGCACTCCTACTCGAATACATTTCAGATGCCCTTTGTGACGCCCTGGTTTCCGGAGAAGGTAAGCGTTAAAGCCCTAATAAATATTAAAGCTCAGCCAGAGTGAAATGGAAGAGAAACAAAGCGAAACGTTGCCTATTTTAATATGAAATATTAATCATACGCAAAGTTGACTTTCATATAAATTGAGTAACCTTGAAAATTTGTAGCAAAAAGTTTATAAAATTTATGAGGCAACCCAAGTCGAAATTATTATTATAAATACAAGCAACGATGTGCCTGCAATGATGTTGTCCTGTTCTTGTCCTATTCCTGTGCGTGTGCTCTTTAAAAATTTATAACACACTTTTGGCCTCGTTTTTGGGCGGAGCCATATAAATCAAGCCGGCAAATGCCCAAAACGAGCCAAAACAATGGCCCAAACAACACCAACACCAACAAGAACAGTGACTTCTCAATAATGATTCATGTTTGCTAACTTGCCATATCCTTTCTCTTTCTCTCACTCTATATCATTTTGTATCTCTTCTCTTTCAACTAACTAACTATATATATGTTATGCTGTTTTCCATAATTTTGGCGTTTTAGGTGCTTACGCCATCGTCTGGTTTCCTCGACTTTGCCCTCAGCATGCGCCCGGATTATCATCAGGCCATCATTGATACAATACAATTTTATGGCTGGCGCAAAATAATTTATCTGTACGATTCCCACGATGGTGAGTACGAACGAATACATACATACTTAATATAGTGTAAGATTGAGCGACGACGGTCCCAAGTGAGTCAATAACCGTTCATTGACTGCCCCCCCCCCCACACACCCCCATCTCACTCTGTCTAAGAGAGATGACTCTGTTTTCTCTGACTGTGTAAATTTGCCTTGTTATAAGTTTTCCATTTAGTCGATTTATAAATAAAAAGTAATGACATAGCCGCCAAGAGAGGGAAAGAGATGATGACAGACAATTGGCTTATGTGTGGCTGCCACAACAATCACAGAGACAGAGACAGAGTATAGATAGATGGATAGCTGGCTGGCTGGTTGCCTGCTTCAATGAAGGCAATGACAGACAGACTGATAGACAGTGCGGCAAATGGGCGGACAACTAGCCGCCGCTGTCTGCATTATTATTATTAATGAATGCCACGTGAAAATCTTTTTATGGTCGCGAACAGCACTCAATCAATTTACGGTTACCCGACAGCGCCACTTCCCCTCCCATTTTGACCAGTGTCGGTCTGTCTGTGTTAACTTGGTTCTGAGTTCTGAGTCGTTGAGTGGATTTGCAGACTTTAAGCAATATTTTTGCTTAAAGTGTAGACGATTTGTTTGCATTGCGATTAACGTCGTCATGGCTTCCATTGAAACAAGCTGCTCTCAATCAGCAATCGAGTTGAACTAATAACTAGTATCTTAAGGGCAAGTGTAATCAATTAATTCCGAATTTGAATGGCATTATTCAAGAAATGTATAAGATGCTTATCTCTGCTGTAAATAGGTTAATAATTTAAGCATTTAAAGCTTTCAATAATAATGAATGATTGCAACACTTGAGTTGGCTTTAAGCCACAAAACAATAGCAGTTCTAGAGTTTCTTTTGCAATTTCCTACAGGGTTTTTGAACAGTTTCTTAGCTAGCGCGTTGTAGACTTTATAAAATTACATTTAACACTTAAAAATATATTTCAAAAGTTGTCATTTCGCAACTATTTAATGAATTTCACGCAATTATTTCCCGCGACTTTATTAAATTCTCAGAGCGAGTGCAGACTTGGGGCCGAGTTTTTAATGTCCCAATGAACCTTATACTTCGGATAAACTGACATATAAGGACAATTTCGACATGTGACATATAAGCGCTATAGGGTACTTGATTTGACATATAGTAAGCACTATGTGGCACATAAATAAAAACAGCTGTTGGCAACAGTTGGCAAACCGTTTGACAACCGTTTGCTGCGTATAAATAATTACACATGAACATGGCTCTAAATTTAAACAGCGGTATTTAACTTTATTCTTTGAAAGTTTGCGATAAAGAGATGAGTTCGTCTTATGGTACATAACTTATAGTTTATCATAGCAAGAAACTCTTTTGAGGATTTGGATGTTAATGGATTTCATTAAAAGATTCCTGCTTTCGAAATCTACATGCAATACTTTGAATGCAAAAATCAAGAGAAATATTAGTTCGAGTTTTGTTTTAAAATGAGTAACTCTTTTGATACAAATTTGAAACTTTCAGTTAAATCACTTTGATGTTGCCACCCGTCATCGATTTGTACGAAATATGTTACCACCTTTTATACATATTTGCCATTCACAATTCAAAGTGATACATAAATTTATGTGTAGATTGGAAGAAAATTTAAATTTCTTATGGGTCAACTTTATTCAATGTATTAGTTTTATTTGAAACATAACTATGTATAACTTTATATGGACATTAAAAAATCGGCCCTAAGCTTTTAAAGCCGTAGTTGGTGTGGTGGCATTCAATAACTCAAACATGACATTTGGCCAGCATGATTGGAACAAGTTGAGCTCATAAATACAATAGCAGTTATAGAGTTTTTCTCTATTGTATTTCCTACAACAACTAGCCACAGTTTCTTAGCGGTGTGTTCCAGGCAAGTCTATGATTGGGATTTAATCAAGCTCGTTAAATTTGCCGAGCAAATGCCGAACACGAAATTCTCTTATAGAATTAAGAAATATAAATGACATCGCTGGGATTCGAACTCGTTACCTCCCGCTCAAAACGGACGAAGAGTTCATCATCTCAAGCAAAAGGACCATTGCGACCGCTAGAAAACGGACGTCTAATTCAGTACTTCTTATATATGCATTTTTCTGGGAGATTTGTTAAATCTTCTATAGTCTCTACTTAAATTCAGACTTTAAACTCTGTAAAACCTTGCGTAATTCTAAGGTTTGGCATAACTAATGACTATTGTAAGGGAAAGTTTAAGCAGTTAATTCCGAATTTGAATAGCATTAATCAACAAATGTATAAGATACTTATTTCTGCTTTAAATAGGTTAATAATTTAAGAATTTAAAGCGGAAGTTGGTGTCGCCTTTAATACCTTAAATATGACATTTGGTCAGCATGATTGAAACACTTGAGCTCATTGCAGTTCTTGAGTTTCTGCAGTTTCTCTTGTATTATTCCCTTAAACTAGCCAGGGTTTTTGAACACTTCCTTAGCTGGCATATTTCTACTATTAGTACTATTTAATTGTAAATACACATTTAACATTTCCACACACCAATCAACTTGACACAATTATTTGCCACGACTTTATTAAATTCTCATAGCAACCACAGACTTAAACTCTGACTTTAAACTCTGTAAAATCCAGCGTAGCTCTAAAGTTTGCTTCAGTTTCAGTTCGCACTCGCACGTACACAATATCTTTGTTATTCAGTAGACAAAAAAAAAGGAAAAAGAAAAATTCAAAATAGATTTTTCTTGCTGGGCCCATCGACGAAAACAGTCTTTCATTTTTCTACAATTATTGTAGCTAGGCATTTTATGGGCATGTTTACACAGCCGGCGCGCCGATGGAGACTGCGAGGGGAGGATGTGAGGGATTCGGGTTGAGGGTATTGGAATCCTCATCGGTTGCTTGGCACGTAACGCCAACGCAAGTTAACGGCTTTTATTTTGGCTAGCAGCGGCAGCAGCAGCAGCAGCAGCGCATGTGGCTGGCAACTGTTTATACGAAAATGGCTTCTTCTGTTTATTTGGGCCACGCAAACGAGTTTATTACTGAGCAAAAATTGGGAGAAACAACATACTTCGCCCCCCCCCCCCCCACCACGCCCTCAACTAGAAAAAAATCGAACGAAAGAAAAAAAAAACTATTTATGGCCATTGGCATCGGTATTGGAGTACCATGTTGAACAAGAAGCGCTAAAGCAATCACAATAGCAACAACAACAACGAGAACAACAACAACGAGAACAACAACAACAGAAACAGTGGCAACAAACACTAATAGCCACTCTATAGTTGCTCACTCCTCTCTCAATATTTTTCTTCTCTGTTTTTTTTTTGTTCTGGCCCTAATTCATGCGGATATGCCTGCCGGCTTATAAGTTTATTGTCGCTTGTATTTACGACTCGGACGGGAAATTGGCGTACACCCATTTTAATTTTAGCTAGAAGATTATGGCTTTTGTATTGAAGCCGTTGAACTGCCATAAAATAACTGTGCCTGTGTAGCCAACAGGCAAACAAAACACAATAAAGACATTTACACCACCTTGCGTATACTTGATATTTTTCGAGAAAATGTATTACGCATGAGTTGTTGCCTTAGAAATGATTTACTCATGCGTTTCAGAAACTATTAACAAAAATGCTTAGACAGTGTTAGTTTGCATATTTGACAATTCTTTGGTTTCATTAAATAAGAAACAGTTGGGAGGGCTACACTTGAAGTCGACTATGAGAGACCCTTCACTTATTCTTCAAAAAGGAAATAATAGTATAAACCTGAATAAATTTGGTAGGTTTCGAACTCCAGAACCACACCGCAAGAGTTCGAAACTCTGTAGCCATTGCGCCAATGCAGCCAGAGTCGATTTTCTGGCAAATTAACAGTTTCCTTGCCTCAAGTTGTTGCCTCCAACCTTTGTATATTCATATCTTCATTGTTTATTGTCCGCTTGCAATGCAATTTTCAGTGCACATGGCAATTAAACTCAACTTTATGTATGTCGAAGTCTATATCGACTCGGCTGTTGATGCTAATCAAGAATATATATACTTTACAGGGTCTGCCAGACTTCCTTAGACCTGTTACGCACATTTCTCTGTTTAAAGTAAAGGGTCTAAATATAAATACATTTAAATGCAATAAATGCATAAATAAGGTCAACAAATAAAATCCATAGTATTAATAATTAATAATTTAGATCAGAATTGTTACACAAGCCAAGAAACTGTGATGAGTATTTAATATTTTATAATATTATTCTAAAATTATTACTAAATTTAATGTTATTTCATACGAAAATTGTCTGTAACAACTGTGAACTTTTGCCGGTCATTTGTGCTGTTTTCTTTTGTGACAGCCCACACACAAACACACACACACACACAAACACACACACACACACACACACACAAACACACACACACACACACACACACACACACACAGTATGACACATCCACACAGTATGACACATCCACACAGATCAACAAAACTCGACTTACAATAGCTAAACCAACAGAATCAGCTTCAATTAGAAATTTCCCGAAAACGGATGCAAACAGAAGATACACAGATACGTACGTATCTCACAGATACAGAGCAATGTCACCTACTACTACTAATGGCATACGACAGTTCACCTAACTACAGTCCACCCCCCCCCCCCCCGATTTTGTCACTACTTTTCACTCGCAAACTGCCCTGAAGTTATCAACGTTCTGATATGCAGCAGAGATTTCATTGCAAGCGCAATTTGCATTTGGGCTCATTGAGTTATGGCTGCAACTAACTTGGCTTTCTCCAACTGCCGCACACTCATTCGCACTTAAACAGATACGTGGGTGGGTCAAAACTCGACGATTGAATGCACTGGGGAGTTAGCATAGATATATAGATAGATAGATAGATAGCATTGGATTGTGATATACTACATTGATGGACAGATGATTTGTATTTGTACGTCGCAACGAAGGCAACATAGAAAAAAAAAAGGCGCTCATTTCTCGTTCCTTTTTGAATGTTGCATGCAACAATTCGAATTCTCCTTCAATTTATGCTTGCGGATAAAATGGGATTTGCTTTGGCTTTGGCCCCAATGGAAAGCTGCGACTGTCAGGAGTTCTGATTTAGACATTGTTATAGCCAAAGCCAACTCCCCGTTCTCATTCCCGTTCCCGTTTCCATTCCACTTCTACTCACGGCTAAAGCGCACTCTATATACATCCAATTTGTTGTTGTTTTGATTTGCACTATTCTCTCTCTCTCTCTCTCACTCTCTCACTCACTCACTCTCTCTCGCTCTGTCAATGCCGGGGTTAAGTATTTTTCTACCCTGTAGCCATTAAAATGTGTAAAGGAGTAGTGTTATGGAAATATATTAATTTCCAATGAATTATTAACAATTTCAATAACTTTGAGATAATTATTCATTGAGTTTTTGAATGAATCTGATAGTTTTTAAGCATCGCTTTGTATAAGTGATGTAAATGCAAATTGAACATCGATTTTAAATCGAATTTGGCAGTCAAATTTTGAGTCAAAATCGAGTTGTCGGTTCATCGGAAATTTCAACATCGATTCATCGATTTTTCATACAAAAAGTTAAATTCTTGCGTTTATTTATAGACATATTTTTTATACAATTTTTAGGATACGTACAACTTGGTATGTACTTACATACAAATACATACAGTGACTCACAGCTTATTTCGAACAGCACCTTAAAAAACAAATGTTTAGGCATCTATAAAATCTAAACTAAAAGCGATAACAAAATAATTTAAATGCAGATTGTTAATCTGATGTTTTAACTAATAAAATATGACTTTATTTATTTTTAAAATATTTTTCCAACATTTTATAATAATTAAAAACTATAAAATGAAGCAAAAACAGCTTATTTTAAACACCAATCGATTTAATTCATTTAACGATATTTTAATGTTGATTTTACATCACTACATAATATATTCTAATGTTATTTGATTTGATATGAAGCGAGTATATGTTTTCTATATGTTTCTACCCTGAACTACAGCGTATCTATTTGTCGAGCATGCTTCACTGTAGCATTTCTTTATGTTATTTTTTTTTGTTGCCTTCGTTTTGCCATTTTTTGCGCTGTAGTACTAGTGCAATAAATTTTGTGCTTTGCCTTTTATACAATTTCATTTGCTGTTGCTCATCCCTATAACCATCCGCCCCTGCCCTGCCCCTGCCGCTGCTCCTTTAACCTCTGCCCCAAGTACTCATACCCACTCTATCTCAATCGCTGCGTTCCAACCCCATTCCATTCCATGCCCATTCCCATTCCGTTTCCCATTGCCATTGCCATTGCCATTCCCACTCCCAGTATCTCTATAGTCCTCACGCTTGGCTTGCCTTTGGATTTGAGTTTTGTGTTTTTCGATTTGAGATTTGCCGTTTGGATTTTCTGCATGTGTGTGTGTGTGTGAATATCGAAAGTGTAATTGAGTAGCGTACAGTGTGTTGCGGCTTGGGCTTTTGTTTTATTTCATTTTTGATATGAAAACATTTGCGATTTTCCCAACTCCTACTCCTACCCGTGTGTCCTCAAGTTGATGGCACAAAATTGGCTTCAGTCGGTTTTTTTTGATTTCTCCTCTAGGTTTCTCTCTTCTCTTCCCTTTGCTTTGTGTGTGTGTTTCGTGCGTGTTTCCGTTTTGTATTTATTGTATTATTTTCGGTTTGTCGACTGTCGCATTTTGTGTGTTTCCTTCTTCTTCTTTTTTTTTTGTTTATGTTACGAATTTAATTTACAATTATATTTATTTTTTATGGTCGTCTGGATAAATTCAATTATTTTTCAAGCACAGCAAATTCATTGAAATGGAATTTTTCAAATAGGCACAAGATAAACTTTGTGTATACTCTTTTGATGTGATCTGATTTGAGTGTATATGTATGTATGTATGTATGTGTATGTGTATGCAAATTCCAAACAGCTGTCAGCTTGTTTATGCGATGCTTCTTCTGTGACTAAACTACTTTATTTTCACATATACGAAAAGTAAACAAGACAATTTGTTATGTTAAACAAAAGTTAGTTTTGCGGAAATGAAGTTTTCCTGCCATCGGTAGTGACACTCCACACACACACACACACACACACACAGACACCACTACGTATACGTAATATGTAAGGCACGCAAGTTATCAGTCTCGAGTCTAACAAGACATTTGCTTACATATTTTATGGCTGAACAAATGAGAAAGGTAGTAATGTAATTATAAGCAACACAAACTCTTGGCAGAGATTACGTTTCCAGGATACCTCAAATAGTAGTAGTAGTAGTAGAAATATATCAGCTTAATTAGTTAAATAAATGGTCATTATCAACATTAACTGCGTGTACTGCTAATTGCACAGATTTCGCAACGAATTCTTATTATAAATAGTACATATTAAAGTATCATCAACAAATTGTCTGTTACAGTTTTCTGTATCTGTAGACTTTAAAGTCTCTGTCCCCAATTAAGCAGTTTATTATGGCTTTTCACTTGTTGTGTGTTATTAGAAACTTTGCTGGTTTAATTACTTATATTACAAGAGGATTTGTTGGCGCACATGCTTTCAATGTCTTTGGCCAACAGGCGTCGCTTTTGGAAGTATCCAATAACACGAAAGTGAAAACGCAGTAAAAGCCCATAATGGTTAAATTAATGGTAGACAAGAAAGCAATTTTTATGCTCTCGACTTTGCATAGTAGCTGCTTCTACAAATATGATGCAGTATATTTAAATTTCTAATGGTATTCTATACGAATTGTGAGTAGTCGAAAGGGGGCGGGAGAAGGCGGGAGACAGATGCAACTGCTGCTGCTTCAATGCACGAGAATGACAGGAACAATCAACATTCAACATTTGCCTATTTATTCATGAAGTCCCCAACAATCAGATTTCTTTTAAATTTTTATGTACACATGCCAGAAGTTCATGTCAAGCTAACAATACTAAACTGCTAGACTATGGCATACCCTATGTCTGTTTAACACTCTCTTTCATACGTTTAACACTCCCTGCTTGACAATTTTATGACACAATTTTGTTTGTTTGGCCTACTCGAATATTTCAAAAGACAATCAATAACAATCAATCTATAAATAAAAGCTTTTGCATAAATCTTCTTCTTCTTGCCTGACATTTTACATTGATTAGCTGCAGAACATTCGAATTTAGTAGCTGTTTTGTTTTTTTGGGGAGGGACGACGTTTAATAAAAAATTTATCAAGTCCCTGGCCTACAATTTTCATCTGACAATGAAGGAAAACTCAACGGCAGATGGACACAGAGTGGTGTACTACACTCGTTCACTTGTTGGAAAACAGGCAATTTTCCAAATGTCCTAACCAGGACGACGACAAATGGAAATGGTTGTCGTATACTCCCTCTGCTCAGTTGTTGGCTCCTGTTTGCTCCTTGTGTGTCCTGCGTAGTAAATCTCATGTCACTGGCAAGTCGAATGTGCTTTTAAAAGCGGCTAGAGGGCAGCAGCAACAACAATGCCACAACGCCTACGCTTCCCCCCAATGTGTTTGCCTCACTTTTCTCTTCTCTTCTTTTTTTCTTTTTGTTCAGCTGCCACACGTTAAACATGAGATTGCTTCGTACGTATCGTATAAATGTGTGTTATGGTTGTGTGTCTTTGTGTGTGTGTGTGTGTGTGTGTGTGTGTGTGTGTGTGTCTTGGTGTGTGTGCTACACAATGTGCTAAAAACTAAGTGAGACATTTACTTTCATTGCAGACTGCTGCTGATTGTCTGTTCTTAATATGAAATCAGAATCCACAAATATGTATAACATGCAAATGTCGCTACTTTAGGAGCAATCTCCAGTGTGATTTCTGCTGCTGCTGCTGCTGCTGATGTTTCATCAACTGCTGCTCAAATATTAAATGCTGCGCAAACGAGGTCATGGCATCACCAGCAGCAGCGCAATAATAAAATTCGTATAATCGAACAGAAAGTCATAAAGCAATTGTCATATCTATGGGATAAACTTTAATACTGTGATAATAATCTTGCTGTTGACATGGGGTTGTTGAAAGAGGGGGGAACTGACCACGACTCACCTGGGAATTGACAGAGATTATTTGACATATCAAATACTCCCAGACAGCTTACTCATTCCGTTGGCTAGGCTTGCCAACACACTTCCCCCTCAATAAACAGCACTTAATTCTACTCTAAGCTCTCAAACAGACTGAAGTAAGCTTCAACTTTTGTATTATTAGACCCTTTACTTTAAAAAAGGGTTAGTATAAGGAAGTCTCCCCATAAAGCAGCAGCCGAGTCGATATAGACATGTCTGTCTGTCCTGCTGTCCGTCAGTTCGTCTGTCCTGCTGTATGAACACCTAGATCTCAGAGACTATAAAAGCTAGAGTAACCGAATTTTGTGACAATACTCCTGAGGCATCCACAAAGATCAAGTTTGTTTTAGAAATTTGTCACGCCCACCTCCGCCTCCAAAAATCGAAAATACCCAAATTACAAGAGTAATTTTAAAGATACAACTTTAAAAGTTGGAAATTGCATAGCAATCGGACAATAAACACCGGAGATATGAATATCCAAAGGTTGCAGGCAGCAACTTGAGGCAAGGAAACTGTTAATTTGCCAGATAATCGACTATGGCTGCATTGGCGCAAAAGGTTAGAGAGTTTCGAACTCTTGCGGTGTGGTTCTGGAGTTCGAAACCTACCAGAGTCACACTTTTCTTTAGGTTATCATGCTTTTTAATATGTATAAGTGAAGGGTCTCTCATAGTCGACTTCGACTGTAGCCTATCCGACTGGTTTATTGATAGTATAGATATAGAAAGAATTTTAGAATAATAATATGTAATATTTAATATTTAATACAGTTGATAAATTATTTTTAATACTATAGATTTTATTTGTTGACCATTTATAAATGAATATATTTATAGTATATATATATTTATAATATTATTTGATATTTTGGTATTTATCATCATTTTAGCGGTTTTATTACTCAACTAAATCAACGCCCAAATTATTAATATTTATGCTGCTGATGTTGCTGCCCATTCTGTGCACATCAACTGAATAATCTGCATACTTCTTGAACTTTCTTATCGTGTGTTTCTGATTACATAATTCCCACTTTCCTTGGATCCCTTTTTCCTTTTTGCGCTTTTTGCTCATTTCAATACTTGCCACAGCTTTTGTTGCTGCTTAATGAGTTTATGCTAAACATGGGGTTAAAGGGCATAGGGCATAGATAGATATACTTAATTTGTGTGTGTGTGTGTGTGTGTGTGTGTGTGCCCCCCCCCCTCTGTATGGTTTATCCCAGTTAATTAACACGCTCTCACTTTACTCTACACTTTGTGTTGCAGGTCTGCTGCGTCTGCAACAAATTTACCAGGGCTTGAAGCCCGGTAACGAGTCCTTTCAAGTGGAGCTGGTTAAACGCATATCGAATGTCAGCATGGCCATTGAATTCCTACACACGTTGGAGCAAATTGGACGCTTCACCAAGAAACACATCGTCCTCGACTGTCCCACGGAAATGGCCAAGCAAATACTGATACAACATGTGCGGGATTTACGTTTGGGCCGTCGCACCTATCACTATCTGCTGAGTGGTCTGGTAAGTGTACTGGCTCCTGTTGTTGTTGTCAAACGGAAGGGGAAACCTTTAGCCACTGCATTTCCCCAACAGGTCATGGACGATCGCTGGGAAAGTGAGATAATCGAATTTGGCGCCATTAACATCACTGGATTTCGCATTGTGGATACGAATCGGCGTCTGGTACGAGAATTCTATGATAGCTGGAAACGTTTGGATCCACAGATGAGTGTCGGTGCTGGCCGTGAATCGATTTCGGTAAAAGTCCTTTAGACCAAGTAGTAGTAGTAGTAGTAGTATTGTCATGGCTGCTGCTAGCTGTTAAATATTTGCTGACATTTAATGTTTACACTGAGAACTCAGAGCATAGCATCTGTTTATTTGTTGTGTGTAGTCAAATAGCAGCACAACGGGCGACAGATTTCACTTTTTACATAGTTCAGTCAAAGGCATATGTGTGGATGTCCTTGCCACTGCTGATGTTGCCGTTGTCGTTGCCGTTGTCCTTGTCATGCTTGCCACACACTCGCATATACATACAAAGAAACTACTCGACAGCAGCAAGTTGGTTTAGTTTGCGTGCTGTTTATATTTGTATTTCCTTGGCATTATCCTTGTTGACAAAGATTTCACTTTGTGGCGCTTAAATGTTAGTTGAATTCTGCTTCAGGACTTTTGTATCCTTTCCCCTTCATTCAACCAACTGCTGCTGCTGCTCTCTTTGACAATGCCTTTTTTTTGTTTATTTGACTTGTCTGTGATCCTCACACTTAACTAGTTTGTGTTGTGATGTGACAGGAAATTCATACTAACGCCTGTCTTCCACTAATCAGATTTTAACGCGAGACTCAAGTGCATAGATATATATATATATATAGTATATAAACTCCCTTGCAGTGTTGCCATGGATTTCATGGGCTAAAATAACTAGAAAATAGCAAAAATTCTATAAGAAAAATGTAAAGAATTTAAGAAAATTTAAATAAGTCAGTGGATATGCTTAAAAATAATTTTCACATCACTTGTCCAGTAAATTTTACTTTAATAATTAAAGCAATTATTTGTAGAACAGTTTTAATGTGTGTTCAAAATATTATATTTGTTAAAGTAAAGAAACTGTGATTCAATTGAAACTAACCATTGTTATAATGTGGATTCAAGATTTAAGGGTAAAACACAAACTAGTTTTTATAACCATTCCAAGAGCGAAAACAGAGTATCTAATGTCTTTGAGTAAATGTAATTTAATGGAAAAAGGGAGACATTCCCGTCCCTATCAAATATATATATTCTTTAACAGTATCAATAGCCAAATCGATTGACGTCTGTCTATCCGCCTGTCCTCTTGTCCGTCTGTCCGCCTGTTCATTTCTTATCTTAGCAACTATAAGAGCTACAAACTTCAAATTTCGCATGTAGTTTCGTGAATACCGAATACGCAGACTAAGTTTCTTTTTTTCTCCAATAAATTTTTGAAATAATTCCCATAACTATAGCCAATTTAAAGCTAAATACTTTAATTTTGGCAGACTCTCAATGTTTTCTGAAATTTTCATCACTATCTGATAATACATTGAGATAATATTGAAGAAAATATTTAACTTAGGGTGAAGCATGAAATAGGAATAGGAATAAAAATAGGAATAGGAATAGGAAATGCGTTAAAAGTAGACAAATCATATTTGAAAGTAGCTACATTTCTAGCGAAAAGCATATCATCAAATGCTCTAGCTTTTGCAATTTAAAAATAGCTAGATCTAGCAATAAAATAGCTAAAATGGCAACATTGCTCCCTCTTCTAGCATAAATAATAATAAAAAGGGGGAAAATTGTGAAAAACAGCGTGTAATACACTCATTAAATGCCAGCAAGTAAAGTGGGGGGTGGGGTTCCCACTATCGCTGCTAACACATCCTTTCTCTTACTGCAACCTCTAGGCTCAGGCAGCTCTCATGTACGATGCGGTCTTCGTGCTGGTTGAGGCATTCAACAAAATACTGCGCAAGAAGCCGGATCAATTCAGGAACAATGTACAGCGACGAAGTCAGACATTGATGGCAGCTGCCTCAACAGCTGGAGATGGCTCCAATAGCAGTAGCCACAATGATGCTGGCTTCAGCTCGAACTCCAACTCTGGTTCAGGTACTGGCTCTGGCTCTGGCTCTGGCTCCAGTGGCAGCTTCAATATTGCGCCACGTGCATTGGACTGTAATACGGCCAAGGGTTGGGTGAATGCCTGGGAGCATGGCGATAAAATATCACGTTATTTGAGAAAGGTGAGTTAGAAGAGAGACATTAATGTCCGTATCATTATGAGTAACGCTGCTGACAAAAGCAATTAAAACGCCGTTCATTTTTCCCACACTTTTCCACACACAGGTGGAAATCGAGGGACTCACCGGCGATATCAAATTCAACGATGACGGCAGACGAGTCAATTACACGTTGCATGTTGTCGAGATGACCGTAAACAGTGCCATGGTAAGTAACGGGATATGTAGAGTAAAAAGGGGGGAAATGGTGGAAATGTGCAGCCACAAACTGTGGCCCAGTTAGAGCCGTCAACGAGAGATATCACACACACACACACACACCACAAAATCGATATGAATCACAGCAACTAGTAGTCATTATGAAATTGATAGGAATACTTAGCGAATGCTGGCAATTTAAGGCCAGTTAAATAGATCAAATGGCATCATCTCATAAAATATTAGTGTATTTTCAGTCGTATATCATTGGCATTGATTGTCTTAGCTATTTTTAATTTCTGCATATTTAATAATTATTTAAAAAAAAGACCCTTCAATCTGTAAGTAATTTACTTATAGATAGTGTAGCCAATAATGACAAAAGCTAATTGCTATATATGATGTTTATTCTAACAACAAGTTTCATAGCAACAGCTATCTATAACAAAAGCTAATTGCTATAAACGTTGTTTATTCTTACAACAAGTTTCATAGCAACAGCTATCAATGACAAAAGCTAATTGCTATATACGTAGTTTATTCCTGCAACAAGTTTTATGGCAAATATCTTCGATAATATCTTAAACAACACTGTTCGCAACAAATCACAGCCATAAATCCAAGCAAATCATATCGGAAGATATGTATATTAAATAATAAGAAATTCAATAATAAGAAAAGAAAGTTGGAGTTCATAAATTCAAGCTAATTGCTTGCTTGCCTCGTTGCTTGCTTGTTGCAGGTGAAAGTTGCTGAATGGAATGACGTCACGGGGCTGCAACCGTTGAATGCGAAATTTGTGCGTCTGCGTCCACATGTGGAGTTCGAAAAGAATCGCACATACATTGTGACCACAGTGCTGGAGGAACCGTATATTATGATAAAACAGCCGGGATTCGGAGAGCAACTGCATGGCAATGAACGCTTCGAAGGCTACTGCAAGGATCTGGCAGATTTGTTGTCCAAGAGGCTCGGACTTGAGTGTAAGTGTACAATGATAATTACACATATTCATCTCTGCAAAATACATTTCCCCCCTTCACAACACCACCAGATGAACTGCGCCTGGTGAAAGATGGCAATTATGGTGCAGAGAATCCCGCGGTGCAAGGTGGTTGGGATGGCATGGTGGGCGAGTTGGTGCGAAAGGTGAGCAATTCGAAACAGAACTCAGTACTTACAACTATTACACTTCATCTCTTTCCATCTCTTTCTTATATATCTATCTATCTGTACCGTTCTCATTCGAAACTGCAGGAAGCGGATATTGCCATTGCCCCAATGACGATTACCGCTGAACGCGAACGTGTCATCGACTTCAGCAAACCGTTCATGTCGCTGGGCATTTCCATTATGATTAAGAAGCCAGTGAAGCAGACGCCCGGCGTGTTCAGCTTCATGAATCCTTTATCACAGGAAATTTGGGTGCGTATGTGTGTGTGTGTAACTGTAACTGTAGCTGCCACTAGTCCCTATATATTCCCCCCTGCTACACAAAGAGTAGAAACTTTGGAGCGTTCCAGCCAGTGGCTAAGAGGCAACTTTGACTTGATGCCACATTCCTCCTGTAAGCTGTCATATTGCCTTCGAGATAGCGAGTGGAGTCCTTGTCCTCCTTTAATGCTGCTGTTGCTGCTGCTGCTTCAGTTTGTACATGCAATGTTTTGGCCTGGCTACGTGCATCTATATACTACATGCTTATAGCTATACATATGTATGTCAAATATAGCAGGAAGGTATACAAGGCTTATATCAAATGTAGGACAGCCTGACGGGTTGTCAGAACAATATCTTTAAACTGAAAGCAGCAGCATTTTGCAGAGTAATGTTGTGTATAAATAAGGATTAATACTTGCAAAGGAAATGTTCTTAGTCATCAAAGATGTTCGCTATATATTTATTATTTAGATTAAAATAATAAATGAAACAAATGTTTATTTAATTGAAATGCAGTCGAAGTTGACTATAAGACCCACCTTTATCTATTCTTGAAAAATAAATCAATAGTATAAACCTAAATAAATTTGTAAATAATAAATTAATTTAAGAAAACATAACTTAAAAAAAAAGTGTGTTTCTGGTAGGTTTCGAACTCCAGAACCGCACCGCAAGAGTTCGAAACTCTTTAATTATTGCGCCAATGCAGCCATAGTCGATTATCTGGCAAATTACCAGTTTCCTTGCCTCAAGTAGCTGCCTCCAAACTTTGTATATTCATATCTCCGGTGTTTATTGTCCGATTGTAATCCACTTTTTAGAACACATCGCTATTAAACTAAACTTTATGTATGCCGAATTTGGAACTTATATGTTTTAAACTACTCGTGTTATTCAGGCTTTTCCGATTCTTATTAGCGTAAGGGGGCGTGGCAAAGTTCTAAAACAAACTTGAACTTTGTGAAGGCCTCAGGAGTATTGTCACCAAATTTGGTTACCCTAGATCTTATAGTCTCTGAGATCTAGGTGTTCATAGAGCAGAACAGACGGACTGACGGACAGCAGGACAGACGGACATGGCTATATCGACTCGGCTGCTGATGCTGGGTCTACATATATATACTTTAAAGGCTCTAAAGAACGTTCCTCATTCGATTAACTTGATCAATTCCTAATTTAACATTCTTGATTAATCTATTATCGATATAACTATCTCTGATGACACGATAATTCCATAGAAAACAAACCCGTTTCAGATTATTTCCGCCTTAGAACCGAATCAAGTCTAGACGCGAATCGTGTTTGTGTTTATTTTTGCTTTGGTAACGAGTCAAAATAATGCAAAATTTTGCGCTGCATACAAATGAGTAAAGTTTTTCATTTTTGTTGGCGCCCATTGCCTGGTAATTTTAACGCTCGTGCTTCCTGCGTATCTGTTTATTTTTTCTTCTTATTTTTTTCATTTTCATTTATGTTTTTTTTTTTTGCTTTCTGCGAAAGTTTGCCGCAAACTTGGACTTTTGTATATTTATTTCTTCTGGTTTCGGCTTCAACGTGGTACCTCGTAAGCTCCCAAAGTTTAATAGAGTAAACGACAAAGTTTTTTCTCTGCTTTTGCTACTGTTTGCCTTTTTTTTTGTTTTTTTTTTACATTTTACATTATAAACAACAAAAGCAACAACAACAACAACAATGACAAGCGCCGCAAGCAGAAATTACGTTGCCGTCAAGTTTTAAATTTGGCTCTAGTCCAAAGTTGGCCGTTTGACGCTTGTTTAAATAATGGCCAGCCATAAAAATTATATGAGCATTTAGTTGATATTGGCCCCACTGTGTGTGATGTTGATGCTGTTGTAGACACTGATGTTGTAACATCGTCTTCCTGCTAGTAAGTTAGACCAAGAGTCCAAAGTGGCTCTTTAATCTAATCACAATTGGGAAACATCGCAATTTTGATGTCTGTATCTCTTGAGAGATAATAGTAATTTGTACCCAATTCATGAAATACAGGGTATACGTAAAAGAAGAAGCGTAGTTTTAACAACTCAATGGGTAGTTCAGTCTATCAACTTCATTTGAAATGATAATAAATACAACAACATAACATACCCTAGACAGTTTGTATTTCATAAGGCCAGTTATGTATGTGTCATAGTTTGTTTGGTTATTTCCACCAGTTCATCCTCTTGAACTTCCCTCATCATGGCGCGTCTCTTTTGCCGATTTGCTAATCTCTTGAATTAATTGACAAAATGGCGCGGTTCCAATTGTATATGTGAGGTGAACATGAACAACATCAACTGAACATGAACAAGATCAAGTGAACGTGAACAAAATCAAGTGAACATGAACAAGATCAGATGAACACTTCATCGATAAATATATACAAATATCGATAGATAGTTTCAGGATGGTATGCTGTTAACAGCTTATATTAATAAATCTTCCAGAATGGTATGCTGTTTACAGCTTATGTTAATAAATGTATATATCTTATGCATGTTCTGTAGAGTTGGGATTTGTAGTTCAATGTGCTGAATAAGTTCACTCGTTCATTTTTCAGTCGTGAACTAAATCAGTCATTTAGTTCATTATTCAGTTGGTCAGTTGTCATGAACTAAGAACGATTTGGTTTCTATTCAGTTGTCATATAGTTCATTATTCAGTTGTCATGAACTAAGATCAATTTGGTTTCTAGTCAGTTGTCATTAAGTTCATTATTCAGTTGTCATGAACGGTGTAAGATGAATAGGTCATTCTGATCAGTTGGTCAATTGCTTATAAACGATGTAAAACGGTCATCGAGACCGGTCAATTTGTTTAACTGAGATGATTTCACAACCATTCCTTTATAGAAAAATTCATTTGAAGCTTATAATTAGAAAATAAAATAAATCTTTGTTAGTTTTAGGATTTCTTCAAAGTTTTCCATTTGTATTTATATTTTTGACTTAATTCAGAAGCTGCCGTTTTATTTGAAGACTGCACAATAGCGCGAGACTCTACGTCGTAGCAGTCCTAAAGGATGCCTCCTGCGGTATTTTTTGTACATTTTAATAGAATTTTAATAAAAAGCAAATATAATTCTTAGAATTTCAACGACTCCAGTGTTGAAAAAGATAAAAAAAAAAATTTGTTCACATGCAACGGACCCGCTGAGCAAAATGAACTATATAGTTCATGAAAGACTGAATAAGTTCACTCGTTCATTTCAATGACTCGTTCATTTGAACTTTTTCAGAACGAAACGACCCAACTCTAATGTTCTGCTGCGAATACCCTTAATACTAGATTAATTCCTGCAGGGTATATAGAAAGTGTTGACAAGCGCGACAAACACAAAATTAAATGCTAATAAAAGTCAGTGAACAGCGAAAGCTTATGCTTATTTTGACATGAGCTAAAAATTACAAATGCAAATTAGTTAAGTCAAGTCAAGGAGTGTGTGTGTGTGTGTGTGTGTGTGTGCGAGCAAAAGGTGCCTGAAAGGACCAACAAAGTTGGCAGCCTAATATAAAAGACTTGCACAAAAAAATTTATCATAAATTAAATGAAGCATTTTTCTCTGCACACACGACGGCGACGGCGACGCGTTGACAGCAACGTCCAATAAAAGCCAGGCACAAGCATAGAGGCCTACTGAGCGTGTGTGTGTGTGTGTAGGGGCACAACAACGACACCTTTTCTCATTGCCATGAGCCACCCTGTGGCAACCATTGAAGCATTGATAACGCCAGCGACACCAAAAGGAACCAATGGCAACAGTTGGCAGTCAAGCAGTTCTGGCAGCCAGGCAGGCAGGTAGACAGGCTGTCGATGCTCTGGTAGCTGACTGCTTGCTCCTTGCTCCTGGCTGCTGTCTGCCATTGTTTCTTTGTCGCCGTCCCATTAAGCTAATGTTGCGCCATTTCTAGGAAGCCATTGCCGCTGCTTCCGCTTCAATTAGTAAAGAAAATTTAATGAAAAATGTTTTACCCAGAAATATAGAGAGTTTGCTTTTACAGCTGCTGCGGCTGCTGCTGTTGCTGCTTTTCCTATCATGTCGTATCTCACAAGCTTTTCATGTTTTCATTCCGCCAACAGGTGAGCGTCATCTTCAGCTACATCGGTGTCAGCATCGTGCTTTTCTTTGTATCCCGTTTCTCCCCAAATGAATGGCGTCTCGTTCAACAGCCGCTACAACAATCACAGCTGCCAGGTAAGTACATACATACATTCTACATACATACATACATACATAGTATACTTATATCCACACCCGCTGGTGTCAAAAGCAGCACGATGAGTACATTAACGGAAGCACAAAGCACAGTGCTTTGAAAGTTGAGATATTGTTGAACCTAAATGGAAATTAGCTAAAAGCTTTAAACAGTTGGATTTACATTTCCTATTGAGTAGCTAAATACTTGCTGAGGAATATGGCAAGTAGAGCTGGTAACGTGAATAGCGTAGAGTTCGTGTCACGACTCGTGTGCAGCACTAAATGAAGAATATCTATATTTGACACTTTACTTTACAAAAAGTATAAAGGTCTATTAAGTTTGTCAAGAAGAAAAAAGTGTGCGTAACAGGTCGAAGGAAGTCTGGCAGACCCCATAAAGTATATATATTCTTGATCAGCATCAACAGTCGAGTCGATATAGTCATTTCCATCTGTCGGTCTGCCCGTCCATCCGTCTGTTCTGCTCTATGAACACCTAGAACTCAGAGACTATAAGAGCTAGAGTAACCAAATTTGGTAACAATACTCCTGAGGCCTCCTCTTCCGCCCCCAAAAATCGGAAAACTGGAATAACACGAGTAATTTAAAAGATACAAGTTAAAAATTCGTCATACATAAAGTTTAGTTTAATTGCGATGTGCACTGAATTTTATTGTAATCGGACAATAAACACCGGAGATTTGAAGCAAATAAATTTTGAAATATACTAAGGTTGGAGGCATCAACTTCAGGCAAGGAAACTGATAATTTGTTAGAGGTTCGAACTCTTGCGGTGTGGTTCTGAAGTTCGAAACCTACCAGAGTCACACTTTTAATTAGGTTATTATTCTTTTTATCAAAACTTATTTATTATTTTCTAATTTGTTTAGATTTATACTCTTATTTCTTTTTTGAAGCATGAGTCCAGAGTCTTTCATAGTCGAATTCAACTGTAGCCTTTCCGACTGGTTTTTTTTTCTTCTTTAAATGCGAATTTTATGTAATAGAATTACATTTTCAGCGATAGGCAAGGCAATAATATACATGTGTGTAATGTGTCGTTTTTATGGGCGATATTGATATTTTATGAGCTGCCTGGGAAAACAGCAGATGTTTAGGAGAACTGCCAGGGAATTGGAGTACGAGTATTACAGTGGCATCTGTGGCATAACATTGGACTTGTTTTGCATGCGATGGCATGTAATTGAATTATCTGATTCAATTTTGTAGGTGGCGCCTGTTGCCTGGGTGTCTCACATTCTCTGTGTTGTCGGCAATCAAAATCCAAAACGGAGGTCACATATGAGCACAGACAGACAATTGCCTCTCATAACAATCTATTTGGCATCCTGGAAAACATCCTTAATGTAATTTTAGCGGAAAGTAAACAACATTTTGTATGCAGGCAACGTGTTAGCAGCTACTGGAAAGTAAGACACGGGGAGCGAAAGGGGAAACCACACACAAGCAAGCGAGTGCAAAATAAAAACTGATATGCGACTGCACATGGCAGCAACATGTCAGCGACAGCAGCAGCGACAGCAGCAGCAGTAAGAGCAAAAGCAGAAGCAGAAACAGTAGCAAAACTGCTTCGTACTTTGGGCAGCAATCGATGGTTTTGCAATTGAAGCTGCTTTGGCTTTGGCTTGGCTGCTGCTGCTGCTGTGCGCTTGATTGCATATCAATTAGAGCAGGCGCAAAAAGTCAAGCCAAACGAAATGATTGACAGTTGAACAGCCAAGAGGAGTAGCAGCAGCATCAGGATATACTACACACATACATACATACATTTATACATTGACAGGGGGACAACTGGACTTGTGTCCTGCATAGTAGCAGTAGTATAGTTTGCTCCTCTTCTATTGCTGTCTGCGGTTTTGTTTTGTGGCCTACTCACATCAATTTGTTCTGTCTGCCTTACAGATCCACATGCACATCACGAACAACTTGCCAATCAGCAGCCACCCGGCATTATTGGTGGCGCCACCACAGTTCCCCCACCGCCTGGACCACCGACGCCAGGGCCGCAGAGTGCTGCCTGTGCGGCAGCTCTACAGGCCTCGCTCTCAGCTGGGAGCTTGACATCCGGTGGCACAGTTGGAGCCACAGCGGTGGTCAATGAATTCAGCATCTTGAACTCCTTTTGGTACTCCCTATCCGCTTTCATGCAGCAGGGTTGCGATCTCTCGCCTCGATCTATTTCGGGTCGCATTGCGGCTGCCTCGTGGTTCTTCTTTACACTCATACTCATCTCCTCGTACACGGCAAACTTGGCTGCATTCCTGACTGTAGAACGAATGGTTACACCGATTAATTCAGCCGAGGATTTGTCTATGCAGACAGAGGTACAATATGGCACCTTGTTGCATGGTTCCACCTGGGATTTCTTTAGAGTAAGTACTGCTTGCTATTATTGTATATTATTATTTTTTTCAACTTGTCGATTATTCACACGACTGCTCTCTTGATGCAGGTTGCTCTCTCATTCGTGCATTATCTCTCTCTCGCTAAATGCGATTCAATTGTATATAGTCTAGTTTGTAAGAAAAGTGCCGCGGATCATTCTACTTTCTTTCTACTTGTAGTAGGACGAGTGCCTACACACACTTATACACATTACGCTCTCTCGGTTATTCTCACGACTGCTGGTTGCTCTCTCATTCTTTCATTAGCTCTCATTTGCTAAATCCCAGTGGGAAATCGCGCGCTGTGTTAATCGCTTACTTAGAAACTGTAAGCGCTTCCTTGCCTGTGTAATGCTGATTGCATCGCAGCTTATTTTTGTATGGGCATGGCCACGAATCCTAGCAGTCGCTTCTACAAAACTGCTTATTGTTAAGCAATAATTCAATCCCTTACACCCACCTCACAATTCTGATGGTTTAGCAGCAGTAATTTCATCAATGCACACAAAACTGTCGAAAAGCATTGCTTACTACATCCATAACAAAACGGTGCGCTCTGACACTTTTTCCACTGGGTACTCTAGTTCGTAAGAAGAGAGCCGCGGATCAGACTCGATCGAAGACGTGTTATAATTTATACCGAAGCTGTTTCATTTGTCTTCCACATATACTATAATTGGCTATTACTTTATAATTATCTTTCTTAATAGCTTTTACAATCTGTTGTTTCCCTTTTGACCCACACAGCGTTCCCCCATTGGACTGCACAACAAAATGTGGGAGTATATGAATTCGCACAAGCACGTCTTTGTGAATACCTACGATGAGGGGATCAGACGTGTGCGGACATCCAAGGGCAAGTATGCGCTGTTGGTGGAATCGCCGAAAAATGAATATGTGAATGCCAGAAAACCCTGCGACACAATGAAAGTGGGTCCCAACTTGGATACAAAAGGATTTGGCATTGCCACGCCACTCGGCTCGGCACTCAAGTGAGTAGACGAATAAGTGAATAAGCGCCGGGGGGCATAATGAATAAGAGAAAGCCATCAATTTTCTTTGGCTTTATTAAAAAGTCAAGTCACAGCTAACGGAGGGATACATCTTTATGAAATGATTCTCTTTTTTTTTTCTCTTTTCGGCAGAGATCCCATTAATTTAGCTGTGCTGTCGCTGAAGGAGAACGGCGAGTTGATCAAATTGCGCAACAAATGGTGGTACGACAAGGCCGAGTGTAATCTTAATAAGGACAATCAGGAGGCTTCACACAATGAACTGACACTGAGTAATGTGGCCGGAATATTCTATATACTGATCGGTGGTCTAATGGTCTCTGTATTTGTGGCAATTATTGAGTTCTGTTTCCGCAACAAGGCAAACAGTTCCGGGTCGTCGACGCTTGCGGGGGGCGTTGGCAATGCCAGCAAAAGCAACGGTTCCATGTTGCTCGGACCGGCGAACATTGGTCCCGGCGTTGTGGCATCGACACATCAAAGGAACGCGATGACGGACAGCATGCATGCCAAGGCTAAATTGACCATTCAAGCGAGTCGCGATTACGACAACGGACGTGTGGGGGTGAGTAAACTGCTTATACCCTTGCCGAGGGTATTATAATTTTTTCATGAAATGTGTAACGCACAAATGGAGGCATCTCCGACAGTATTAAGTATATATATTCTTGATCAGCATCAACAGCCGAGACAATATAGCCATGTCCGTCTGTCTGTCCGTCCGTCTGTCTGTCCGACCGTCTATCTGTCCGTCCATCTGTACGTCCGTCCGTCTGTCTATCCGTCTCTCTGTGCGTCCGTCTGCCCATCTGTCAGTTCGTCCGTCTGTTTGCCCGGCTGTCCTTCTGTCTGTCTGTCCTTCTGTCTGTTCGTCCGTCTGTTAGCCCCTCTGTCCGTTCATCTTTCTGTCTGCTTGTCTGTCCGTCCATCTGTCCGTCTTTCTATCCGTCTGTTTGTCTGTCGGTCCGTCTGTTTGCACGTCTGTCTGTCCTTCTGTCTGTTCGTTGGTCTGTCTGTCCGTCCGTCTGTCTGTCTGTCTTTCTATCCGTCTGTCTGTCCGTCCGTCTGTTTGCCCGTCTGTCTGTCCATCTGTCTATCCGTCCATCTGTCTGTCCATCTGTCTGTCTGTCCTTTCTTCTGTTTCTTTACCAACTAGTCTCTCAGTCTTAGAGCTATCTGGATGAAACTTGGTACAGGTTTGTCTTTTTGCTGCAGGCAGTCCATATGTCGAAACCAGCCGGATCGGATCATTATATCATATAGCTGCCATAGGAAAGATCGCTTGAAAAGTGCATCAGGGTATTCTGCAAGGGTATGAAATCTTTGGCATGCCAAAAATAACAAAAAGACTGACTCAGGGCACCCGCTACTGTTGCTACCTCCCCAACTCTCCATCTTGCGTAGGGAGTTTGCCTTAGGCAAGCTTTTTAGTGGGGTGCCGGGAATTGTGTTATTTTTAAGCACACATTTTAATGTTAATTATATGAAAGCTGCTGCTGCTGCTGCTACTAACCAACACACAGTATCTCAATTGCACATCTCTACAGTACTATCCACCCGCGCCCTCCGATGCCGGCGAAGCGCTGCACATGAACGCTCACGGTCAGGTTTGACACGAACACGTGCAGGAGTCGCGTCTCTGACGCACACCCTGCGCGCCCACAATACGCAGAATAATGGCCAACAGCCGCCAGGAGACGGAGAAGATGATGGCCGGCGGCAGCATCATCAATGGCAGCCACGAGGGCACGAGCCTACAGCTACAGCTTTCCCCCGCCAACGGTCAGAATGCGACGCTAATGCGGCATTCGCCAGACATTAAAAAGCATCCCCATACGCATTCCCATCCCTACGACAAGTAAGTGAAGTTTGGGTAGACATAACATTAACACATAAGAATTCTCTAGATCATAAGTGCCGAAACTTTGAGTCTATATAAATAAAAAAAAAGCACAAATTGATATAATAATGTCCTGAGTTATGCGAAAACAGCAGAAAACTTTTAAATCAATCAATTTAAATGCAATTAAAGAATTAAAATTGGAATTTCATATATTGAATTAAATGTCTACTGATGTGAGCATGTAATTGAATGCTATCTGCAATTATATTATTTTTTTTTAATAAGTGCAAAAAGCATTTTTTAATAAATTTTAACTCAAAAGCCGGCGGCAGAAATCGGCAACGGCAACGGCAAACGCACAAAAGTATGCTTTATTTATGTGGCCACATTCAAATAATTGCACTCATCGCAATCAGTTGGCCGAGTTTTTAGCTCCTGTCAGCAAATGCGATGCAAATGAACGGCATAAATTATTGCAATATTGTTAACAGTCAACGCTGGGCTGAGAACCATAAATACTATATTTATAGTGTGTGTGCGTGTGTGTGTGTGTGTGTGTTTGTTTGTTTACTGCAATTCATTGCATTCAAATGACTGATTAATATTTTTAATAAACAAACAAAAGTATAAAATAAAAAAAAAACGAGAGAAACATAGCTGAAAGTGTTCATAGTAGATCTCGTAATGAAGTTTTTTATGTGCATTTCTTGTTACATATTTGTTTATAATTAAATTACAGAAATGCAGCATAAGTATGGGGCTTAATAATAAAAATATTGTAATAAATTAATTGGCGCAAAGAAAACAATTTATATTGCTATCAAAATTCAAGTTAAATAGAAGAAGAGAAAAAACCGTGTGACAGGTCGGCAAAAATTTAATTAAATTCATTTTAATTGAAATCGTTTTGATTTGATTTAACACATATACAAATTATATATAATAATAAAAAGAGAGATCAAATTGTTTTACCAAAACAATAAATTGACAATCTATTGTGTGAGTGGCGAGTTCAACTACAATATATGTTAATTTAATATTCAAATCAATTTCAAATGAATCTTTATTTGTTTTAAAAACCAATTGAATTATTTATACGAAATAGTAAATGAAACTGATCTGCCCAAATTCTAAAGCTTAGCGTAGAAATTGTTTATAACAGCAAATACTAAATATAACTATAACTAAAGACTAGTAGAGAACATAAAGATGAACCGCTGACATATAAAAAATAAGTGTACCAGGCAAATTTGTGATTGGCATTTATCAAAACTACCGAAAAATGCATATATAAGAAGTACTGAATTAGACGTTCGTTTTCTAGCGGTCGCAATGGTCGTTTTGCTTGAGATGAACTCTACGTCCGTTTTGAGCGGGAGGTAGCGAGTTCGAATCCTAGCGACGTCATTTTATTTCTTTAATTCTATAAGAGAATTTAGTTTCGTTCTCATGATCGGCATTTGAATATATAAGAAGTACTGAATTAGACGTTTGTTTTGTAGTGGTTGGCAATGGTCCCTTTGCTTGAGATGAACTCTTCTACGTCTGTTTTAAGCGGTAGGTAACGAGTTCGAGTCCTAATAAGGCGACGTCATTTTATTTCTTAATTCTATAAGAGAATTTAGCTTCGATCTCATGATCGGCATTTGAATTTATAAGAAGTATTGAATTAGACGTTTATTTTCTGTGGGTCGCAATGGTCCTTTCGCTTGAGATGATGAACTCTACGTTTGATTTGAGCGGGAGGTAACGAGTTCGAATCCCAGCGACGTCACATTATTTCTTAATTCTATAAGAGAATTTAGCTTCGTTCCCTTGTTCGGCATTTGCTCGGCAAATTTAACGAGCTTGATAAATCCCATTCTTAAATTTACCTGGTACACTTTATTATTGTATGGCAGCGGTTCATATTTATGTTCTATATAGTCTTTGCTATAACTAAACCTGTATAAATAAAGAAGAAAAACTATGAGTATATATATATAAGTATAATTAAAAGTCCATGACATACATTATATACTAGTGTTAGTAACTTTTGCATTAATATATGTGTGTGTGTGTGTGTCGCGGTCATTAGTGTAAATAGATTAATTATAAACGAAATAAACAAATAGTTGCAAATTAAATACCATTAAATTATTTAAGTCATATCAAACAAAACAAAACGAGATTTTAATGGTACTGAGATAAACTAAAATATTGTACTTATTATTAAACGACTATTGTAAACTATTTACGTATTCACACTGTTGCTAATTCAAAAAAATATATTAGAAAATAAAATTAATTTATATAATTTGAGAATTCTCAGTTTAGTTTTTAGTTAGACTCTCTCAGCTGCGACTTCAAATACTGAAATATTCAAAAATCAAAGCTAAAATCAAATAAAAACAATAAATAAATAACATTTTAAATAGAACTACCGAGCTATACATACATACATACAAACATAAAAAATAAACTCGTTTACATATACATATATATACTATGTTTGTGTGAGAATATAAGTAATATTATATAAAAATACAAGAATATATAGTGAAATGTCAACTAAATGCAATGCGCGATGCGTGTGTTATTGCAATTAAAAAACTGAAATAAAAAACAATTAAATTGACACTATATATTACAAACAGCAAAAGGCAATTCAAAGGAAGCTCTAATAAAACATTTAATAAATCAAAAATACTATATCTAGAGAATTAGTCAAAGAAAACAAATCAAAAATATTCATTTTGATTTCCAGTTTACACAACATGTTTACATAAGTATTTTATATTTATATTTATATTTTTAGTTCAGGGTCAGTTGCCCAATAAAAAACACTCTTTATATGTACATTTTGACATACATATAACTTTTTGTATGTATTTTCATTTATATTTATAACTTTTTGCCACGGTAAATAGTGAAAACAGAATATTTAATATATACATATATATTTATTAACATTAAGTAAACATATTGTTATCATACTGCATTTAAATACCAAACAAAAAAAATATATAGAGAAACAAACAAAAGCAAAAAGGTGAATAAAACTATTATAAATAAAATAATAAACATTTTAAATGCGTTTGTGTTTGCTTTCATTCTCTCTCTCTCTCTCTATCTGTCTCTCTCTGTCGCTGTCTCTGTCTGTGCTGTGATTATACAATCAAAACTACATTGTTTGACTTATTTTGGGCTTTTGGACTATGCGATTAATCCAAATGAGTTAAGACCAATTTGGCTAAGCAAATAACAACAATTGGAGAACTCAGCTACTACTACTACTAACTGAAAGCATTTGCACAAATTGTCGGCTTACCGCAGTTGCCACATGCGGAAACTCCAAAATGCCAACGCACACACACACACACACTGAGGAGAAAGTGTTGTGGAGAAAGACGGCTTCATTATGCTACTGACGTGTTTAGTTCCGTTACATCAACCCGCTTACACCCACCCACCCACAGAACGTTTCTTGTTAGATTGGTTAAACTATTTACAGTAAACTCGAAAGCATTTCCAACGTTTTGCGGTTAAATGCGTTGCCCTGCGGTTTGTATACCCTGTAATGGTTTTTTGTTTACATATATGTATGTGTAACAGGCCGATAGTCTGTTAACATTGCAATACTCTGTTAACACTATCATCACTAGCTTGTATACCCTACCATCACTAGATTGTATACCCTA
This sequence comes from Drosophila histrio, assembly GCA_958299025.2. Classification (NCBI taxonomy): domain Eukaryota; kingdom Metazoa; phylum Arthropoda; class Insecta; order Diptera; family Drosophilidae; genus Drosophila; species Drosophila histrio. The sequence continues at coordinate 2,689,049 of OY729166.1, read as the reverse complement.
CCATCACTAGATTGTTTACCCTACCATCACTAGATTGTATACACTACCATCACTAGATTGTATACCCAACCATCACTAGCTTGTGTATCCACCCGTCACTAGCTTGTATTCCCTACCATCACTAGATTGTATAGCCTACCATCACTAGCTTGTATACCCAACCATCACTAGCTTGTATTCCCTACCATCACTAGATTGTATACCCTACCATCACTAGCTTGTGTATCCACCCGTCACTAATTATTTAGCTGGATTAGCTATCTCGCTTTAACCTACCAAGACAATGGAGATCAACATAGATTGATCTCGCTCTAAAGAGAGTTGTGAAATACAGCGAAGTGATGCCAGACTCAGTCGTTTGGGAGAGACACAATAAAGCGGATGTCAAAGAGAGTAACTGCGTATTTCATGCTGTGAGCTATTGGCCAGGGCATCTGTCGAGTCGAGCACACTCAATTAGCAGCGCAGCGACGTCTTTGCTCGCTTTTTGTTGACATAATTAGAAGGCGGCAGCGGTGGTTGGTGGTTGGTGGTGGTGGCATTTGCGTGGCAAGACGGAAGTCATGATTCATGACTCATGAGTACTCGGCTCGCCGCAGTAATTAACACAGTCGGGGCGTCAGGGCTGCTGTCAGGAAGCTTAAGGATACCTCTGTTTACACTTAAAGGCCACTGCAAGTTTCAAAGGTGCTCGGCCGCTTCACATTAGCATAAAAGTTTGCAGGGCCTGGGCCAAGAGCCCACAGCCACAGTTATGCAACCTTTTTTGTTTTTTTCTCTCTCTCATCTGACGCGTGCCAAATTTGAGACATCACAAAATTAGCTCCTTTTTAAACTTTACTCAGCGCAAAAAACAAAAAAAGAAAAAGGGACTAACCGAGGGAAAAGGTAACCAAAAGGGAGCTTCGTAAACAGTAAACCCAAAGCGGAAATGGTAGAAATGCCGGATGGAACTCCCCTTCCATCGACTAGCTATATTTTTATACCCTGTGCGGGTATATTAAGTTTGTTAAAGGTATGTAACAGGCAGATGGAAGCGTGGCCAAACCCATAAAGTATATATATATTCGTGATCAGCCATGTCTGTCTGTCCGTCTGCCTGTCTGTCTGTCTGACCCTCCGTATAAACGAACGTATCTCAGAGATGGTAAGAGCTAGAAGCTTTAACTTGGTCTCCTAGCACTGATAACATTTGCAGGCAGATGAAGTTTGTCTTTCATTTTTGATGCCACGCCCCCTGCGCCCACAAATCAAGTAAAAGCTCATAACAAAAGCAGTTTTGTAGCTAGAGATTTGAAATTTGGCATATATGATGAGTGTTTTTGGTTTGATGTGTCCTGAAAATTTCATCGGGATGCCACGCCCCCTTCGCCCAAAAATTAAAGAAAATCTAATTTCAAGAGAATTACATTGGGAGTGAATTTGAGCGGGTTTTCCTGTAGAGCCACAGGGTATATTACAGTCGGGTTGCCGATTCTCCGGCTGCCAGGCTCTCTGGCATTAGTCCTATTTCAAAGCATAATAATATCGATTTACGAGACATCTACTTGAACTTATGCCATTTCATTAGCTTTAATAAACTCTGCAGTCTCTTAGGACAGTTCATAATAAGAAAGAACTCAACTTTTATTATACTTTACTTTAATTTTAAGCCGTATAAACAATTTAACGATGCTACCAATAAGTTCTTTATATATATATATATATATATATTAAAAATTCACTGAGTAGAAAGTAATCAAATGCTTATTGCAAATTTCTATCAAATCAATCAGCTCACGCACTCATCTCTAGTTGAAGTCGTTTTTTTCTGAAAACTTTTCTTGCTGGCAAACAAATTTGACCCAATCACAGGCAACGTGATAAAATGCCCTACAATTTCTCATTGGAAAAGTAAATAAATAGACTCTGTGTAGGCTGGCAGTCGGCTGGCTGCATTAATGGCTTGAATCAATCAAGGACATAGGCCAAATCAATTTGAAAGTGGCTTCAACATGGCCAGCAACTTACGCAAATGAGTATACACACACACACACACAGAGAGAGATGTATACACACTTAAAGTTTGCAGTGTCGTTAAATTTGTAGCAGAGATTTTCATTCGTTTCACATTGCATACGCTGCGTATGCGTGATGCCTGGCATTGTTCTCTACAGCGGATGTTGGATGTTGAATAAAGGAATGTTGACTGACAATGGTGGCATGGTGGATGGTACCTTGCATATTTTATTGAAATTCCACACTCGCAGATGCGTTTAGTGTTACTGTTAGCAAAAATCCAAGTAATTTGGCAATTACGTTGCCAGCATTTCAAATTCATTCGCGTCCAGTGTCCTTAGAGAACCTGAGCATATCCCACTGGAAACGCGGCTTAATTACACGTTATATTAGGTCTGTATCCTCAGACACACACACTAGTATCATATTTTCATGGCGTATAATTGATTTTTGGCTAAATGTGAGCTAAAGTTCTGAGCGTTGCGAAAGCCAAAACGCAGCATGAATATTAAATGTGCGAGTTTTGGAAGGGTAAGTTATACATATAAGTTAAACAACTGTTGTAGTTACTTCTGGGACGAGTCCTTTGAGTCGTCATCACACATACCTGTGATGTCTCTGTCCCTTAACAAGCCCAACAACTACTACTACTATTGCAATTGTTTGTCGTTCCCTCTTTGCGCTTTATCTTTTCCTTTTTGGCCATTATTAAAAGGTTTTGCGGTTTTGCTGTTAACCAATTTGCTTGATTTCCATTTACAACCATCCAGTCTACAAGTATACTATATATAACAAGCCGATCAGTCGAGAGCGGGCGCGACAGTAGGATACCCTGTGCAGGTCTTAAAAGAAAATAACTTCTGAGAAAACTAGCTATAAAACTGCTCTTATTATCAACTGTGGGTGAAGGGGGCGTGGCATAGCAATGAAATTTTCTGGACACACTAAGTCCAAGCTTCTTATCATGTGTGCCAAATCTCAAGTCTCTAGCTTTAACAGTGCTTATGTTATGGTAATTTTTCTAATTTAAAAACAAACGCGACTTGATATCGAAAATTGATAATAAACTTGATCTGCGTTTGGTATTCAGGCAGCTACATGGCAAATTTGAAATCTCTAGCTCTTATAGTTGCTGAGATCCATGCGTTCATACAGATGGACGGACAGACAGACAGACGGACGGACAGACGGACAGACAGACGGAAAGGTGTCAAACGACTCAGCTATTGTTACTGTTGAAGAATATATATACTTTATAGGGTCGGAGATGCCTCCTTCTGCCTGTTACATACATTCACACAAATTCATTATACCCTTAATAGGCACAGGGTATATTAAAATGGCAATGGCCGCCAATTTGAACATTGAACTGTCGCCAACGTCATTGGCAGTGGTTCTGATATATATTGGAAACTTTACTGCGGTCTGTTGGAGATTTTTACAATTCCATGCATTTCCGCAATTATCAATTAAAAGTATTGCACGAGCGGGACAAGGACAACAACGAGGCAACAACAATGTGGCATGTAAAATCAATCAGCAACGGACGACGACGACGACGACGACGACATCTCGACCGCATTAGCTGGCCAACTAGGCGGAGCAAAGAAGGAGGAAGCAGAGGGAGAGAAGGAGGAAGAGAGAGAAGGAGAAGCAGAGGCAGATGGGTGAAAAACCACAGGCAACTTGCTGATTGCGCTTTGCCATGCGCCTATAATCCTCCAGGCATTTTGTGTCGTCCATCTCGAAGTCGTCGCTTTTGTGGCCATTGCGGCAACACGCAGCAAGTTCCTTTACTTTTGTGCTCGAATTAGTTTTTTGGGGGGGGGCCGCCCCAAAAACTTTTGACATCTGCCCAATACATGAACAATTATCGGAAATGCGGTCTAGACCGAGACCACACACAGAACTACGTAATCTCAGCTAATGAGCAGCCTCGACAGGCTCAAGTGCCTGCCGGGAAAAATTGAAAAGCGACCCGTCATCCCAACCCCCCCCCCACCCAAAAGACCTGACTCAACGCAACTCGACTCGACTCGTCTCATCGCCTGTCAAAATATGAACATGGCGTGGCTGCTGCAGCTGACAAACGGCAGTTGCAATGTCTGCTAAATTTGTGATACCCTGTAAATAGAAACCAGTTGAAGTCGACTATGAGAGACCCATTACTTATGCCTCAAAAGGAAATTATAGAATAAACCTAAATAAATTTGTAAATAATAAATAATAATGAAAAAAGCATAATAACCCAAAAGAAAGTGTACCTCTGGTAGGTTTCGAGCTTCAGAGCCACACCGCAAGAGTTCGAAACTCTCTAACTATTTGCGCCAATGCAGCCATAGTCGATTATCTGGCAAATTACCAGTTTCCTTGACTCAAGTTGTTGCCTTCCTCAAACTTAAAGTATATTTGAATATTATTGCCTTCATATCTCCGGTGTTTATTGTCCGACTGCAATGAAATTTTCAGTAAACATCGCAATTAAACTAAACTTAATGTATGCCGAAATTGGAACTTGTATCTTTTAAATTACTCGTGTTATTTGGGTTTTTTTCAATTTATGGGGGCGGAAGGGGGCGTGGAAAAATTCTAAAACAAACTTGACCTTTGTCGAGGCCTCAGGGTTATTGTCACCAAATTTGGTTACTCCAGCTCTTATAGTCTCTGAGATCTAAGTGTTTATACAGCAGGACAGACGGACAGACAGACAGCAGGACAGCTGTATCGACTCAGCTGTTGATGCTGATCAAGAATATATATACTTTATGGGTCTGTCAGATCTCCTTAGACCTTTTAACAAACTTAATAGACTAAAGTAAAGTGTAATAGAGTTATTTTAAACTAAAACACAACATCCTGCACTTATTATTAATACTGATATTTAATTGTCAAATGACAACAAAGTCGTGCAGGCTCGATTCTTAGCATTTCTACTGCTGTTTCTGGTTTTACCCGTCGCTTAGCTCATGCCGAACGATAATCAAGTATCAACTCTGACAGCTGATTGATGCATTTTGCAATTATTTCTGACGCCGGCTTCGAGCTGAGATTGAAAAATTGTCAGTTGCATTGACGTAAGTCCACCAAATAAAAAAAAAATAAAAAGAAAGAAGAGAAGTGAGAAAAATGTGCATAAATGATGCGTTGATATGAACAACATATGTCTGCAATTTATTTTTTGATGTAGTTAAACGACAAATGGAGTAGATTTAAAGTTCGAGAGTTATGCGAGTTATTTAAAAATTAATTACGATTTAAAGTACAGTAATTTCTCAATGTGACAGGGGTGAAGTGGTCAGAAAACCATTATGTCCGCTTGGCTCGAAGTACCAAGTTACACGGCTCAACAATTTTTATTTGCCACATTTTATCAAACATCGAAACTTTATTAGTTCTAACAAAATATTAGAAAAGTTATGCCCGAAAAGTGCAAACTTTCTTCTTCTTACATTTTCCATTTTCTCACCTTTTGCCAGTAACAATTTTTATTCGACATTTTCTACTCTTCTTCTTTTTTTTTGCAGTTTGGAAAATGCATAGAATTCAACTAATTAAGACATCGTGAGGAACCAGCACCAGGACAACGTGCCAGAGATCTTATCGTTTGTGTTGAGGTGCTGAAAAATATTAGAAACTTTTACTGCTGCCAGCACACGCAAACTTTAGCGTTTGACAGGGATAAGGCAAGGGATTGGGTTGGGATAAGAGAGGAAGATGGGAAAAGATGGGGGATAAGAAGCAGCAAATCCAGAACGCAAATGACAGCAAATCCTCACGACATCGAGTGCGCACAGAACCAGAAGCAGAAAAGTAACTTGAAATGGAAACAGAAGTAGAATCAAAATCAAAAGCAGAAGCAGAACGCATCGCAGATTGCAGCATTCAAATAAATTGATAAGCACAAGCTTTAAAACTATATAAAAAGAGAACTTGCATAGAAATTGGATTGGCGATCTAAATTAAAGGTAAGGGAAAAATAGAACTAATGTTAACTAGCTGATAGGTGCGGCTCTTAATCGAAATCAGAGAAGTTATACATTAAATATCGATATACAACTCTTTACGCTGCATATAGTTGAAAGCTGAAAACTGCATTTATTAATTATAATTGTGCCAAATTACAATCCCCATAATAATAGAAACCAGTCGGAATGGCTACAGTCAAAGTCGACCCTTAACTTATTCTTCAAAAAGCAAATAATAGTATGAACCTAAATAAATTTGTAAATAAAAAAAACGTTTTAAAAAGAATAATAACCTCAACAAAAAGCGTGCTTCTGGTAGGTTTCGAACTCTAGAACCACACCGCAAGAGTTTGAAACTCTCTAGCCATTTTGTCAATTGGGCAGCCATAGTCGATTATCTGGCAAAATGGCAGTTTCCTTGCCAAAAGATACTTTTTTAAAGTAAAGGGTCTAAAAATTATGCAAAATGTATACACACACAATTTTTTTTTGCTATTCGTTTACTGCACATCAATTCATGCTTAAAGTTGTTATGAAAAAAATTAAGTCATTCTAGAAGATTTGCTCACTTGCGTAGAAAATCTGCAGTTCAAATATCTATTGGTAAGTTTAATTTACGTACGATTTCTTTAAAAGATAAATGGTATTTGTTTTACTAACCCCCTTGGCGAAACTGTTAAAAACTGTTATATCAAATTGAATTATATGATTCAAGAGTTGGAGATCAAACTGATGACGATTTAAGCAGCATAAGCCATATATTAAGATATACGTCAATTAGCGTTCTAATGCCCTCTGTTCATTACAAAATTAATGTACATATACTGTGTTTTTTAAGCAATTTGTTATAATAGATAGAAAAGTGTCAAAACGAATTCGTTTTGTTGTGGGCAGTGAGCCAAGTTCTTTTAGTAGACTCTCATCAGTCTGATTATTGCTGCTGCTAATAAATATATTTACTGTATCTAGAATCAAGATATGTTCCCTAGTCGGCGTTATAGTTTTGAATGCAAGCATGGGGAAAGCTGAGACTCTCACAGAGAGTTCCCCTGAATAGGATGCGCATAATGTGAGCTGGTTTTGTAAGCCAATAGTAGCAAGCAGGATGTGTGCCACACACTCTTTGGTATAATTAAGTATTTACTTTCAGTTGGAACCAAGTGAAGGGAAATGCGAGATATGCAGCTGTGAAACCAAGTAGCAAGAAAGCAGCAACTAAGCGACTAAAACTAAGCGAAAAAGCAATTTTAGCTAAACATTGCCCAATGGGTTGGTTGGTTGGTGGGTTGATGGGTTGATGGGTTGACTGGTTGTTTGACTGGTTGGTTGGTAGTTTGGTGGGTTGACTGGTTGGTTGGTGGGTTGACTGGTTTGTCGGGGAATGGCAGGGCGTGGCTCGTGGCTGTCACTGTAAATTAAAATTACGCTCTGCTATGTGTAAAATGCAGGCAAGCACAAAAAACACTGCGAATGGCGGATCACAGTCAGATGAGAGATGCGAGATGCGAGATGAGATGAGAGCGAAGTCATGTGGCAATAAAAGTGGCATGCATATGTATTTCAAACAAAGTGCAACAGAAAATCAGTTGACAAATGCCACACACAGTGGCACAGTGGCACAGTGGCAGTGGCAGTGGCAGTAGCAGCAACAGAAGAAGAAGTAGACGCCATACTAGTTGCCTGACAGGCGACACATGATTGTGTATTGCTAGAGAGATAAGATTTACGTATATATATATATCTGTGATATCTGTGTATAACTAGTAGTTTGATATGTATACGCAGTGTTGTACACACCTAATTGGCACAACATGTGTATGCGCTAGTTGTCACATGCCACATGACGTATGCGTAATTTCGGCATTGGCACATAACTTGCGGCGTGTGCAATCAAAAGCAGCAATTCTCTGTCTATCTGTCTGTGTGTGTGTGTGTGTGTGTGTGTGTGTGTGTGTGCGAATCTGTTGCCAAAGCTAAAGCCAAAGCTGAAGCCAATGCCATAGCGCACACTAAGCAGCCCCAGGTAAACCGAACTTTGATTAACCCCTTGCAGGGCTTGCAATCCACCACGACCCAAAAACTTAAATCAACAGACAAAAACACTGGGTGTAGTAGTAAGTACTGTGAGCAATTGAGAGCATGCCATCTCATGGATCGACATTACCGAAAACGTTTAAAGTTAGCAACTCAGTTTCGGTTTCCTATCAAAGACTAATTAAAAACTTTGTCCAGTGCCAAAAGTGCAAAGATTCAAACAAATACGGGCAACGGTTTTGGCGGGTGGCAAAGTTTTGTCATTTGAAAGAGAAATTTCAACAAAAAGCTAAGGCAACCCCAACCACAAAGTAAACCCAATAGTAGAAGCAACAACTGTAACTGATGCTAACCCTTAACCTCTTCCCCTTTTCCCCCATTTTCCTCCATTTCCCCTTTTCCCAACTGCAGTTTACCAATAAGAACAAAGCAAAGTTGCATTCAAGAGATTTTGGTCATAAAGTTTCAACCATAATCAATGCGCTTTTATTTTATTTTATTTCAAAATAAAATCATTACAATCGAAATGTTAACAGTCAGCAATATAAAAAGGAGCCAGTAGTTTTTTTTAAACTGTCACAGCTGCAAAATGATAACAATTGAATATAGTATATGCCAATCAGAGCAAGTTGTAAAACTGATTGAAATTGACAGAAACAACAGAAAAACTGCTAGAGCTTAAAAATCACATCATCAAAGATATTGATAAATCTGGATTTTGGTTGAACCACACAGAAAGAGTTTTGGGAACTTGGATACTTTTGTATTACCAACTACAGAACCTTTGGCATTTTTAAAGCGTTCAAACATTTGTTTTCGATTTACGGCGGCGGAAGGGGGCGTGGTTAAATTCTAACACAAACTGGTGCTTCTTCGGCAATAGACGAACCAACATACCAAATCTGGTGCCTCTAGCTCTTATAGTCTCTGAGATCTAGGCGCTTTTCAAGCGGACGGACAGACAGACGGACGGACAGACGGTCGGACAGACGGACGGTCGGACAGACGGACGGTCGGACAGACGGACGGTCGGACAGACGGACGGTCGGACAGACGGACGGTCGGACAGACGGACGGTCGGACAGACGGACGGTCGGACAGACGGACGGTCGGACAGACGGACGGTCGGACAGACGGACGGTCGGACAGACGGACGGTCGGACAGACGGTCGGACAGACGGTCGGACAGACAGACAGAAGCACATGGCTACATCGACTCGACTGTTGATGCTGATCAAGTATATATATACTTTATGGGGTCAGCCAGACTTTCTTAGACCTGTTACGCAAATTTTTCTTTGACCAACTTAATAGACCCTTAAACTTTCTTAAAGTAAAGACTCCAACAAATCCGCATTCCAAAGCAAACTCAACTCTTCAATTTTAACAATAATAAATTACATTATGTGTTAAGTCAACAAACATCACAACATTAAAAGATGCCATCATAATAACTAAGTAATATCCAATTGAATTTTAAATCTGCTTTTTGATTTGCTTCACTCATAATAAAGACATTTAAAGAAGCAAAGTAAAATACAGAAAAAAAATGTAAGTGGAAAGAAAAAGCAAAGAAATGCGCAACTTATTGAAAAATGTGCTGGGAACTTAAGTTTCTCCTTGAGTTGCAAATGCAACAAGAAGAATATGTCAATATCAGTAGAATTTCTGCTGTAAGACGCGACAACGTTGATCGAATGATTCGCAATTCGTTGCGAGTGCCACGCATTTCATTGGGCTACGAAATTGTTGCAAGTTTCTTTTTTATTGTTGCTGTCACCGCGATAGGCAGCAGGATGACCCAAAAGTAAGCGGGATATCGACGTGTCTGCGCTTGTCTCCATCTCCCGGTGGCTGCCACATCGATTTCGCTTGGGGTACAGAGATAAAGACGGAGTTGCAGATGGAAATGGAAATGGATATGGAGATGAGCATGAGAATGAAGGGAATCGATGCAGTCAGTAGACAGTCAGTTGGCCAACAAAAATTATGGCAGCTCATTGGCAAACAAACCACTCAATTGCTGTTTAACAACTGCAGCAACTGTTGCTGTTGTTGTGGCTGCTGCTGTTGTTGCTGTTGCAGTTGCAGTTGCAGTTGCAACTCAATCAGCTGCAATTTGCAGTGTGTGTGTGTTAGCTTAACTGTCCTGCCAAGAAGTCTATTGTCTGCTCACACCTATTTAATGGCTCAATCAACTTTGAAATGAGTTTAGCAATCCGTTGCAACAGTCTGATTACCGTATACGATATTGGCCAACTCCCACATATACAACTTTCTAATTACGTGCACACATAATGGAAAAGCTAATTATTTGCTACTATACTCAATGAATTTGGCATGTGGCAAATCGGTAATCAATGTAGCTTATGAAATTTCCAACGTTTATTGATTGGCCGGGAATTGTTGTGGCTAAATGAAACATTTGAACAAGTTATGACTTTGGTGCTTATGGCTTTTGGTATATGCACATTTGTAGTTATTTACCGATGTTATAACAAATACGCAATGTTATTTAAGAGTTCATAATCGGCTGATAGAGTAGTAGGAGTTAGTTTGGATTTGGTATTCTTTATAAATCGCAAATTTTAGTTTATGTAAAAGATTTGATTGCGCTGCATAATGTTCTATATATATTTTGTATGAGTTTGACCCTTTTGTTATGGGGTTTTTTTGTCACATTAACGTGGCGAAAAACAAAAACTCTTTAATATACAACATTTCTGACGGAATACTGTTGATACCCTGTAGGCAAAAGCCAATGTGTTAGTTAGGCTAAAATGTTGTTAAAGCAATACAAAGTTGATATTTCTAATATATCTGTAAGAGAGTAAGCGTCATTGTCATTTTCCATAGTCGCAGTTGTCCTTCTTGCTCCTTCTTCTTCTTCTTAAGACTGCCATCTTTGAAAACAATCACACCACGCTCAGCCCGTATAGCTGTCTCTCTCGGACCTCACCTTTACTAAGCTACCAACTCATATTGCACACTCCGTTTGTCTCTTTCTTTATTTATTTTATCGTTTCTTAACACTAACAATCTGCTTAGCATCCAACATTCATTGGGTTATGTCAACTTAAAGGTCGTATGAATTGAAACTTAACATTTTAACTGTCTTCCCTACGATATTAATATGTTTAATCTATCTAACGAGCAAACGACGAAGTGCCTAACAATTTAAATAGAGTCTACTATTTACTTTGATCATAGTATGATCTATAGCATATTGTAATCTGTCTACTGGAATACGTCCCAGGAATGCAATATATCCCAAGCACTCTGGTCAGAACGTGATCCAAAGCGATCATCAGAACTCATACACTTTAGGAGAATAAGGACACAGGATAGGGGTGTTGATAGAAGTGAAATGGGAGAGGCTTCTGTCGCAGCTGCGGGAGCGAAGAGGGAGAGGAGGAGAGTATCCAACACCTTTCACTGTGACTGCCCTGCACTTCTTGGAAGGAGAACCCGTTTTCTCGGCGAACCCTTCTTCGAGGAACTGAACAGAGGATCTGGCACTCTTCGTGAACTCCACTGGCTGGTTCCAGTAGCGAATTCCGCCCAACGGGACCAATTAAGGATTTAGGAATGTAAAATCGACCCTCCCATAACCAACTATCTATTCCTACAGCCAACAGACGCTACAATGGGCCGAATGGCCTCAGGGTGAACTCAACTTGTTGAGCTGTCTGTAAAACCTATGAACTATATTTAACACAACTTCATTCTTATTCGTCTGACACTACAGGGAATCTCTTAGTCGCTGCCACTTATGTACTTACATATGAACTATATTTAACACAACTTCATTCTTATTTGACTGTCACTACAGGGCATCTCTTAGTCGCTGCCACTTAAGTATACTCGCTTCAGACGTCCTCTCGTTGAGTTGCTTAAGCATAAGGGGCTCACAATAGTAGTAAGTCGATCCGCCCCAGAATCACATATGTTACACATATGTGAGTTGTCGTTTTTTGGGTCCACAACCCATGTTCATTGTCCGGTTCACATTTGCCGTCCATTTTAGCCATTTTGTCCGTTTGTCAGAGCCATTGTCACCTTCTTTTTTTCTTGATGTCTGCCTACAAGAAGCTAAAGCAAAAACGGTAAAAGCAACTGTCGGTGGCTTGTTGTCCTTTTATTATACATTTCTTTTTTTTGTTGTGCTCCTTGAAAGTCGCATGTGTGTGTGTGTGTGTGTTGAAAACGGAGGCAAGCCAAAAACCAACTGTCATCGCTTCACTTCCCTTTCCTTTTTGGAGACTGCCTGCTTCTTTTTTTTTTTTGAATCGTGCGTGTCCTGTCTGAGGCAGCTTCCAGCTGTCAGTTAGCTGCTTCTCTGGTTGCATCTAATCGCATAAATATGCTGCCAATGAGTGTTGTTACTGCATATTTTATAAGCAAACAGGCAATGTGTTTCTTTCTTTCTTTTTTTAAAGATCCACTTAGGATATGCAGGCAGTAGAAGAAGCCAGGATTAGTAACAGCAGCAGCAGCAGCAGCCAGAAAACAACAATTGCAGTTGTGGCTTAAAGATTTCAACACGAGAGTTCATTTCATTGTCTGTCTGTGCGATTTGACAGAACATTAAGAGCTTACTCGATAGGGGAGGAGAGCACAGTTAAGTATGAGCAAAAATGCGTTAACAAATCGATTGACAAATACCCTTTAGTCGGACACAAAACATAATTAACTATTGGTGTTTTTATATATGTTTGCTTGTATATTTGTATAGTTATCGTCACGTACCCATCACTACCATCTAAGTGCGATCTCAAATGTAATGTGAAACACTAATAAAAGAGGAGACGAAAAGTACTGCGTATTTTGCTTGTCCCCTCTCCATCCGCCTTCTTGTGCCATCTGTCTCACACGATCAATGCGATTTATGCGAGCCCAACAACAGAGTTGTCTGTGCTGCGTAGCCTCGGCCCGACAATGCATTAGAGCGAGACAAATATAGTGCGTCAGAAAGACGCGTGTCAATACTGTGTGTATGTATTGTACTTATTACGCTCTGAGCGAGTTGAAGCGATAAAGCAGGTTGCAAACTGCTCTCTCGCTTTGCTCTCGCTTTATCGCTTGAACTCGCTTCGCTCTCACTCTGACCTCTGCTCTGACAAAATGCTTGCAGTGGTTTATCGCTCGTTCTCACCCAATATAATCGATTCGTTTCTCGTTTCTCTGACATCAGTCTAAGATCGAAGCTGAAGCGAATAAGTTGCAAGGCACGCGCCGTGATGAGGGAAGCGCAAACGGATAAACTGGTGGAAATAACTGACCAAACTACGACATATATTGACAAATGAAAACAATACATCTTCATATAACATAAGTACATACATAACAGAACTTCTTCACACTTCTTTTATCATTAACAGAATATAATAAATATTCAATATTTATAAATTATATTTAATGCTAAGTACTCCCTTTTAATACACATTTTGTCTATGTTTATGATTAAATATTCTTTATTTTAGATGGTCCAGTAATCTTCTACTATCTACGCCACACAGTCCAACAACTTTATTCTACCCTTTTGACAAACCATTTAATGGGTTAGAAACATCACAGTTGCCGTAAATGCAGCAACAGAAAACTTTTCTTTTTTGGCATGAGACTTGGGTGGTTTTGGCTTAATGATAATTTCAATTATTGCTCAAGTCCTGCCGACTTCAGTCCCCCTTTTGGGAGCCAGCACCCAGCACCCAGTGCAATCAACCAGGCCTCGTCTGTGGAAAATGCGTTTTTGCCAGGCAAACGGAAGTAGGCGCCCCCTTTGCTTTGCTAACTATCTGGCTATCTGGCTGGCTATCGGCCTGGTTTACTCAATATGACCACGCGCTCTTGGCACTTGTGTGTGTGTATACATATACATACACATACATACATATCAGCAAACAATTTGCATATGTGTCTGTGTGTCTATGTCTCTGTGTGCTTGCAACATTTTACATGTGTGTTTGTTTGGCTGGGTGTGATAATGGCAGCTTTAGTTATAACGCCAAATGGTTACAAAATGAGGCAATTTAAAGCTTTCAGTGTAAAATCGATGTAGTTGCTGTTACTTTGAACTATTTTGACATATTCTTTGGTCAATCTTAAAGAGCAGACGTTCTTTAAGTAGTCTCTAGTTTGAACTGCTTGACAGACCAGTTAAAGTCGACTATGAGAGACCCTTTACTTAAACATAAATAAATTTTAAATTGGTAGGTTTTGAACTCCAGAGCCACACCGCAAGAGTTCGAAACTCTCTAACCATTGCGCCAATGCAGCCATAGTCGATTATCTGGCAATTTACCAGTTTCCTTGACTCAAGTTGCTGCCTGCCTTCAACCTTCGTATAGTCGAACACTTATTTGCTTCAGATCTCTGGTTTTTATTGTCCGATTGCAATGAAATTTACAGAACACATCGCAATTAAACTAAAGTTTATGTATGCTGAATTTGGAACTTATATATTTTAAAATACTGGTGTTATTTGAGTTTTTCCCATTTTTGTGGCCGAAAAGGGGCGGGGAAAAATTAAATTAAAATAAACTTGAGCTTTGTAGAGACCTCAGGAGTATTGCCACCAAATTTGGTTAATCTAGCTCTTATAGTCCCCGAGATATAGGTGTTCATAGAGCAGGACAGACGGAATGACGGACTGACGGACAGCAGGACAGACGAACAGACGGCTGTTGATGTTAATCAGGAATATATATACTTAATGGGGTCTGCCAGACTTCATTACACCGTTTTTGACAAACTTAATAGAGCCTTATACTTTAATAATGTAAAGGGTCCAAAAAGGAAAGAGAAGATTTAATTTCAATTTGAGATGTCTATAAGAACTAACAAGTTACCCTTACCAAATCTTCAGTTATTGATTTTTAAGAGTTTTAAATTATTTCTAGCCATCTTCAATCTTTAGGTGAATGCTTTCAATAGCTGTGGGCAAACGTTTCGCAAGAAACATCTTTTTTTTTATTATTTTTGCATTGAAGTCGAAGTAGCATAATAAAATATCGTGAGTTCAACAAATATTCAAGTAATTTCGCTCATGGTAGTACGAGTATATAAGGGTATAAGGGCAATTGTTAGCTTTAGACTTTCTTCGACAAAGTGTTGTTGGTATTGTTGCTGCTCTTTTCTTTTTTTTTGTTCTCGGACTTTGGGGGGGAAACTTGTAATGAGGCCGAGGAAACACTGTAGTTGTAAGTAGGAAGTAAGGAACTCTCATTGTGCGTTCCGTCGACGACTTTTTGGCTGTGTTTGCGTTTACATTTTCATTTTTTTGATATTGTGGAATATCTTTGCTTTCAGCGCATAATTGACATGGGTCGTTTATTCTTGGGGCAGCAGGCGTCGATTTTTTTTTTATTTTTTATTTTATTTTATGTTTCCCTTGCCGAGCAAGCAAATTTTTTAACAAATTGGCCACGCTCAGGTTACGCGCTTTTTGGCAGCCATCGGAAATATCGGAAAAATTCGTGAAAAAGGTTAAGCTAAATACTCAGCGGTTGGTATCGGTTTTTGTTTGGACAGCTGCCACTTTATTGGCAGGTTAGGCAGGTTATTAAATTTCTTCATGCCGTGCTAAACTTTTTGATGGCTTCATTTTTAGACATTCGCATATTTCATGCTCTCTAAAAATGGTTTAAAGTGGCTGCTTTTAATATTTATGTAGATGTTTCTTTCACTTTCTCTATATTAAATGTAATTTGTACTTTTAATTGCTTATTTTCTTATATTTGCAACGCTTTCTATTTGTCAAAATTTCCATTGTTTTCCCCAGCTGTTGTTGCTTTCTACAATTGTCTCTCTGTAGGGTATCTGCTAGCTTATCACTCTCCACTGACACATTCTTTAGTCTTTGTTTTAATTTTGTTTCGTCTTTCATTTTGTGTGTGTGTGTGTGTGTGTTTATAGCAGACAATTTGCATGCTGATATAGACAAAGTATCAAATCTCAGCTCTATATGCAGAATCACACCCCGAAGTGGCATCGCTTGAAATGAATCCGACATACTGCAAATGGATATGTAAATAAATGTGTATCTGTGTGTGTTAACTTGAGGGCAAACATAAACATACATATAGAGCGTAGAGTTATTGCTGTATTAATTTTGTAACTTTTTATTAAAATAATAATAACAGCTAATTTGTTAAGGGAACGAACTAGTTGAAAGTACTGTAAACATCAATGTATTCATGTGTGTAAATTTGTTGTGCCTGTGTGTGCGTGTGTGTGTTTGTGTGTGTGTGTGTGTATTAGTGCGTGTCCTTTTCGCAGAATTCGGCGGTTAGCCAAGGCGCTATACGCTCGCATTTGGGCCATTTCTACGCAACTTGCCAAACAAATATAAAAACAAATTGTTGTAAGGACCCGCATAGATGATACATATGTGTGTGTGTGTGTGTGTGCGTGTGTATCTGTGTGTGTGTTTGTGTACACACAGCTGGTTGGCTTAGTGCCGTGGCTGTATCTTTTCTATTGCCACGTTGTTAAAATCTATTAGCCACATTTAGTGTGGCTCATAAAATTCTATTGCATCATTTGTTTCTGGTAACTGGGCAAAGGCAGGTTAGAAGGCCACAGATCCTTGATAGTCCTTGGGTTGTGCCTTCTATCATTTTTCGGTTTTAGACAAAATGCGCGCGTCAAAGTATTTCAAATATAAAGTTTGCCTATTAAAATAATTGGGTTTTTGCTTAAAAGACCCGTCTTAAACCCCTCATCCCCTCTCCGATAAACAAAATGGGTTAATGGTTCTGGTCATGGTCATGGTTAAGTTCTGAGTTCGTTTTAAGTGCTGTGCGTGTGTGTGTGTATGTGTGAGCGTAACCTCAATTCTCAACTTTGCCTGACCCTTCAGCAGCGTGCAGGACTTCCACAAGCATGAATTCAGACGTGAAAGTTCAGGCGCAGGCCTGAATTTGTATATACCAATACGGGTTTTCGACACATGCATTTAACAGAGGCATTTCGTTGGGTCTCAAGCCTGAGGCGTTCGCTTACCGATCATGCCTGCATCAGAGGTGAATTTATGTTTCTTTTCACGTCTAAATTCATGCCAGAATTCATTTTGGCCTTCGCTTACCGATCATGCCTGCATCAGAGGTGAATTCATGTCTCAATTCAGTTCGGCGTTCGCTTAGCATTCATGTCTGTTTTCACGCATGCGTGAGAACAGCTATGAACTGGAAGCGATCGATACAAACTGAACTGTAGGGACTGTTTCAGTTAACGCACCAGTGTATTGGGGAAATAGCAATAACAATGTAACTCTGTTACTAATTTGTGGAATGCAGAAGCTGATATCACATTACTTGCAACGAGTGTATGAGTGTCTGTGTGTGTGTGTGTTAAGTATGAATACGCATAATGCACTGCAAACAATGCAACATCACGCAATAGACTGAAAGTTCCATTCATTCATATGGTCAGAGATTTGCATTAACTGCAAAGCTGGTCAAGTAACACAGACTGGCAACTGGCAAACTGGCCTGAACGAGTAGAATGTGCCAAATGTCAATCACTTTTGGTATGTAGTCAAATCAACTGTCAAATAAGCGTTGCACATGCATCTCTGTGTGTGTGTGTGTGTGTGTGTGTGTGTGATGCACTCAACAGCAATTCAATTGAAATCAAACATGCAACAGCAATCGAGTTACACAACCAGCTCACTGAAACTACTACTATAAATGCTGCTTGGCGCACCTCCCATTCCCCCGTCCCCCCTCTAAATGCCTACATGTAATTGTGTGCATGTGTGTGTGTGTGTGTGTGTGTGTGTGTGCGTGTTTGTGTCATGTCACAGTCAAAGGATCGTAACAAAACTAATAGGAACTGGCACCGAGAGAGCCACAGCTAGTAAAACTGGGTAAAAACAAACATTGTTGTAAATCCTATGAAACTGTGTCAAAATACCAGACAAACTCTGCTTCTTCTTGTTGTTCTTGTTGTTGTTGTTCGCAACTTCACAACACTCAGACACACACACACACACACACACACACTTACATCGATAGTTATGCATACCTCGACACACATTTATGCATATTTGCAATCGATATTTCATTCATTTCATTCAAAATTCCTTAACTTGGCCACATGCAACCTAATTAAAACTTTGTTAGGCTCACAAAGTGAGAATTAATATGACCTAGCTATAGGTGTTTATATGCTCATAAGCATTGTAACAGTAAAGCTATTATTTAAGCCAATTTCAAACATCTTTTAGCCAGCTATGGCTGCAAAATCATCTTACATTTTGAGACACTTTTAAAAAGTAAAGTTTGTCAAAGGAAAAATGTGTGTAACAGCTCTGAGGAAGTCTGGCAGACTCCATAAAGTATATATGTATATTCTTGACCAGCATCAACAGCCAAGTCGATATAGCCATGTCCGTCTGTCCTGCTGTCTGTCCCTCTTTCTGTCTGCCCGTCTGTCCGTCCGTTCTGCTGCATGAACACCTAGATCTCAGAGACTATAAGAGCTAGAGCTAACCAAATTTGGTGACAATACTCCTGAGATCTCCACAAAGGTTAAGTTTATTTTAGAATATTGCCACGCCACAAAGGTTGCAGGCATCAACTGGAGGAAAGGGAACTGGTAATTTTCCAGATAATTGACTATGGCTGCATTGGCGCAATGGTTAGAGTTTCGAACTCTTGCGGTGTGCTTCTGGAGTTCGAAACCTACCAGAGGCACACTATTTTATAGGTTATTATTCTTTTTAAAATTTATTTATTACTATTTATACTATTATTTCCTTTTTGAAGGATAAGTAAAGAGTCTCCCATAGTCGACTTCGCTTGTAGCCTTTCCGACTGGTTAAAGGCTCGTTTGGCTTGGGTTTCGGCCAAGACACTTCAAATCAGCACCACGCTATACATTTAATAGCAAATCCTTTTGCCTTTCAGCACCCACACATCCACAAACACATACAAAGACACCCACCCACACACATACACCTTTTGGTTGAGAACCATTTGAATGGCTATTTTAGTACTTTGTTGTTGTTGTTTCTGTTGCTGTTGTTGTTGCCTTCGTGGCGTAACGATGTCTTTGACAATATAGTCGCACCTTTTACTGATTTTTATTTCGTTTTCGATTTTCATTTCCATTTTCATTGGTCTTTTATTGAGTGACCACGCCTACCAATGAGCAGGGCAATGGGCAACCTTTTCTTGTGATTATTACTATGACTTTGACGCGACCCGGACGCACACACAGCTCATAAACGCCCCAAATGAGCTTTTGAAGGCAGTAAATCGCAGTTATAAAAGTATTATATAAGACGCACTGCCACGCCCATTCTGTGTAGTGTAGTGAGTTTATCATGTGCACAGCCATATTTTATGGCAAGGAAATTTCAGTATTGAACAGAAACAGAAACACAGAAAAAAAAAGCGTCAATTATTTGGCAATCAATTTTATTACACTGCCTATAAGTATGCTATAATTTATACAATAAATGTCATTGCCCGTGTCCTTGAGCATTTGTCGCGCGCTCAGATTATTTAATATAATTTAAATTTATGTTTGTAATTTTAGCCAACAAAAAAAAAAAAAAAATAAAGAGAAAACAGCAGCAGCAGGACTGCAGCCACACCGAACCCAAAGCACGAGCGTCCTTTGGGCCTCGAGGGACTCGTTAATCAGCATTTTTATGCTTGCCTTGCTAATGATGTGTCTCTGTCTTTCCCGCTCTCTTTCCGTCTCGGTTTATGTTTTTTTTTTGTGTGTTTTTGTTTTTTTTTTTGCACCTGGAAGACAAGGCTTCTCGCTGTTTTACACCTAAATTAAGTTAAGTTATCCTTGGGGCATACTGGTCTAGCTGGCGCCAATTGAAATGCTGTCCACACACAAAACTTATTATAGATTAGCCCGTTGCTCCAAGCTCCCCGTTGACCGCAGCAATTAATTTGTATACCCTTCACTCACTGCAAAAGGTCAGAAAAGGTTATGATAATATTTAGGATTGCAAATTAATTTTAAATCAAGCGAGTATGTCTGACTGTCTTCGCCAGACAATTCATGACAAATATACAATTTTTACTAAAGGAGAAAAACTGCAGATAATTGTAAATAAACTTTGTTTCGAAGCAAAATATTTAAGTACTGCCAAAAACAATATAATAAAGACTGAAGTTGAGCCAAGAACTTAAATAATACTGTGAGCAGGCAAGGCATAGTTTATATTTATCTTATTTTATAGTTAAATACAGCGTATCTTCTAGTCGCTCAACTTTTAAATACAGCGCTTTTATTTATTTTGTCTGCAGCTCTGTAAAAATGAGTTTAAGCTCGTCTTGACCCTTTTTACAGCCACATATTTAATTATTTGCTGTGCTGAGCTTTAATAATGAGTTTGAGGTCAATCATGAAAGCATGAAAATAACCACAATTTTTGCAAGATTTTTCACAATTTAGGGTTGAATGTGCTAAAACACGTGTCGACCAGATTCCAATAAATAAATACTTATTAAAAACCAGTCGGAAAGGCAACAGTCGAAGTCGACTATGAGAGACCCTTTAACTTATTCCTCATAAAGGAAATGATAAATAAATTGTAGAAAGCAGTATTACCTAAAAAAAGTGTGCCTCTGGTAGGTTTCGAACTCCAGAACCACGCCGCAAGAGTTCGATACTCTAAGCATTGCGCCAATGCAGCCATAGTCGATTATCTGGCTAGATTACCAGTTTCCTTGCCTCAAGTTGCTGCCTCCAATCTTAATATATATTCGAAAATTTATTTACTTCATATCTTCAGTGTTTATTGTCCGATTGCAATGAAATTTTCAATACACATCGCAATTCAACTAAACTTTATGTATCCCGAATTTGGAACTTGTATCTTTTAAATTACTCGTTTTATTCAGGTTTTTCCGATTTCTGGGGGCGGAAGGGGGCGTGGCCAATTTCTAAAACAAACTTGACCTTTGTGAAAGCCTCAAGAGTATTGTCAACAAATCTGGTTACTCTAGCTCTTATAGTCTCTGAGATCTAGGTGTTTATACAGCAGGACAGGCGGACAGACGGATGGACGGACATACGGACAGCAGGAGAGACGGACAGCAGAACAGACGGACAGATGGACATGGCTACATCGATTCCGCTGTTGATGTTGATCAAGAATATATATACTTTATGGGTTCTGCCAGACCTCCTTTTTTTTGACAAACTAAATTAAGCCTTATACTTTTTTAAAGCAAAGGGTTTACAAATATTTTAGCTAACTGCAGCATTATTGTTAAATATTTATGTATAGAAAACTGCAGCATTATTGTCAGTTATTTATGTAGAGAAAACGCTAGCAAAACGGAAATCAGTGCAACCACAAAGTGGCATATGACTGACTTCTTTATAAGCTCAACGAGAACCTTTGACCAAAAGTCAACAGCATACACTGTAAGGATTAGCGCATGGATTGACTTTTAAATGACAGCCACGTGGCACACACACTCTCACACACACACACACACACACACAGACTCGCACACACACATGAGCAGTGTCCAACAATAAAATATAAAAATTCCGATAAGAGTAAGGATAGCAACTAGGTGACTAGACCGTCTGACTGTATGACTGCTGCTTGCGCCCTCGTCCTCTTTGCCGTCCTCCTTCCGGAATAGCATAAATTTCAAGTTTATTGCATAAATTGTCGTATTTTGAAAATCTTATTGCCTTTATAATGTTTGCCAGCAAGGTAACCAGCTAGCCAGGTAGACAGGCAGTGAGGCAGTCAGGCAGCCAAGCCCAACTGTCTGCCGTAATGCCAAGGCTCAGAGTTCTCAGAGTTCTGTGGGCTCAGGTTGAGGTTCGGTTTAAGGAGCTACGCTTTTTGGCGTATCATTTGCTCGTTTGCTGCAAATGCCTAGGCGACGAGTCGCTTTGGTGGGCTCTCTCTTGAGTTTTTTTATTACGATAATAATCATTAAACATGCACTTAACAAGCAGCTTGAAATATGAGCTCCATCTAACTTAAATTTCTACATTTTATTGTGGTTGATTTATATACTACATATAGTAGCCAGTACATATGTATGTATATATATATAGTAGAAGTTCAGTTCACAAGACGTTACACCATGGTAGTCCCCTGAAAAATCAACGAGCACTTAATTGATGGTAAACTCTGAGCTCAGCTAATTCATTTGTTGGCACAAACAAATTTGTTAACAAATTTGCGTTAATGCCATAAGGAATAAGGCATAAGAAATAAGGAATAAGGAATATTTATACCAGTTGGCCACACAGTTTCCCTTCGTCGTCAGTTATGTGTGTACATGTGCTGCCATTAATTCAATTCCGGAAACTCCTCTACCACAACATCAACCCCCATCAACCCCCATCACCCCAGTAAGCCTTTCGACCTTCAATGAGGCATGTGCCTCAGCCAAACAACTCATTAGCCTAGGCTGTAGCTGTTGCTGTAGCTGTTGCTGTAGCTGTTCTGGAGCAATTGCTACTGCGGTTTATTTTCGGCTGTTATTATTTGTGTAATGAAATAAACGCACGACTTTCATCTTCATAAAATGGTATTATGGCATTAACAGCGCAAATTTGTGTTGCACCATCCAATACTGCCCGAAAAGTGGGCATTGAAAAAAAAAGGGAAGTAGAGTGTTTGTTGTTGTTTGTGGAACGCGGGGGAAAAGTGCTGCCGAAAGGCTTCAAACGCTTCCAGATGTTCTAATTAATTTTCTGCCATTTTAGCACTGTACTTTATAGTAATTAGTTCTTAAACAAAATCAAGCGAAGTTGAGGCATTTTATCAAGTTTTGCTTATATCAGTTATTGGTATTATAGAGTAATTGATTCTTATCCTCAATCGTATTTAAAACTAAACTAAGATTGATATTACTTATTGCTAGACTAAGAAAACTAATTCTTATACTTATAGCAACAGTAATTGTAATACTAATACTTATTGATCTGATTGGGTTTATTTTTGGGGTTTATCCCAATCCTTGCATCAAATGTTGGATCATTTAGAGTCATAATTTTGAGTATTTTTATATTCTAATATTTTTTTTATATTTTTCTATAAATTCTTATCGACTGCTTTAAGCCGTACTATATAAATAAATAAACAAAATTACTCTTGGGCATATAACTTCCCTATTTCATCGTCAGAGCTTAAAGTTGCACTTGCAGTAATACGATCTTTGTATTTAATGTTGTGTAGCATACTTTTTAGTGCTTAATCTAAAGTCTAGTAAGTTCCGTAGCGAATGACTTATACGTATTATATAGAAATTAACTCTCTTATTCACTATTTTATTTAAAACTAAACTTATAATGTAGAATAACATAGAACATCACTATTTTATCATTAGAGCTTAGATTTGCAGTTGCAGTATTACAATCTACGTATTAAATTATTTGTAGCATACTACTCAGTGCTTATTATAAAGTCTATTTAGTTTTGAAGCGAATGCAGTCTATTTATTATATAGTAATTGATTCTTATGCACAATCGAACTTAAACCCAAACTTAAAATATCATTACAACTTTCTAGACCGATTGTTAAACAAAGAACTTCACTATTTCATCATCACAGCTTAAATTTGCAGTTGCAGTATTACGATCTTTGTATTAAATTTTGTGTAGCATACTTTTCAGTGCTTAATCTAGAGTCTAGTTAGTTACGTACCAAATGCCTTCTGTGGGCTGTGCTATCGGCATTCCAAATATACATATACATATACATGTATCGCCTAATTCTGCTGCAATCTCTGCATTTGATGACCCAATTCAGTGAAATATCATTGGTAAATGCAATTAGTGTGCATAATCTGCGGTTGCCTGTAGTGCACACGTGTACTGCCAGAGGAAGTACTCACAGAGTCCAACACACACATACATTCTCGAACATATACTATGGTTTATAGCTTATGGCAATGCCACATCAAGAGCATATAAGTACATATATTTTGAAATTGAAATTTTTATATTTCTTACTAGTAGAAACTCAAGGCGACAAACGACAAACGACAGACGACCGAGTCGAGGGGGGCGGGGTGAGAAAAGTTTTGCTGTTGATGTATAGCTGGCCTCTTAGCAAGTTCACAAGGCGTTGATACGTACTACGTGTAAGATACATGTGGCATTAACAATTGATCAAGACGATGTGATGCTAGACGAAAAAGTATTATGTGGTGTAGATGGGCAAAGAGCAAAAAGAAAGCGAAAAGAAATGAAATGAAAAAAAAAGGAAAATTGCAAAGTGAAAATAATAGCAGGTGCCGAATTACATGAAAAATCACTTAGGAAAATTAAATTTCACATATTTTTTACTTCTCGCATCGGCATTAGGTTTTGAAATTGTTGCTGTTGTTGTTTCCAGCCAGTACTTCTGTCCTTGCCACACGTTGCCACACCTTGCAGCTGTGCTCCGCTACCACAAACATGAGTAATGTAATGTTTTCGGTTGAGTTTTTCCCTGTTATTAGTAGAATTTTTTTTTGTAAGCAGGTGTTGCGGCAAAGTGTTAATGCATTATTCAATAAGCTTTGAGTCTTAACAAGTTTTGTAGATTTGTATTTAAAGTAAACTCAATCAATTGGCAGACTCCAAACCAATCGCCTAGATATTCAGCTAACTGTGTTTAATTTTAGACTTTAAATACTATACATTAAATACATTACATTAGCTTAAGCTAGAGCGAAAGCAATCATTTAAAAACTTTTCGTCTCAATTTCATTCATCAAAAAGTCCGCAAAAAGATGCAAATTGTTGTAGCATAATTTATGTACTTGAAGTTTGATGCTAGCAAATTCCACTTGTTTTTGGTTTGTTTACTACTACAAATATTTTACTTTCTTTCGCTGCTTGAATTAATCTATTGAGAATCTCCAAACTAAGAGTATAGTTACTACTCCCTGCAGTTACTTAATATTATTTCTTCCATTTCATCGTCATCGTCTCAATCGAACTTCAGACTTCGTCGCTGTTTACATAAAAATTCTTTTGCAGAAAGTTTGCGTTTGAAAGTTGCTCACTAAGTTTTATGAGTGCCGTAAAAGTTTATTAAAAGCAGCAACAAAAATATTATTGTTAAGAGTGAAAGCAGCAAAGGAAAATATACTGTCAATAAAATGGAATTTCTATTCATATTGTATAATGAGGTTTAAGAAGCCGCTTCAAAGGCAAAAAGCTCGCTTATAATACTAAGTATTTGTTATCCCATTTCTAGGCTATCTATTACAGCGTTCAATTAAAAGACCGAATTAAATTTCAATGAATCAATTTGAATGCTCAGACAGATTTCGTGGGAAGGGGGGAAGGGGCAACACACATGTCGCCCGGGCCAAGGACGCCTGGAATTCCATAAAAAAAAGATTTGCCAATCGACATTGATTGATGAAAATTGTGTTGCCACCCAACCAGCAGCATTAACAACAATTGCAGTCGAGCTAATTGTACATACATACGTTGCGTATACGCCACATGTGACTGGCTTTACAGTGACTTGCACTTAAAGCTCATCATCAGACAACTGCAGCAGCAGCAGCGGCAACAACTTGAATGCTTGCAATTTATGTGTAGCAATGAAACATTTTACAACAATTTCTGTGCAACTAGCAGCAACGAATGTCAACAGCAGGCGATCAAATTGTAAAACTCTTGCACATAAATCTTGAGTCCTTTTATTTTTTTTTTATGTATGCTGTCATAACTCTCACACACATGCACACACACACACACACCTGCAAACTTTTTTCTTTCTACTGATTTTTTTGTGAAATGCGTGACGCATTTTCATGTGCATTTCTCGCTCGCTTCGTTTTGCTTCATATCTGTGTGTGTGTGTGTTTTGGGCCAACAACAACAACAAGTCGCAAGTATTTTTTGACCCAAAACAAGCCTGTGTTGTCTCTCCACAAGAAATTCTTATAAAAGTACGAACACACACACCAACTTACACCAATACAACGTAGAACGGCAAAAGTTTTAGCGAAATGCCAGAAGCAGCTGCCAAAAACTTTGACTCAATGAAATTCATAAATATTTGACGCAAATACTTGCAATTTCGTCTTAATAAAATTTCCAACAAAGTCAACTGTGTGCCACGCCCCAGCAGCAAAATTTCATTGTCTGGCAGAAAAAGGTATTTTTATTAATTTCAATTTGGCTGCCAAAAACGCACAGGTAATTGGCCAAAAACACAGTTTGTTAGCCGAATGCATAATGCAAAATGTTGGGGTCTTTGTGGCGGGCAGTATGTATGTATATACTTATGTATATTGACTACATATATATTTAGACCAGCCTGAACTGGCTCTATGCTGTGCTGTTTTATTATTATGCAAATTTTGCAGCATTCGCAAACTTACAATGTCATTTCCGTACCCCCAAAACGCGTTTGGTCGCGGCACATTTCCGTGGCAATTGCCGCCTTTTATAAAAGAACCACGGAGTCGATCACAATGGACGCTGGTCGCTGGTCGCTGCTGGAATTAGCCTGCTCGCTAATTGAACTAACTTTATAATGGGCCAGGAGAAAGTATGAAAACAGGCCGATCAGTGGAGCGGGCGCGAAAGTCGGATACCCTGTGCAGGTCTTAAGACAAAAGTATTTTGAGAAAACTAGCTATACAACTGCTCTTGTTATCAGCGAAGGGGGCGTGGCATCGCGATGAAATTTTCTGGACACGTTAAGTCTAAGCTTTTTATCAAGTCTGCCAAATCTCAAGTCTCTAGCCTTAACATTGCTTATGTTATGCTGATTTTCTAATTTAAAAACAAACAGAGCTTGATATCGAAAATTGCAAATAAACTTGATCTGCGTTTGGTATTCAGGAAGCTACATGCCAAATTTGAAGTCTCTAGCTCTTATAGTTGCTGAGATCCACGCGTTCATACAGAGGGACAGACGGACGGACAGACAGACGGACGGACAGACGGACGGACAGACAGACGTACAAGTGTCAATCGACTCGGCTATTGATACTGATCAAGAATATATATACTTTAAAGGGTCGGAAATGCCTCCTTCTGCCTGTTACATACATTCACACAAATTCATTATACCCTTTTTTGCCCATTTTTAATGAGCACAGGGTATACAAATACATAACATTTTAAAACAGTTCTGCATATTCTATTATTATTTTTTTTAACATGAAATTTGTTTAGTTTGTATTGTCCAACTTAGCAAATGTTTCTTTAAAAATGCTTGTCTAGTTTCATACCTCTTTTTTTGCTGGGCCGTAAAATCAGCGTTAAGAAAATTTGTCAAATTCGACAAATGGTCGTAAATCATTGCTGCCTCACACACACACACAGACAAACACAGTCATACACGATACCAAAGTTTAAGCCATCGTCACTCACACTGAGAGCCCAGAGTTGGCAGTCATCGGTTTGGCTGGGAGACTTCTGTGTGTAGCAGCTTTGTTTGCGGGCTGCCAGTTGCCATTTCGCCGTGCTAATTGTTACGCTTGACAGGTGCGTTTGACAGTTGAGTTTGACAAGCTTATACACAGGCGTCCAGTGTTTGAGGTTGGCTAGCAGCACCATCGTCCGTCCGCACACGAAACAACAATAGCTAAAAATACAAAAAAAAACGAAAAAAAATATATATAGCACCAACTTGTTAATGCACAAACTGAGCTCCAAAAAAAAAACAAAAGCAAACAAATTGTATACTAAAGTTTTGTGACGCAGCTGGACGAGCAGCTTTAACACAACACAGTTGAATAGCCAAATAAACCTTAGATAAATCGTAAATTTAATAAGACAAACAATTGTTATATATTTAAATATATTTTATATATATTTTATTTATATTTTATATATTTTATTTATATTTTATATATTTAATTTATATTTAATATATTTTATTTATATTTTATATATTTTATTTATATTTTATTTACAGTATTTATTATTTTAATAGTTGAATAGCCAAATAAACCTTAGATAAATCATAAATTTAATAAGACAAACAATTGTTATGAATTTAAATATATTTTATATATAATTTTAATAGTTGAATAGCCAAATAAACCTTAGATAAATCTAGATAAATCATAAATTTAATGAGACAAACAATTGTTATATATTTAAATATATTTTATATATTTTATTTATATTTAGAAATATATTTTATATATTATTTTAACTAATTAAACTTTGAACACGTATGTGGAATACCAAGTGCCAAGGACACAGAACACACACGTGTCCACTCAATGCGCGCAAATAGGCTGTGGGAAAAGGTGGAAGGGTTGGGAAAGGTGTAAGAGAGGTAGAAGAGAGGTGGAAGGTTTGGTTGACACCCACAATCAGCCCATAATTTCACTAATTAGTGCAAAAATACGCTTTGCTGCGACGACGATGTGGTAATTAAATTGAAAACTGCACTGAAAAGTATGCAACGTTTAATTATGCTTTCATGCCCAGCGACAACAACACCAAACGACGACGACAACCCTGAAAACCATATGTGAGTGGGTTGTTTTTTTGATGCTTGTGACGTGTCAAATGATAAAAATGTATATATAATGTTGGGTATTACAACTTTTACTATAAAATGTTAGTTTTAGAATTAATATAAGTATTTATTAGTATATGCTTACAGAGTACGTTTTGTGTTGTTGTTGTTGTTGCTACTGGTAGCTTTATGAAATTGTTTAGCATGTTTGTGCTGTCTGCATCAGTTTATCAGCAAACACACAGAGACAGGACGCTCTGTTTCCTCCACACTCACACACACACACACACACAGTAGAGTGATAAAAATGTAAGCCACAAAAGCGTGGACGACACACACACACATAGAAAGAGACACATGACACTCTCTCTGGTTCGTTTGACTAACAAGCAAAAGACAGTGACAAATTAGTTTTGGTGAGCTGCTTATGGGAATTTTTGCAATTTGCATAATGAGCGCTCTGCCCATTTGTGTATATGTATGTATGTATGTATGTATGTATATGATGGCCAAATAAAAATGAAATAAAGTAAAAATATATTGTTGACACTCTTTGCAAAGTCTTGATTTAATAGCATCAGAATTGATATTGTTAAAGGACCTGTCGTCCCATTAAATTGGCCAGCTTGATGAATTGCTAAAGCTGAAGTTGTGTAAGAGAACTGGCTTTACTTTTATAATAAGTTAAGGCTAAAAAGCTATGACAGTTGCCCATCAATATAAAAGACTATGAGAGACCGCCCCTTTACTTATTCTATTAAAGGGAAATAATAGTAACAAACTTAGATACTTACCTTGAGGTTTTACTTAATTCCCTAAAATAGAGAAATTATCTCTAGTGACTTGTATCGCAAATTTGCTCTGATTCTTCCTTTGACCCGACACTGAGTAACATTGTGTTTTGAATAACTTCCGACTTTATTATTCGATCGAGATGAAATTTTCAGGATACATTTGGGACCCGATGTTTGTCCTGTGTGCCGAAATTCAAGGCTCCAATTTTAAAATTTACCATTATATGGGGATTTCAATTATTTTTGAATAACTTCTGAGTTTATTTCCGATCGCGATTTTTAGGATACATAGGTACTCTGATGCTCTTACTGTATGCCAAAATTCAGTACACTAGATTTAATATTTCTTGTTTTAGGGGATTTCAAAAGTTTTATTTTCGAATTACGGAGGCGGCAGGGGGCGTGGCAAAATTTAAACTAAAACTGGTGCTGCCTAGTCCATAGACAAACCAAAATACCAAATATGGTGACTGTAGTTCTTATAGTCGCTGAGATCTAGGGTCTTATACAGACGGTCGGACAGACGGACGGACGGACGAACAGACAGAAGAACATGGCATATCATCTCGGCTGTTGATGCTGATCAAGAATATATATACTTTATGGGGTCTGGCAGACTTCCTTCGACATTTTTCTTTGACAAACTTAATAGACCCTTAAACTGTTTTTAAGTAAAGCGTCTTAAAACCTTTGGCAATAATAGATTTACGACAATCCAACTCAAGCAGTAGAGCACAACTCGTTACCTGAA
Organism: Drosophila histrio; assembly: GCA_958299025.2. Taxonomy (NCBI): domain Eukaryota; kingdom Metazoa; phylum Arthropoda; class Insecta; order Diptera; family Drosophilidae; genus Drosophila; species Drosophila histrio. The sequence continues at coordinate 2,659,066 of OY729166.1, read as the reverse complement.
TACTCTACAGATACTCAGTTGAAGTTCCACATTTAATAGCTCTGCTATTTGATGCTTTTTCAGCTGCTGTCTGCTAATTTACATTTTATTTCCGGCAATTTGCTAAATTTGTTGCGATTTCTGATGACACGCTCATTTTATAGCAATGATATGTGCGGGATCGCGGCGGGTTAACTGTGGAAACGGGTGCCCAACTGGGGGCAGGAAGAGGACATCCTGATGCTGTTGACATTCATTGAAATTCATGTCATGTTGCTGTTCAATAATAAAACGCAAATATATAAATAAAAAAAAAAGAAGAAAAAAAAAATAAAGGTAAATAAACGCAAAAAGGGTTTGCTAATGGTGGCACACACCCAAACGCTGTGTGTATGGGTGTGTGTGCGTGTGTATGGGTGTGTGCGTGTGTAAGATGCCTGCGATGTCAGCTATAAAACAGCGTTGATGGCTGTGACGTGCCGGCATGAAGTTACTCTCCGAGGGTAACAGGGAGTCAGACTCTGTACTCTTCTTTGTATATATGTACATATATGCATTAAAGCCGCCATCGACATACGACTTGTTGTTGTTGTGCTTAAAGCAAAAGTCAAGTCAAGTTCTGGCCCGAGCCCCGTATTGCATGCATTTCAATTAGACGCCGCTTCTGCAGCCGGCAAAATGTGCAACAAAATTAAAATGCGCACTTATGCAGATTTGCACATTGAAACTGTCACTGCAACAGCAGCAACAGCAGCAGCAGCAGCAGCAGAAACAACAGCAGCTATGGCAACCAGCTACCTGGCAGGTAAACAATGGCTGGCTACAGTGCGTTGCTGCCTGGCAGGCTCTAATTATTTTTCTGCCGCTGCAACTCACCCGACTCACTCGACTCACCTGACTCACCTGACTCACCTAGCTTGCACCTGCAGTGGTCTGTTGTAGCTGCTGCTGCTGCTGTTGCTGCTGTTGCATTCTCCCCCCCGCAACCCAATCTGCTACATTCCATACGGTTGGCTCTTTGTGACTCCGTTCTTGTCTGCCTTTTACACAATGAACGGCTAAAATAAAGCAGATACCACATTGCCCTGCTCCGGCTCCTGCTCCGGCTCCTGCTCCGGCTCCTGTTCCTTACCCACTCTTGTTTTGCCTGCCCTGCCGCTAACTAGGACTCTGAGTTTAATATGGTATTTGCATAAAATAAAACTGTTTGCTTATATTCGCATCAACTGGAACCAACATTTTAATTAAAGTATTCAATTTCATGGCATGTGTGTGTGTGTGTGTGTGTGTGCAGCTACTAATTGTGAAAGTTCCCAGTGACTTTGGCATAACATGTGAAAAACATCACACATTTTATAGACTACTGAATCTCAAAATGAAGCTTCAAATGATGAAAATTATTATTATTATATTATGTGGGGGTATATTAAGTTTGAAACAGGCAGAAAGAAGCGTGGCCGACCCCATAAAGTGTATATAATCTTGATCAGCATCAATATAGCCATGTCTGTCCGTCCGCCTGCCCGTCTGTCCGTCCGTCCGTTTGTATAAACGAAAGGATCTCAGAGATGGTAAGAGCTAGAAGCTTAAACTTGGTCTCCCAGCATTGGTAATGTCTGTAGGCAGATCACAGTTATCTCTAATTTTTGATGCCACGCCTCCTTCGCCCACAAATCAAGAAAAAGTTCATAACAAGAGCAATTTTACAGCTAGAGACTTGAGATTTGGCACACATTATGAGTAACTTAGGGTTGATGTGTCCAGAAAATTTCATCACGATGCCACGTCCCCTTCGCCCACAAATTAAAAAGAAAACGAATTACAAGAGAGTTACATCGGGAGTGTATTTGAAAGGGTCCCTGTAGAATCCCAGGGTATATTACGATCGGGCTCGGCTTGTTTTTATTTGAATGAAAGCTTAACCGAGAAGATTCTGCTTTTCACTCGGAAGAGAAGAGAATTTCTAATACTAAGAATAATAATTCTACTAAATAATAATAATATTAATATTTTTATACACAAATTTTCACAGAGAGTTACAAAGTTGAAACACTATTTCTATTAAAATTGCCTTGTCTCAATAAAAATACCTTTCCGAGTCACAAATTCTACCTTTTGTCTTTTAATACATTTGCAAGCATGGGCGTGGCTGTTTACCAATACAGTGCTTAAGTTAGTCCCGGCTAAGCAATCCATTGTCTGCAATTCCCATTTGTCATTTTCAATATTTATTTTACCATTACAAGTAGAAGATGAGAAAACAAATAAAAAAAAATGGAGAAGTGGAGAGTGGCAGAAAAGAAATAAAATGCCAAAAGAATTGAGAACGCAACAGGATACACACAACATGCTATAATAAAAGTAATATGGTCGCGCAAATGCATTCGGATCCAAGAATATCAATTTCAATAAAATACAAGAGCATCAAACACACACCAACACACACACACACACACACTAACACACACACACATTTACGTAGAGAAAGTATATCTCATATTTTGCAGCATATCTTTTTCATTTTCTTTTAGCTTTCTTTTGGCCATAGTTTTTTGTCGAAACTGTCAATGCTGTCAAGGGACGAAAAACAAGGCAAAACTCACTGCGCTTTTGGGACACTCTCGTTCACTCTCGTTACACGTCCGCTTATGTAACACATATTTGCTTTGTATTTTTAAAAAATTAAAAAAAAAAAAAAAGGAATGAAGTAGGAAAAGGAGAACGAGAACGAATACGATTGTACTACTCACTCTTCTACTACTATGTGTAATTCAAAACTAAACAACGAGCACAAAGCTAAGAAAATTCAAAGCAAGCCAAAGAAGCAATACCCACAAAAAAAAAAATAGAAAGGAAACGAAATCATGGCAAAGCAATCAAAGTCAACGATTGGACTTGCCAGTTGCACTTTTAGTAATATTACATACAATTGTTGGGCCAGCTGAGCAGGCGATGGCCAAATCCAAGGCTTTAAAGATACTGAGATACTCTGAAAAAAATAGTGTAATTTATTTATTTATTTATTTATTCCATTCTTTATTTATATCTTTAGATATTTGTTTATTTATTTATTTATCTATTTATTTATTTATTTAATTTAAGAACAGTCTACAAAACAATACAACTAGAATAGAATTTAATATCAAACTAATCCAGGCACAGGGGGAGAAATTCTTACCGATAAATATATAGAGTCATTGATTGGCATATCGACTGTCAATTTATGTTAACCTCTGTCAATTTTGTCTGTTAATCTTCCTGTGTGTTTGACAGTCTGTCTATCTATCTATTTGTTCGACAGTCCATTTGTTAATTTATCCGTCAATCTGTATTATCATCTTAAGATCTTGAAATACTAGAGCAAATTTGACTATAAGATTAGGGAACCTTTTGCTAGGATAACTACTAGTTAAGCTCTCCGAATTAGAGCATTCTCTAGTTGAGTTTGATTATTTCCATTATTTATTTACTTATTTACATCCTAGTGCCACAAGATTAACTTATATTTAAAGCACTAACAATTTCAATTATTGTTTTCAACCTGACCGTAAGTCAGAGCTTTTGAAAGTGCTAAGTTATTTCTAAACAGATGCAACTCGCATCAGCTTGAATTAACTTAATTAAATGAACACCAGCAAATCTTAAGCTAGCTTAAAAGATATATAACTAAGTATATACTGAAATATATACGCACGTATTCTGTTCTATAATCAGTAATTCTATACTTCAACAGGAACACACATATATAAAATTCGTGATTCCTGTTGAGTGCATTGCATTTATTTCTGATGCGGTCTATTGCATGGGAAATTGAATTTTCATTGTAGCTTTCATCATTGGGTAGGTGAGTTCAGGTGTTAAGCATTTGACATAATAGACAGGACAGAACAGGACAAGACAGGAGGAGACGCCTCTGGCTACGATGGCCACGTGCTTGATAAGCTTCGTGATCCCGACTGAGACTGTTGATTGCATTTGATTTATTTGGCAGAGGACATGCCACAAATCATAAACGCATTTGGCATTCCGCACACAGAACAACCCGGCTGCTGTCCTGTCCTCTCCTCTCCTGTCCAGCTCTGCCCCCGCTGGTAGTGGGTGGCACATGCCACATGCCACATTTGTTATACTTATGTAAGCTGCTGCTGCTGCGGCAGGTGAAAATTGCCAACATGAGTTGACAACACGCTACGAACGAAGAGAAGAGATTAGGAAATGAGCAAAAGGCGATCCTAAAAACTATTTTCGATGTCATGTAGTTTGGCAGGTCCTTGTGAACAGCTTCTGGCTGCCTCGTTGCTCGTTGCCTCGTTGCCTGCATTTTTAGTGTTACAGTCACGTCCAATAGTACTGCATCAGCAGCAGCACACAATACATCCAGTATGAGGCAGCATGATAGCCACAAATATGACAACAACAAGCTGCAAGCAGCAAGACAAGTAAGTGCTCTCTGCTGGGCGTGTCTAGTTGACCGACCCTTATATTATTATTATGGCCAAATTGAGCGGTAAGCTTCTGCACCAAAATAATATGGTCTGCCCCAAAAGTGTCTAAATATAGGTTTACTACCCCGCATAGTTCTGCTAGAGCTACCCAAGTGTTGGCCATTGCTGAATGGCATTCTAGGCCCTTAACTGTTTTGCACAGATTTTCAAGAGTTTACAAGGCATTGCAATTAATTTAAAATGTTTTAGTCGTACACCCTGCAAGCTGTAGAATGTAAAAAAAAAGGAATTGAACTTCAACTGCCATAACTTTTGCTTGACAAAAGTTGAGTGTATTGAAAGAAATAACTTCTCCTTTCTTTTATACTTGTTATGTAAGTGTTATTCAATCCCATTTTAAGACCCTTGACTTTAAAAAAGTATAAGGGTCTATTACAGGTTTAAGGAAGTCTGACAGACCCCACAAAGTGTATATATTCTTGATCAGCATCAACAGACGAGTCGATATAGCCATGTTCGTCTGTTCGTCCGACCGTCCGTCTGTCTGTCTGTCCGTCCGTCAGTCGGTAAAAGCGCCAAGATCTCAGAGCCTATAAGAGCTAGAGTCACCAAATTTGGTATGTTGGTTTATCTTTGGACTAAGCAGCACCAGTTTGTGTTAAAATTTTGCCACGCCCCTTCCATTTCCATTTTGAAGCATAAGTACAGGGTCTCTCATTGTTGACTTCGTCTGTAGCCTTTCCGACTGGTTACAGAGGAAGGACTCTTTTCTTTCATTTCCTAAACATCTTTACGGGATATCTGTTAGCTGAGCAACTGCTGCGACTAACCTTAAACCCAATTCCTAGGTGTCTCTGCTAATAACTTGTATTTTAATTGAAATAACGTTCACACTTACTAACACGTACACGCATGCCACAAGGCTTGCCCCGCTTGCCACGCCTGGTGGCAAATCTCAATCAAAGGATCAATGCGTAAATAGCTCTCTCTTTGCTTTTGACGTCTCTTTGTCGACATTTTGATTGTCACACACAGTCACAAACACTCACACACACTCACACACACAGTAACACACACAGTCACACACACACACCCCAACACTCCCCCACATTCACACAGGTACACTGAGAATCACACAGTTATTGTACCGCCTTCACCTGTGCGTCATGTTCAACTTAACGCAATTAACATGTCCAACTTAATTGATGCAATAAATTTTTGGGTTTCGTTCAGCATCAGCATTCCGAGTCCTGGGCTATGCCTGAGGTGTGTGTGTGTGTGTGTGTGTGCATATATGTATCTACAGTGCTACGAAATGTATGTGAACATGTTTGTATGTATGTATGTCTCACTTTGAGTGTCTTCTCTGTACGTGCCGCTGCCTTTTGCGTGTTTCCAAACTAAAATGCCAAGCCCAGTCGACTTACAGGCTCATCTTTGTCGGTTTGTCGGTTTGTCGTTTCTTCAAGGTGCCAATGAATGGGGGTTTGGTGGGTGATGGGAGTTGTGGGGATTGTGGGCGTGTCATGTGTTACGTTTGCACAACAAATTTGAATCAATCTGTTGAAATTGACTTAAGGCGTTCGCTTGATTAATCACCATTGTATTCAAATGACACGAAAATATCAATAACAAGTAAATAATGTGTTAGCTCGATAATGTTTGACGCAGGGTTACCCTGTAGACAGTGCTGAATACCAACTAATCAACTAATCTGAATATTCTAACAACTTTATGAAATTCCAAAGATATTCTTAACAATATATATATATAAAGTTCTGAGCTGTCTAAAACCGACGCTTGATTCTTTTCTAAAGTGTCTTCTTTCGGTGAACAGTTAAATATGGCTTTAGTATCCTTGTTGGTTCTTTTCTCCACTTGCAACTGCTAAGAAAGTTTTTAAGTATATAATTTCATAAAAACAAGCCGGAAACCGACCGTAATATACCCTGTGGCTCTACAGGGAGCCGCTTCACACCCATGTAAATCTCCTGTAATTAATTTATTTTAATTAGTGGACGAAAGGGTCGTCGCATCGTGATGAAATTTTCTGGACACATCAACCCCAAGATATTCAACATGTGTGCCAAATCTCAAGTCTCTAGCTACAAAACTGCTCTTGTTATGAGATTTTACTTGATTTGTGGGTGAAGTGGGCGTGGCATCAAAAATTAGAGATAACTGTGATCTGCCTACAAACATTACCAGTGCTGGGAGACCAAGTTTAAGCTTCTAGTTCTTACCATCTCTGAGATCCTTTCGTTCATACGGACGAACAGACGGACAGACGGGCAGGCGGACAGACAGACACGGCTATATTGATGCTGATCAAGAATATATGTAATTTACGGTGTCGGCCACGATTCCTTCTGCGTATTACATTCTTTTTAACAAACTTAATATAATCCCAGAGGGTACAATAAATATTTCGTTTAATTTTCATTTTCTACAATCGAATTTAATCGTAATTTTAGTGCTGTAAGACCTTAATTTCTATTCTACTTTACTCAACTCCAATTTCTTCGTCTTCTTTTGCTTCTCTTAACTCATTTCCGACTTTTACCTTGCAACTGTATCAACAGTTGTCGTCAGTTGCCTTAACCTATCGCAGCTTATTACCAATTCCCCTTTATTAAACACACTTTTAATACCTACGAATGCAGCTTTTGCGATATAAATCATTCGCTTAGCGGCGAAAAACTTCTTGGAAAAATGTCTGCGCCAAATGTTTCGCTTTTCGTTTAACACAGCAAATAGCAAAATTTATAGCCAACTCTCAACAGCAACAACAAAAAAATACCCAACAAATAAATATACTTGAAGTTTAATAAAGATTAAATATTAAAGCTAAAACTGATTTAATCGATTTAATACACTAACAAAAGGTAATACTTATAATCATTTAAAGAAGTGTGTTTAGTGAGTATTGGATTAATTAAAAAGATATTTAACCATAGACAATTCGTCTTCTGCTTAAATACCAATTAATCTCATTGTAGTTAGTGTCTTTTATATACGACAGCAATTTCAGCACATTAACTGCATTAATTTTTATACAGCAATAAATAATTTGAAGCCAGTTTAATTAAATAGCAACTCATTCAATGGTTTTTGTTAATATAATAAATGTTTATCTGATTCCATTTCGATCTTTTGTGTCGCTTTTTTTATTATTAGCAACAATTTATGTTTCATAAAATTGCATTTAAAGCGAATACAGCAATGCACCCAAAGGCTTTGTGGAAAGTGTGTGTGTGTGTGTGTTTTGAAAAATGTTGTAATTATTATGACACGGCAAAAACAGAGGAGAGATCCTAGCGAGCCTCTAACAAAGGCACCGCAGATGTGCATTGTATTTTCATAATATTAATTAATTTTAAATAAGCCACACACACACACCCACACACACCCACTCACACACACACACACACAGACGTGCTCAACTACAATCTTGGCTAATATTTCAATAGTACGTGTGTGGTATGTGGCCTAATGGCATTTTAGCTAGTGGTTAAACAAACAATAGTTTTGGCCAGCGATTTCTGATATAATACAATTGCGATTTGTGTGATTATTTACCATGTACTCAATAACAACCACACAAATTCACACACACACACACGAACACATTGTTTTTAGATGGTGCATTGCTCTGTTATTACGTTGATATTATTAATTTAACGCTTTCCCGAAGGCGTTAGATAAATACATACAATTTGATAAAAACAAGATTTTCAAGGTTTTGCCTGACACCTGCTTTTGCAGTTAATTGAATTTAATTTAAAAATCCATATTAAATGTTTGACTTAAAGCCATTTAAATTACAACAATTAAATTATCAAACAGTTTACAAGGTTGTTGGTCGACCAATAAAATGCTCTTTAAATGCAAGCAAATACAGTAGTCATAGCTAATATGATCGCTCAGTTAATTGATTGATCAAATACGTGGAAAATGTGTTAGGAAGACAATGGATCAATTGAAGTATTAAACAAATCTTTGCAGAATTGTTAGACTCGTCTTTAAAGTTTTTTGTACTTGTGACGTAACAAAGTCTTCGTTGAGCGGCATACCAGTTTGCAAGCTGCATACTAGCTTTCGTGCGATACAACCCTGCACTTAATGACGCTTGCAAAATAAGAAGAAGCAGAACACAGACACAATTGGACAGCGTCACTGAGCAGCGCGCACAAGTGAAAATTACATATGTACCTATTCTGAAATGCATTAATGTTAATTTAATATAATAAGTGTGAAATAAATAATACAGATAATGTTACCGGCTTCTTAATGCAGATCATCAGATCCCCGCCAACATACTCTTTGTGCTCAGTTAATTGATTGATCAGATACTTTACACAGAATTGTAAGGCGTATTGTACTTGTGACGTATCAAAGTCTTCGTTGAGCGGCATACCAGCTTGCAAGCTGCATACTAGCTTTCGTGCGATACAACCCTGCACTTAATGACGATTGCTCACTGAGGAGCACGTACAAGTGAAAATTACATATATACATATATGTACCTATTCTGAAATGCATTAATGTTAATAAGTGTGAAATAAATAATATAGATAATGTTGCCGTCTTCTTAATGCAGATCATCAGATCCCCGCCAACATACTCTTTGTGCTCAGTTAATTGATTGATCAGATACTTTACACACGTGGAAAATATGTTAAAGAGACAACGGATCTGTGGGTAATTAAAGGATTAAACAAGTCTTGGCAGAATTGTTTGGCTCTTTAATTGCAACAGCTACACATTAATTAATAACAATTTGTGCTCTAGTTATTGCAAATATTTATACAAATATATATATATAATATATCACTCGACCAGATCAGTCTGGTAATTTTGAATCCATTTAATATCTCATAGCTTTTTGCATGACTGCAACTGCCACTACACAACAGGGTATCTGACCATCGATCACTCTCCTTACACACTTATTTATAGTCTTTCAATAGTTGATATGTCACTTAAACCTGCTGTGCAGCATTTAAAATCGCATTGTCAACCGAAAAAGGTACCAAATAATTGATTTTAAGCTACCCGAAAAGGGAAGCCTGAGGAGAGAGAGAGAGCAGCTTAAAAAATAAAAATTAAAATTTATTTACATTTGAAGCATGCGGCACAGAGAGAGAGAGAGCCTACAGGTTGCACACGCTGTGGCAGGTATGCGCGTTGGCTCATCAATCACCTGGCGGCGGCGGCATCGGCGCGACTAGCAGGCAACTTGCTACTCAAAGGGTACACTAATGATTTATTACCCCCCAATGTGTGTGTGGGGGGGCGTGTAAGGTAGGTAAGGGAAGCGGGAAGAGGGCGCTGTGCACGCAAGCATGGCTAAATACGAAACTCAATCATTTAATTAGCGCCAAACAAAAGAAAATTAATTAAACTTTGAACTTGGTGAGGTGAAGTTTTAAGGAAATTTAATTCAATTTGTGTTACGCCTCCCGTAGGCAATCTCTCCCCCCGCCCCTTACGTTTTCACATCGCTACGCGGTCTACACGTTTGACATTTGCATTATAAATTGTGGATCCTCAATTTTCATACATGAGACAACGAAAACGAGTGCCCATCGCTGACATTTTGTTATGAGAACACGTAAAAAATTGCACATTCTCGCAAGGATGTCAGCTTCGGTACAGAGTATATGAAAATTCATGATGTGCCGCGCCCTGTCTGACACATTTTTTTAGACCCACTACTTTAAAAAAGCATAAGGGTCTTTTAAGTTTGTTAAAAAAAAAGATGTGCGTAATAGGTCTAAGGAAGTCTGGCAGACTACATAAAGTATATATATTCTTGATCAGCATCAACAGCCGAGTCGATAATGCCATGTCCGTCTGTCCGTCCGTCCGTCTGTCCGTCCGTCCGTCTGTCCTGCTGTATGAACACCTATATCTCAGAGACTATATGAGCTAGAGTAACCAAATTTGGTGAAAATACTCCTGTGGCATCCACAAAGGTCAGGCTTGCATTAGAATTTTGCCACGCCCCATTACGCCCACAAAAATGAAATAAACTTAAAGAACATGCGCAATTTAGAAGATACAAGTTCCACATTTCAAGTTCCATTTCGTCGCAATCGGACAATAAACACTGGAGATATGAAGTAAATCAATTTTCGAATATATACAAAGGTTGGAGGCAGCAACTTGAGGCAAGGAAACTGGTAATTTGCCAGATAATCGACTATGGTTGCATTGGCGCAATGCTTAGAGTGTCGAACTCTAGCGTTGTGGTTCTGGAGTTCGAAACCTACCAGTGGCACACTTTTCTTTAGGATATTATGCTTTTTAAAATGTATTTATTATTTAAAAATTTATTTAGGTTTATACTATTTACTTTTTGAAAAATAAGTAAAAGGGTCTCTCATAGCCGACTTCGACTGTAGAGTAGTTTTATTTTCGATAGGCGAAATTAGTGTCTTGCTAACGGCTAAATTTCGTTTGGTTAACAAAAATCTGTGCAACGGTATTTTTAAAGCAAAATTTTATTTGCATTTTATGCGCGATAGCAAAAATTTTCAGCAGACAACACGCCTCTTGCCGCCCTCCGCCTAAGGGTCAAGAGGTGACGGCGACGGCGACGACGACGGCGACAGTGACAGGTGACAGGTGGACGACCATTAGAAGCGAGTGTGTGTGTGCGGACACGTTAAAGTGTCAGTATCGCACTGAAGTCGAACGTTGCATTTGAATTTTTATGTCAGTTGACTTTTTAAAAAATGCAGCCAGTGAAAAAGAAAAGTCTGTTATACTAGCAGATACACGATAAAGTAGATTAACTCTCACAAAAGTATTTGTATTTACATTTTTCTGTTTTATTTCTTATATTTATTATACCTACAACTAATTTGAAATTTAAAAAATACAAATATATTTATGAATAACCTAAATAGTATATCTATAGCTTGCAATATGTAAGTATAATTAACAATAATTAATAATCATCAAGGGCACATCTTCTGTTTGCTTTAAACAACATCTAAACATTTCACTTGAATACAGAATATTTAAAAAAAATATTTAAAATATATATACACGAAATGAAAACTGCCAAAAAAAATATACTGCAAATGGACTTTGGAAATATATACTCAAACATTTGCATTTTTATTGGATTGCAATAGTTTTTTACAGGGTCAGTTATGCAGTTATTGTGGGTGGAACCTTTCGTTAGGGAATTGGAAAAGTTCGAGCAACTGGAAAATTGTATTGAATTTCGGCTATTAAGTCGTTAAAACTTGCTTGTTGCCATAAACCGATTGACCTGAACTCAGCCAATAAACAACAGCTAAAAACGAAGAAAAAAAAAAAGAAGAAAAAAAATATATATAAATAAATGATAATCCCCCGAAGCACATGGATCATAAAGCTGGGAGGTTTGGTCGGTTGGTCGGTCGGTCGGTCGGTACTTCTATTATGGCTACTGCCATTGATTGCCTATTTGTCGGATCACGTGATTGGTAAGCGACAGCGGCAACAGCAGTGCCTGCAAATGGCCAATAGCCAAGCAAGCGTAAAAACTAAGTCCCACACATGCCCCGCAAAAAAAAAAAAGAACTTAACTTGAAGAACATTTTATCGCAAACTTTTACGCTATTTAACCGCTTTAGCGGCACTAAAGCAAACGCCACATTAACATGAGATTTCCAGCTAAACGAGCTACCAAAACTTCCCGTTCCCAAACTTCCTCCCACATCGAAATTGATTCATAAAAAGTGCGATGAGAGTGAATCCATTTATTTTGGCCCCAAAAAAGGGGGAAATAAATAAATACGATATGTGATGTGATTGTCATTGTTGAATTTTAAGTACATTTTAAAAGCCTTTTACCAGCTTTTCGCATCATTTGTTTGTTTTATGCCTGCCTAGAGAATATTGACGATATCAGAGAGAAAGAGACCAGAACGAGACGAGACGTTTTTGGCGTGGCAAGCAAATGGTTTTATTTATTGACACGTGTTCTCTAATCGAAATGCCAGCGAAAGTAAGAAAGAAAGATCAGCATTGAAAGAGAGTTTATCATGCTTCATTTAATGCCATTTTACACACAAGAAACCTCCGCCTCCATTCTCTTTAAAGCTCTGCCATCTATTAATTTTGTATGAAGTGCAACAAAATTTGTGTTAGCCAAGTTGAAAGCCAACGACTGTTAATGGCAGCTTATAAAATATTTAGAGAATATTTTGCTGCGCAGACTTTTGACTCACAACATTTAATAAGCTTATTTTATACATAATTGTGCAAAAGAAATGTTTGGAATAGTGGGATAAAATTATGGTTTATTTGGTTAATTTTTACTATATATTTAAAGCCATTTATGTATACAAGTAATTAGTAAGAACAAATTATAAAAATTAAAACGAGATTTCAACGCAATACAGCACTATTGTGTTAATGAGAAAAGTACATTAGCATTATTTTGGCATATTCGCAGTTACTTGGCCAAATGTATGCAACTAATTTGTGCAAAGTTGTGAAAGGGCGCGGGGGGGGGGGTAGAAATTAAGGCAACCAGGGATCCAACGAACCGTATGCTAAACATGCTAAGCTCACTGAGAAATTCATCCGAAAATCCAGGCGCATGCAGTCGGATGTAACTTTGTGTTACTCTGGTTATTATACAAAGGGAGTAACAGAGATAGATAGAGCATTAAAGAGAGATAGCGGTAGATAGAGAACGCCTGCATAGATACAAAATTCCATTTATGTACATTGCTTCATCTGAATACACAGATATTCATACTAATAGCCAAGATAAATGCTCATTACAGCGAAATATTAATGATGATATGTGTAACACATATAGAGACACATATGTGTGCATTTGTGTGTGTGTTAGTGTGTGCCTAAGGCTCAGGCAGAGGGATGTTAGAATACCCTGTAGGCATAGGATGTGTACTAGAGTTGGGCATATGTAACAGGTGTTATTAAGTATAGATAATACTATATATTAAAGATATATAAAGAGTTCAAAACATTTACATACAGAACTATAAACAATTTATCAATATTTAATACTAATCCAGTTACTCAGTCAGAAACTTAAGCAAGGCATCCTCTTCAAAATAAGCTGATAATTCGGAATTATATTTATTTTGAAGCACTTCAACTGCAGATATATAAATATATAGTATAGTATCGCATTTCCCTGTCTTTATGTTATGATCTCATACACCTTATATATATTTCAGTTCTGACACAATCTTAATAGGGTATTATGAGAGACTTATGTATCTTGAGTTGTCAGTTTTTATACCCTGAGGCGGTATATTAAGTTTGTTAATAGTACGTAACAGGCAGAGGGAAACGTGTCCGACTCCATAATGTATATATAATCTTGATCAGCATCAATATAGCCATATCTGTCTGTCCGCCTGCCCGTCTGTCCGCCTGTCCCTCCTTATAAACGAAAGGATCTCAGAGATGGTAAGAGCTAGAAGCTTGAACTTGGTCTTTCAGCACTGGTAATGTTTGTAGGCAGATCACAGTTATCTCCAATTTTTGATGCCACGCCCACTTCGCCCGCAAATCAAGTAAAAGCTCATAACAAGAGTAAATTAACAGCTACAGACATGAGATTTGGCACACATTATGAGTATTTTGTCTTTAATGTGTCCAGAAAATTTCATTACAAAGCCACACACCTTCGCCTACTAACGAATTACAAGAGAATTACATAGGGAGTGAGTTTAAGCGTGTCTCTTTAGACCCACAGGGTATATTACGGTCGACATCCCAACTCTTCGGCTTGTTCCTTATAAAATTAAAACATTTTGAGTGCCGTCGTTTCAAAGTCCCCTTTATTGATATATTTACGCATGTATGTGTGTGTGTGTGTGCGTAAATACATCTGGGATGTCACTGTTTGGCATGCCAAGCAAATGAATTCTCTCACACCCAACTCAGTCGTTATGCTGTCTTCAAGTGCCGACGCAGTATTCAAGTTAAAGACACATTTGGATTTGGCCCAACACAAACAACAAAAGCTTTATTCAAAGAAGAAGAAAAAGGAGGAAAAAAAAGAAAAAGAGAATCTTTCTGCGCCATTAATTTTAAGGTTAATACTTTTCCCCAAAGTCATAGCAAAGACATACCATCGATTTTATTTGACCTTCGACGCGCCGACAAGCGAAATAATAATGACAATGTGTCCCAGGTTCCTGGCCGCAATGTGTCCCCCACTTCACTTCACTTGACTCCTCTACACACGAATCCACTTCAGTCAAGTCCACTTCAAGTCCACGCCATCTAAACAGACTGAAGAATAAGAAGAAAAGGAAATAAAATTCACATATTGCGAACATGTCATCATTATTTCAAACTTGACAAACTCATAAACTAACGACTGATGACCACATGTCAATTAAAGTTAATGCACGACTCACTTGTTGTTCAAAGGACAAGTGCACTGGACACTGGACATTCGACCACGTGTCCAGGTGGACATTCTCTCATTCACTGGCTGTCAACTGACTTTCTATGCGATACCCTAGAGCTGTCAAAGGTGCTTAATAGTATATGAGGGTATATTAATAATGACAATGGATAGAAATCTAAAGTCAGTTCGAATTAGTTTACTTTGAGTTATTAGGTTTATAACAATTGGTGTGTTAGTTACTACATAGTATACCCTATATAAATAATATTTATTCAAGCTTTAGCTATTTAGACCCTTTACTTTAACCAAGTTTGTATTAAGTTTGTCAAAAGAAATATGCCTAACTGGTCTAAGGAAGTCTGGCAGACCCCATAAAGTATATATATTATTGATCAGCATCAACAGTCGAGTCGATATAGCCATGTCCGTCTGTCCTGCTGTCCGTCAGTCTTGCTGTCCGTCTGTCAGTCTGTCCTGCTGCCCGTCTGTCCGTCTGTTCTGCGGTATTAACACCTAGATCTCAAAAACTATAAGAGCTAAAGTTACCAAATTTGGTGACAAAACTTCTGAGGCATACACAAAACATCCAGAAAGCTGTAAGTAATCTATCCAGATAATCGATTATGGCTGCAATGGTTGGAGTGTCGAACTCTTGCGGTGTGGTTCTGGAGTTCGACACCTACCAGAGGCGCTCACAGTTTTTTTTGGTTATCATTCTTTTTTCTTTGACTGTAGCTTTTCCGACTGGTTTTGTTTATTTTCACAATAAAAATTATTGAAATATTTTGTTAGATAAAATACTAAACTATTTTATAAAAAAAAACGCTTTATTTATCATCAGACCATTAAAATGTGATTTTAATATAGTTATTTAGCTGTCTTATGTTTACATGTCTTACGAAAATGGGAACAAACTCACTCCTTACTCCTCTGCTTACAGGGTATTTGTGCGTTAAACAATCTCTACATAAACATGTCAACTGATTGGTTTATTTTGGCTTCTTTGTTGGGCATTGCTCATTGACTTGAAGAGCATTAAAATAGCTCATAATTACATTACTTTGTCATTGACGTTGGCATTTTGAACTTGTCATTTAGCGGCTGCCTCGGGGTCGTACAAAAGAACACAAAGTTAAACAAACATCGGCACACACACACACCCACACACACACACTCCCACACTCATACACACACATACATATATATACATGTACTGTGTCCATTTAGTCTAATAAACTGCGAGGCCAACAAAATGCCAGTGCATAAACAGTGACAACAACAAGAAGAACAACAAGAACATGCAGGAAAAAGCCAAACATGGGTAAAAACAAACGCAATTGACCCGCAGGACATGTAAATGCAATTAAAAAGCTGTCTTTGTTGCAGTTGCAACATCAGTTGTAGTTGTAGTTGCAGCTGTAGCTGTAGCTGCATTTAGTTGAATTAAAAAATGCATTCGCATTGATTGCATCCATATTGTAATTAAGTTAATGATAGCTATCGAATGTGTTTCAACATTTTTTTTTTATTGTTTTTGTTTTTGCTTCCTAATGAAGTCGCTGAGAATTGATTAATTTGCTTGTGCCGTCAATTGTTGCCGTTGTTGTTGTTGTTGTTGTCTTTGTTGTTGTTTTTGTTGTCTTTGTTGTAGTTGTTGTTGTTGTCTTTGTTGTTGCATAATTGTATGCTTTCGGGCGGCACTTTAGGCGTCGCTAATAAACTCAACACTAAAAGCCTCGTTCAATATTCAATTATACCTTTAACGCACATAAACACAGACAGAGACACACACACACACACACACACGCACATGTTGTCGCCGCTGTTGGCGCCATTTTTAAGCTGCCATTGACATTTCCGTTTCCGTCATCGCGCTTTGAGATTCAATTAGCACGAAACGGCGCCATTGTCAAAATGGACGCATATGCTGGATGTGGCAACTGCTAGACACTTTCAAGTGCCACTTTTAGATCCGACAAGCCCCCTTCCCTTTCCTTTCCTTCCCGCACCTTCCTCTCCCCTTCCACTTCACCATTGGACACCATAGAGTTGAGCATCAGGTGAAACTGCTACAAAGCGGATTCGTTTTTCATATTACACGACAGTTTGCTAGTTTTCTTGTCTTTAAAGGGCAGTGCAAAATGGGCCAAAGAAGTAGGTAGAGGGAAAAGGCATTAAATTAATATGGAAATTGGGGTCAACTGCTTGCTTATTCTATACTATAAGGTTTTTACATTTTATGCTCTATATATTTTATGCAGAAGTCAGAGAAAGCCATGGGGAATCGAGTGCCAGAAGTCAAATTCAGTTCTTGGTATTTGTTAGATCATAGCAGAGTTAAGCAAATTTATATACGGAATATATACAGTGTTTTCAATTCTTCAGAGTTCAAAAAAGCTAAAGCAACATTTTAAAAACGCTAGAAAAAGCTAAAGAAAGCCAGATTTAAAGCTATTTGAGTTTAAATATTGTTATACCGTAGCAGAGGTTATTATAATTTTGTCACGAAATGTGTAACGCATAAAAGCAGACATGTCATCAGATCAGCATCAACATCATGTCCATCTGTCTGTCCTTTCGTCGGTCTGTCCTTCCATCGGTCTGTCCGTCCGTCTGTCTGTCCTTCCGTCTGTTTCTATGTCAACTAGTCTCTCAATATATAGCAATTTACATTACAAAAATTCCAAATCAGAGAAGCTACTACAACAAAAGCAAATGTCTTTGCCACATTTAATTTACTTAAATTAAACTAACAAATAATTGCATAGACTCAGTAGTTACTATGTTATGCAACAGAAGGGATAGTGGGGGGGGGGGGGAGAAAGTGAAAGAATCTCTAACAGGGCAATTACTTAAAGGATAAAGATGGCATAGAATGCGAAAGTTAGAAGCACTGAGAGGAATTTTCATAAGAAATCACTGCAATCAATCAGTTTGCAAATGGCAACAAGCAAAATCAATTGAAATTAAAAGATGATTTCACTTCTTCTCTATGACGTAGAAAACCCCTGAACCCCCCCCCCCCCCCGCTCTCTCTCTCTCTCTCTTTCTCACCCAAAACAAGCGCCCGCAAGAAAAATCACTTACATTAATGAGTTCAAGTTGTTTTTGCCATGTGAAATTGGTTGTAGCTGTTGTTGTTGTTGTTGTTGCTATTCTTATTATTATTGTTGTTGTTGTTTTTGCTATTGTTGTTGTTCTTGTTGTTAGTATAGTTGTTGCTTTTCTCCGGTGATTTATAATGTCAGCAGCCAGAGGCAGAAGTTACATTTCCATGCACAATTTACACCAATCCACACAAGCAACAAAAACAATCAACACAGGCTAACACACACACACACATACACACACACTCACACACACTCACACACACACACACAGGAAAGCCTGTGACTGGGCTAATCAATCTCGTGGCATGTCAGACAGTCAATTTGTGTGTATGTGTCTATTATTCGTTTGTAAGAAGTTAGTCTAATTAAATAAATAAGTACACGTGATTTATTTGCCAGACGGCAACAAAAGTGCAACTCACACATACAACATATGTATATAAATATATATACACTATATGTATATTTAACTAGCATATATCCTATATAACCATCCAAAGTGCCTGTAATTCATCATCAGGCTCATCGGAAGTAAATGAGATCGTTTATTTTGCACATTTGTTTCCTTGTTTAACGCGTAAGTAGTAGAAAAGGAAAATAAATGTTTTTGGACTCTTAAAATTGTAAATAATATTAAAATAGTGGAATCAATAGATAGAATAAAGAGTATAGAAGTATAGAGTATAGAATATATAATATTAATAATAAGAGACACTGTAATTATCTAATTGAATGCTTAAACAATTGTAATTGTGACTAGTGCTTTAAACATAAGTTAAGCTTGTAACACTAGGCTGTAAATGAATAAATAAATAAATAGTTTGCATACCCTGTGTCCATTAAAAATGGGCAAAAAAAGGTATAATGAATTTGTGTGAATGTATGTAACAGACAGAAAGAAGCATCTCCGACCCTATAAAGTATATGTATATATTCTTGATCGGTATCAATAGACGAGTCGATTGACATCTGTCTGCCTGTCTGTGCGTCCGTCTGTCTGTCCGTCCGTCTGTCTGTCCATATATCTGCCTGTCCGTATGTCTGTCTATATGTATGTTTGTCTGACCGTCTGTCTATCTCAACGTCTGTCTGTCTTTCTGTCCGTCAGTCTGTTTGTCCGTCTGTCCATCCGTCCGTCTGTCTGTATGAGCGCCTAGATTTCAGAGACTATAAGAGCTAGAGTCACCAAATTTGGTATGTTTCTTTGTCTATGGTCTAAGCAGAAACAGTTTGTGTTAAAATTTTGACACCATAAAACGATAAACATTAACGCTAGAGTCCTAACATACAGAAAGATCATCAGGGTCCCAATGTATCCTCTAAATTCCATCGTGATCGGATAATAAACTCGGAAGTTATTCAAAATAAAAATTGATAGCCTATATAATGATCAATTTTAAAACTGGACACTTGAATTTTGGCAAACCGGACAAAAATCGGGATCCTAATGTATCCTAAAAATATCATTGTGTTCCGATAATAAACTCTCAAGTTATTCAAAACACAATATTACTCAGTGTCGGGCCAAAGGAAGAAGAAGAGCAAATTGACGTTACAACGCGCTTTGGGGTATTTGTCCATTTGAGGAAATTAATAAAAACCTCAAGGTTCACATATAAGTATCTTAGTTTGTTATAGAATAAGTAAAGGGTCTATCTCTCAAAATCGACTTTGACTGAAGCCTTTCCGACTGGTGAAACTTATTATTTTACTCTTATGTTGCTTTTCCTAAGACACTTCAAGTTTAAAAATATATTACATATATTGTTACAATCTATTCTTATTACTTATTATATTTTCCACATTTATTGCAGACAATTTAAAATTGTGGCAATTAAATTAAAGCCAATCCCGCAAGACGCAACAAACTAAACCACAGGCTGCAAATGGCGTTAAATGAAATTTTAAATAAATTTTTTAAAGCCGCCTGCCAGTTGCTAAAGAGGCCGCAAGTCGAGGGGAGCCAAAAGGGGGGGGGGACGGGGAGGGGGGCAGAACAACATGCCATTTGCCTGGGCATCGAAGGAAAAATTTAATTAATTGCAGTAAATGCGGCGGCAGTAAATTGCTGTACTGCTTTTGCTGCTGCTGCTTCTGCTTCAGTTGCAGCAGCATCATCTTCAGTTGCACTTGCTACAGAATGTGGCGCCAATGCTTCATGCCCGCCCTCTTGCCCTCTTGCCCTCCGCCTCCCCCTCCCGCTACAGCAACGAGTGCAGTGCAATCAGCGCGCCAAATCGGCGTGGCCTAATGATTTTCCTGTTATGCCATCACCAAAAGAAAACATAATAAAGCAGGACACAGTGCGACGACGACAACGAAGGAAGAAGGGAAGAAGGAAAGAAGGGATAGACAAGTAGGTGGACAAGACGAGCACGACGAGGACTTCATTACCAAATTGAGCGTCTGCCGCCATTGCTATTGCTACTGCAGACTTGCTTCCGTTTCCGTCTGCACTGTCCAGGCGAAAAGTCAAGGAAGCTGCACAAATACTACAAGGGCCGATATAGTATAAAGATATCAACGTGGCAAGCAATCAAGCAGCAACAGCAACAGCACTGGCGATGATTTCCTTTTAGATTCTCAATCCCAATACCAATCGAAATCGCAATCCCAATACTCAGTACTCAATACTCAATACTCAATACTCAATCGCATCGGCCAAGTCTCTCTCGCCTGGGGCACAACTTTTGCCTTGAAAATCCATCAAATCTTACCCTGACTTTTGAGGCCATAAACTTTTGATTGATACTGAATTTAATCAACACAAGCGCATAGCTCCCTCTCCCCCTCTCCCCCTCTCTCTCTGTATCTCCCTCTGCATATCTTTTACTCGAATGGTTTCCTCTCTTGCCATCATCATCTTCTTATACTTTATATATATTTTTAATTTACGCCTCGCAGTACAATTCTGCATGGTTTATCACAGAGATTGGCAAACGATTCTGCTTCGCTGCACTTCAATTAGTTGCCAAAGAACATCAACAAAATATTAATAAAAAAACAAGCCGATCAGTCAAGTGGGTGCGACAGTAGGATACCCTGTGCAAGTCTTTAAAACAAAAGTATTTTGAGAAAACTAGCTATAAAATGGCTATTGTTATCTGCTTTTTATCAATTGTGGGCGAAGGGGGCGTGGCATCGCGATGAAATTTTCAGGACACATTAAGCCCAAGCTTTATATCATGTGTGTCAAATCTCAAGTCTCTAGCTTTAACATTGCTTATGTTATGCTGATTTTTATAATTTTAAAATAAACTGGGCTTGATATCGAAAATTGTAAATAAACTTGATCTGCGTATGGTATTCAGTAAGCTACATTCCAAATTTGAAGTCTCTAGCTCTTATAGTTGCTGAGATCGAGGCGTTCATACAGACGGCCGGACAGACAGACAGACGGACGGACAGACAGACAGACGAACGGACAGACAGACAGACAGTCGGACTGTTGTCAATCGATTCGACTATTAATATTGATCAAGAATATATATACTTCATATGGTTGGAAATGCCTTCTTCTGTCTGTTACATACACTCACACAAATTCATTATACCCTATTTTGCCCAATTTTTAATGGGCACAGAGTATAAAAAGAAGAAGACATAACAATATGAAATACTTTTATACATATTTTGTCATGATTACTTGTCGATTTGGTTGCTTTGTTCACATTTGGCAAATGAGACATCAGCTAAAAGCCTTCGGCTTAGCATTTGACCTGGCCTCAGGGGTGCCCAAAGAAGGTCGCTTACAATTTCTATTTTAACTGAAATTGGTTGACACACATCTGCATACATATGTCTATCTGTGTGTTTGAGTGTGTGTGTGTGTGTGTGTGTGTGTGTGTGTGTGTGAGAGTCTACCCAAAATATATTCATGCAAATGCACTTAAAACATTTTAAAAGCGCTTTTGCGGTTCAATTTGCATAATTCCAGCACTGTAGAAAAATGTACAACATTTTACCACTAATGGCGCACAACTTGCACACACACACAGCCATACACACACATGCATACACACACACCCCGCCATGCATACATTTAATTATCGAAATGGCAACCAAGCTTGCCCCTTGCCCCCTGCCCCTTGCCACTGCACCCAGTTACTTGCCCCTTTTGCCAATTGAAATACTTGAACTACATTGCTGTTAAATGTCCAGACTCTGACCCAGACTTGGACTGCTAGGGCGCCAAGCAAAGAGTTTTCCCTACAACCATATCATATCATATAAATTTGATGGTTATTTCTCAACTGAAATTCAAAGACAAAAAACACTTTAGGGCACAGCTTCTACATCTGATTGTTAATATATGAATTTACCTTTTGTGTAGCCAAAGAACTCTTTTGGCACCATAAAAACACACAGAAAATGGCACAGAATAGTAGTTCGCAAGCAACACTCTTAGGGGAGTCATTAATGCAGTTCTTTGATATATGTTCCCAGTGGCAACAGTCTGTTAAAGTAGACAACAGTCTTCCCCTCTTTTATTTACAGCTTAACAGTCAGTTTATGGCAACTTAACATGTGTCTGTTTCACTGCTGCTATAGCTAACGTTTTATGGCAGCTTAACAGATGTATGTGAATTGCCCCTGCTGTAGCATAGCAGTAAACTGTTAAATAACAGCGCGCTGTCATATTCAACCCCCAGAAGTGTTCCCAGCTGTAGTTGCTGTAGTTAACAGTGCCTGTTGAGGCTTTAACATAGCAGTCAGTGCTAACAGTTTAACAGCGCTGTTCAACATTACCCCTGCGTAACTGAAAAACTGTTCCCAGCTGTGGATTGCATTTAACAGTGGATGTTAAAGCGACTGAGTTAAATGTTCGGAAATGTTAACATTTACATAGATGAAGGAATTAAATTGAAAACAAAACTAGTTATTTGACAGCTTAAGGCCTTAATCGCTATAGTTTTATTCTCTTAATTTTACTCAATTTATAATAATAATAATAATAGTTATTTGACATAAAAATAAATTAATTAATTAATAATCTATAATTATTTTTAGTTTAATACTCAACTTATTATATTATTTAAATATTATTTAAAATGAAGATGCATGAATTAAATTGAAAACAAAACTATTTGACATACAAATAAATTAAATAATTAATAATTTATAATAATTTTTAGTTTAATACTCAACTTATTATATTATTTAAATACAATATTGTTAGCTCTATTAATTTAAAGTCCTATATTTTATTAAAATCGTATATTATTTATTGTAATATTTTAAATATTAATAATTTTGGTCATTTGATTTTAGTAGACTCTAAATAAATAAAAAAATATGTGGAAAAAAGAATAAATGAAAATATTCCAGATAAGAATAAATAATTTATTATTTTAAAATTTATTAAAATTATATTTTTAGATTTTAAACAACCGATTATATTTAAATAATAATTAGTTAAATATGTTAATATTGTTATTTTATTTTTCTAATTTAGTTTTCATTTTATTTTAAATATTAAAACTTTTGTCGACTGTTTTTCTTGACGTTTCACGAATAAACAATTAGCAAATCCCTAAAAAATAATAACTATACATATAATAAATGTAAAATGTGGGTAATATTATATTAATAATATATTTGAAGTAATATTTATTTTATTTTATTAAACACTAAGCAAATGCAAAGTAATTAATAATTGCAAAAATCAATAAACAATAAATACAGATATATATATTGTTGACTTAAACTTGATATCTGTAACTTAAAATTATTTGCATGCTAAAATCTATAGATTTTCCGATGGAAATCAGCAAGGAAACTCACACTTCACACTTCAGACTCAGCTCAGGCGTCAATTACTGTCAAAATTTTGTTGACAAAGTCATTAGAAAAACTTGTTAGCTTGCTCTAAACCAAAGTCACGCGCTTGCCACGCCCACACCAACTAGGAGGAGTAACAACTGCCAGGCCATAATTGCAAAAAGTATTCAAGCAGCAGCCAACAGTCAATGCCACATGAAGAAGCCAAGATACCTTACAACAGCATCGAGTCGACTCGACTCGAGTTGAGAACAGAGGCTCAGAGCATCGACTGTATTTCGAAAATATTTGCTTAAATGCCGCAAACCAAAACTCACATAGTTCAAGAATGAAATACGAAATATGCGCTGCACACACACAAGCACACACACGCACACACACTTAAACACCCACATACACACACCCACAACGTCAAGGCAAGCACAATTTTCTCTCACTCCATTGCACAGTGGAAAAAGCTTTAGACTGGCTTATATGCTCATTTAAAAATTCTAATCTTTAATTGATTAGTTTTTTTTTGTAGTATATTCAATTAACAATACTTAATAAATATTTAAAAATCACAAACCTGTACCACTCAATCTAAAAACCATTCGATTAGCTGTAAATATGTAAATATGTAAAATGTATATGATAAATAAGCAAACCTAAAATACTGTAATAGAATAATATAATATAATGGAGCTGAAGGCCCCTGCCGCCAAACAATATAAATAATAATTTAATTATTATTACGTATATAATATAATTATATCATCTCAAAGAGCTGAAGGCCACAGACGCCAATTGCTCATATTAAATGAAGCTAGTCTATAATTTTATTCATTATAAGTTAGCTCTCTATAAATAAATAAATAAACAATACTTAATGTACACATCTCATGGATAATTTTTGTTTTATTTAAATATCTCAACAGCTCTCTGAGCTTTTCAAAGCAATATACGTATATTTTATGATAATTGCTAAATAATAATTTACATACTAATTCAATAAATAATATTCATACAAACTACTATTGCTAAGGCTTAAGGCACATACTTAAAAAAGCTAGTTTATCCCATTTTTATAATGGTTTTTACCGCAAAATAAAACAAAAAGATTTAAATATACTCAAATATAGCAACTAAAATAATAAATGTCATATTAAGAAAGCAATAAACTACTAATACACGTTGAAAATATAATAGACCCGTTTAACTTTTTAAAAGTAAAGGGTCTAAAAGGCAGACGATATCAACTGCTATAAGACATATTATTCAGGGGTGCCACAGACATTCAAGTCAACCGAAAACCAACCAAAAACCAACACAAGCTCTGTTCGAGCTGTTTCTAAAATCTCTAATATATTGGCTAGAGATTTGCTATATTTTAGTAACATAAAACTTGTTTTGCATCATAAGTGTTACTGATTTGCGAAGGCTATAAATTTCCGAAATATCTGTATAAACACATTTCAATATTAAACATTATTAAATTAATTATTTGTAACTGTAGGAAATCTCTAGTACAATATGCCACTCGAGTCAAAATCTCTAGAGATTTCTGTGGCTTCCCTGATTCTCTCTATTTATCCAATGATTATTATGTAGGTCACAGGATTTTTTTTTTGTGTGTATTCTTTTTCTTTTAATTGAAATAATAATAATCTTCGGAAAGAATATCATCTGTTTTTTTACTTTATTATTACTATTAATAAGTTTATAATATTTAATATCTTTGAAAATAACAAAGATGTCGTTTGTCTGTTTTTTGCAATGCGTATTAAGCAGTTCATAGAATTTGTTAAATATGAAATTTCTTTTTTTGTTATTGTTGTTTTAAGTTTTCTAGTCGTTTTTGTGCACTGTGCACTGTGTAACCGCACCACAAAACGCGCAGCCAATGCGCCCGCGGGCTCTTGGCAACTTGGGATTGGGGCTGCAATGAAGGGGATGAGAAAGGGTGAGAAAGGGGACGAGTGTAGCGGAGAGTAGAGAGTAGGGATATAGGGATTGATATTGGGGATTGAGAACGAGTTGAGGCCGTTGCGGACGCTGCCAACTAGCACGCGATATATTGATGTGCACAAAATATGCCAAATATCACTAAAGGGGCAGTCAGGGGGGGGGGGGGAGTGTGTGGAAGGCAGCAGTAAAGGGAGTGGGCGGGGTAGGCAGTGTGGTCGCGTTGGCGGTGGGTTGGGTAAGGGGGGGTTGAATGTGCCGCAATTGCAACAAGGATACCGCCCAAGCACTTTACATGTATTTGAATTGTTGCTGTGTGTGTGTGTGTATGTGTGTGTGTGTGTGTGTGTTTGTGTGTGTGTGTGTGTGTGGAAGCTGCCAAATCAAGCGCAAGCCCAAAAGTAGCAACAAATAAAATTTTATGCTCGTTGCAAAAAAGTTTTTCTTTTGCATAATGGCAACAACAACTACCACTATAACAACAACAACTGCAACAATAACTACAACAACTAAAGCTACAACAACAACAACTACAACAGCAATGTCAATTTTCATGCACAATGCAAAAGTTTCGATTTTATTGTTAGAAGCGCGAGTAGCTAAAACGAGGACATAGAAAAGGGGACAGCGCACAGTGGGACAAATGGCTGTAGTAGTTAATAAAAAACTAATAACTTTGAAAGTAAAAACTATAACGTCTGTCTGCATATAAGTATAGACCATATACTATACAGTATACAGTATACCATATACTCATACAAAATGAGAGACTGTAAAAATAGGCTAAAAAAAAAATATCATAGTTTTAATCTGCCTATTATTTTGTATGAGTTAAATGTACATCGTTTAATAATACAACTATTTTATTAATATAATATATGCTATATTACTCTTTAAAGTACAAATAAATTGCCTTAAAAATGGTATTCAAATTTACTTACATTTATAAATGAAAGCCTATAAGAATATGCTAAAAATAAAATCTCATAGCGTTAATCTTAATATTTGATCGTAAAGAAAAAATCAATTTATTTAAATAATTTGTATTGAATTGTGAAAAACATAAATATATTGTTTTGCACTTAGTAAAAATTGGCATCAACATATTTTGTTTCCAGCTAAAATATATATTATTTTGGAAAGCTCATAGCAGTAAAAATAAAGATATTAAAACTAAAAAATAAATATCTATAAGAATTCGCTTACATTTAAAAATGAGTGAGAGCGTTTAAAATATTATTCACTGTCATGGTGTTCAACTTTAAGGATTAAGTTTAGCATAAAAGCAATTTATTTAAATAATTTGTAGTGAATTGTGTAAAATCTAAATATATTGTTTTACACTAAGTATAAATAGGCATCAAAATGTCTTGTTTACTTCTCCCTTTAAAATATCTGTTGTCTTGGAAAGCAGTAAAAATTGAAATATTCATATTAAACAATTTTTATCAATAAGTTATATGAAGTATTATTAATTGCAATGATTGGAATAAATAAGTTAATTCGAGTTAAGAAAACTCTAATTAATATATTAATATATATTTGGGTTTTCCACTGTGCAGCGAGGATTGCGACCAAGGGGCATGCAGTTGAAAGGGGTAGGGGAACGTGTTGTACTGTCTCTATTGCCGCTGGCAGCGTTGTCTGTTTTGTGTTTGTTTTACATTTGACAGCAGTCGACGTCATAGAGCGTCAAAATGTGTTGTGTTTGTGTTTGTGTGTGTGTTTGTGTGTGTGTGTACTTGCGATAATGCAATGCGACGCCAAAGTCAACGTCACCGTCACCGTCACCGTCAACGTCAACGCTGACTGCAGGCGTCCAAAAAGTCAAAAATTGTTGCAAACACCATTTATTGTATTTACAGCCACACTCTGAGGACACGCTGAGTGCGGCATAAATGCCACAGTTCCCACAGTTGCCACAGTTCCAACAGTTGCCCCAGCTGGTTGCCACGTTACGCATACGCCGCGTTGCACAACACACACACACATCAACCATTGTTGCATTAAGAGGCATAAGATGACACTTTTAAGCGGGCAACATCTACAAAATCACCCACAAACTTATGATATATAGATTTGAAGTATTTCTAAGAATTTTATGTAAATTCAGCAAGTGACAGACAGACATGAAAGTTATGGAGAAACATCAGTTAACTGCCTGCAAATCTAATGGGAACATGTGTGAATAAGTGTGAATTCTATTAAAGATGAAGCAAATTTGTTGTCTTCACTAAAAGAAACTAAAATAATTGACATTTAAATATATTACTTTAATTTTATTTACAAACTAATACAATTTCCATTTAAAATTTATATTTCTGCTATAAATAAAATTTACAAATATATTTATTTATTTTTATTTACAAACAAAGTAATTTCCATTTAAAAATTTATATTTCTGCTATAAATTATTTTACAAAATATATTTATTTATATATTTATATATATTCGCAGTAGTTTTCAGCTTACTGACACTGTTTGATTAATTATGCAGCATAAACTCAATTAGAAAGCGATTAAAGTCGACTAAGAATTGGTTTTTTTTATCAATGCAGATTGTTGAAACGGGATTATTATGAAAATATATGTATAAACGACAATTAGAAGGATTAAAGTGCAGTTGAAATACGATTTAGAAGGCGGATAATCAATAATCATCATCATCATCAAACAGTGAGCTCTGTCTGCTGTCTTTGCCCCAAATTGGGTTTTGTTCAGTAATCGCATTATAGTCCGGGCAGACAATTGTAGCAATATTCTTCACTTCCCGCCCGCCTGCCACACACACTGAGTGAAATACAATACAATATTTCGGTATACAAATTAAAGTTAACTCTACTCATTTGTTTGTCAGTCTTCCCTCCATTTCCATTCCCCCCCCCCCTCACCCTTCTTCATACCAATTGGCAATGCTTTCAGGGCAGACAAATCGCAAGCAATTTAAAGTGTGCTGCCAAGCAACTAACTTGCCACTTATGCCACTGTTGCATCAAGAGAACGAGCTATGTGGCATGTGGAATGTGTGCTAATGTAGTTTATGCCCACAATTTAGCATTTCAAACGCTCGCAGCTGCAGTGAATCGCATAGGTTTAACTAATTTGCATATTGTCTAATGCAATTGCATTATATTGTAAAGGGGGGGGAGCGAAAGGAGCGACTGTCCAGGGGGTGTGGCATGTTGAGCTGCTGACTAATCAATTGGCTTGTTGTGCGTTAATTAAATGCGAACCAGAATCAGTTGATTTGCTTTGGTTTGGTATAAAAACAATTTTAGAAGAATTTTTAAACACTTGAAAAAGAATAATAAAATCAATGTCTTGAGTTTGATGTTAGAAAATGTTAGGCATATTTTTATTTAATAATTTGGGGATGTAAAAAGTCAAGGGAACTTTTGAAAACAATTAAGTAAATATAATAAATTGTAGTGAATTTTTATACCATTTGTTATAATTTACCATATATAAAATAAAGTTTAAAAACACTAAAAAAATTATAATAAAATCATAATCGTACGTTGGATGTTAGAAAATGATAGAAATCGTTTTTTCAATAATTTTGGGGGCACATAAAGTCAAGGGAACTTTTGAAAACAATTAAATAAATATAATAAATTGTTTGTAGTAAATTTCATATCATATCTTATATTTTACAGCATATAATATAAAGTTGGCTTGATTTTAAAACACTTAAAAAATAATAATAAATTCATAATCTTACGTTTGATGTTAGAAAATGTCATTAATCTATTTATTATATAATATTGGTGGCTTTAAAAATCCAGGGAAATTTTGAAAACGATTAAGTAAATATGATAAATTTGCTATAAATAAAATTGCATAACTTTTTATACCCTGTGCCCATTTAAAATTCTTGATCAGTATCAATAGCCGAGTCGATTGACACCTGTCCGTCCGTCTGTCTGTCCGTCCGTCTGTATGAACGCATGGATCTTAGCAACTATAAGAGCTAGAGACCTCAAATTTGGAATGTAGGTTCCTGAATACCATACGCAGATCAAGTTAATCTTAAATTTTCGATATCAAGCGCCGTTTGTTTTAAAATTAGAAATATCACCATAACATAAGCAATGTTAAAGCTAGAGACTTGAGATTTGGCACACAATATAAGAAACTTTGGCTTAATGTGTTCTAAAAATTTCATCGCGATGCCACGCCCGCTTCGCCCATAATTGATAAAAAGCAGATAACAAGAGCATTTTTATAGCTAGTTTTCTCAAAATACTTTTGTACAAAAATTGTAATAAAATTGTATTCTTGATTTAAATTATTTAAAATGAAAAGCAGCTTGTGTTAAATAATAAATAATAATAATAAATAATAATTTAGACTTAAAGAATCAAGAAAAACTTTTAAACAATTATGAAAACAAATACTTTTATTTGTATAAAATAAAACAAACTTGCTTATATTTAATTTTATATAATTTTATGGTATTTTAATATTAGAAATTGTTAAAAATATAAACAAAATCACTTTATAGGCTTAAAAAATACAGGAATATTTAAAAACCATTTGAGAAAATATAATTAAATATTGGTAGAAGATTGAACCAAGTTTTGAACCAAACCGTGATCTTGCTCTATGACTCGAAACATTTTGAAGTTTAAGAAGTAAAGGGTCTAAAAACGTTAGAAACTGTCCCACGGCGAAAGTCTAGACTCTTGCCACACGGCGTAGTGGCAGCATCCACTAATTACTCTCTGTATGCTGCATATGAAAATGTAATTATGTATGTTGAAAATAAGTAAACATGTGGCAAGGCAGCCACAAAGAGCTGCAAGAGTCGAGGTTAGACCACAGGCAACAGTAACAGCAACAGCAACAGCAACTGCTGCAAAGCTATGCATGCAACAAAAGGTGGCAACAGGCGGCGGCGGCGACGGCGGCCAACTCAGGTGGCAATTATTTAAGCAACTAAGAACACTGTGCAACATATAATTATGCAGACGCAAATTTAGCATAAAAATCTATTAACATTTAACTGTCAACTTATTAATATTTTATGCGTCAAAATCGCATTTGAAATGCTAGCGAATTGCGACTTGCCACAGTGTGTTGCAAATTGCCAAGCTGCCAAGCTGCCACGCCTCCCAAGTCCCCCGCCCCTTGTTCCGCCTAACCAGCTAACCAACTAACCAACTAGGCAAAGCTCTGGCAACGCTGCAACTTAAGTATTAGCAGTTCTCCTGACAGTTTAAATTTCCACAGCGCCAGCTTTTCCTTTTTTTCCCTTTTCTTTTTCTTTTTTTTTTGCTTTGCTTTTGTTGCATATTTTACTGTATTTTTTTCTTTGCTGTGCAGGAAACACAACGAACTGCCAAATGGCTTGCGCAAAGCGGAAGAAAAACTAAAACAAATGTCAGTCGTAGTTGACGCGTAGCCACCAAGCAGCACCAACCGCCGCCGCCGCCACTTGCCACTTGCCACTTGCCACCAACTATGTGTATAGCCCAGCATCATCTACAGTTCTAGCTTCAGCGCCAGCGCCAGTTGCAGTTGCAGGTTCAGTGGCAGCAGCAACAGCGGCAGCTTCGGGCTGCCAGCGAAATGCAAATGTCATTTGCAGTTGACACTTGACTCAGCACTTCGCACTGTCCTAGGGCACTTTGGGGTTTTCACCTGCGACGGCTGCAACTCCAGCAACTGCGGCACAATGGTCGGACACACACACACACACACACACACACACACACACGCTTAAAGAATAAAAAGGTTAAATAAAATAAAAAGTAAATGAAAAAAAATGAGGAAAGTTATCTTTGACATGGCAAAGATATGATACCCTGTACGCAATATTCAAACGATTGTGTTTTTATGGCAACTATAAAATAGATTTATTCTATTTCAACCAAATATGGTCAGCATGTACAAGAAATGCACAATCTGTGAGAATGTTTAAGATTTGACAAGAAATAAAAGTCTTTTCATACTAACGGTCTAACTACTTTATAGGCTAGGAGAATATTTAATTTTTATAAAAAATATATAAGGAAAATACTAAAGATAGAATTTTGACAGTTTTTTTCTATGTCAACTTTGTAATATAGTAGTTGATTTTTAATTATTTTAAGTCAGGTTATAAATACAATACCAAGTTCATAATCTGAACAAAGAATAACCAAAGTATTGCATAGTCAAAGTTAACTTTCCACCGATTACTCCAATGGCAGCTTTATGATATAATATTATATATAATATTCCAGTTTTGAAAACAATTTAGTCAATATACTATATTTAAACATACTGAGTACACATTCTGAGCGATTTTTTGACAAGAAATAAAAGTCTTTTCATACTAAAGGTCTAACTACTTTATAGGCTAGGAGATTATTTAATCAAAACAATGTGTTGTTATAAAAAAAAAGGTTAAAGCAAGCTATGAAATTGAATAAAATAAATATAAATATTTTTAATAATGCATGTATGAATATATGTAGCTATTAGAATTGGCATGCGTATAAGGGCTAGGATTATAATACAAAGTATGAAATAAAGTGAAATAGGTATAAATTGTAGTACTAATGCCTAGTATGAGTATATATATTTATATTATAACTGACAAAAATATAAGGGTTAGTATTATAATACAAAGTAGTAGTAGTATAAGTATAAAAGTAGGTATAAGTAGAAAAATTATAGATATAATTGTAAGGATGAGTAAACACGAAATAAATATGATCAATATGTTCTGATTTAACACAAATTTAATTAGGATGTATGGGACATTTAGTATGTGTACCGAAATGTCCTATACATTCATAAGATTAGTTAAGATTTAAACCGATCGCTGATATACCATAGAAGCTATATGTTATCTAGTAATCCAATCTGTTTAGTTCCCACTTAATTACTGTTTGTAGTCAAATTGCGAGCCTTAACTAAGTTGCATCAACAAAGTCTTAAGACTTAGAGCCTAGAAATTAGACTAGAAACAAACGACAATATTGACTCAGTTCTGCCGCATATTTCAGAATACATACTTATATATTACTTTATAGCTCTGTCATGCCCACATTAATGCGTTACACATTTCTAAACAAAATTATACTACCCGCTGACAGAGCAAAAAACAAGGGTATAAAAACTGCTACTAAAGTCAGCTGAACAGTAACAAAGTCGTGGCCCCGTTGGGGAGTTTTGCACCTGCCACATCCACAGGCACAGACACAGATACAGATACGGACACAGACGCAGACGCTGCCACATCTAGAGTCACATCCACATCCACGTTGTCGTCTTTATGCGCTCCGTTCTCGTGGTCGTCATTAGGAGGGCATACGTCAAAGTATGCGCTACTTTTGTTGTTGTTGTTGTTGTTGTTGTCGCCGCTGCTGCTGCGTGTTAATAGCCCCCATCCGTGGTCGAGGCTGTCATTGCATGACTTGACACAAGGCAGCTACGTGAAGGGGGCGTGGCAAGTCAAGTGCTGACGTCTGGCGTTCGGCGAAAGTGAGTGAGAGTCAATGTGCAACAGTAAAATGATGCACGTTTCACGTTTCACACGTTGCCTTAATCAAACTTAAAGACTGCATTTATGAGCTTAAGATTATAAATTAAACAAATTTAAGCATAATTATTAAAAATAAACATAAAGTCTAAAAACTTTCTTCATTGCCAGTGGCATTTATTTTGCTTTTGAAATATTTGACAGCACATTTTAGTGTTCAATGGGGCGTATGATTAATAAATACGCGCAAATGCTTATTAAACGACCACCTGTTGGCCGTTTTCGGTACTAACGAAAGCTTTATAATAGCTTTTGCCCCCAGGCATGATTAATTTAGCCAATAGATGGCGCTTTGGCAACTATTCACAATTGACGCTATTAATGGAAATTATTTTAGTTAACAATGGAGAATTGCTTGCTGCAGCAAGCCGAATATTGTATACACTTGCTAAGAGTTGGGATTATGTTTAATTTTATTATAATAAATAGAATTGTCGGAAAATAATATAAATAAATATTAAATAAATAATAAATAATAAATACATTATAAATATTTTATAAATAATAAATAATAAATAATAAATAATACATAATAAATAATAAATAAATAATAAAAAAAATAATAATAAATAAATAATAAATAAATAATAAATAAATAATAAATAAATAATAAATAATAAATAAATAATAAATAAATAATAAATAAATAATAAATAAATAATAAATAAATAATAATTAATAAATAAATAATAAATAAATAATAAATAAATAATAAATAAATAATATATACATAGTAAATAAATAATAAATTAATAAATAAACAATATATAAATATAATATTTAATTGAAAATTTATTGTAAAATAAATTCACAAGCAAGTTTTATATATTTATGGATGAAATTTTAGGATAAATATTATTAAATAAATAATAAATAATATATTTAATATAAAATATGTGAAAATATAAAAGTTTTGAATACAAAAACTAATTTTAAAACAATATTATCTATGGCAACTTGTTTGGTTCGTCTTAGTAAAATATATATATGTAATAGAATATAATAAATGAGGGGAACTTGGCCCAGACACTGATCAAGAATATATATCACTTATAGCATCTCCCTTTTCATGACATATTCATTATCCCCTCAGCTAGTTCAAAAACTTTTTCTACAGACAATTTGATAGCACTAGATGATAATGTATAATTAATTTTATTTATAGCATTAATAAATAGGTAATTACAAATTTTCCAGACCGATTTACAATTCGAATGAACAAATAAGTAAGCGAGATAGAGCTATATATATATATATACATATATTTGTATTCACTTGCTTTGCGAAGTGCTTGTAATTGTTTTAACTGCTTGTCAAGAGCAGAAAAATAAATAAAATAACGTGATATATATTGGTTAAATATATAAGTCGGGGATAGTCGACAGGCCCTATATATATATATCTGACTGGCGTGCGAAAACGTTTTTCCCAGTTATCGGAGAGCGCGTCAACAGTTGCAAGTTGAAGTTCTGTCGAGTTGAACGGCGTACAGTCGTTGTTAAGTTGGCAAGCCGAGCACAACAGACACACACTCACACACACACACACACACGCATACACCAACGGAAGCGGATACGCGAATACAACAAAACACAATCCTTAATTTGGCCTTAACATGTACGAGGAGAATCAAAGCTTAGGCGTGACTTCATTGCTGCAGGCTCGTCAAGGATCTGGTAGACGGAACATTAGCAGTCACACCACAATGACCATGCCGCAGAATATATTCACGAATCCGGCAATTCAGCCCTCGAGCGTGATCAATCTGTCGAATTCCACGGATGTGGTCATTGGCCCCATGACGCAGTATCAGGGACCGGTTAGCATATACTACATGGATGCCAGCATGCAGACTGCGGCAGGTGAGTTGCCACAAGGTGAAAAGACAGTCAGCTATAAGGCTTTCTTAAGGAATGTCAACTAAAATAATTTGTTTAAATAAAAGACAGCATGAAAACTGAATAAAACAAAATATAACAATTTTTAATACTCTTAAAAAAGTATTTTCTAATAAAAAAAACATTTTAAAGCCAAATTCAACGATTTTTTAATTTTTAAATAAAATATATAATATTATTATTTAAATAAAAATATAATTAATAACTTAAATAATTTATTTAAATAAAAAACTACATGAAAACTGAATAAATTAATTTATAACAATTTTTAATACATTAAACAAAATTATTTTCTAATAATAAATACATTTTAAAGCCAAATTCAAAGATTTTTTTAATTTTAAAATATAATATATAATTTGTTTATTTAATTAAAAATACAATAAATAATATTGCAAATTCCTTAGAGTTTTAACTATGTCTAAAAATAACTAAAATATATTTTAAACATTTTAAAATGAATTAAATAAAATTATAAAAAATATTTTGCCTGGTATATTGTATGAAAAAGCAATGATTAGAGTTTATTTCAAACTTAATTTATAAAATTACCAACTACAAATAGTTTTGTTTGCCAATTACAATGTTAAATTCTATTACTACTTGTAGCAAATATATTTTTAAAAATAACACATATTTTCTGTTTTGCGATAGACAAAAGTAGATACCATTTAAAAATGGTAAGTTTTCCTTATTTTTTTGTTAAAAACAAGTTCAAAGAGCATTTAATTATTTAAGTAATATTTTTGTCGAACAACAAAATTGCATAAGAAAATATTTATGGCCCATTCAAAGAGATGTGGGTGTAAACCGCAATACACTAACGTAGATATAGACAATAAGCCTGCCTGAAAGGCTTTGACCGATAACTGGAACTTAGTGAAGATAAAGCTAGAGATAGAGAAACATATAGAGATAGTGAAACATATAGAGATAGAGATAGTATAAACCATAACTTAGTATATTTAACGCCACATAAGTACACATCAAACAAAGCTAAGTGTTCGATTCGTGGAAAGGCAGCTGTATAAATACCCATTGAGTAGCATAACTTATAGCTATAGGTATTCCCTAAATAAATATAGTATATCTATCTCTGCTTATAAGCAAGACAGAAGACAGAAAGCGCATTTCGTATGCGCAGCATTGAGCGTCGTTGCGTATACGTCACGTTGTCTGGCGACGCGCGCCGCAATTAAAAGCGGACGCCTACAAAACAATAAAAGAGGCAAAGCGAACTGAGAATGCAGCAAAAAAAAAAAAGAAAGGAAAGAGCACAAAAGTGAAACAAAAGTGTAAACGATATATCGAATCTGAGAAACAAAAACAACAATAATAAAAGCCCGGCAAAGCATGACGCAGTCAGAGAGACGTCGCTTTGTCCGGACTAGAAACATGTCAACCAAGGTGCTTCTAGGGCAAATCGCAGGGCAAGAAGTGAAACGTGCTGACTAACTGATTAACTGACTGACTGGCTGGCTGGCTGACTGGACGTCCATGTCGATGTCGATGTCGACGTCGCTGTCGAAGTCGCAGTCGTTGCGAACTGCGGACGAATGCGCAGCTTTTCAGTCGTTTCAGTGACGGGTTCAGGTGCGGCAGTTGCTTATTGAAGAGTCTCTCGTTGCGTCGGATATAGCTCGTTTAGTCGCTTATTGTATTGTATTTGCCACTTTGCAACAATAGCCACAACAATTTGCCACACAGTTCACTCAATTATCAAGCAAATTAGGCATGACTCAACCAATTTATCAGAAATTAGTTTGATTTTATTTATGCGTAAGCTACAAAATTACTAGAAAAGTAAAAGTATCTGTGTGTTCGTTTGCCGATAAGCATTTGTGTGTGTTTATATTTGCAACTGTTATACGAACAAAGAACTGTTATACATTCCACACCCGTTTCCCCCGTCAATCGGTCTGACGGTCTGGCGGTCAGTCAGTGATGAAGTTGCTACTGAAAGTACATGGCGAGCGAACAGCGCGAAATCGCCGCACACCTGAACGCACCTACACATCATCGCCGGCGTCAAGTAAGAGTTCAGATTAAACTTGTAAAGGGGCAAATAAAATCTAGAACACTTTCAGTTAGAAATTGGCTTGACTTACTAGTTCAGATTTTCTATATGACAAATAGTAAAATTACAAATACAAATAGTAATTAAACTAATAAATACAAATATTGGGAAGCAAAAAAATAGGTAGACTAAGCTAGAATATTTTTAATAATATAATAAAATTAGTAAACCAAAATATGAAAAAGTTTAAATAGAGCAAAATAAAGATCAATAGATAGATAGTTAGACAGATTGATTGATAGATAGATGAATAGATAGATAGAAAGATAGATAGATACATTGAAAGATATATACATTGATACATTAATATATAGATCGATAGATAGATAGATAGATAGATAGATAGATAGATAGATAGATAGATAGATAGATAGATAGATAGATAGATAGATAGATAGATAGATAGATAGATAGATAGATAGATAGATAGATAGATAGATAGATAGATAGATAGATAGATAGATAGATAGATAGATAGATAGATAGATAGATAGATAGATAGATAGACAG
This sequence comes from Drosophila histrio, assembly GCA_958299025.2. Lineage (NCBI taxonomy): Eukaryota > Metazoa > Arthropoda > Insecta > Diptera > Drosophilidae > Drosophila > Drosophila histrio. The sequence goes on along the minus strand of OY729166.1, from coordinate 2,621,392 downwards.
ATAGATAGATAGATAGATAGATAGATAGATAGATAGATAGATAGATAGATAGATAGATAGATAGATAGATAGATAGACAGACAGATAGATACATAGATAGATAGATAGATAGATAGATAGATAGATAGATAGATAGATAGATAGATAGACAGATTGATAGATAGATGAATAGATAGATAGAAAGATAGATAGATACATTGATAGATATATAATTTGATAGATACATACATTGATACATTAATATATAGATCGATAGATAGATAGATAGATAGATAGATAGATAGATAGATAGATAGATAGATAGATAGATAGATAGATAGATAGATAGATAGATAAATAGATAGATAGATAGATAGATAGATAGATATATAGATAGATACATTGATAGATATATACATTAATAGATATATACATTGATACATTAATATATAGATCGATAGATAGATAGACAGATAGATAGATAGATTCAGCATATTTATAGCTTTTTTAATTTCAATACTCTTGTTCTTTGTTATGGATTCCCTAAGAGTTACCTCCGTTTTCTAGCCTAAAGCTGCACCAATTAATCAATCTACTTAAACAGGAATCAACAGCGGTGCAACGCCAAGTGGCAGCAACAGCAGCAGCAGCAACAACATCAAATCGAAGCGTCTAACACGAAATACACTGCTACTCAGTCTGCTCGTCCTTTTGGTTCTGATTACGGCCATTGTCATCGTGTTTGTGGAGTTGAATCGCACACATGTCGGCGAATTGGCCATGGCCAATAAATCCATTTACTTTGGCAATTCCTATGAGGACGGCACGTGTAAGTGGGCAGCTAAATCGATCGCCATAGCCTATTCACAAGTTGTGCAGTTCCAAATTTAGGAAACGGTCATCTGGTCATCGAGCGTGTACAATGGGGTGCCTCCGAAGAGCCCCAGAAGCTAACGAAGCCGTTGCAGCGACCCATACCCTATGTACTCATCACCCACATTGGCGTTCAGTCGGTGCCGTGTCACAATCTCTACAAATGTTCGATTAAAATGCGTACGACACAGGATTCGGCAATTGCCGAGAAGAATCTACCCGATATTCAGTCCAATTTTTATGTAAGCAACTTATCCTACATAGTTTATACTGGAACATAGACAATTCCCAGCACGTTCATACAGTTTTTTTGGACATTTCGTTTTCCGATTTTCGAATTTCCGAATTTCGATTTCCGCTTACGCAAATTGTGTTGATTTTCGTTGCAGGTATCCAATGAGGGCAACATTTATGTGGGCCGCGGCTGGGACTGGGCCAACACGTATGCCAATCACACACTGGCCATTACCTTTATGGGCGACTATGACCGCTTTACGCCCTCGGTCAAACAGCTTGAGGGTGTTCAATATCTACTCGCCCATGCGGTGGCAAATCACAAATTGGATTTCAACTACAAGCTGGTCGCTCAAAGTCAGGTAAGCAGCACTGAACACCCCCCTCTCCACCAAATATCAATTCTTCTCAAGCTCATCCTCAAATTCAGCTAGCCACGCCTTCATCTAAACTGTAACGACAAATTACTGCTAAACATTTCGTGTTTCGTTTTACAATTCATTTTGTATGTCTTCACATTATCTGCTTGCGCTCTAAGGTTTACAAATTTTTCCTATGATAGCTTAATGTGCGAGAATATTGGGAATAGTTTAAAAACAAGCCGGAGAGACGGGGCGGGAGCGACGAAGAGGGTGCCCTGATCCCTGAAATACTTGTTTGCATAGAAACAGACGGAAGGACAGACAGACGAACAGACAAACAGACCGATAGACAGACAGACAGACGGATAGGCAGACAAACAGACAGACACAAGGACAGATAGACAGACAGACAAACGGACAGACAAACGGACAGACAGGCAGACAGACGGACAGACGGACAGGCAGATGGACAGACAGACGGACAGACAGACAGAGAGGCATACGTACAGACAGACATACGGACAGACTGACATACGGACAGTAAGTAACACAGACAGACGGACAGACAGACAGACGGACAGACAGACAGACTGACAAACAGACAGACAGACGGACGGATAGACAGAGAGACAGACAGGCAGACAGACGGACAGATAGATGGACAGACAGACAAACAGATAGACGAAAAGACAGACAGACAGATGAACAGACAGACGGACAGATAAACGGACAGAAAGAAAGATGGACCGACAGACAGACAAACGGACGGACAGACAGGCAGACAAGCAGACGGACAGACAGACTGGATTTTCTGGAATTCATAAACCTATTTCTTGTATTTCTGGTATACATCAAAGAGATTACAAAATGCTAGTTACAAATTCTTGGAAACATTCGCAGAAATACTTTTAAAATGAGTCTAAGAAACAATAAAAAAGAACTGTCATTACTGCTATCTTAGAACAAATAAAACAAAATCAAATAAATAGTTATTTGTGGAGTACTTAAAAATTAATAATGCTTTTTCACTTGTAAAATAAAAATCAAGAATAAATGTTGTTTATAATTGTCCAATAAAATTATAGAAAGAGTAATTGTCAGATTATATATAATTTATTAGAATTGTTATTTAATTTTTATATTCAATTTTAAATCATTTTTCCTTGACTTTTTAGAGTCGACGAGGAATAAAACAGGAAAGAAATATTATTCATAATATCAAAAGAAATCTATTGATACACTTTATTGTCATTTTTTTCAAATGAAATTTCAAAGATACTTGCTATTTCCGGTCTAAAAAATGCATATTGTTGAAGATATTAAAATAAATTAAATATTTCATTACTTTATTTATGAATTCAGCAATTTAATTTGTTAATTTATTGCATATAAACGGAGTTTTCCCGCATTGTTGTTATGAATAGTAATATAGTTAGCTTATAGTTGGAATTTCCCGGCTTAGTTATTACAATTGCTGCATGATTTGCCACTAGCTAGATACATACGTGTAAATGTCTAAAATTATCTAAAAATTATTACACTAATTTTATTGTTTCCGTTTACAGACGAAAAAGTCTAGAAGTCCCGGCATCAATGTTTACCGTGAGATTAGAAAATGGCGCCACTTTTATTCCTGCGACATGAAACAGGGCACCAAATGTGGCAGCGAGCTGGGCATGACGGATGAGTCCTGGAATAGCAACCAATAACAACTGTACCCCGGAGATTTGCTGACAGACTTATTAAAAGTCAAGCTTTATTAATAAGACGACAAAGAGATATCACTAAGCGAGCGTTGTGAAAAAAAAAGAAGAGATAAAAGTAAACCAAATAAACAAATAAATAAAATGCAAATATTCAGTTATATTCGTGTTTACTTCGACGACTTGGAACCGGTTCGAAGGCGTGTTAATTCCACAGGTGTGTTATTTATAGAGCACAGACATCTCTCCAAAGCTCAATCACGGCGAGAGAAACAGAGAGACTCAGTCAGTTTAGCTTTTAAATCGCTTTTTGCTCTCCTTCTCTACAAAGTTGTTGTTGATGATTTTCGCGCTGCACTCAAAAGCAGTGTTGCCAATTTAGCTATTTTTCCGCCAACTGTAGAGTTTAACGAATTACAAAAAATGTCAAAAATTATAGCTATACTAAAAGTTGATCTTTGACAGTTGAAAACTTTGTTAATATACATGACGCGGTAAATATTTTAGTTTTTCAAAAGAAATAAATTTGTACACATTTAATTTTGAGAGTAGCATAAATTTGGAGATTAAAAAATATTTAAAAATATATTTTCTCTTGGAAATCGATTAAGTTTTCCCAAAGACAAAGCTGGGAGTGTGATTTCAATTAGAAAATTGATATGGACAATTGGATAAATTTGCAGAAAGTCATTATATCAATTTAGGGTATAAAATTACCCTAAAAACGAGCAGAGCTATTTTCTTAGCCTTCTTAAACATTTTCCAGCTATTTCTAGCTTTCTTAAACATGTTCTAGCTATTTCTAGCCTTTTTAAACATTTTCTAGCTATTTCTAGCTTTCTTAAACATGTTCTAGCTATTTTTTAGCTATTTTAAATTATTTATATAGCATTCTTAGTTGGCATCTCTGCTCAAAAGCTGGAAATACCCAAGCGAAAACCTATCAGCATATTTACTATATACGAGACGAGTTGTAAGTCTACACACACACACACACACATATAGTACATCATTATCACAACACACACACACACACACACTCACATCACTTTGATGCTGTTGAAGTTGTTATTGTTGTTTTTGTGTTGGTTTCAAGTTAATTAAAAGTTGTATATCATTTGGAACCATTAAATTTTACTCTGATAACTGAAACAAAATCGAACTAAAAATGAAAAACGCAACATTTTTACTGCAAACTAAGTTAAGTGATATAATAGTATTAACCGCTTTTCGTTAGACCTACATTAACAATTGCTAATATACATTTGTTGACTTATCAGTCGAGAACTGTTTGATAATCATCGGTTCAAAGTCGTAACAAAAGTTTTGTATGTCATGCCATCAGTGATAAGGTCACCTCCTAACTGAGACGGTGGTACATTCATATCTATTTTGCGATCGCCGGAAAACAAACAATAGAAATTCTCAGAATTCAATGGAAGATGCTACGTGAGTTTTTGTTGTTTATAAGTTGTGCACACATAAGTCTCCTCAAAATATAATCAAAGAGTCAAAAGGTGGGCAAGTTGCAAATAGAAAAGATACATTTTAAATGATGGAAAAAATTAAAGACGCAGTAGAGGAAGATCCAAGATAAATATGCATTTTAGAGACTTAATTTATTTAGATAAGTAAATTAGCTGCAGCGTAGGATTGTGTGAAGACTAACTGCAATGATTTTTATCTAGGCTCTAGTGTAATGTAACTATGAGATTAAACAGATGGAAAGTCAATGGATAAGATACATTTTTAATTGAGTAACAAGCAGAACAATCGGAAACCTGACTGTGTTATACCCTGTAACTCTACAGGCACCCGCTCAAATTCACTCCCAATATAATTCGTTTATTTCAATTTGTGGGCGAAGGGGGCGTGGCAACCTGATGAAATTTTCTGGACACATCGAACCTAAAATATTCTTCAAACATACCAAATCTCAAGTCTCTAGCTGCAAAACTGCTTTTGTTATGAGTTTTTTCTTAATTTGTGGGCGAAGGGGGCGTGGCATCAAAAAAAAAAAGATAATATGATCTGCCTGCAAATATTTGCAGTGCTGGGAGACCAAGTTCAAGCTGCTAGCTCTTGCCAAATCTGAGATACTTTCGTGTATACGGGTGAACAGACGGACAGACAGACAGACGAACAGACGGACTTTGCTGATCAAGAATATATATACTTTATGGGGTCGGTCACGCTGCCTTCTGTCTGTTACATACTTTCAACAAACTTAATAGATCCCCACAGGTTATAAAAATTAAGGGTAAAATTCCGAAAACTGAGTTGAATTCAATGACGCACTAGAAAGGGAACTATAATAAATATATATATGTTATTTTGAGTAGAGTGCAGGTATTGCTTATCATTCCATTAGGTTTTTCTTCATTAAGAACCAGTTTGGAATGTCTCAGACTGTCTTTCGTTCAATTTAAATGCAACTAGGCATAACCTGTTATTGGTTTAATTAATGCTAATTAAACTGTTCAGACTGCCAAGTCAGCCAGACTAAAGAAGAGAAAAAATATATATGCATATATAGTATATGCATAATTAGAACAAGGTGTTTACACTAGAAATATCACAAATAGACGAAAACACGGTTTGAAAATTACACATAAATTACTGAAAAAGCCCAAAAAAAGGGAAATTTTGTAATTTTTTTTTTGTAGACAAAAAACGGACAAATCGAATATGATTTTCATTGTCTATTTGATATTTATTTTACGGTCTCTCACGTTCGCTTGCATCCCCTCCCACACTGTCTCTTTCTCTTTCGACTGCTGCTTAGCTCTCTCTCTCTCTATCTTTCTGTCTGTCTCTCTCTCTGTCTTTCTCTCTTGTGAGGAGAGCAACAGTCGCTATTATCGGCGCTTCAACTGACATCGCGTTTTGATCGCCGCTCAGTTGATCGGAGACTCTCGAACGCGTCGCTGCTCAGCAAGTTTCCATTTTGGCACGCGCTTGTCTTAAATAAATAATAAAAAAAAAATATATAAAAAAATACTACACATATACGTTTTTTTACGTATAGTATATACTACTCTTTTGTGTAATAAGCGCAACACAATTTTTGAATAAATAATTTAGTGTTCGTTGTTGTTAAATAGTTTACTCACATAACAAAAAAACGCGCACTGAATAGTTTTGTTTGCTCTTTAATTGTTGTTGTTATTCCGCGTCGCACAAATGTCTCAAATTTACGGTAATGCAGCAAATACAATGAAATTAGTAATAACAGTGAACAACAACAAAAAAAAAAGTGAAACAATAAATTAAGTTTGCAATATATACTTATTTTACGGAAGCAATTTAACTTGTTTACTTAGAAAGTGTAATGGAAATAAATAAATGAAGAGGCGCCGATAATAAAATACCCTAGCGATCATATCTATACAAATATATATCTACATTTTATTGCCGATAATCTAATACCCTAGTGACTGTAATACTATGTACTATATAGAGTACATCTAGTCTATCTGCTAGTTTGTGTAATAAAAACAATTGTGACCAGATAGTGACTGCTTACATACAGCTTAAATTCAGGTTAAATTTAATCAAATTAAATTAAATCAAGAAAACATATAAAAGAATATATGAATCACACAATTATTTAATCAAACCGAACAAAAGTGGGGAAAGAATTCTCAAAAAAACCTTACAAAGTCGTGAAAGTTTAATAAAACTGTTGACAAATGTTTTTTAATTAGTAACACATGTGTACAGCATAAATAAATATATATAGAATATTAATAAATATATATATATTATATAAAAAATTGAAAAATTTAAATAAACAAAGATATAAGCAGAATGATTAATATCAAGAGCTTAAATTAAGAAATATAACGAAACGCAACTTGTGATAGCAACTGAAGATAAAAAGTTTAAATATACTATGTTGAGTAATTAAGAATAAAGTAAAATAACATAAGCCAAGCAATAAACAGAAATAAACGCACAGCTTTATGCAAAATTAAATAATTAAATAGAAAATTGAGTTAAATATCCATAAATAAATATATATTAAATATTACAAAATATATTAAATAAATAATTAAATAGAAAATTGCGTTATATATGCATAAATAAATATATATTAAATATTACAAAATATATAAGTTAAATAATTAAATAAAAAATTGAGTAATATATGCATAAATATATATATATGTAAACTATTAAAAACTATATTAATTAAATAATCAAATAACTAAATAGAAAATTGAGTTATATATGCATAAATAAATATATATTAAAGATAAAAAATATATTAAATAAATAATTAAATAGGCAATTGAGTAATAAATGCAGAAATAAATATATTTTAAATATTGAAAAATATATAAATTAATTAATTAAATGGAAAATTGATTAATATATTCATAAATAAATATATATTAAATATTAAAAAAATACTTAAAAATTAAATAAACAGTTAAACAAGATATAAAGCTAAAAATAAATGATAAAGCTCAAAAGTTCAAGATAACGAAACAAATCCTATTGCAGCAACTGATATAAAGTTAAGAATAAAGTGGAAAATCATAAATTAAGCCCAACTTTAGTGCATACGAATAATTTAAAACAAATAAGCAACAATAATTAAGCTAGTCATAATAAAGACAAGGAAAGAATGAAGTTAATTAATTTGCACCATGCAAATTCTCAGCGAATGTTAACATGAAACATGAAACAGAACTTGGTAATGATATTGCCTGACGTCAAAACGAAGCTCAGTGAACAGGCCCACACACACACGCACACACACAGACACAGAGCAACACAGATACATACTCACACACACACACACACACAAAGACACACACACACACTTAGAGCAATGGCTGCCGCTTTAAATGCCGGTTTCATTGTATTTGTGCGCTCAGAGACGCATTGCGATGTCGCCGCCTTATTCCGTGTCGTTGTTGTTATTGTTATTGTTATTATTATTATTATTAGTATTTTTGTTGTTGTCGCTGTTGCTGTTGCTGTCACACTGTTATCTCCGAGTGCGCTGTGTGCCAACTTTACGGGAGCGGCAACCTTATCGCTCAATGCTCGAAGGCCCAGCTGAGCCGTCCATTATCGCATAATTCTGCGAACTCTTCAATTCCGCAATGAAAGAAGCTGATTGTTGTTTCCCCCTTATTAACCTGGGTTCAATCATAATTGTAGTTCGATTAGCTTTACATTCATAGATACACACATACTTTGAATCGAAACTGACCTTTGTTTCTTTGTATTATTTACGAGTACTCGCATTTCCACAGTGTATTCAGTGTATTAAGTGAGCAGCTCGATTTCTGGAAAACTGCAATTAAATATAATTAGCATAAATCTTACGCTTATTTTCTTATAGTAGTTTATAAACCATTTCGCACAATATATCAATTATTCAATCGAACGTTAAAGGAACAACTGTTTTACGAGCTGATTAACAGACATTTTATATATACGATATATATATGTATAAGATTCCCTGTACCCAGTGTCAATATGTAGTATAATAAAATTGTGCAAATATATAGAAGGAATGGCATTTCCGACCTTGTTTATGGCATGAGAAACGGAAAAGTGCAGCGCAAAGGGAAGAGACAACGCCATCTAGCGTGTAGAGTTGTCAACAACCAGAGCTACAGTTGGTCTAGTAATTGTTTTGACAAATAATACGTTGTAATGGTTATATTTAATTACTTTGTTATTTTAATATAATTATTAAACAAACGAAATAATTAAATACATTGTGTTTAACTGTTTTTGTTATTTTTTTGTTGCAACAATTACTTGACTAACTGTATACTTTGTACTGTATAGAACCAAAGACTGTAGAACATAAAGATGAACCGCTGTCATACACACAAAAGTGTACTTATGTATGAGCAAATGCCGAACATGAGATCGAAGCCAAATTCTCTTACAGAATTAAAAAATCTATGACATCGCTAGGGTTCGAACTCGTAACCTCCCGCTCAAAACAGACGTAGAGTTCATCTCAAGCAAAAGGACCGTTGCGACCTCTAGAAAATGAACGTCTAAGTCAGTACTTCTTATATATTCATTTTCTTGACAGTTTTAATAAATCTCAATCACAAATTTGCCTGGTACACTCTTTTGTACTATGGCAGCGGTTTATCTTTATGTTCTACAGTCTTTGATAGAACTCAAGTACTATCATTCTCCATCTCTTTCTCCTTTAAGTATCTTCGAGTGCAATTGAATTGTAAAGTAGACGGAAGTTTCATTGAACAATATCAAAATATACTTATGCTTATAAAAGTTTGACTTCCTCAACTCTTGCTTATCAATCAATGAAATAAATAAACAAACTTTAATTACATTTTATTGGGCATATGACTCAATAGTCAAATGATTGAGCCACAACAACTTATAACAAGCTGATTAAATAAATGTCAAATACAACATTAAAAAAATGCATTAAGCAACTAAGTAAATAATTAAAAAATATAATATTTAAATAGATTATCTCTTAGCACCGTTTTTCTCAGAATTTTCCAAATAAAGTAAATATGTAATCTATTTACTTTCAGTTGCTTGATATGATGTTGGCCTAGAGCGTAGGCCGTTCCGAGAACACAGCAGATTATACACGATTACGCCAAACAAAGATTACTCATCAAAATGTGCAAAAGCTGCTGAGTTTTTTTGGGGCTAAAAGTTGTTAAGATCAAAGTTCGTTAAGAAAGCTAAAAGAAAATCCACAACAAGTCGAAGAATGTATTTCAATAATGAGACAGAGTTAAATACGAGCAACATTAACAGTACCAACAATAACAATAATATACATATTATAAATCGGACAAGTGGTAAAAATTGCAGCACATCCTCAACAGATTCTGGAGTCGGTTTGGTTGATAACTCGACAATATTTGTGAACAGCAGCAAGGGCAGCAGAAAGGGCGAGGAAACAACAACAACAACAAAAGCAACTCAAGATAATGAAGGGGAGGCGGAAGCGGAAACGACGAGTCCACACCGTATCAGCATTGAGGTTGAGGCTAAAGTGAACCTCAACAAAAAGGTCAGGAAAACATCACCCGCACTTTCAATACGCAGCACTACGATCTCCATAGTGTCCATCGATGAAGATGCCATCGATTCCAGTTGCATTGACAGCGACTCTGAAGCGGAACCCGAAGATGGTTGTACGGTGCACAAACTTGGCCAACAGGTCACATCATACCCGCCACAAAGCGACGAGCTGACACAGTTGAATAAAGGTCTGACCGTAATCAGTCGCCAAGTGTTGCCCAGCAATAATAATAATGGACAACAAGTGCCAAATCCACCGACAGCTGCACCCGATATCGTCGCTCAGCAGCTGCTCAATGGCAATCTCAATCTGGCCACGCCCACAACACCAACTCCGCCTCAGCAAATTGGCAGCATTGCGTTGACCAACACAACAGATGTGACCTTTGGCGATAAGCATTACTATGAAGGTCCGGTCACGATACAACAGATTCTCATCGATAGTCGGGAAAAGTGGAAAGCGGCCGAGGGTCAGGATAATCCCGGTTTCAATCCACAGGCAACGCCCAACGCTACAGGTGAGCTAGTAATGATTAAAAAACATAATAAAAGAAAGGAATGGAAAAATGGAAAGAAAAAACTTGGAAATTTGAAGATGAATAAGATTAAAAATATAAAAATTGGGAAAAATCGAATTATTTAATATTAGAAAAATATGGCTTTGATTTTACTGACTACGCTTGAATATTCTTTTCAATTGGTAATATTTATTTTATTATTTTAGTACAGATATTACATAGATTTTTATTTCTAAATAAATGACACGATAAAATGTTATATTTCTCTTTGCTGTTTCCCTTTCTTTAGAGTATCTCTGAAACTTAATTCAAACATTAAACAGTAACAGAAAAAATCGCTTAAATTTAATAAAATATTATTGATATTGAATTGTTTTAATTTTTGCAAATTTATCTATATTTTTTCTAATATTTATTCTATAATTACAAGCTCAATAGTTTCGAGCTTTCATTTTTGTTATTCTTAGTATTAATTGCCATAATTCGTATAGGAAATCTCTACAAACAAATAGTTTAGCTTTACACATATACTATATATTTTATTTGATTACTTTTCCGCTGTCTGTCCGCTGTCTTTGCTGTCCCTCTCTGAATCGCTCTTTAACTTTAACATTTGCTATTTGTTTTTCTGCTTTTGTTTACTGAGAGCAAACGACCAACAGGCAGACAGACAAGTAACTTAAACAGAAAACGCTGAAAAATTACGTGTTAAATGCTAATTAAAAGTAGAAATATATATCGGCAAACCGATGATTAAATACCCTTTTATATTATTTGAATAGCAGCTATAAGTAATTGATATTTGATTTTCTATATTTTATTAAATTTGCTAAAAGTAAATTTAATTTTACAATAAAGTGTCATTGCAATTATAACTATAACAATTATCAGCAGCAAAAAAAATAAAACATATATTTTTATCCAAAACATAACACAGAATTTGTTATTAACAAATATATCAATAAATCTATGCCAAGGCAATCATTTCTTATTATTACACTCATTGCGTATACGCAATATTGACTGCAGAAAATATTTAAAAATAATTGGATAATAGCAAGAGTTAAGAGAGAAAACTTTTCCCATCTTCTGCTACAAACATTTACATTGATAAACCCACGTCAAGGTCTTATTAGCAATAAATCTTACCTATTTATTGCGTATCCGCAACATTGGCAACAAAAGAAATTCAAAAATGATTTAATTATCGTAAAAGTTAAAAAGAAAATAGCATTATTGCTATCTTCTAATAGTTTGCTATATACATAAACATTGATAAAGCCGTGACTCTAAGGCCCTTGCAGCAATAACTCTTCCCTATTTATTGCGCATACGCAGCGTGGGCTACAAACGAAAAAGAAATTCGCGCATACGGATGCCTCGTAAATCAATCAAAATAAAACACCAGCTGGCCGCAGATTCCCTTTTGTTTACTCTAATGATTCTCACAATTGGCATAATTAAAAAAAAAATACGGGAACGGCAAACAAAGCAAGAAAAATCTGAATTTGTAAATGATTTTCAATGTGAAATTTAGCAGACATGGGTCAAAGTAACATCTTGTGTAGCCACTTAGATTAGACATTACAAGTAATTCCCCTTAACTGGGCTATAGACAGATAATTAATACTACATTAATACGTGTGTATCACAGCAGGGGGAACTTTATTTGCTGCTTTTGCTGTTGTTATAATTCCTGTCTTCAAACAAGTGCAAAATATAACACGCACTCGATGATCTTATATGTATATATATATAGATCTATATACCTGTATATGTTTATACTATATATGTTTGTATATAGAACAGCAAAAAAAGAACCTGCAATCGATTGGAATTCTGTTTTGTTGCGATTTCAGCACTCGCTGATACTCAGTGTCCTAAGAGATGTCGAACTACGCGTATCAATATTGTCTAAAGTGCGGTGATTTTATCAAGAAAAATGCTCTTAAGTGCGATGACATTTGTGGGCGTGTCTGTCATGTTCATTGCTCTGGTTTGACCATACAGCAGCTGAACATCATACAGACAATGCCAAATATAAGCTGGCATTGTGATAATTGTCTTAAACAACGCAAAAATCAGCAGCAATTGAGTGTGAAGCTGGAGCATTGGCTCAAACAGCACGAGAAGCGTTTAGAAGCTCTGGAACTGGGTTTTAATAGAAGTAAGTTTGTGAGGAACTAGGAGAAAAGTGGATTGGTTTTATAGTAAAGAAATCAAAAACTTGTTGAAAGAAATTAAATATTCTAGCTACAGTTGAAGCAGAATATCCAGTTCTACAAGAAATACTTTAAACATAAAAGTGAGACAATACTTTTAGACTTAATTTGCCTTCTCTTGATTTTTTCCATACCAAATTTTATATTTTTTAAGCTTCTGTGTAGTAGAATATTTTAAAGAAATACGTTGTGCAATTTATTGCCTTTTTAGAATCTTTACTTTACAAAAGTATAATGGTCTTTTAAGTTTGACACAAAGAAAAGTACCTAAAAGGTCTAAGGAAGTCTGGCAGACCCCTTAAAGTGTATATATTCGCGATCAGCATCAGCAGCCGAGGCGATATAGCCATGTCCGTCTGTCCGTCCGTCCGTCTGTCTGTCTGTCTGTCTGTCCTGCTGTATGAACACCTATATCTCAGAGACTATAAGAGCTAGAGTAACCAAATTTGGTGGAAATATTCCTGAGGCTTCCACAAAGGTCTAACTTGTTTTCGAATTTTGCCAAGCCCCCTTCTGCCTCCAAATATGGGAAAAACCCAAAAAACAGGAGTAATTTGAAAGATACAAGTTACAAATTCGGCATACATAAAGTTTAGTTTAACTGCGATGTGTATTGAAAATTTCGTTGCAATCGGACAATCAACACCGGAGATATGCATATACAAAGGTTTGAGGCGCAACTTGAGGAAAGGAAACTGGTAATTTGGCAGATAATCGACTATGGCTGCATTGACGCAATGGTTAGAGAGTTTCGAACTCTTGCGGTGTGGTTCTGGAGTTCGACACCTACCAGAGACACACTTTTCTTTAGGTTTTTTATCCTTTTTAAATTTATTTAGGTTTATACTATTATTTCCTCTCATAGTCGACTTCGACTGTAGTCTTTCTGACTGGTTTCTGCTATGTTTGTCTATCAACTAACGTTCACCCTTTCGATTTCTTTGTAGGTACCAAATTAGATGAGCCTTGTGAGGCGCCAGCTTTGTGTCCATTTCTGCCGCATAGCATCAGTCGCAAGGCCATAATAATAACGGCAATATTCGTGGCATTAACCATTATACTGGGCATAATACTGGCAACGGCGACAAACTTATTTGGCAAGACGTCGAATAAAAGTAAGCTTGGTGATGGCGATGATTCCAGACAAAATATTCCAATCAATTCAACAATAGGTACAGTTTTGTCCCCTTTTATGTGTGTGTTCGAAAACGCTCAAACATGAAATTTTTATTGGTGCTAGAACATTGGCAAAAAAAACACTTAACGCCTTAACATTTAACTGTTTCTCCATTTATTTCTAACCCAAGCAAAATATCACAACATTTTACTAAAAACAACAACAGCATACATCGATCGGAAAATATTCAATTTTTTGCGTACACAATGTTGTGTAACGAACTGTGAACTGTGACAGTGTGACCTTAGTTAAATTGACTGGAATATAAGAAGAAAATAAAAGTGAATCGCAATTTTGGTGTTTAATATGATTTAATTAATAACAAATAAAAACAATATATTCGTGGCGCAGTGTCACTGCAGGTGATCAGTGTGAAGGATTGGGGAGGACGAGAGCCAAAAGGGAATTTGACGAAACTTGAACTGCCTGTACATCGTGTTATCATCTCGCATACCGCCGCCGAAGGCTGTGAGTCACCGGTAAGTAATTAATAACTAATACTATATACTATAATTTATAATATTTAATAACATATTCCCTGTGCGCTTCAAGGATGTTTGTGCCGCTCGCGTTCGCATTGTGCAGAATTTTCACATGGATGGCTGGAATTGGGATCATATTGGTTATAATTTTCTCATTGGTGGCGATGGACTTGTGTATGAGGGTCGCGGCTGGGATGCCCAGGGTGCTCATACCAAGGGCTATAATGTTGATAGCATTGGCATTTCGTTTATTGGCACATTTCTTAAGATTTGGCCAACGGAACAACAACTTCGTGCCTGTCAGCTACTGTTGGAGGAGGGAGTGCGTCTCAAGAAACTCGATCCGGACTACAAACTCTATGGACATCGACAGTTGAGTGCCACCGAAAGTCCCGGAGAAGTACTGTACGGCATTATACAGACCTGGCCACATTGGACAAATAAACCTGTTTAGTTTTTTGTAGATACATACTACCTAGAATTAATTTGTAAATTCTCATAATTAGTTTGTATTTTAAGTAAGCGAATAAAGTTGGTAAAAAAAAACAAGCTTGAAGTTTATTGTTGATATAAAAATCGGCATATTATCGTTGTACTTATATGGATATTTTCTATGTATAGTTAAAAGATATCTGCGGTAAGTATAATTCTATAAAATTATAAAGAACTCTTTAATGTTGTTTGAAATTAAACTAAACTATATAGTATATAAAACAAATGGACACTTAATAGAAGTCTTAATTCTATTGTTGATATAGTGATGTAGTGTTGAAATCAGTGAAGATAAATTCAATTGGCTTATAGAGATATTTGCTATAAAGATCTAATCCAAGAAATAATTACTTAAATTGGGAAAATTCATTGTTAAATTGAATATTAAATTGCTATTCTAAAAATCTTAATCGAAATAATAGCAAAAACTTATATATAAACGACAAGTTAAAACACATCTTTCATAATTATACCCTGTGTGGGTATATTAAGTTTGTTAAAAGTATGTAACAGACAGAAGGAAGTATAAAGTATATATATATTCTTGATCAGCATCAATATAGTCATGTCTGTCTGTCCGTCTGTCTGTCTGTCCGTCTGTCCATCCGTTTAAACGAAAGGATCTCAGAGATGGTAAGAGCTAGAAGCTTAAACTTGGTCTCCCAGCATTAGTAATATTTGCAGGCAGATCAGGTTTATCTTTTTGTTTGGATGCCAAGCCTCCTTCGCCCACAAATCGAGAAAAAGCTCATAAGAAAAGCAGTTTTGTAGTTAGAGATTTGAGATTTGACACATATGACATGACTATCGCGGGGTTGATGTGTCCAGAAAATTTCATCGCCCACAAATTGAAAAAAACGAATTACAAGAGAATTATAGCGGGTAGACCCACAGGGTATATTACGGTCGGGGTCCCGACTGTTCGGCTTGTTTTTCATTTAAATAATCTTAAGATCTCTTGACTTTGCTTGGGGATATTGAACGCTCTTTATCGTGTTGTTAACCATACTAAAACTCATCACATTACCTTATCGCGTTGTTCATAACTGTGCCGTCAAAAGTGTTGTGAAGTGTTAACAGTTGAATCGCAGCATTTGAGTTGATTGGAATATGAATATGAATAAATATACTATACTCACAGACTGCACGTATGAATGTATGTATGAATTTAATGCACGATACTCAATATATACCATAAGTGTTGTATATGAAACTGTACTGCCTAACTGACCCACTACTAACCATGGCCTCTTTGTGCAGCTAACGTTGATGATGACAATAGACTAGTGTTGGTCAGCGTCGCAGACTGGGGCGGCAGAGTTGCCAATGAGCCTCTGGATTTGCTTAAATTACCCGTGGATCGTGTAATAATTGCACACACTGTCACCGAGGGTTGCGTAACGGCGGTGAGTGTGACCGTACGACAAGAATACAGTACACAGTGAGTTATTTAAAAGTTGTTTTCTCCTATGTCAGGATGGTTGTTCCTATCGAGCACGGTTTATACAAGCCTATCACATGGATACCCTAGACTGGGGACAAGTTGGCTATAATTTTATGGTCGGTGGCGATGGACGTGTGTACGAGGGACGCGGTTGGGATTATATTGGTGCACATACGCAAACCTTTAATAGTATTAGCATTGGCATTGCCTTCATTGGCAACTTCGATCAGATGCAACCCACCGCAGAACAATTGAAAGCATGTCAATTGCTTCTCGACGAGGGAGTACGTCTTAAGAAACTGATTGTGGACTACAAAATCTTTGGCCATCGACAGCTGTATGCCACTCAAAGTCCTGGCGACAATCTGTATAATATTATTAAAACCTGGCCACATTTTGCCAGTCGTTTTTGAACTGTACCTCAATTGTATTTGCAAAACTGAATAAATGTGGAATTAAATAAATGGAAAATTTTAAATTAACATAATGAAAATTCTATTTAAAAAAAGTTAAGCAACAATTAAAATGGGAAAATCTCAGCTATACTATTTTTGAATGAATTTATTATTATTATTAATTTATATCAAATTAATTTGCACTTCTTTATATTTGTAAGTAAATTAAAATAAATATTAGGAAATAATAAATAAATTTCGGAATTTATTTAAAAATTTAAAATTATGTGAATGGGTGGGAAAAATTGTTTTTGAATGAATTTATTATTATTATTATTTAATATAAAATTAATTTGCAATTCTTTATATTTTATTTAAAGTAAAATAAATATTAGAAAATAATAAATAAATTTCAATATTTATTTAAAAATCATATTATAACTTAAATTATTATTTAAGTTTATTTATCAATTTTTACAATACTGAAACAAATGAATAAAAATGGAATAATTAATATTTTCTTAAGTTTTCATTATAAGAAATAAAAATGAAACTTATGATAATATTTTTAAATAAAAGCGGTAAAAGAAAACCATAGTTATTAATTGTTAAAAATCAATAATTAATTTATATATTATAATATATATTATCTTATATTATTATACATTTATTTAATATTTATTTCAAGTCAGCAATTAATTTATATTATATTATATTATTATACATTTATTTAATATTTTTTTCAAATTAACACTTAATTTATATTCTATAATATATGTTTTATTATATTAATATACATTTATTTAATATATTTATTTAAATATTACTCACATCTTAAATCATTCGCTTTAACACTTCATTAAACGATAAACTTTCTAAACAAGTTAAAAATAATATTTTATATTTTTTTTTACCTTACAGATAAGGACAACATTGGCGGTGGTTTGGTGCTGAGATATGTGCCGAGATCCGTGTGGTTGGCACAACCAGCGCAGAATCAACTTCCCTCCCTGTCGTTGCCCGTGCCCATGGTCATATTGTTACCGACAAATTCGGAAAATTGCAGCACGCAAGCGCAATGCGTTTTCCGTGTACGTTTCCTGCAAACCTTCAATATTGAGTCGGAACATCGCGATGATATAACCTGGAATTTTCTAATTGGCGGCGATGGCAATGTCTATGAGGGTCGTGGCTGGGATCTGGTTGGTGCTCACATGCATGGCTATAATACGCGAAGTGTTAGCTTTGCCTACATCGGCACCTTTCAACACCAGATGCCGGCGACGAAGCAACTGAATGTCACACGGCTGGTGCTCGAGGATGGCGTTAATCGTGGCAAAATTGCACGCGATTACAAATTGCTTGGGGCCAGCACCTTGGAGCCCACAATTACCGAATATAATGCCGATCAACTGTACAAGAGTTTTACCAATTGGACGCATTGGGAGACCTAACCAGTTGGGTGGTCATGACTAGTATCTCTATTATATTAAACAAGTATAAACTATATGATATGTGGCATATTTCATTAAGCTAGCATTAAGCTTTGTTTTGTAACAATTGTGATATAATTAAAAAAAAAAAGAATTATGGAAATTAAAGGCATTTTATTATACATATACATACATATATTCGTAATGGGTCTTATCACGTACTCAACGCCGGTTTTTCTGGATTCTACGTGATTCAAATTGTAGCCTTAGCCTAGAGCTCAGTTTCAGACATCACGATGCCAAATGCGTAATAGAGCACGAATCACAGGTGAAGACTGTTGACTGTATAGCTCAAAACAGGTAGTTGAAATTATCACAATTGCATTGCGACTATTGTAATACCCTACAAATAAAAGATTCTTTCAATTTCTTTAATATAATTGAAAGGGGAACAAAAAGGCAGCTTGGAGTAAGTATAGTTATTTCTCTAATCATTTTTATGATTTATATAATTTATAGAAAATATTTAATATTATTATTATATATAATATATAATAAAATCAAATTAAAATTATATATATTTTATAAACAATTTTATTGTTATTACTATTATTTTACATTTAATATATAATAAAATACCAATTAAAATTGTGTGTACTAAAAATTCTTACTAGCTTTTAAACCATATTAATAGCTGAAAACTATTTAAATCAATTAAGTAAAAGTAATCTGTCTGAGATTATTAACCATAAAGTTTTCAAAAATAATAATACATTTATTTATTTATTAGCTAATTCATTTATTTGTTAGGTAATCTATTTTTTTATTAATTTACTCATTAATTTAATTAGTTATTTATGTATTTATATGAATTCCTATTATTTCTTTATTAATTTGTTGAATTATATATTTATATTTTTATTTCTATAGTCATTTATTAAGTAAGTAATTTATTTTCTTTTTGATTTATTTATTAATTTAATTATTAATAATGTATTATATATTTGCGTATTATTTATATATTAATTTGCTGATTTTTATTAATTCATTAATTTATTAATTAACTTATTTATTTATGTGTTTATATATTTTTACATTATTTATTTATTAATTTGTTAATTAATATATTTATTTGTTTATTTATCTAGTCATTTATTTAACTTACCATTCTTTTATTAACCAATTTAAATCCCATTTGATTTATTTATTAATTCATTTATTAATCAGCTTATTAATTATGTATTTTTATATTTACCTATTTTTTATTATTATTTATTAATTTGTTGAATTATATATTTATTTGTTTACTTAACTAGTCAATTATTTAATTAATTATATATTTATTTACTAATTTATTTCCCTTTTGATTTATTTATTAATTCATTCATTAATATACTTATTTCATTATGTTTTTATTAATTTGCTTATTTTATATTAATTTATTTATTTATCTATCTAGTCATTTAGTTAATTAGTCATTTTTTTATTAACTAATTTATTTTCCTATTGATTTCTTTATTAATTTATTCATTAATATACCTATTTAATTATGTTTTTATTAATTTGTCTATTATATATTTATTAATTTATTTAATTACATATTTATTTGTTGATTTATCAAGTAATTAATTTACATACTAACCATTTATTTATTAACTAATTTATTTCCTTTATGATTTACTTATTTCTCTATTTATTCATTCATCAATTAACTTATTTATTTTGGTATTTCTATATTTTCCTATTATTTGACTAATACTTTTTTAATTTATATATTTATGTTTTTATTTATCTAGTTATTTATTTACTTATTTATTTCTACATATTTTTCTGAAAATTAAACAAATCTATTTAAATTAACTTTTTTAAATGAGTAAAAACACTAAGAAATTTAAATAAATATATTTAAAAATTCACGTCTGACAAAACCGAACAATTTAGAAATATGCACTAAATTGTCTCCATCTGTTTTCGATATCCCTAACAATCCCTTCGATATCAATCCCTTCTTCATTTCTGCCATAACTACCCCATTGTCAGAGCAAGCTTACAGAGTATACGCAGAGCTTTTAAATCGATCTACCCATAACTTATATCGCACTCAGGCAAAAGCTCATTGACACGATGTTGTTGCGCATTTCAGTGCGGGGATTTTTTTGCTACCATTAAGAAGAAAAAAAAATCAAACAAAACAATACACACATGTGGAAGTAATTTGCGGTTTATCAACAAGTCAATTCGCTCAGTTCAGTTCAAATCGGACAACCGGCTTAGCAAGAAGACAACGCAGAGAGCGGTCTAAAATAAGAAATAAGAAAAAACTCACAGCTGATTCGATCGTATTCCGTATTCAGTATGAAAGTCAAGCAAACGACAGTGGGGAGCAGCGAAGAACAAGCAACGCATACAAATGGCAAGCATAGTATGAGAGGTCTGATATGGTTATGTGGTGTTCTCATGGTGCTGGTTGCTACAGCCATAGTTTACTTTGTCTGGATGATGTGTAAGCGGACTTTTGATACTTATCGATAAGTTGTATTAATCGATTAGTTGCAGGTAGAAATGTCGACACGTCTAGCAAAGGTTTGCGCATACTCGATCGCAGCGAGTGGCTGGGGGAACCCCCGAGTAGCGTCGAAAATCTCATAACGCCAATTTCTCATGTTATTATACATCACACTGCAACGGAGGGATGCGAGAAAGAGGTAAGAGGTTCTTGTTAATACAACAGAGTTGAACTTTTCTATAGTAAACTTTTATATATGTAAAGGGGTTCCCATTATTAATTGACTTTAAGTGGACTAAAGTCTACTTCATAGTTACGATATGTAAAAAAATTCCTATCATCGAATTTGTTTCTGAATTAAACTCAAGAAATTAATTAGTTATAATTCTAATACTTTCAGGAGGAATGTGTTTATCGAATGCGTGTGATACAGACATTCCACATGAAGTCGCTGGGCTTTACGGACATTGCTTACAACTTTCTGATTGGTGGCGATGGACAAGTTTATGTTGGACGAGGCTGGCAGTCGCAGGGTCAACATGTGAAGGGATATGGAGCGGTATCGATAAGCATAGCATTCATAGGAACTTTTATCAGTGTGACGCCGAAAAAGAAACAATTGTGGGCCGCAAGAAGACTGATGGAGGAGGGTGTACGATTGCACAAACTGCACGCAGATTACCACATCTATGCACACAGACAATTGAGTGCAACAGAGAGCCCTGGCCAGAAACTCTATGAAATGATGAAGCACTGGCCACGCTGGACCGAGGATGTGATTCCATGTAAGCTAAACGAGTGGGAAATCGAATGTGAGAGACTCTGTAAGAGCAAAAAAACGCACGGGCAAACACGCCGCAAGCGTTGTATTGGATTTGCAAGAAAATCAAGTCTGTCTAACTTTTAGGTGGGTCAACCCGAACATCTTGGTGTTTTGTGAAAGCTTAAAGATTAGACTACTATTTCAAAACAGTAGAAATACTTTGATACTTAAATAAGCTCGATATTTTGAATCGTCAGTATTTGAAGAAAATTCACCTTACTATTAAACCACTTGTCAAAAATTATTTGAGCTAAATTGGATAGATCTATATCATTCTGAGTAAAGATCCGTTCATTGTTTATCAGTTTATCAGCTCTCATAATTTTTTCAAAATCCTTTGAATAGTAAAACCTTTGATGCTGTTGAGGTTGTCAAAATCCACTTGTTTTAATTTATGAATAATGATGAGAAGTATACGGACAGCTTCCCAAAAGACCACAAGTTCTCAACATAATTTATCAAAGTTTATTCTATTATGTATCTAAGAAAATCTTCTTAAAATGTAACATTAAAACGCACCATGACAAATAGTTTGTACAGGGTCTAGAAATCCACTTGTCGCTGTCAATGCAGTCCATTAATTTCCACTTTCGCCTTTTCCAGTGCGTCGTCTCAATAAGGAACCACTACGATTTGTGGATCGTGCCGCTTGGTTGGCTCAGCCATCGGTGGAAATGTTGCAGCCACTGCAATTGCCTGTCAAAAACGTGCGCTTTCAATCCACAGCCACAGATTCGTGTCACACACAGGCAATGTGCACTTTTCGCATGCGATACCTGCAAACATTTCACCTCGAGAGTCTGCACCAAATGGACATCAACTTCAATTTTGTGGTGGCTGGTGATGGTAACGTTTATGTGGGACGTGGCTGGGACTACAGTTGTAATGTGCCACAATTTGAGGGACTCGTTGTGGGCTTTGTCTGTCAATCGAAGCCAACAGAAAGTCAAAGAAACATTGCAAAGGAGCTGCTGTCTCAGGGCATCAAATTGGGTACTCTTATGTGGGATTATCAGATAGTAGATGATCTAAAGTAGTTAACTGGCCATATTAAACAATATTGTACATTATTGTAAATAAGCCATAATCGTAACAAGTATAGTTTTTAATATATAGCTTATAAAATAAAAATTACTTGTATCAAAATATAAAAAAATAACTCTTGTTTATCTTTAAAATTACAAAGTAAAATTACATAAGATTCAGAAAATTCCAATTAGGTAATGCAGAGCGAGAGAGCATATGAAAGTCTAATTTGCGCAAACGAGAGCGAATGCGATAATCTAGCTTGCGCTACCGGCCGCTATGGCGCTATAAATTGTGCTGCCAAAAAGCTGAAGGCTGCAATGAAGCTGTACATTGTGTGAAAAGCTGAATGCTACTGCTTATCATATAAATTGAAAAATAATAGGAAAATTACAACAAAATGTTGAATGTGAAAATGTATAAAAAAAGAGTTAAATTATGATTTGAAAATAATAAATGAAATTTAATTATTTTTGCTTAGATTAAAAATAGCATACATTTTTTAATAATTGAAAATCCATTAATTTCAGAGACTTTCCCATTTATACACATAGTTATTTTAGCTTTATGTCTTATTAGCAATCCCTGAAATAAACATTGAATTTGTACAGATAAAATCGTTGCTTATAGTTAAGTATATAAGCATGCCTTTATTCAATTTTGAAAATTTGACTCGAAACAGTTTTCTTTTTATCAACTTAACTATATACAAATCTGAAGCACTTTTTATATATTTTATACATATATTCTAAATGACACTTTGTGCTTACAACAAACAATTGGGCTAATGAAACGCGTTAGATAATTTGGAACTTTTGAACATGACTACTACATAAACTTAGTTAATTATGCTACAGAGATAATGATAGATTCTGGCATATATATATCACACACACAGATATATATATATATATACAAATATATATATACATAAATTGATTGCTTAATGATCCAAGATGCGCATATTGCCAGATACGATTTTATTCTCCAGAATGGCGCCAGCAGGAATATCGATACGATCACCATGATTGGCAATGATAATGACAGTTCCCTGGAAGAGCAAAATACAGAACAAATAAAGATATATTTACTTATCAAACTGTTTGCATATCGAACTCACCCTCAAAGAGACACCACGTCCAAAGGTCACATCACCGCTCACCGTCAAATGATCGAGTTCAATGATATCGGGTATATTGGCAAAGCGACCCAAGAACTCCTTAACCTTGGAGAAATGATTCTCACCCAGCTTAACCAACGGCGTGGTGGGGAACATACGTTGTGGCGACATCATCAGGCTGCCATTCTTCAGTGTATACAAATTGGACATGACCAGCAACAGATCAGAGGATTTCTTTACAGGCAAGAAACGAGAACGTGGCACATTAATGCCGATGGCGCCATCAAAACACTTCATTGCCGCGCCCACAGCCGTCTCCAGTTGCACAACACGAAGTCCATTCTCTAGCGTCTTGTTGTTCACAATAATCTCCATGTTAAGTGTGCGTTCCCTCAAAACGCGATCAATAGCTGGGTACAAAAAGTAAATGCATTTTAGTGTACAGCCTAAAAGTAGACTATGTTTTTTATGTAATTACCTGCCAGATTGGCCCAAATGTTATTGGTATTGAAGAACTTGAAGGTCTTCACCGACTTAAAGTCATCCACATGCTCTGGCGGCACTTGAGCAATTTCCAGCAAGCGCAGCTTGTTCTCCATTTGTATGAGCGTGCCACCCTGAAGATATGGAAATATTTTTATTTATATTAATCAATTTAGAGATGATACAATAATAGGTTATAGGTTAAACTTAGTTATAAGAATTCGAAGCTATCAAAAAACTGGTACATTTATTATATACAAAACTCACCTTAACGTCAGCACGTGTCTTGTCGGTCACCTCCATGACGAATTCGAAAGGTGTGCTCGCCCGCTCCTCGCCCACGAGCTTATTCAGTATATTCAAATCGACAGTAGCACCCAGATTGTCAATGTTGGACAAGAAACAATACTCACGGCCCTCGCCAATGAATTTCTTAAGCAGTCCCGAGTTGCGGAAGGTATCGTAGAAGTCACCGTGACCAGGTGGATACCAGCTAAAAAGAGTGACAATCATTAGAATCATAGGAAAAATAGGAATATAAACTGCACTCACGCCTCCATATCCTTTTCGATATCAAAGTCCTTGGCAACGGGCAGGAAATGCTCACGACTGATGCGTGGGAAACAGCTCTGGTTGAAGGTATGAATCTGGACACGGAAACCCTTGTATTTGCGTACAATCTTCTCGGTATCCTCGTCCGTATTAAACGAGTTCATCAGCACCAAAGGAACATTGGCATCATACGTTTTATTCAGATGCTCAATCTGTTGCACCGTCAAATCCAAAAAGGTCAGATCGGAGCGCACAGGAATAACACTCTTGGGTCCATGACAACCCATTGAGGTGCCAAGACCACCATTCAATTTAATCACCACCAGTTTATCCAGCATATTGCGTATCTAGTATATTTAAATTCCAGATATTAGTTAAACATTCAAATAAATGGAATTCGCAATGTTAGCACATAAAGGAGTTTTTTTTTGTTTGTTAAGCTGCATTTGGAATTTAGTAAAAAACAGTGCTAAATGAGCTAAAGCAATAACAATTAAGTTAAAATCAACAACTAATAATAATAAATAATAAATTATACGAGTAAAGCGTCCATAAGCCCAATTAATTAGAAGAGCGAAAGAGAGCGTAGAGGAATTGAGAATTGAGAGTTAAGAAAACGCTTTTACCTCATTCTATATATATGTGATATGGTATATATAGGCAGACATTATAGCCATATAATAACAACGGCAGACAATGAGTACAATTCAGAGTATTCAAATCAAAGTACATGAAAATATGTAAAGATTATAAAAAAAAAATAATAAAACATTGTTTATAAAAATGTAGTACATAAGAGAGTTAAATATATATATATATATATATTATCATTAATTAGGTAGTTTGGAGTTTTTTCTTGAGTTAGGCGTAAGTTTTGGAGGTTTTCATTTGGAGAGAACGGGGGGTGGGGCCAGCAAACCTTGAAAGGATCATTCCATTGTCTGTGGCTGTCATTACATACCTGCTCGTTCTTGGGCGACTTCAGATTCGAGTAATTCATCACCGCATTCTCGGGCAGCTTTTGAATCTTGTTCCAGTCCAAGGCGGGTCCCTCTGCAAAGTTAAAAGATGTATTAATAATTTATAGTAAATTTTATATAGTTGTATATCTCTTTAGACCTACCCTCCTGCAGAAAGCGTCCAAACAAATCCGCAAAGCGTCCCATTTCCGCTTGCAATGCTGGACGCCTGGCCTGCTCCGTGGTCTGCAGCAGACGATCCACATCGTTCTCCAACAGACGCAGTGCATCGCGTTTCGTCACCTCATGGAACTCCTTGGAATCGGAGGGAGCACGCTGATGTCCGCGCACCTGTAAAATAATAAAGACAAATTTGAAAAGAGAGATTTGTTAGGTTTCTTAAATAACTTCTGTATTTCATATACAATCGTCACTAAATTAGCAGGACAGTGAAAACTTATTATTTCATAGATATACATTCTATGGCTATATAGTTGTTGTGTATTTATGTACATCTGACAACACACTATGTACCCAACTTTCTGGTAACTACAGAACTAACGTCTCCTAATCGATAGCTACCAATCCCCGATGACATTCATCAATAAGAGATTGAATGCGGCGATAATCATTACACTAAACTTTGTATTTCATATATATCTATATATATATCGTTAACTTCACTAAATAAACAATTACATCAATAGTTAAAAGTGATCTTGTTATTGAAAATATACTTGATACATTTTATCAAAAATGCTTCTTTCTGCCTCTTTAATGCATTTGCAAAATGCTATCTGTTTTAAAAGCGCGCTGGGTATAAATACCGTTGTCTGTTACCTTATAGACCCCAGCATAATTTCTGTTTTCTTTGGGATCAACATTAAATATTCAGAAAAAGAAGTAAACTACAAAATAACCGAATGTATTTATGTATGAATGTATAAGTAACATTAATATAAAGGAGGATACTAACATTTTAGACTCCACCTTTAGAAATGGACTTATTATTGTAATTTTACGAACTTATCTTCTACATTTTTCTCAAGATCACCATAAAATTTTTAATATGTGTAACTAACATGAAAACAAGAGAGTGTGTCAAAATTTAAGCTACCAGCGATAAAAAGGCGCTGGTGATCGTAAATTGATGAGCATAACTTCTGTGATTTCCTTGGGATCATCATGAAATATTCAGGATACTTAACTTATTTTAAAATAAGCGTGTGTACCAAATATCAAGACATTAGGTTTTAAAATGCACTTTTTCTTTAAATTACAACTTCTGTGTTTTCCTTGTTATCATCATGAAATATTCAGAATATGAAACTAATATAAAAATAAGCAAGTATACCAAAAATCAAGGCTTTAGCTTTCAGATAATCCTGCCATAGTATTAATTCCATTTATTTCTCGACACCATCATCAAATATTTAGAATAAGAAAATGACTATAAAATACGCGAATGCAACAAAAATCAAGGCTATAGCTAAGGCGTTGGTAATCGCGTTTCAAGCTGGCTACACTGAGCGAA
Organism: Drosophila histrio; assembly: GCA_958299025.2. Lineage (NCBI taxonomy): Eukaryota > Metazoa > Arthropoda > Insecta > Diptera > Drosophilidae > Drosophila > Drosophila histrio. Next base: position 2,594,025 of record OY729166.1, on the reverse strand, counting down.
ACTGTGGCAAGCAAGCAACAAGCGATTAAAGTGTCTAGCAAAGCGCAACAGGCTAAAAAGCACTCAAGTGACAAAAGTTACAGCAACAACAACAAGAAGAAGACATGGAAGCATAGACAAATTGTTGCTGTTGCTGGCGTAATGCGTGTTTGTGGCAATTACAAGCTTCGTGTGGCAAGCAGACAACGTCGTTGTTAGCGTTTTTTTGGCGACAGTTTTCCCAAGACAGTCATGCCAAGAAGTTGTACACCAATTGTTGTGGCAGCACTGCTGCTGCTCGGTTTGAATGAAGTGGCAACAGGCGGTGTAATGGATAATGTAAATGATGGCTTAAAGCTGGCTGGACAAATGTTTGGCATTAATACGGCAGCCGATGTAGCCAATTTGGTGGCCAAGGCATTTTCCAAGGCAACAACGGGGAAAAAGCCTGATTTTATGAGTGTGCTGCAACAAGGATTCGAATCGCAGCGAGAGTATGAGGAGAGTCACGAAGAAGAACACGATGATGACCAGGGGGAGCAACAAACGGAGCCGGAAAATGCACAAGAGTCACCGCCATGGGAGCAAGGACCACGACGACGTCCATTGCAATTTAATAGCGTAGAAATGCTGACGAATATGATGCGTATGATTGGCTTCGATCCACGTAAACTGGGCGCCTTGGCTCTCAATGCCATTGTGATGATTGCACAGGCTGTAGGTATATGCAGAAATCATTACTTCCTCCTCCAACCAGTTTATACTTTTCTCTTTCAGATTGGCAGCACTATTGTTCAGGCTACTCGTGGTATTGGCGGCGACAAGGACACTGGACCCGAAGCCCTCTTTGAGCCCAGCGAACATCAGCCGAGATCTCTGTCTGCTGGCAGTCCCATCGATTGGTTCCTCAAACGTCCTGGACCGCATACTCAACGCATGTTGCGTCGCATTATGGATCATAAACTGCCCGAACATGTTGTCGACATGATTGAGGCCAAGGAATCGCCAGATGGCAATGAAGCCGCCTGCCTGAAGCTGCTCATGTGCAAAAGTTCACCCATTATATGGGGCATGCAGCAATCTCTGAAGAAGCGTCTGACCGGAGAACCCGACGAACCAGATGAGGAAAATTACATGAATGCCAATATGTTCTTCAAGTATTTGCCCAGTCTGCATGAGTATAAAGAACATGGCGTGGGCTGTGAGACGCGTTTTGCCCAGCATTGTTCACGAAATATCACATCAGAGAGACCGTAAACTGGGTGGCAGTATGGTAACCCTAACAATGAGCAATTTAACATTAGAGAGTCCTTTAACTGGGCAGAAAGTTGCTAATTCGTAAGAACACTTGAGCTAAAATTAAAAGAACTTAGACTGAGCGTGGACAAACCTAATTAGAGTGACCGTAAACTGTCTGGGGGTATGGTAACCCTAAGAAACAAACACATATTTATAATCAATTTGCTTAATTTTTACTTTACATTTAATTTTGAGCGCTCTATTGACGACAAATACTAACGAGCATGGGTTACCCTAATTAGAGTGACCCTAAACTGTATTGGGGTATGGTAACCCTATAAAATAAACACATATTTATAATCAATGTGCATTATTATTACTCTATATTTAGCTTTGATAGCTCTATTGGAAACAAATTCTAGTGAGCAAGGGTCACACTAATTAGGGTGACCTTAAGCTGTATTGGAGTATGGCAACCCTATAAAGTAACACTTAGACATAATCAATCTGCATTGTTATTACTTTTTATTTAATTTATCGCTTTATTGGAAACGTCTTCTACTGACACCCTAATTAGAGTGACCCTAAACAGTATTTTAAAATATATACGCATATTTATAATCAACTTGATATATGAAAAGCTTATATGTAATATCATTGCGTTATCTAACATTGGAAACACCTTTTACTCATGAGAAGCGCTTATTAGAGAGACCCTAACTTGAGTTGCGGTATGGTAACCCTAAACAGTAGACGCACATTAATAATCGACTTGAAATATAATGCATTTACAAATAGTTTCTTTGCTGTATTGGAATAATCATTAACTGCACTGAGGTCACCCTAATTAGAGTCACCCTAAACTAATAAGAGTGACCCTAAACTGTATTACAGCAGGATTATCTTTAAAATAAACACATATTCATAAACAACTTTCATTATGATTAAAATATATATAGTATAATTGAAATAATATTCATAACATGTACTAAGGTAACCCTAATTAGAGTGACCCTAAGCTGCAGTGAAGCAGGACTGCCCTTAAAAATAAACACATATTTATAATCAACTTGAATTACGATTAAAATATATATATTATAATTGAAATAATATTCATAACATGTACTGCGGTAACCCTAATTAGAGTGACCCTAAACTGAAACAGGATTATCTTTAAAAATAGACACATATTTATAAACAGTTTGCATAATAATTACGTTTTTTTTTAGTTTAATCAATAAATCAATAGTTTATTTTATTATCAGATTGTTATTCCAATTTCTAGCGACGACCTTAGCGATAAGAGCGGATCCGTTATGGCGCTAATGTTCCATGAAACGACCTCTAAAAAAAATTCAAACAACTAACTATAATGATCTCCATAAGCTCTATATATGTAATACCATTTTCCCGACTCGCAATTTGTCGCAATAATCATCATCATCATCTGATAAGCTGTCTCCGGCTTATAGCTATTTCTATATCTCGCATGGTTTACTCCTAAGTACATTTTGTACATACTAATCTAATTGCACAGTGATCGTGACTCAATCAAAACTCAAGTGTCTGCTATAATTTCAGTGAAAAAAAAAACAAAGTTTAATAATGATTTTCATGTTTCAAAAATGTGAATATGTATAGAAATTGAAAATATATAGAACGTACATTATAGAGAACTCTAAAGTTCTCTTCTAGACTGACAACTGATAAGTAACTAACAATCTTGTAATGTTTGTGATGGAGAACAAGTTAATTAAAAAAGATTGTGCTACTATTATATCATAGGCAGTGAAGCTTTTGAATAACGCAAAATAAAACTTGGATAAATGTTGTATATGAATGGGAAAATCTCAGATATACTAATATTTAAAAATAAAATATGCTAAATACATATTCATTAACAATATGTATTTTATAAACTAATTTTAACTCTTATTTATCATAAGCATAGAAATATCTATGAAATAAAACTATAATTAAATTTATATTATTATTTCAAAATCATTTAAGTCGTTTTTTATAATAAGATTTAAGTATAAAAGTTATTTGTCAATTTTTATAATGAAAGGAAAAATGTTACAAAATATTTGTATAAATAAATAAATAAATATATTTGTGAATATAAGCTTCATTATTATTTTATCATTTTTTAATTGTATAAAAATAATTTCCATCATTTTAATAAAAATATCTATGAAATAAAGTTATGGATAAATTTATATTTTTATTACAAAATTATTTAAATAATTTTTATGATAAAAACTAAGTGTAAAAGTTATTTGTCAATTTTTATAATAAATGGGAAATTGCTATTAAATATTTGTAGACAAAAATCTTGTTATTATTTCATCATTTTTTAATTGTATAAATATCATTTTTATAGCTTTGTAATATTTTAAAAAATAACGTATATCTCTAGAGGACAGTATCTATCTTTTCATAATATATTTGAGATCCTAATCATAGTAATCAATTTGATAGAAGATCAATTTTATCAGCTTGTCAGTCAATGTCAATCTCACTTTATATATTTAAAACATTTCACAATTTATGCTCATTTAATTTCACAATTGTCAAAGCAACAGAAATCATTAGAAAAATTGGCAACTAAGCTAAGCTAAAAATGTGTAAGAGTTGCTTATCAATATTTTGTTTAGTTGTTTATTGTGGTTTTTGTTTTTGTTGTTTAATGATTTGGTAAATAAATAGTATGCAATGACGAGCGCAAAAGCTTTAAATAGCGTTGTGTAATTAATTGTGAGCACTGTGCATTGACATTCAGACAAGGTTGCCAATGCGAGATGATGAGAAGATGGCAAATCAATCAAGCAACAAACACTTTAAGCCCAAATATTTGCTGGCCAACATGACAGCGCCATCTAGCGTGCTGAGTGGCAATAAAACTTATGCTAAATATAAGTATTTTTATAGTACTTATTTTCGTAATTGCCATAAGCAAGTATAAAATTTTATTTTTTTACGATTTGATTGCGCATGCAAACAGCAAAAGTGCCACGCCCACTGAGACGCCTGCATGTGGGCTATTAATATAAACGTGAATTGATAAGACATAAAGTGAGTGTCAGAGGGCGGGTGTTTGAACTTCAGAAAGGTCAAAATTGTTGCAGATACGACAGCTAAGAAAAACAAACAAAACAAGACTGCTGCCTCTTCTCTCACTCTTGTTTAATATATTGTTAATTTTACATTGTTTTTACATTTTTAAAACTGAGCATTTCCGCCTTAAATGGACTTTAAAATAGCCCATAAAGAGCAGAGAAAAACAACAAATGCGATAAACAGCTGATGAATTTTGTTAATAATAACAATAACAATTATCTTGCTCTCTCTCTCGATCTATCTACAAAGTTTGTTCAAACATCAAATGACTCTTTTTATACCCTGTGGGGGTAAATTAAGTTTGTTAAAAGTATGTAACAGGCAGAAGGAAGCGTGGACGACCCCATAAAGTATATATAATCTTGATTAGCATCAATATAGCCATGTCTGTCTGTCCGCCTGCCTGTCTGTCCGTCCGTCCGTTCATGTAAACGAAAGTATCTCAGAGATGGTAAGAGCTAGCAGCTTGAACTTGATCTACCAGCACTTATCATATTTGAACGCAGATCAAGAGTGTTTTAAATTGTTGATTACAAAAACTCTTCGTTTTAAAAACAGAAAAAACACCATAACATACACAATTTTAAGGCTAAAAACTTGAGATTTGGCACACATTTTAGGTAACTTGGGCTTAACTTATCCACAAATCGAGAGCAGTTGTATATCTATAGATTTGAGATTTGTAAAGCCACAGGGTATATAATGGTTGGGGTGCCGACTGTTTGGCTTCTTTTTAATTAAAGTAATTTTAAATGTTTCAATGTTAGGTGAACATTGTCGTCAAGATAAGATTGTCAACAACTTTTGTTGGTTTTTCTTCAACTTTTGCCACAACTTTCGACATTCATCAACTAAGAATTTGTTTCATTTTTTATTTATATTTTTTTATTTTTGTAGTGTTTTAAAATTAACTCTCAATTAATCAGCTCTTGCTGCTTAGCATTTTATTTGTTATTTCCACAATCGTATTTATTAAGGTAAGTTTTTTTTTCCATTTTTATATTTCTTTCACAATTTACTTGCTAAAACTTTTATTATTAAATGCATATAATTTCTTGCTTATTTTCACAACAATTTTCTCGATTTCTTTACTATTTTTTTTATTTTAATTATGGTTTTTATGCCATCAACTTTTGTCTTTAACTGCCAAGAATTTGTTTATTATTTCCACAACAATTTAATTGATATTTTTATAAATTTTATATATATTTATATTATATTTATTGGAATTTTTGCTACTCTTCTAACTATTTATTTTACTTTAACGATCAATTTGCATTATATGCAATTATTAATCAAATATAAATGGTAATAATTTGGGAATTTCTCCCTTAATAATTTTATTTATATTTTTAATAATTTTATTTGTATTTGTATTCTATTTATTGTATTTTTTAATACTCTTGTTACCATTTATTTTACTTTAATGATCAAAAATGTACTTATCATTATTTCTTTAAAAATTTTAATGATATTTCATAAATTTTCTTTATATTTGTATTATATTTATTGGAATTATTAATAGTATTCTAATTATTTATTTTACTTTAATGTTTAATTTAATATAAAATCAATAATTAATCAAATATAAATGCTAAAAATTGACTTATTATTTCCCAAATTATTTTATTTATATTTTTATTAATTTAATTTATATTTGTATAATATTTATTATAATTTTAACAACTTTTGTTACCAATTAATTTATTTTAATGATCAATTTGCTGTAAAATCAATCAATGATCAAATATAAATGCTAACAAGTTGCGTTTTATTTCCCTAATCATTTTATTCACATTTTTTAATAATATTATATATATTTGTATTAAATTTATTATGATTTTTACTACTCTTCCAACTATTTATTAAACTTTAATGATCAATTTGATATATAATCAATGATTAATCAAATTCAAATTCTAACAACTTGCGGATTATTTGCTTAAAATTTATTTATATATTTTGAATAATTTTATTTATATTTGAATAATATTTTTTATAATTTTTAATCCTCTTCTAACTATTTCTTTAACTCTAATGATCAACTTGCTACAACTTTGGCTAATCTAACTGTCAAGAACTTCTTTCCTGTATGTACAACAATTTTATTTATATTTTTTATTGTTTTTTTTTATTATCATTTTTATTGTGGTAACACTCGATTCGAACTTGGCCCATATATCGTATAGCTTGGGAAACTTACACCGGCGCGTTGCAACAGAACATCAATGGGTCTTATGTGTTGTGACGTCATTGCAATACGAGTAACTTATGCAAATGTTTATATTTTATTTAGTAACTGTTTTTTTTTATCTTTTACTCAAAACACTTTTTGTTTCCACGTTTATAATTATTCTGCGGACAAAACACAGAAAAATACGCGCTAAAACAAACGTTTCCGAAGGCGAACTTAGCGCGTCGACTGTGCAATTGAAAATACAGCTAGAATTCAATATGAATTTGAATTTCAATACAATTTTTTAACACGAGTACGCGCTACGTCGACAGCGGCAGCGGCAGCGACGCTAGCAGCGCAACAGCAGCGACAAGTGAAGCAGCAACAAGTGATAGCGATTGTAAGAGTATGAGTGTGTGTGTGTGAGTGTGAGCATGTGTGTGTGTGTATGTGCTTGCGACAGCAGTTAATAAAATAAAACTAACAACAAAAGGCAGCAAAAAAAAAAAGAAGAAAAAATAACAAAAAATTGTAAGAAGCGCGTTGAGAGACAACAGTCGAGTCAAGTAGCTCGACCTCTTAATGAGAAGAAGCGTAGAAAAGTGTAGAAAAGGAGAAAAACAAAGCGAACAAAGCTTTCTTCCCGCACAACGCACTTTCTATGCCCTAACAAATTTTATTACACTTTTAAAATGCTCCAAGACCTTGAAACTATTATTATATGTACAGATATTATACGCTTTCTTTAATTAAACCGCTTTTTAAATGTCCTTAAAAATGTTTTAAAATTTTATAAATACCCATAGACTTTTTAAACATTTTTCTATTTATTTTTCATTATTTCACCTTTAAATTTAATATTTTATATACTTGAATTTGAATTGTAAATTTAAAATCTTTTATTGAAGTTATTTAAAAGATTTCATAATATTTTGTCGATTGCATTATGATATTAATAATAAATAAAACAATAATAACAAAAATTAAAAATAATGCAATAATAAATTAATATATAAATAAGTTAAGTTAATATAAGAAAATACATAAATAAATAGTTTAATTATTCACAAAAAGACGTTTCCTTAAATCACACTGCACTTTGTATGCCCTCACAACGTATTTTTAATATTTTTTAATATTCTCAGACTTTTCATTGCTTGTTTTTATACCCTGTGGGGGTATATTAAGTTTGTTAAAAATATGTAACGGGCAGAAGGAAGCATGGCCGACCCCATAAAGTATATATATTCTTGATCAGCATCAATAGCCGAGTCGATATAGCCATGTCCGTCTGTCCGTCTGTCCGTCGGTCTGTCGGTCTGTCGGTCTGTCGGTCCGTCCGTATGAACGAAAGGATCTCAGAGATGGTAAGAGCTTGAAGCTTGAACTTGGTGTCCCAGCACTGGTAATTTTTGCAGGCAGATCAAGTTTATCTTTTTTTTTGGATGCCACGCCCTCTTTGCCCACAAACTAAGCAAGAAAAAAGTATGAAACAAGCAGTTTTGTAGCTCTAAACCCTCATAACAAGAGCAATATAACAGCTAAAGACTTCACATTTAGCACACATAATAAATATCTTGTGGTCAATATGTCCAGAAAATATTATCACGATGCCACGCCCCCCTCGCCTACAATTCGGAAAAGCTTATAACAAGAGCAATATTACAGTTAGAGACTTCAGACTTGGGACACATGATGAATATTTTGTGGTCGATGTGTCCAGAAAATTGTATCGCGATGCCATGCCCCCTTCACCAACAAATTAAGTAAAACCTCATAAAGCAAGCAGTTTTGTCACTCAAAAACCTCATAACAAAAGCAGTTTTGTAGCTGGAGACTTGAGATTTGGCACACATGATGAATATTTTGTGGTTGATGTGTCCAGAAAAATGTATCACGATGCCACGCCCCCTTCACCCACAAATTAAGTAAAACCTCATAAAGCAAGCAGTTTTGTCACTCAAAAACCTCATAACAAAAGCAGTTTTGTAGCTGGAGACTTGAGATTTGGCACACATGATGAATATTTTGTGGTTGATGTGTCCAGAAAAATGTATCACGATGCCACGCCCCCTTCACCCACAAATTAAGTAAAACCTCATAAAGCAAGCAGTTTTGTCACTCAAAAACCTCATAACAAAAGCAGTTTTGTAGCTGGAGACTTGAGATTTGCCACACATGATGAATATTTTGTGGTTGATGTGTTTAGAAAAATTTATCACGATGCCACGCCCCCTTTGCCCACAAAAATTAAAAAACGAATTACTAGAGAATTTCATCTGGAGTGAATTTAAGCGGGTTCCTGTAAACCCACAGGGTATATTACGGTCGGGGTCCCGACTGTTCGGCTTGTTTAAATTTGCAGCTGTAAAATTAATGAAGTTGTTATTAAAAAATCGTTTCATCAAGTGATTTAAGTCAAGTTTTTAAATAATTAAGTAAATAATTGAAAAAAAGGCACTTAAATAAAAAAAATATAATTAAAATAATAATTATAATGATAATGATAATGATAATGATAATGATAATGATAATGATAATGATAATGATAATGATAATGATAATGATAATGATAATGATAATGATAATGATAATGATAATGATAATGATAAAGATAATGATAATGATAATGATAATGATAATGATAATGATAATGATAATGATAATGATAATGATAATGATAATGATAATGATAATGATAATGATAATGATAATGATAATGATAATGATAATGATAATGATAATGATAATGATAATGATAATGATAAGGGTAATGATAATGCAAATGATTATGCAAATGAAAATTATAATGAAAATTATAATGATAATGATAATAATAATGATTTAATTTCTTTCATTGCAAAGTTTTGAGGCTACTTAAATTTAGGACATCTATCTCTTATGCTATATAAAAATAATTATAAATTAAAGATGTCTCATAGATTAAATATAACCGGAAATTCAACACGACCTATGACAATTTACAGAGTATACAGAAATGTTACAAACAGCATGACAAATCCATAAACAAAACTTGCCCTTAGATTAGCAAATTGGTAGAGAGAAAGAGGCAGGAAATGTAAGAAAATGGGGGCAGCAGCTGTTTATCAGTCAAGTGATAAACATACCCAGCCCCGCCTCCCATTTGCCACGCCCACAACCAATTAGGTCAAGAATTGTCAGCGAATATTGATAAACTAAAAGCAAACTGTTGTCTTATCAGACATATGTACATAGTGTATGCTTTTGCTCACGCACCGATAAGAAGTTTATTTTGGATTCAAATTGGGCTTCTATTATGTGAAGTGAATAATATTCTGACCAAAGCAATAACAAACAACGAAACAAACACACACACAAACACCCACACACTAAAGAGACACACGCGCTGTGTGTACATAACATAGATACAGTTAGTCAAGTAATTGCATTGACAAAATAAAATATTGACACATTTGTTTTTTGTTATTTTCAAAAATAGTTTAAAACAACAAAAGAACATATATAAACATAAATAAAGAATATACCAAAATAAGCCAAGAAAAGGGTAATTTTGTATCATTTCAAACTATCACATTTGTATTTTGTCAGCACACTTATTTGACAGACTGTACGTACTTGGGCGGCTAGGTCACTTGAAGGTTAACCGTAAACAATGCATGGCATGGGATATTCCCCATCAGAAGTGCAACAACCGCCGCCAAAGTTTCGACTTGCCATAAATAGAGAGTAAAAAAAAATACAAAATAAAAACCGGCAAAAGTTGTTGCATTTTCTGGAGAATTTACGCTGCAAACAAAATTGCATTTAAAAAGAGAGCGATTTTGTGTGAGAACGAAAGAGAGAGAGACAGTGGCAGGTGCAGAGAGACAGCTCGGTCGCCAGAAAGAGAGAGGGAAATAAGCAAAGTTTACTAAATTAAGAAAAAAAAAAACAAATCTAACTTACTTTTGCTTCTTGTGGTATATCCAACATTTTGATTTTTAATTAAAAGGGTTAACTGGTAATTTACTTAATTTAGGCTGCCAACAAATGCGACTACGCAACGCAAAGAATTTGAATAAACTGAATAAAAACACAACAAGAGCGGTAAGAAACGATACAAAACTGATTTGGAGAACGAACCAAGCAGACGCAAATAGAGATGAGCAGATGTGGCCGTAAGTGTGACCGAGAGTCACGGACCGTGTGTCACGAGACTTATTGGAATTTGCCTAAAAGCAGCCGACAACAAATTATTAAACATTACAAAATAACATTAAAACATACGATTTTAAATTACCAATTAAAGTTATATATTATTTTTAATGATAACTGAAAGGAAATCAATTTAAATAGCTGTAAAGACAAAATTTATTTCAAATACAATTAGAAAATAATATAACTTAATTTCATAAATTTTAAATTAATTTTATATCTTAAAATAAAACGTAATAAACCATTATTTAAAAAGTTGTAAAGCTTAAAACTATCGCAAGTATTCTTATAGCGCTGACCAGTCACCAGTATAAAACGCATCTCTAACAGCGAGCTAAACAGCTGTTCGCTAGTGGTGGCATTCTGGACACCAATCAGCTGTGCGAAATGTCACAACAAAACATACGTTAAGAGAGTAATGCAAAGTAATTAGAGCTGAACTGCGCAAAAAGAAGTCCTACAATAGTAGCATTATTAATTTCGCAGAGTTTCGTAGAATAGCAACAAAATGGGTATATGTCTGTCCTGTTGCGGTGAGAGCGCCGAGGAGACAAATTTAATGCCGCCCGCAGTAAGTGATAAACATACAATATAAAATTCTATACATGAGAAAATTCACATATGTACATACTACATTTCACTGGAAGGAGGAGCGTCGCAGGCAGCAGCTGGAGGCAGCAGAGCGCCGGCGTCAGGAAAATGAATCTCGTGGAGTAAAAAATCTGGACAAAGTACGTCGTCAGCAGCAACGGGCCGAGGAGATGGAGCGTCGTGAGGAGGAGTTGGCGCGCCAGGGAGGCAACAATCCCACTTTGCGGGTGAGTAACCAAGTATCGATAGTTGCGATTAGAGCAGTTGAGAAGTACGCATATATCGATGTATTACTTGATAATATATTTTAAAGTGATACAATTACTCTCCGTTAATATTCAATTCAATATATATTTAAATAATCGCCCAATTCGATTACTTATTTTATTATATACGTAATTGCATTAAGAATTTAAATTCCGATAGTAAAACCTAGTGGAATTACACAAATATCGATAGTTCTAATAATCAGTCAATTCGATAACTTGTTTTATTATTGCTTTTAAATTTTAAATACACCTTATATTTATATTGATCACACTCATTTAATTTTTTACAGTGGCAAACAAGTTAAAATCTGACTCGGAACTTAACAAACCTAAACGCAGCTGCCACGACGGGCTTTTTTACGCCCTTTTGTTTGATCGACTGTGTTTTCAGGCATTTTTCTATTACAGTGTTTTAAAATTTTTGTGTATATGTGTACCACCTAAAACGATATTTGTGATTATGACTATTCCCCACTATAATACCAAAATTGCACCAAAAAAAATTAATAAAAAACAAAATATATCAAAAAAATTGCTAATTTATTATTATGATAAACATCGATATCAATAATTTTGAATTGACGCGCCTTATCAATTTAAATCTGTATGATTTTGCAGCCCTGTCTTAACATAACAAACAAGACAACAGTGTTGGACAACGCCGCTTAGTGCCACAACAGCTGTTTTGTATGCGTTGCGTTTACTGCGCAGTCGGCTTTGTTCTTTATCACTTGTTGCTTGCTTATGTTTTGATTTTAATTAGATTAAAATGCAGTTGTATTTGCATTTTTTAATTGCCTTGTACTTGGTTTGTGCCACGTTAAGCCATTGCCGGGCGAAAACAATTAAAAAAGCTGAAGCGAATCTGGTGAGGAATCCGGAAGAACTCAAACCTTGGCAAGGGAAATCGTACCCCTATGTTCCAGCAGAACTGGAACGCGTGTCCAATGAGCTGCCAAAAACAGTGGAAATCATTCCAAAAGGGGAAAAGGACAGCTGGCAGGGGAAATGGTTTCCCCATGCGCCAAACATTCCAAAACCGCAAAAGGCGCCAATGAAATTAAAAGATAGCTGGCAAGGGAAATGGTTTCCCCATCCACCAAGAGAGTCTCACATTTCCCATGCCGCTTGCGATGATGGTGTCGTAAGTAAATTGGGAATTTCCCCTCTTCCCTGATTACTCATCACAGTTGTTTACATTTTAAAAACAGCACAATCTGTCCGTTGACTACGATCCGTCAGATATTCGTCAGAACTACAATTATCTGTGTCTGGAAAGCAATCGAAGTCGCTTCAATCCGAATCTCAACACAGAAGCTCTGCTGACGACGCACTTTTTACCCAGTGCCTACGTGCCATCAGCTAAGTGTCTAAACGAGTCGATTTCTTTTAGCCACGAACCGCCCACAAGGTAAGTAGACGTCTCACTAGATAATTTTTGTTTATAAGATATCCAATATGTTTATCAACTTTCCAGCGGCGCATTTCGTCCCCTGCCCACCGTCTATGGGAGCTACAATTACCTTCCCCCTCAACGTTATATGCGCAATCTTGCTGAGGGCGCCATTGTCCTATTATATCACCCCTGCGCCTTCCACGGACAGCGCGAGGAGCTGCAGCGAATTGTGCGCGCTTGTCTCTACCGCCATCTTATAACGCCCTCTCTATTGCTGTCCCCAGAGCGACCATTGGCATTGCTCTCATGGCGCAGCAGTCTCAGCATGTCGGTGGTGGACAACAAGCAGGTGGGGAGCTTCATTCGAAAATACGCGAAGCAGGGACCGTTGGCAATGCCGAATCTCTCTCGTGTTGTGGAGAAACGAAAATCCTACAAAGCTGCGCTGCTAACTGAGGCGCATCTGGTGACCGATCTGGACGACACAGAGCTGTGCGGTTACTTGGAGGAGCATATGTAACCACTTGTTAACAAAAAAAGAAACCAAAACATTCGAATACTTTTTATAGCAGTAATGTTAATTAATTAATATCAAGCGGCATACGTTCCTTAAGATATTAAATTTGTTTGCGCTTTGTAATCGATATGTTTTGTAATTGCGATAACTGTTGGCGTTATGTATTATCGATAAGGATATATCGACAAGTGGGCGATAGTTTGCCGAAGTATGCCAGTTGTAATTGTAATTTCGATACTAAGTCACGATATATCGTTGCGATTACTGGATGACAACTTGTGGCGATCGGCAGATAGACAACCGGCAATTTCTGCTGGCTTCTTTTCCACTTAATCAAAGCATTTTCTATTCGACTGAATTACCTAAAAAAGCTTGCACTTCGTTTCGATACATGCTGTAATTTCGATATGCAATTACGACTTATCGATGAGCTATCAAGTGAACGATAAAGTGTGGCGGTCGGCAAATAGATGAACGGCAATTTGTTGTTTTTTTCCACTCTACCATAAATACCTTTTGTTTTGCGGCACTCGCGCATTCAGTTCGTTTCTCTTCTACAGCTAAAAGCAACTAATAAACGAAACGCGTTAATAGTACACTCCCCAATAATATACTGCCGCTTGTGTTTTTTCTTTGATTTTCGTTTATTGCACACCAGCTGGAAGAAGAAGAAGCGACTGCGGCAGAGTGTGTGAGGAGCAACAAAGGGGAGGAGTAGTAACAAAGAGGAGGAGGAAACACAAAAACACAATTAATTTGTCTCAAATTTGTCGCTATACGCAAAACGAAGCTGCCAAGCCGCTAAACTGATCGCACATCACGTGATAATTACGTGCATACGTAACATTACAGCTCCTGCCTTTCCCCGTTCCACCCGTTTCCTGCAAATTAAATCAAAATCCTGCAACGCGTCGATTTACATAACAATAATAAGAAAAAACTATGAACAATCTGGCGGACACGGTTGTCGTCGATCCGGGCTTTGGCGGCGGCGACAAACAACAACAGGCGGTGGCAACACAACCTCAGGATCCCAGCGTTGTGGTTCCCCCGCCCGCCACCAAACAATCCTCGGCCCTGAAGAAGACAAGTCGCTATCGCAGTCGCTCTTTAAGTGCTTCTTCGACGGATTCCTTTAGTTCCGCCTCCTACACGGGCAGCAGCGAGGATGGCGACGATGTTCCGCCACGCGAAAAGGTCCAAAAGAACTCCAAGGGCAGCTCCGATTTCTGTGTACGCAATATTACGGCTCAACATGCGTTTGGACGTCGCGAAATTGAAATTGCCGAACAGGAGATGCCAGGAATTATGGCTCTGCGCAAGCGAGCTGCCGAGGATAAACCGCTGAAGGATGCCAAGATCGTTGGCTGCACTCACATCAACGCTCAGACGGCGGTGCTCATCGAAACGTTGGCGGAACTGGGGGCGAGTGTGCGTTGGGCAGCCTGCAACATTTACTCCACCCAAGTGAGTAGAGCAGCGGTCGGGGGGAGAATGTGTGAGGAAGCAGGAGGAAGAAGTGTGTGTGAGAAGTGTAGACATTTAAGTTTGAGGCGGAGAGTTGAATTTGTGAGAGAGAGAATGAAGACGAACTCCATAAGAAGAGCTCCGTGAAGGTGGAGAATCTATGAGCAAGGAGGGGTAAGAAATGTGTGTGAAAAGTGTAGACATTTAAGTCTGAAGGGGAGAGTTAAATTTGAGAGTGGAGAATAAGTCCGAAAAGAAGATGAAGAAGATGCCCACAAAGGGGAAGAACTTGTGAGAAGAGCATGAAGTTAAGAAATGTGGAATTTTATAAGATTAATGGACAGAATCGGTAATAGAAATAGGAGGAAGAGAAGTGTAGATGATTAAGTTTAAAAGGAGAGAAGAACTTGTGAGTTAAGAATCAAGATGGTCGCTATAAAAGGATAAGGAAGCGCGGAAGGCGGATAAAGATAAATGGAGGAACTTGATCTCTATCTACAGGTTGAAAAATAAAGATCACTATAAGAGTATAGATAATAGTATATGAGATCAAGACAAATTAATGAAGAAGATCTCCATAAGGGCGGAGAAAATGTCAGAAATGAGGATAAAGAAGATCTCTATAGTTGAGGAAAAATTTTGAGTAGAGCATGAAGTAGAGAATTGTGGAAATCATATAAGTTTAAAGGGAAGAGTTTGTAAGAAGTGGAAAAAGAAATTGTAGGGCAAAGAAAAAAAATATGTAGATCACTCTAAGAATGAAAAAGAAGGAACAGATACTTGTGAAAGAAGTAGAAGCAAAAAACGGTATAAGATTAAAGATTAAAGATTCACAAAAGGAAAGAAATTGTCAAAACAGGAGGAGAAAGAAGATATTTGTAATAGAAGTGTATTTAAGACTAGAGGGGGAGAAGAATTGATGAGTAGAGGAGTAAGAAGATATCTATAAGATGATATCTATTAAGGGGAAGAAGATAAAATAATGATATAGCTATTGATCTATTTTAAAAATATTTAAGGGTGGTGAATATCTTATGATAAGAGGATGAAGACAATGGAGGAATAAGCTCCCACTATATTAGTAGAAAAATTCAGATCTCTTTGATAAAAAGAGAATAAGCAAGATCTCTATAAGCTGATAGATTAGTTATCTATAAAGGGGAAGAATTTGTGAAAAGGGAATGTAGGGGGAATGAAGAGAATGCTAAAGATCTCGATAAGAAAAGAGGGAAAGAATATCTTTTAAAAAGAGGAGGAGGAGCGTAAAGAAGCGCAGATCTTAATAAAGTGTCAAGGGGGAGAACTGATATATTTGTGGCAACGCCAGACACTTGAGCCAATTGTTGGTCACGCACAACACAACACACATACACTACACACACATCACACACACTCACACACATTGACAAACAAATCATCAATCAAGTGACGCAGGAAAAAGAGTTAAAGGGGTCGCGGGTGGCTTTAAGTGGCTGCTTTGGCAATCAAAGAGGCGACACTGATAATTGATGTGTGTGCGCCTAAAAATTGGGTCTTCCCTTCCCTTCCCTTTCCTCTCCTTATCCCTTCCCACCCTGCTGGGAAACTGGTTTGCAGCGCTTAAGAGCAGCTCTGACTTTGAGCTACAAACAGTCTACATTTGCAGCTCCCTTTTGGCGACCATGTCGTATGCAATTAGCATGGACACACCACATTATATATATCATATATGTATATACACATATATATTTTATGTGTCGTCTAATTAAACACACCAGCCACAAAAGCACGAATCGATCCCTTATCGACTTCTTTTATTGACACAACTGAATCACAGTCAGAGCTGTCAGCTTATCAGCCAAGTGCTGTGCTTTAGGTGCAGTCAACTAACTTATTGTGTGTTTTTGTTGGCCACAAAGTCATGTAGGATTTTTATATAGAATATACTTTGGTTCAATAAAATATAAAGTTTATTGCGATACATTTTCTGGGAAGCTGCCGAAGGTTTTTAACAGATGAAACAAAGCTTATTTTAAGAATATTTAATGATATTTCAATAAAAAAAGGTCGAAGCTGTAGGTTGTATGTTATATCATTTGATAATTAAGTTTCAACAATTTCTGACGAGTCACTAAAGTTGTTTGCTGTAGTTTTTTTATGAACTGCATATTCTTTACAGTTTCTGACGTATTCAGTTGATGACTACAGTGTGTTTTAAGGGGGAATCCCAGCTTTCCAAATAGCCTAAGTTTTATTCAGTGTGACCAATAGTTTACAAATCAAAACATTCCAAAGTTTACTAAGTTTCCCCAACCTAATATTATTGAAAGATCAACCTTTTACAGCTAGTAATTTAGACTTAAAGTCTTTACCAACTTAATATGTAGATGATCGACTTGAATCCCTTGCCAAAGCAATATTTATCTTACTTTTCACTTACTTATTTTATTATATTTATTATTTATGTAATCCTCAACACTATTTAGAATACACTGGAGTATTATTTCCCTTCAGTTCGGTTTGAATCGATCGCACCCAGCTCATAGCTGTTTTCCTGCATGACTGAAATCAGACATGAATCTTTGCACAGCGTAAAAAGAAGCACAACGAAGGCAGACCTTTTGCGCAATGTGCGGAATGTCAAATTTCCATTAAATTTAATATCATTAATCGCCACAAAATTTTATATCAGACATTTTGGGGCTTGAACAAGCTTTCGTCACTAGAGTTTTAACTCGTGTAGAGGTTTTGGTTATGTCAGTCCCATACTCTATATTATATTATATCTATTATATTTATATTTCCCTTGCAGAACGAAGTTGCTGCTGCTTTGGCGGAATCTGGCATTCCAATCTTTGCCTGGCGCGGCGAGACAGAGGAGGATTTCTGGTGGTGCATTGATCGCTGTGTTAATGCCGAGAACTGGCAGCCCAACATGATATTGGATGATGGCGGCGATGCTACGCATTTGATGCTCAAAAAGTATCCCACCATGTTTAAGCTGGTCAAGGGAATTGTCGAGGAGAGTGTGACGGGAGTGCATCGTTTGTATCAGCTCTCCAAGGCTGGCAAATTGACGGTGCCGGCCATGAATGTCAATGATTCGGTGACCAAGACCAAGTTTGATAATCTCTATAGCTGCAAGGAGTCCATACTGGACAGTCTCAAGCGATCCACGGATGTCATGTTCGGTGGCAAGCAAGTTGTCGTCTGTGGTTACGGTGATGTGGGCAAGGGATGTGCTCAGGCACTGAAGGGACAGGTAAGAGGAGTTGTTCTGTATGTTCTATATTTTATGATAATTCTACTACTACTACTTAAACAACAAATGTTAATGAGAGTTCTTTCCCCCGCAGGGTTGCATTGTGTATATCACCGAAATCGATCCGATTTGTGCGCTCCAAGCCAGCATGGATGGTTTCCGCGTGGTCAAGTTGAACGAGGTGATTCGCAACGTGGACATTGTGGTGACGGCGACGGGCAACAAGAACGTCGTGGTGCGTGAGCACATGGATAAGATGAAGAGCGGCTGCATCATTTGCAATATGGGACACTCCAATACGGAGATCGATGTGAATGGACTGCGTACGCCGGACTTGACCTGGGAGAAGGTGCGCTCTCAGGTGGATCATATTATATGGCCCGAGGGCAAGTACATAATACTGCTGGCCGAGGGTCGACTCGTCAATTTAAGCTGCTCCAGCATACCATCGTTTGCGGTATCGATAACATCGGCCACGCAGGCGTTGGCACTAATTGAACTATTCAATGCACCGCCGGGTCGTTATAAGTCCGATGTTTATCTGCTGCCCAAGAAAATGGATGAGTATGTGGCCAGTCTGCATCTGCCCACATTTGATGCCCATCTGACGGAACTCAGCGATGAGCAGGCCAAATATATGGGCCTCAATAAGGCCGGTCCTTTCAAGCCCAATTACTATCGCTATTAGAAAGAAAAGGGGACAATAACAATACACACAACAATTAGAAACACAACGCCAACGAAAGTATTTTCTTTGCAAGATTATAAACTATTTATGCGAGAAGTTAAGTTCTCAAAAAAAACAATACAAAAACATTGTTGAAAAAACAAGAAAAACAAACAACAAAAAAACACACACAACACTAACAAAAGTTACTATATAAATTGTATTTGACACCAAAACAAGATCACAAACAAACAAATTAACACTAAAAACGGACGCTTTTTAGTTGCTAGCATTTAAAAATTGTAAACAGGCCGCAAAAGTATTTGATTTTCAACACATTTTGTCAGTTTGCAACACTAGAACTAACGGTTTCCGTGATTAAACAAACTTGCTCTCTCCCGCTCTTCCACTTCTCTCCCCCCCCCCCGCTCCACTCCATCCCTCTCTTAAACCTCACTCATTTTGTACTTAACAAAAAAATCGCGGTTGCCACTGGGAAAATAATTATTTAATATATGTTTTCAATCGAAATCTACCAACACTTCATTTAAATGTGTACCAGTTTGAAAAGTGTACCATTTTGTAGAGTGTACCATTTTTGCAAAGTGTACCATTATGGTTTAAAATGTACCATGTACCCAGCTCCATCAAGAAATCATTTAAAAATGTTGCAATTAAAAAGAAAGACTCTAAACAAGTTTCAATTTGTATAAATACAATTTTCTATAAAAATACCAAGTCTTTGCTTCCTCTGAAAAATACTTTTTGTAAAAGTGCAACATTTTTAAAAGAGTTAAATTTATATTTCTAATCTATTCAACCATTTTTAAAAACTGGCAACCGTGTAAATTATTTAACCGCATTTGAATTTGAATTTATAAATTTGAAACGTTTTATTGCCGTAGCTTGGAATTTACTTACATTAATATATATACTAATATATACTATCTATCTATATATATATACATTTTGTACCATTTGTTTATGTAATTGTATTTGTTTATGTACTTACTTTTTAATTATACAATTTGTTACAATGCGCTTTTAGCTCCCCCTCTTCCGCAATTTCTTGTACTACTCTCGATGAAATTGAAAGTTAATTGATGATGAAAATGCAGTGCATATAATTCCAATTATTGAAGGTACACGCAGGCATAAATATCAGCTAAAAGATAAAGAAATAATGATAATGATAAAAAGAAGAATTCTATATATATATATACACACGCATATACATATACATATATTAGAGAACTTTATGTATAAAAAATACAAAATACACAATTGAACAAAACGTGAAATTTAAACAAAATGTTTGTAAAAAAAAAACTAAACTAAACTTTGAGCAAAAATTGTGAGAAATGCGATAAAAAACAATAAAAAAAAGAAGTTTTATTGAGCAATGTGTTGAGTTTGTCTTTGAAATGGAAGAATTTCAGATCGCTTTAACATATAAACTTAAATTTATCTGGTAATTCCCTTTTATGCAGTTAGTGGCGTGAAATTATCTGTTTAAAATTAAATTCACAACTATTTTTTTAATATTAGTATAGTTTATATATTAAAATGAATATTGTTAGTCACAAAAAATGATATCCGTAAATTTTGCGGCGTGAATATGCTTTCGTCACTAGACTTTTACCTCGTGTAGATGTTCTATGGTTAATGCCTTCGAGCTCTAAGAAAATCAAAGCTTTTCAAGCAATATGAAGAAGATTCTTAACTTAGAAAAAGGAGTAGAGATTAATCTTTATGGTGTATGCTTAATAAGATTCCTATCTTTTGTTTTTACCTGTCTAAGAACTTTGGTGAAGTTCATGAAACTTCTTGGTGTAAACCTTGGGCTTATATTCGTAATACCCTCTTTCCACTGCAAAGCATTCGAATATTTTTTTTAAACCTAATACAAAATTAAATTATTTGTAAATTGTACAGACAACAGATGCAGATTTTTGAATAATCTGTAAAAAATATGTAAAATCTTAGGAAATGGTCAGTCATTTTAATAATGGAAAAGGGGAAAACTCCATTTTATTAACGTATATACTATGTTCTTGATCAGCATCAACAGAGGAGTCGATATAGCCATGCCTGTCTGTCAGTTTGTCTGTCTGTCAGTCCTTCTTTCTGTCTGTCTGTCAGTCCGCCTTTCTGTCTGTCTGTCAGTCCACCTTTCCGTCTGTCTGTCAGTCCGCCTTTCTGTCTGTCAGTCCGGCTTTCTGTCTGTCCGCCTTTCTGCTGTTCGTTCATATGTCTGTCTGTCCGTCCATCCATCTGTCTGTCCGCCCATCTGTCTGTCCGTCCATCTGTCTGTCTGTCCGTCCATCTGTCTGTCTGTACATCTGTCTGTCCGTCCATCTGTCTGTCTGTCCGTTCATCTGTCTGTCTGTCCGTCCGTCCATCTGTCTGTTTATATGTAAACTCGTCTCTCAGTTTTATAGCTATCTGAATGAAACTTGGTACAGGTTCGTCTTTCGGCTGTAGGAAGTTCAAATGTCGTTACCAGCCGGAACGGATCACTATATCATATAGCTGTCATAGGAAAAATCGCTTGAAAAGTGCATTAAGGTATGAAATCTTAGGCACCCTCACTCACATCCCAACTCTCCCGCTTCTTATTAAATAAATAAAACAGTTATCTTTTTATTTTTATTATCAGATGCATCTCTCGTCTATTTTTATTTGATATTATGCCTTAAAATTTCCTTTTGTTTCATTGATATTTGTTTTTTTTTTCTTCTTTTTTTGTTTATACCATAAATCGTAAATTACATGTTGTTACAAAAAATTATATCATTAATTTTTTTGTTACATTTGCGTTACTTAAAATGCCATATATATAGACTACATGAAATTATGTGTAGATTCGTCTTTAATCCTAAAGCATTATTGGTGGGACCCAAAAAATAATTAAAAATTACAAATCATTGACGAGCCGAAAAATGATTTAAAAACAGAAAATGGTACAAAAACAAAAGTTGCAAATGAGCCGAAAAATATGAGGAGAGAGGAAACTAAGCTAAATAAAAATGTGTGTGTGTGAAGCGATGTGTCTGTGTGTGTGTGTGGGTGAGAGAGTGATTGAGTGTAGTTGTGTGTGTGTGAGAGAGTGACTGTAACTGTGTTTGTCTGTGTGTGTGTGTGTGTATTGCATCTGGATAGGATGTAAGCTGGGACTGTAGGGGAGCTGTGTAAAGGGGTAGCGGGGAAGGAGCACCGCTGCTTAGTCGAGGAAATGCGGCTTGAGATGCTTCAACATGCCAAAGGTGCGGAAACGCTTAATCTTCATTATCTTCATTAGTTCATCGTCACAAATGGCAAACTGCTTGTTCTTCGGATCGTACAGATCTCGTTCCTTAATAATGGCCCACACCTTCTTGACGACCTCGTGACGGGGCAAGGAATCGGCACCCATCAGAGCCGACAATTCCGGCGATAAATTGTAGGCGCGTGTAAAACCCGTACTCTTACGTCCGGTACCTTTACCCGAACTCTTGGCCGGCGACTTGGCGGCGCCCTTTTTTTTTGGAGTCGGTTTCTTAACCACTTCGTAGTCGGAATCGGAACCGGCATCGCTTTCAGTACCGGAATCATCGGCATTCAATGTCTTGCGCTTCTTCTTGGTGGACACCTTGTGCTTTGTTGGCTGTGGACGCTTTTTTGGTCCCGGCTTCTTCTTCGACTTTTTATCCTCCTCACTGCTGCTGGCCACTTCCTCTTCGCCCTCTCCCTCGCTGGCATCGCTATCATCTTGGGGCTCTGCATCCGGATCCTTGCCGCCCTCATCGTCATCATCATCATCGTCGTCATCCTCCTCCTCCTGCTGTTCGTTAATAACCTCCATGACAATCTTATCGAATTCCTTCTTGCGACTCAGCAGCGAGCATTTCAATTTCCCCTCCACCTGCTCGCGGACACGTTTCGCCGAAATCGTTGAGAGATCGGCGTCCTTTAGCACCGCCTGGATCTCCGTTCGGAGCTGAGTGCTCGAGATGTCCGACATTTTGTTTGTCTTCGTTTTCGTTTCGTTCGTTCGGCTTTTTTTTTTCGTCTTCTTTCTCGACGCAGACTCAGAAAACCAGACACGTTTCGTCAGCAACTGCAAAAAATGATTGAAAAACGGCACACGTGAGTTGTCTTTGTTGCTTATTTATTATTCATTTAGTTCACATTGCATCGCTGCTCACCTGTCTATTTTATTTTAATTAATTTTCTCTACGCGTCCTTTAGAAGATTGGTTTGAAGCGGCTCGTTTTCTTTTTCTTTTTTCTTTATACACTCTGCGGCGTCTTAATAGGGCTGCAACTTGCAAGCCTACTTGCCAGGGCTGCAAAAACCGCACACTTACAAGCGATAGTATTGCAGGGTTTACAATTGTGCGATACATCGATATATCAATTTGACAGTTAAAATAAAATAGATTTGAAAATGAAAATCAATATAAATGAATTTAGAAATTTAAATATGATTATTTAAAATGCAATTCAAAATCAAACGCATTTTTTGGATGTGGCTTAAACAAAATAAAATAAAGAAATTCTTTATATTCAAAATTATCAGTATTGTTTTCTGCATTAATTAAAATATCTTTATTATTGTTATTTTTCTTGAAACACACTTAACTACTTCATGATACAAAATGTAAATACATCTATATATTCCATTTTGTTTGCATTTTCTACATTATTTAAATATATATTTTTTTAAATTTCGATGAAACCTGCCATATATCGATAGTTTAAACAAAATAATTGATATACCATTTGTATATGAAATCTATATTTCCTTTTTAAATAAATCCGTTTATTTATTTATTTTTGTGCCGCTTTTATTATTTATTTAAATTATATTTTAAATTTTCAATATAAGCTGCAATATATCGATAGCAAACACTTGTAATGTTTTTGCAGCCCTGTGTTATCGCTAGTCGCAGCGCAAGCAACCCTGTCTGTAATGCGCTGCCAACTTTCTGTTATTGTGCTGTTAATTTAGTTCACGCGTACAGCTGCAGGCGGCGCCACTGTGCAATGCAAGTGTTTTTGTGAATTCCGCGACGTCTGTGCATAAAATTCTAAAATTAAGCAATTTGTATGCATTAAAAACAACCAATTGCTGTGCCCCCATGTGCAATAAGTGTTTAAAGTTAACAATACATATCGATATAAATGCAATAGTGTCAAATAAACAGCGACGCAGCAACAATAACAATTGTCGCCCGAGACGCAAACGGGAACGGAATCCAACAACAATCGGAGAGGTGTCGGCCAACGGCAGCGGGCAGCGGGAAACAGCAGAGGCAGCGGCAGCGACTGCGACAGCGCTGAGGTAATTTTGCTATTTTTTATGTGGCTTTTGTTTATTTTTATTATTGCCCCGTTACATGAGTGTGTGCGTGTGTGTGTGTGTGTATTTTTATGTGTTAGTTGCTCTATTTCTTAAATTTTCTTTTGGCGCTTCTCACGCCCTGAGTTGTTGTTGTTGTTTTTCGTGTGTGAGAAAATGCAAAAACATAAAAAAAAACAGTTTAAAGCGCTTTGCGGTCTCTGCTTCCTCTTCCACTTCTTCTTCGGCTGGCTTGCGCTATTGCCTTGTCCGCTTTTGGTTTCATATTCGCGTCTTTGTTTTGCCGGCTTCGCTGCGACGCCCTTTTCCAATAAGAAGTCGCATGTGCAGCTGGTCCCATTGTCTTCTCTCTCTCTCCCGCTCGCTCTTTCGCTCTCTTTGTGCGTTTGTTGCGTACGTTGCCAGGAATCCAATAAGAAACACTTGGCAAACGTTTTATTTCTAAGAATTTTATTGAACAATACCAATTGCCTATTAAAACAATAAATAAATATCTGCGTATTCGAATAATTGTAAAGTTTGTTTAACAATTTGTACAATTACAACAACTTGTAAAGTTTTCTTGATTTACTCTAGAAAAAGTTCCAAGCAACCTGTTGCCAATTGCATATTCCTATAAGAATCTTATTGGACTTCAACTGTTGCTGCGCTTTATTGTTAGTTTGCTTTTTAATAATTCTAATAGTTCGTGATGCCAAGCAGTTTAGTAAAGCAGTGCATCTTAAGCATCTTATTGGCTAAATCATTCGCAATTGCTAATGGGAATTGTATTGGCTATATCATTAAACAGTTTGTTGCTTGCTTAATAGTTTTATTCTTGTGAATGTTTGTAATTTATTAGCTGATTTTTTTTATTTATTGCTGCGGCAGTGCGTTGTCCGTTAATGATGAGCAAAAAATCACAGTATTTGTGAATGATCACGTAAAGTGAATGAATTAAGGGGTTAAGCTGGCAAGCAGTTTAGCGAAGCAGTGTCAGCAATTGTCTTGGTATACAAGTAAAGCAGTTTATTTTGACAAACTTGTTTATCTTTTAAGTTATTAATTTGAAATGTTAAGCATAAATTTAAAGTAGACTAAATAAAATCTTAAAAAATAAACAAAACAAACTTTAAGTTGCAAAGCAGTTCATGAAAGCAGTTTAGCAATTTATTTTGTTTATAGTAGGCTTAAGTAAAGCAGTTCATCGCTTTATCGAAGCTTTAATGTCAATGATATAATAACAATTATATATATAAAATTCTATATATTATATAAAAGAATTTTTAATTTTATAAGCCCGATTAACAATTTAATTTTAAATTCTAAATAACTTCCAGCAGTCAACTGATTTTAGTTGTCGTTAAATAATTAAATAAATAAAATAAATAATAAATGTTTGCTTTGGCTAACGTTTGATAACAACTCAATTTAACTGCTTGCGTTTAGTTCAAGCCTGCGTAAAGCAGTGCATATGCTGCACACAACTGCTTACGCTGAAGTCCTCGCACGCAGAAAGCAGTTCATTTCGTTAGCGAAGCGCGTATTGCAGCTGTAACTAAAGTTATCGAAATCAAAGTTATCGATGCATTGCTTTATGTTCACTGTTTTCTACAAGTTATCGCAGCATATTTTTCCAGTTTAATTGCTTATTTTCATGCCTTGTACCAATTAAAATTGATATTTAAAAAAACAGAAAAAAAGAACTGATTTTTTTTTGTTAGCATCGGTAGTTTTATTTGCCATAATTAATGAGTTGTTGTCGTGTTTGTTAATGTTGCTTGTTGTTGTTGTCGTGTTTGTGGCGTGTTGTCGCGCGCACAGTGCCAGTTGAAAGTATATGTCCGCGCATTGCTGGCACCTGTTGCAGTTAAATACGAGCGCATACTTTTCAAGCGCACTGTTTTCCTTATACATCTCTCTGTATTTATATACGTAGATATTCATCGTGTGCACCAATTAGTTGTTCTTGGCATAGTTTTATACGGTTTTCTTTTGCTCTCATTTAAGTAATCACATAAATTATCACAGATTATGAAATAAACAGTTGAAATTGAAATATTCCATCAGGGCAACTGTCGAGCATTGTCATTATTTTCTAGTGTGACAGCTAAAAAGAAAGACTCTTTAATTGTTTGTTTTATTTTAAAACAAAAAAAAAGAGATTCTTCTGGTTTCCATTGGCTGCATTTGGTTTTATTTGGACTGAACTCAAAGCAACCAAATTGAACAGATGAAAAGTCTTAATTTTATATATTTAAATACCAATTATTTTCCTATATTTCAACTACTTGGCAACCCTGGCATCAGTTGATTTTACTCTATACGATTTATTTACATCAATGCCATTGCAACAAAATGATTCCTTATGCCATTTTATGCAACATTGTCGCATTTCTTCGAGTTCATGCAGACATTTGTTTTCCTGGTAGTTATTGTGTTGCAAACAACTTTCTATGCGACTCGCGCAGGGTTTGCAGGGGTCTTTAATATGTTGCGACATCTATTCGGAAATCGGAAATATTTAAACAGCAATTTTATTTATGTTTTTTAAATGTCGTATTTGACATTAGATGAATTTACATAAATTGTGTTTGCTTCCAATTCAGAACAAACTAGTTCAACTCTTAGGGATGTAGGCAAAACAGAGTTGCCACCCTTTTAAAAATATGCAATCGCTGAAATAAGTAAATATTGTTAAATAAAAGCTTAACAGGTATGAAAGTTCACCTGAACTTAAATATTATCTAATAAAAAATCACGGGAGCGTTTAAACACTTCTCTGCAGCCTAAAAGAGTTGCCACCCTTTCAAAATATACATACAATTCATTAATAATGAACTAAACAAATGAATTTTCTAATTTAAAATCATTTAAATAAGTTCTGAAGTCGAAAAACAAAAAAAGAAATAGACATACAGACAGACAGACGGATGGACGAACAGACAGATGGAGAGTCAGACAGACGGACAGACAGACAGATAGACGGACAGACGGACGGACGGACCGACGGTCGGATAGACGGAGAGACAGACGGTCAGAGAGATTTACGGAGAGACAGACGGACAGAAAGGCGGACGGACGGGTGGACGGACAGACAGAGAGACATACATACGGACGGACGAACAGACGGACGGACGGACAGACAGACAGACGGACAGACAGACAGACGGATAGACAAACAGACGGACAGACAGACGGACAGACAGACGGACAGACATACGGACAGACATGCAGACGGACAGACAGACAGACAGACGGACGGACGGATAGACGGACGGACGGACGGATAGACGGCGAGACAGACAGACAGACGGTCAGACAGACAGATTTACGGTGAGACTAACGGACAGAAAGGCGGACGGACAGACAGACGGATGAACAGACGAACAGAAAGGCCGACGGACGGGTGGACGGATGGTCAGACGGAAGGACAGACGGACATGGCTATATCGCCTATTGATACTGATGGAGAATATATAAACTTTATAGAGTCGGATATGCCTCCTTATGCCTGTTACAGGATATTAAAAAGCTAAGCAAAAAAACAAAATTAATTTCCGTTTAAAAGTTGTATTTCTTTTATACATTTAATTTCATTTGTTGAATAAATAGTATTATTTTTAAAACTCAATGCAAGGAAGCAGTTAAAAACTTGCCACCTGTAAAAAAAAAATACGCTCAGTCCAGGCAATAAATTAAGTGAAAACCAAAACTATATAAATACTGGGAAAAGTTGCGAATAAAAACTGCAGGCTAAAATGTTTAATTTGGCAAATCGGCTAAAAATCGCCAGAGATTTTCTCGCTTTTCACGCTAGTCGTGTGCATTTTCCCGTTGCCATTTGTGCGCTGTTTGTTTATGGCATTTTCTTCTAAACCGAATGCTTAGCATTTCGTCATTATAAAAACGACGTCAAGTCGAGCAACGTTTTGCATAGTGAAAAATGTTTTTCAATTTTACGCCCACGCAGAAAATTAAAAAAAAAAAGAAATGGGGAAAAGAAATAGAAAAAGAAATAGAAAGAAATTCTGACGCGCTCGATTTCAGTTGCTTTCGTTGATCTTTTTCCCCCCAACATTTGCTTTTTTATGCTAACCGCTTTTATAATTTATATTGCAAACGAAAAAATGTAGAAAATATAAAATAAAATAATATAAATGTGAATTTTTTTTGCTGCTCTCTTTCGCCTGTGCAACAAATAAGACATGGCACAGTGGGCCATAAAGATTGCCGGCCCACACATAATTCATAAGCCAAAAACTATTTGCAAATTTTGTAACAACTGACCCTGGATGAGGTGCTTGACAGCAAAAACAGCAGCAACAATAATAACAATAACAATTCTAATGGGTTTTGGCTAAATGTCATTGCAGCACACATATTTTTTTATGTTTTCGTAACATGTGCACAATAAATTCGCCAGTGCCATAAATTCCCCTCCCTTCTGTTCGCTTTTGTCCCTGACATTGTGTGCAGCATGGAAGAAAAATGTGTGGCGATTTTCCTGATGTGCAGTTTTCCCCAGACGGGCGCACAAACACTGCGAGCAATTAGTAATTAGTTAACTTAGTCTGGGGAAAAACTGCCCACATATTAAATGTTCGAGCCCCTTTACAGTCACCGACAGCTGTTGACGTACGAGTTTGTGACTTGCGCCCAATTTGGCAATAAAATTAATTTCTAAAATCTTCTTTTCGCAAGATTTTGTCGCAAATTGAAGAAGAGGAAGCGTCGGAAGGCGGCGGAAAATGAATAACAACAACAATATTAAAAGCTGAGTCAATTTTCTTATTTTTAGTTGCTATTTGGGCTTTTGGTGGGTGGGCAGGGCGTGGAAATTGTTTGATTGCGATTTATTTTTACCAATGCTGCGCTCGAAGTCTATTTTATATATATTTTATATATATATATTCCACATATTTTTATTGAATGCGCGTTCAAATCATATTTTTTTTTTTTTTGCTATATTTAACTTAATTATTTAGACAGATTTCTAAATTTAAATTGTCAATTTACTTCATTCGCTAGTTTACAAAAAGAGACAGACAGACAGAGAGAGAGCGTGATTAGTCATGCAGGTGTTTTTGTTTTTACACAAAACGTTTGCTATGTTTAGATAATATTATAAAAAAAAACGCATATAAATTATATTTGTTGCTATCGATAATTGGCCTCTTAACGGCACTCGCCAATTTGTGAATTTGTTTATGCGAATTTATGCTTAGTTCTGGTGAAAGTTGTTGAAAATTTGGTTGTTTATGCGCTATAAGAATTTAAAATGCTGAAAATAGGGTTTGTTAGGAATGTACAAATGTGTTTAACAGTCGGAGAAAGAGTTGAAACATATAATAAATTATTAACAAATTAGTTTGTCTGTTGTTGTGCTTAGAGAAGAGTGCTAGAGTTTACTGCAGCTTCAAATTTCTATGAAATTTGGTAGATATTTAATTTATAATGTTATCTTTATATGCTGTAAATTTGATAGTGTTTGTATAAATAATATGGAAGTTATAAGCATTTAAAAAATATAGTTTCTATTGTAATATATCGTAAAGAAAGCAGTCTGCTATTGTTATACATAGCGTACTGCTTGCACTGCTTGCAAGCACACTGAATTACATAACAGACTGCCTATTCTGTCTATTTTAAAACTTCTTACAGGGTATTTGCATGTCCAGCACACTCTAACAATTCACTCTTACTTGTTTCTTCAAGGTCGTTGTCTGTTTGTTATTGCCGCTTAGCAAGGATTTTCGTAGTGCTCCGTTTTTGTTGGTCTGCGTGTAGTTAAGATTTTGTTTTTTTTTGTTTTGGAAAATTGCCAAATCTTTAGTACCACATACTAATATAAATCTTTAAAATGTTAGATAAAAGAGAGCTCTGTTAAATATAGATTTACACTTGATATAAATTATTCTTTGAAGTATTAAAGCTGCGAAAGGTTATAAGGTCAAAGATTGAAGATTGATAGCAGTAGGAGAAGCAATTTCCTATTGAATAAGTGACAAATTGATGACATTATATGAGCATCCAGTCTGGAGCTCTCATTAACATTCTGTAAGCATAGACAGCGCTGTAAACTTTACAGTATGTTAACAGCATTCAATGAGAGCGCTGCCAACTTGCTTAAAAGTGCTGTGATCCGACATAAAAGCAGGCAACGTATTTATTGTAACTTGTAAAATAAAAATTATTATTTCGATCTACATAAAATAATTATAAAATGAGTATTTAATTTATTAAACGTATTTAAAATTTGTAGATGCATTTATTTTAGCTCTTATTTGTGATCTAATATATATATAAAATGATCTTTAAAATATATTATACAGTATAATTTGCTTAGCTGCCTCGATACTTAGCTGCATCGTCAAGATAGCTGCCTGATATTTAAATTTTTCTGCATCATGATCTCTTTAGTATGAAAATAATTACGTTTGGTGCATCCAACTTAGCAGTCTTTTTCACTTAAGCGCCTCATATCGGCAGTATTTATGTATGGTTTCCTATGAAAATCATGTAAGTTTGCTGCGCCATCTATTGAGAAAGAAGCAAATTTTCGTAAATAATTTGAATGCAGTATGGCAACTCGTGCAATTTGAATTTCTGCGGCTGTCCGTTATTTTCCTTGATGTTTTGATCGTGACTTTCGCTCTATACATACATTTTCAATTGTGAAATGGTACAAGATGTTAAAATCGAAGGGCGTAACTGGTTTAACAATCAAATATGTCCAAAAATAAAATTAAGTTAACTGCATTTTTAAGATAGCTGCCTCGAAGTTGTGTGCAAAGTACTCGAGGCAGCTAAGCAAATTATACTGTATATGTATTATATTATATTTCAATTATATTATATTTAAATCATATAAATTTTAATTTAAAAGTATTTCTTTATATTTTTAATTAAAGCAAATTGAACTGTAGGAATAATTTAAATTTTTTTTCGGCTTATTTTCTTTCATTCATAACTCTTTCTTGCATTTGCCGGTTGACAAATAATTTGTCATATTGAAAAGTTAAGAAACTGCCTTGGTTTGACTTGCGTCAATGGAAATGTTGAGTTTAAATATCACCTGAAAATCGATTTATCCGCAATATTCGCTAATTGCTTGCACCTTGACCCAGAAACCCACTTAGCGTAACGAAACATCTATTGTAATCAAAATGCCGCTTCAAGAACTTGCCGCGTAGGGTGCAAAACACAAACGAAAACTTTTCGAAAATGAGCCGAAACGATCTCCTTGCTTGCGCTCTGTCTACTCTCTCTCTCTCTCTCTCTCTCTCTCTCTCTCTGTCTTTGTGACGTGCTCGTTGCTGCTCCCTATGATGCTATTTTCGAAATCGTTTTCGAAATGTAGAGAGCGAAAGGGAGAGCGAGAGGAGATAAAAAGAGCGCCTGTTGTTTTGAGTTCTTGCCTGTTCGAAATGTGAAAGTTCATTGTTTCATTGAGGAAAATGTTGAAAAACTTTTTTGGCCGCGCCGACGCCAAATTATCTAACAGTTTGCTGACGATGCTCGTTGAGAAATTTCTTTCGAACAATATCTGGCTGACTACGAAAAAGATTCTAAAATTCGAAAATACGTTTGCACGGCTGCTCAGTGGTCTCTGCGGAGGTTTCACGTCTGAACGTCTCGTACAATTTTCACGGAAAAGCGCAATGTGAAAGCCAAAGACTAGAAATAGCCCACGGCGTGACGTCCCCAAAAAAAAAAAAAACACACACAGACTAGACACTCTCAACAGCAGTAGCAAATTGAAGCGAACCCAGTACAGAACACAGTTCGATCCGTCAAATGTGAAAAGTATAGAAAGAAAATAACGGAAAATTTGTGTGCAGAATGATAAAATGCTGTTAACATTCCAAGAAACAAAATAAAGAAAAGTGTTGAAAGATTTTGCAGGTGGTTAAACTGAAACTGTCCAAGAAACCGCAAATTCGCATACGTCTAGCTCTCGTAGTGTCGCGAGTGTGTGTGTGTTGAGTGTGTTGCAAGTGTTGTGTTTGTGTTGTTGTTGTGGTTGTTGTGTCAAATGAAGTGCCAGCTGACATTGTTGTGTTGTTGGTCGTGAGGAGGTGGCGAGGAGTTCCCCCCCAGCACACACAAGAGTATCCCGAGCTAACCGGAAACGGAAACGAAAACGGGCACGGGGACCATGCCGATCATTGTCGATGCCACCAACGATGAGCCACCAGCAAAATGTTGCAAATATTGTGAGGGTATGCCTAGAATTTATACCTATACGTAGTATCTATCTATCTAATCAAAACTCGATCGAAGTTCACTAACCCAACAAAATACATTCGATTGTTTCAGGGTAATTAACTAGCGGCAAATCCAAACATTGAATTCCCGCAACGTTTCAATCTGATTGCTTGCTCGCTTCAATTGAAAGATTTATGCGTAATTTACTTGCTCTCTCTCGCTCTCTCTCTGGGCTTTCTCTCTCTCCCTCCCTTTTCACTTGCTCTCTCTGAGTCAGTCAGTCAGTCAGTCAGTTAGTCAGTCAGTCGGGCAGCACTTGACTGGCATTAACTTTATGCCCTCTCTGAGTTTTGACTCTTAGTTTTCCTTGCTACATTTTTGTTTGTTTTAATTTTTCTTCTTGTTGTTGTTGCAAAGGAACGCCAACAATTGTGGGGGTTGTTGGAGGTGGCGGGGTTGGGGGCACTTTGTTTTTCCTGCTTTGCTGCCACTAAAAAGCCGCTGACGTGTCTACTTAAAATTTTTGAAATCATGACAGCCAAACGGGCCTCTCTAGGCCTCCAAATTAGCCCAACAAAATACAAATTTTGATTTTCTATATATTTTATAAATATTTTTCGCATGTTTTGCCAGTCGGAAGTGTCAAAACAATATAAATAAAATTAATTATAGTACCTTAGAAAATAGTTGAAACAGTTTAAACTTGTGTAAAAAGATAGAAAATAGTTTTGAATGGTTTTTTGAATTTTTTATGCAAAGTATTCAATTTGTAAATTATTTTTGATATAAAACTATATTTATTTTATTGTATTAATATTTAATTTATTTATTTCATTTATGTATTATACTTATTTATATTTTTATATACATATTATATTTATTTGCCGTCAATTAATAGCAGTCTGAATTAAATATAATTAAATAATGTTCTATATTTTAATATAATATAATAAAGTATATTTTATATATTATGTATATATATAATAATATATTCTATATAATAAAATAGTTTATTTTATATATATTTTGTGTATATATTTTATTTATATGTTTTATTTATTTGCCGTCAATTAAAATCAGCCGACTAAATTTATATTTAATTAAATGTATATGAATTAAATATATTTATACTTTATTCTTTATAATAATATAATAGATTTTATAGATTAAGTGTATATATAATAAGATATATAATAAAAGAGTTTATGTATTATAAATATATTTTATTTATATGCTTTATTAATATATATTTATTTTATTTATTTTCCATCAATTTAAAGCAGTTGATCAACTTTAAATTAAACAATTAAATTAAAATGGATAATTTCAAAACTGACACGTTTAAAGTTTTAATTTTGAGTTTTAAATACTAAATAATTTGTTTGTCAACTGCTTTTAGTTGACGTTTCATAAATAAATAAATAAAATGTCAACAAATTGTCGCAGAGACTGTGAAGTCAACTTTAAGGCACACTTAATGCTAGATTAACCCATTTTTTATTATTATTTATTTGTTGGCTTAAGGCAAAGGATTTAGTTTAGCATTTGTTTGAAATGTGGCTGCCACAAATGGGGGCAGGAAGGGCGTTGGCACACGCTCAATGTCGATGTGTTCTTCCCTCTCTATCTCTCTCTTTCTCTCTCGCTTGCTAACGAGCTTTTAATAATATATATATAAATATATGCTCATAGTTTTGCAACAATGTTAATACTATTTATGTGGTCAACTAATGCAAATAATTTGCAATTATTTACTATAAATAATGTGCTGTAAATTATGACTAATAATGTGCACTACGTTTAAATTGCCAAAAAAATTTGCAGACAGTTGAAACTATTTGAAATAAATTTGTCTTAATGTATTGTAAACTATGAACAGTCTTCACAATTTATATTTAATTTACTTTTATTGAATTACAGAGTTTGTATTAAATAAATAATTTAAATACAAAGTAAAGAAAAATTCGTAGAAATCTCAAAATTCATTGAAAAAGCGGTAAAAATATTAGTAATTTGGCAAAGAGCTGGGAAATTAATTACAAATATTTACTAGACTTCTTTATCATATTCAAAGTATTCTTTTAAGCAGTTCATGAGTTAAACAATTTTGTATACCCTATAAATATATATTAAAATTAAACAAAGTTTAGATAAGCTTGAAATCTACATACAAATTTGTAGAAATATCAAAATATGCTAAAGATATAAATAAAATGGCAAAAAATATATCAAAGAGTTGGAAAACAATTTATAAATATTTACTAGACTTCTTGGTAAGACTTTCAAAGTTCATACAATTGTCTCCCATTTAGCAGCTGCTCAATGCCCATTAATCATATTTTATATTTGCTTAAGGCAAACAATAAAAAGTTCCAAAATCCCCCGCCCCCTTTACAGACTCAAAATCGAACGCATTTAAAAATAAATAAATTATTGTAATACCCAGAAATTGATCACACTAAAAAAAGCAGGCAATAACAACAGAGTGAAAGAGAGAGAGAGAGAGAGAGAGGCCAACAAAAATACTCGTAAAATGTCTTGTTTACAACAATGCAAATTGTTTACAAATAACTAGTTGGAAAAGCCGCAAGAAAAACTTATTTCTGTGGCTCAAATTGGTCTCAAAAGCCTTGACACTCTTTTAAATTGTGCTGTGATTTTTATTATTATTATTCTTTTCGATATATATCTATATATATATATATTTGCTATAACTAATTGTGGGCGTTGTGGGCGCTGCTGTAAACTGCAGTTTTATCTTTTTGATATGCCAAGAGGAATTTTCATTTTCATTTTCCCGACAGACGTTGGCTTTCTTTTTATGACTTTTTTATTTACATGCAAAAGCAAACAGCGTACTGCGCTCAAAATTAGCTGCCGTGCGACAACCAAAAACAACAAGAAGAACAACAATAATAACAACAATAATAAAATCAAATTTAATGAAAGCCAAATGAGAAATAAGAGGCAAAAGGGCCGTCGTGTTGTTGTATTCGTGTTCTTGTTGTTTTTGTGGCATTTGTTGCCTTTTTTATGGCCATTTTCAATGTAATTTTTAGTGTTGAGTGGGGCACAAGGTGTTGTTGTTGTTGTGTGTTGTGTGTTGTTGTGTTGTGTGTACGAATGATGCTTGTGTTTGTGTGTGTGTGTGTTGTTTGTGCTCTTAAACACTTTAAGTAAGTGTCGCAGCTGCTAATTTTAGCATTTGTCCCCAAACGCCCGCAAACGTTGTTCCTTCTTCTTCTGTCCAGCATTCAACATTTTGATTATTTATTTAATATGCTGAAAGTATGGAATAGGACTGTAGACAGTTCATTTGGACCTAAGTTGGCTAAAAGAGCTGCTGTTTTGTTTTTTTTAATAATTATACAGCTTATTCTTAGCATTTTTCAGTAGTTTTTATTAACAAATAAAAATAAAGCTTTTTAAAGACAATATTTATATTAAATTTAATATTATTTCAATTTAAATTTGAAGACTTTTGTTAATTTTTGTTTTTAAATCTCATTAATGATAATAATATTAATATTATAAAATTAGATAAATAAATAAATTAATAAATAAATGCCTTAAGTTCATATTAAATAGATAAATTAAATTATAAGGTGCAAGTTAAATATTATTAATAGTAAATATACAGAAAAAGCTGTAATTGAGTTAAATAGGCAAATTCTTTTAAATAGCTCTTTCTTTTGCTTCATTCTATGATTTATAACTAAAATAAATCGACACATGTTTCACCTACTACGTGTATATCGCATAGGAAAATTCGACCTCCTGCGAGGAAAATGTTCTCTGTTTAAATGAAAGAAGTAATTTATGTTCAATCGAGTTCAAATTGAATTTTCCAGCACTATATAAAATGTTAAATTGATGATGTTTCATGGGTTTAGGAATATTGAAAATGTTTTAGCAGGTCTTTACATTAAAAATGAATCGATTCTGTCTCTAAAAGGTGCAAAATTGTAAGAAAACTACTAGTTGTTATCCTTAACAAGCACATACAATTTTTTCAGTCTTTTTATACTCTTTGCTACCTTTTTTAAAATATATATATTAATGTAAATGTTTGCTTAGAAATATAATTTAATATTGTTAGATATTTAGAACGTGTTTATATTTAAACCACAATTAATTTGATAGCAATTAATGAACGGTCATTATAATTCTGCCTATAGTAAATGAATATCTGACATTTATCTACCACCATTTAGAATATAGTACTGATAACAAGATTCTTTATAGTTTCAACTAGTTTTTATATATTTGGGAGTTATTTATAAATAATGAATATTGAATTCATTAAAATTTTAATATTGTAACATTTAAAAATCGATGACAAAGTTGATAGATATAAAATATTATCATATAAATATATTTTTATTGTATTTATGACTTCATTTATCTTATAAATATTTTATAGTAATTATAGTAAATTATTATAGTTATACTCTAGTATATTAGTTTAGTAATAATAGCTGCTGATAAGTTCTTTTTGTAGTTTCAATTAGTTTTTGTGCAATTTTGGCCAAAGTGGCAAAATGAAAATCAATTTGAAAATCCCTACTGGTCGCTCAGTCAACAAAACATATTTAAAATTGCCACTGGACGCTGGACGCGCAACAAAGTGGCAAATAAATTTGCACTTGCATCATCAACAACATCGGTAATAACAACAAGAACAACAAGTACAACAATATATCCCTGGCAGCCAGGGCGTCGTGTTCAATTGTTTTTGGCCTAGCTGCGCGCCAAAGTGTGAAAAACATGCCGCAAAATTGCCGAAAAAGCCACACGCACTCACACACACACACACATACAGCACACACACACACAGCACACACACAGTAGCTGTTGTTTCTGTTTTGTATTTTGCCCATTTTTGTAGTCAAATTTCGTTTTTGTTGCCTGTCTGAATCAGCCGCGTCTCGCTGACGTCTTTGCGCCGTACAACGTGGCGTATGAATAATTTTGTTGTTTTCGGTTTTGCGCAATGTTTACACACACACACACACTCACACACAGACGCACACATGCCCGCCAAAGTCAAAATTCATGTAAAATAATGTGTGTAGAGTATGAGAAGGAATTATTACGGGGCGGTAACGAGTATTCAGCGATTGTGTTGGGAGCTTGTGCATTACTTTTGCATATTGCAGACATATGTTCGACAGAGCAACAAGTTTTTCAGTACTATTTCAGCAACTGCTACAATTTTCTTTTCTTTTTTTTCATTTTTGATTAGCGTCGGAATTCGCCGGAAAAATCCCGAAATGAAAGCTCACGCATTTGTGCAAATAAACAAAAGAAAAACAAAAAGGAACAATGGCAAAAAGAAGCATGAAATGATAGGTAGAAAAAATGTTGCTGCATTCCAACAATTGAAGATAAAGATAGAGCGAGATTTATAGATATAAAGATAGAGATAGATATACTATATACATATGTATACATACAGAGAGAGGCAGAGACAATCTGCAGGTGTGTTTTCTGCCCCTACTCATGGTAATTGCTTTTGTTATTTTCAATTGTTTTTATGTATTTTTAAATTCTTTTCATTTTCGCTTTCTGCTGGCTTATTGAAAAATATTTTTCTTGGCCATTACGTTGAAGTTCTGCCGTGCAACATGTGTGTGTGTTTTCCTCCCTACCATTTGTCTAAGGTCATTCCATCCATCCATGTTGTTCTTCATCTCGCATTGTGCTTTATATATATTTTATAATATAAGCTTCAACTGTTTCTCTTCAATTGCATTTTATTGAAATGGAAATTCTTCTTTCCTCTGTGTGCAAATGCAACAATTTGTATTCATGGCAAAAGAGTTCGAGTCATGGTTGATGTGGCATGACCAATTCCTTAGTTATCCCCCCGTTGAGCGACCTTGATTTTGAACTCATTTTGCTGAGGATTGCAGCATTTAAGTGGAGGCCATTGGCTGAGTTATTGGGTATCAGCATTTGGGTCGGCCAGGTAAAGCAATTTACCACAAATGGTTATTGAACTTGGCTAAAAATAATCATATAGAGCGAGGGTTAGTTTATGTACCCAGTAGATTTTTTATTGCATATAACTTAAATCATTTAATAGTACTTAAAGCTTTTACTTTTTACTTAAATCTGTTTAAGCACATGGAAAAGAGTTAAAAGTGCTTGAAAAGCTCTTCTATTGATTGTTCACAGTTAATCTGCTTTGGAAGCTTTACAGCCTTGTTTCTTCTTACATCTAGTTTATTTAGAAAGTTCCATAAAATTGATAAAGCTCATGTAAATCAGTTCACAATTCCTTTAAAGCTCTTCTATTGATTAACTATGTTGCATTTTATGTTATACTTAAATATTGATAGCTTGTTACATGAAACTTACCTACAGAAAATGTTAGAAAATCGATTGCTTACTTTAAAAGCCCTTCGATGGATTTTCTAAGATTAATCTGAGTTTAAGCTTTACGGCTTTGAACTCTAAGCTAACACAAGTATACAAAAAAGCTCTTGTATATCTTGTCTAGACTTTAACGTTATAAATATTGTTAGTGTTGCAATAATATCGAAAACACTTAAACCATAGATTAACTTTCTATTAACTGTCCAGGATTAATCTGATTTAAAGCTTAAAGCTTGTAAGCTTTTCTTTTCAAGCCATCTGGAATTGCTAATACTGTAAAAACTCTACGATTAATTGTCAACAATATCAGCTTACAGCTTTAAAATAGCTAAATATCACATAAACTAGTTTGATATACCATAAAAACTCTTATATAGATTAAATACGATTCATTTGACTTCAACCTTATTAGCCATTTCTACAAGTTTCTCTATAAAGAGCCAGAAAATAGCTAAAGCGCTTGAAAAAGCTGTTTTGCGCCAAGTTTAACTAGAAAGTGCTAGAAAAAAACAAGTTATTGGATAGATATTGGATTAATGTGATTTAAAGCTTAAAGCTTGATAAGAAATATTTAATAAATATTTATATATAATATAATGTATAATATATTTAACAAATATTTCCAAATCACAAGATTATACTGTTCTAAAGCTTGTTAGCTTGTTTAATCAAGTTTAACTAAGAAGTGCCAGTAAAATCGAGCTGATTTAATGCTTTAAGCTTGATAAAAAGTATATTTAATGGACATTTGCAAATCACATACCAAATGGTTCACAATATTTTAAAATTCCACTGTTTTAACGCTTTTTCTAGCTAAACTTTCAAGATAAACTTATCTAGAAAGTGCCAGAAAAATCGAGTTGATTAAATGAAATGCTCGTTTCTTAGTAGTTTATGCTTCATCACATTTGGCGATTCTAAGCATAGAGATCCCACTCATGCCACAGTTATTCAAGCAACCCACATCACATTTACACCCACTCACACCCACTCACACACACTCACACTCGCACACACTCGCACACTCACACACACTCGCACACACATTGAAGACTCCGGCGCACGCCTCATTAGAACACCTTTCAGTTTGCTGTGTAATTTTCGCAACATTTTTAATGGCGTGCGGGGACATTTTGGCACTCGAGTGACCGTGTGGCAGCCCCCGGCCCCGCTGTCTTTTCTTCCCGTACTGCAAACGCACTTGTTGTGTTCTCTCTCTCACTCTCTCTCTGTCTCTCCCTCACTCTCTCACTGATTGCGTCGCACGCAAAACTATTTAGAGAAGTGTCAAGAAATGTCTGCATTGGCGTTGCCGTTGTCGTTGTCGTTGCAACAATTTCGCCAACGTTGTCGTCGTCGTGCGTCGACAACACAGCTGTAGTTGAAGTCACACGCCTGCCACGCCCCACATTGCGTCTTATTTGCCACAGTTTGTCGTTATGCGGGCGGTCGTTGATAAATTACAAAACATTGCGCCGGCTATTTTAAATGTGGCATAAAATATGCATTTTATATATATTAATTTGTATTTTTAAATCACATTTGCCGCTGCGCGTAACGCTGTCATCGAATCGAGGTTGTTGTAGAATCCCCAACTAAAAAACAGTCTAATCTAACCAAACGTGGGCGTCCTGCAAACTGTGTCACATTGCTCATTAGCTTGGGTGCATGAAGCATTTGCTTTATTTAAGAAAAACAAAATTTAAAGAAAATAGAAGAAACAAGCCGAACAGTCGGGACCCCGACCGTAATATACCCTGTGGGTTTACAGGAACCCGCTTAAATTCACTCCAGATGAAATTCTCTAGTAATTCGTTTTTTAATTTTTGTGGGCAAAGAAGGCGTGGCATCGTGATAAATTTTTCTAAACACATCAACCACAAAATATTCATCATGTGTGGCAAATCTCAAGTCTCCAGCTACAAAACTGCTTTTGTTATGAGGTTTTTGAGTGACAAAACTGCTTGCTTTATGAGGTTTTACTTAATTTGTGGGTGAAGGGGGCGTGGCATCGTGATACATTTTTCTGGACACATCAACCACAAAATATTCATCATGTGTGCCAAATCTCAAGTCTCCAGCTACAAAACTGCTTTTGTTATGAGGTTTTTGAGTGACAAAACTGCTTGCTTTATGAGGTTTTACTTAATTTGTGGGTGAAGGGGGCGTGGCATCGCGATACAATTTTCTGGACACATCGACCACAAAATATTCATCATGTGTCCCAAGTCTGAAGTCTCTAACTGTAATATTGCTCTTGTTATAAGCTTTTCCGAATTGTAGGCGAGGGGGGCGTGGCATCGTGATAATATTTTCTGGACATATTGACCACAAGATATTTATTATGTGTGCTAAGTGTGAAGTCTTTAGCTGTTATATTGCTCTTGTTATGAGGGTTTAGAGCTACAAAACTGCTTGTTTCATACTTTTTTCTTGCTTAGTTTGTGGGCAAAGAGGGCGTGGCATCCAAAAAAAAAGATAAACTTGATCTGCCTGCAAAAATTACCAGTGCTGGGACACCAAGTTCAAGCTTCTAGCTCTTACCATCTCTGAGATCCTTTCGTTCATACGGACGGACCGACAGACCGACAGATCGACAGACCGACAGACCGACGGACAGACGGACAGACGGACATGGCTATATCAACTCGGCTATTGATGCTGATCAAGAATATATATACTTTATGGGGTCGGCCATGCTTCCTTCTGCCCGTTACATATTTTTAACAAACTTAATATACCCCCACAGGGTATAAAAACAGGCAACAAAAAAAAATAAAGA
The DNA here is from genome assembly GCA_958299025.2 of Drosophila histrio. Taxonomy (NCBI): domain Eukaryota; kingdom Metazoa; phylum Arthropoda; class Insecta; order Diptera; family Drosophilidae; genus Drosophila; species Drosophila histrio. Next base: position 2,552,470 of record OY729166.1, on the reverse strand, counting down.
ACTCTGAAAACAATTGCCAAAAAGCCAAAAAAGAAAATTTGTCATTTGCGTTGTTGCGTTTGGCGTTTGTTTGTTTGGCGTTTTGTCTGATTTATTTTCACTTTGACAAATGCACAAAAATTTGACCATGGCACGTCAAGAAGTGTGGTCATTGTATTTTTAATGCCACTTCGATATAGATAAATTGCCAACAGGCTGCAGTGCCCCAAAGGAGCAGTTAAAACACTCCCCAGTTCCCATCTCCCCAAACAAAACTCGTCTGAAAATGATTTTGTTTGTCTAGTCAAAATTCGTGATATGACTGTCTAATTAGATACAATTGCAAACTCTCTACTAATACTGATCGATGTGAGATTTGTGTGTGGATTGCAAGTAATTGGAATTATAAGCCCAATGAGCTGGAAATGAGAAATGCCTTAGCTACCAATTTGTAGCAAATATAAGATAATTGAATTATTAATTCGACTTTTACTGTACTCTTTGAATAGTTAAAGTTATGTATTTAGTAGTAGTTTATTTGATGTTTACAGTATTTAAATGGCTACACTACTATTTTAAACTATAAAAGCAGCTTGAAGTAATTATAAAAGTAGGAAATCAGTGTTGTAAAGTGTCATTATTAATTAATAAATTAAAGTAATTTGTATTATATTGTCTAGAAAATAATACTTTATTTATAAATATATGTATTAAATATTTAATTGATGTTTAAGCTATTTAGACATCTAAATTACGAGCTTAAACTATAAAAGCAGCTTGAAGTAATTATAAAAGTAGGAAATCAGTGTTGTAAAGTGTCATTATTATTTAATAAATTAAAGTAACTTTTAGTATATCGCTTGTAAACTAATAGCAGCTGGTAAACCATAAGTTATATTATGCATAATATTTAAATAATTGTATCTATTAATAATAAATAAATAAATATGTAAATAATAATAATTTTTAATTTTATAAATTTAATATAAAATATTTATATTATATGTATATTTTTAAAATATACTTTTAATTATTTTACTTCAACTATTTTATTTTCATAATAATTTGTTAATAAGTGTTGCATAACACAGCTTAAATAAGTCACTTCCAATGTTGTCTAACTCTCAAGTGAGAGTATTTTATGACAGTGTTGTATAACAGTTTTATGAGCACTCTAAGCACACGCAATGCTATTTCCCTTGATTTACATTGTTGCTGCTTCTGTTTAATTGTTAAAGCTTTGCTTTCATTTGAAATTGGAAACAGTAGAATAATAAATAATTAGAAATAATTATATTCTCTTTGTTGTTAATTCAAATGCTGGCAAATATTCAAGTTAACTGCAATTAATTATGCTAAAATTCACGAGAATGCAATAGAAATTGCATTAAAATTGCAGTTTTCAAACACAAAAGTTGTTTGCAAATATCTGCCTTGCAATTATTACGTATAGTTTTCCCATTTTCCTTGGTGTGTTGCAATTAAAAGCAAGGCCTTTTGCTGATAACTTTATTTCCAGTGAAGCAACAGCAACGACAACAGCTGTCTAGAGACTTGGGAACGCTCCTTTGGACCTCTGGGTGTGTACTCGACTATATATGTATATTAATAACTAGAAATTGTCAGGCACTTGATGTGGGTCAAACAGGCAGCAGGCGGCGCTGCAAGATTGTCTATAAATAAAGCAGCTTCAACTGAAGTTGAAACAGGTGCATGCCACAGTGCGGCAACAAAGTTTGTGCTGTTTTATGTAGTTGGTCATGTTGTGTGTGAGTGTGTGTGTGTGTGTGTGTGTTGATTTGCGTACATGTTTTGGCCAGCAGTTTGCTACTTCAACTGGCCAAGCACTTTACTTGACTGTTTGATTCTTTTGCACTCTGAACTTTTCACATTGCAGTTTGTACTTTTTTACATGTGTCAGGGCACAAAATTGCATTGCCATCGCAAATCTGCAGTCGCTACGTGGCATCAACTTTTCAATTTCTCACACACAAATCCCACTTCTAACACACACACACTCACTCACACACACACACAATTCTGTTGGCCATGTCAGGATTACTTGGCACGACAATGCAATCAACATAAATACAAATCCCCAAACTATTTTAATGTTGACTCGTGGCATCTGCAGTTTTTCAGTTGTTGTCTTAATGGAAAAGTTATCCCCATTACCCCCTGGCCACCCCTGCGAAACCTGTCAACTTAAAAGGGCATAAAAAGTAATTTTGGCTGGCCACCAGTGCGTATGTGCAATGCACACACACTCTCGCTGTGGCGCCATCTATCGCTTAAGCGCTTAAGTTGACCTAAGCCTTCCCCTTACGACCACATAGAACCCCTGGGCCTCTTAACCGGAATTACTTGCCGCAGTTTGGCGCTCCAAAAAGAGATAGAGATAGCAAGTGAGTGAGTGAGATAGACAAGCGCTTTAAATTTGCATAGAATATTCTTTTTTAAATTAAAAGATTTAGTTAATAACAACAACAATGTCGTGACTTGTTTAATGTGTAAGAATATTAAACGTGCTCATATGCCACTTTCTATACTTTTTGTTAGCTTTTAAACAGTATAAAGCATCGGGTTTTTTGATTGTTTGACTCATGCTGCAAATTCTACATATATTAAAAATATATAAATTAATGATTAGCTACTTCACAAACTGCAGCTACGTGCTTAAATACATTATGTACTTTAAGCACTGTGGCTATTACAAATTCGCATAGTAAAGTTCGATGTGTAAAAATATGAATTACATTTTTCACAGTAGAGTTATGATATTAAAACTGTAAATAAATATATATAATAATATAAACAAACTAAAAAAGGAACTAAATAATATAAAATTACATTAAGAATTCAAATTAAATATGAAAAGAAAATTCAATAATATAAAATAGACGTATTACTTTGACATGGAAATTAGTCAAAAGTTTATTGATCATTTGCGAAACTTTAAACTAATTTTAATGACATTTGCAACCTTTGCTACTTGCTAACAAATTAAACTCAATTCGTCTGCGATTATCACAGCTGGTACTATTATTATTAGGATGCAGTTTCTTCAATAAATTATCTGCTTAAATTTTATAATAATTTAACCCTAAGTTATATTTTTTAGGAATTTTCTTTAATATTTAATACAATCTCTAAGCCAAGTTGAGAGCTTTGACACGTGCTGAAAAGCTGCTGGCTAACTGATTGCGGCATTGTTGTGATAACTTGTTGTTCTTCTTCTTCTTGGCCATACCCAAGTCAAGGCAAGGCAAAGTTTATGCAACTCTTGCCGACTTGTAGTAGGTAAACACACAGAGCCTCAGAGTTTAAGCCTGGCCAAGCCGAGAACCTGGACAAACACACGCGTTAAGGTTGATCAACAAAGCGAGCGTCTTCTTGTTGTTGTTGTTATCATATTGTTGTATTTGGCCAAATCTCTGGGAAAATAAATATATGCTGAGACTGAGTTGTTCGTTGTTTGGCAGCTAATTGAAAATCGTTTCCTGACAACAAAAACGAACGAAAAAAAACCGAATGAAGATGTATGCGAATTCGTTGAACTTTGTGCTCGATAATAGCAAGACCCTGCCACGCCCTAATGCCGCCTTCCCTTCTCATTCTTTCGTTGCCTTCCGCACATGCAGACACTTTGTTGGTTCATTGACATTTTGGCAATTTGTTGCCATTAGCCGAACCGTTTGTGTTGTCCTCATTTGAAAGCAAACAAATAAATATGAAAATTATGGAAAAATTATTGTGGCACGCAGCATAATGAAAATGTAACTCAGCAGACGTGAAATCCCCTCGTGTATGTTGTCTATAAACTTTTGCTCTGATTCTTTCATTTTTAAAATGGCAATTAACACATTTTGGTATTGGATTTGATATTGGTTTTTTTTTTCATTTTTTTTTGGGATTCACATGATGCCCATATTTCGATCAATTTCGATTCTTGCCACCTTGCGGTTAATTGATGACCATTTGAGCCATCTAATTTGGCCATGTTATATGATAATTTGTTCATTTGCATAAATTGCTTATTTTCCCGTGACTTTTTGTTTAGTTTTCATTTCAGTTTGTAGCCTGTCTGCTGTTTTTTTTTGGTATTTGACTTTTTTATTGGTGCGCATTTTCCAATTGTTGTTTACATTTCGTGTTTGTTAACTTAAACATTTATCTATTCCTTAGTCACACTCACTACTAAATGATTGTACTTAAATTCAATTGCGCTCTTATTAATCCGTCAAAATTGATGCGAGCTGTCGAAGCATCGACGATGTCATATAATAATCATAAATTTCTGATGTGACTGGCTGCATTTATTTTTAAACCAATTTCCGACTCGTAGTTTTTTTATATCAACTTTATTTTATTATTTATTTTGTTGTGTGTGTGTGTGTGGGAGTGTGTGTAAGAGTGTGTGTGTGTGGCATTTTATGTGTGTATATGCTTGTCAGGCTTTTTAGAATTTATGTTATGTTTTTCACATACATTCTTTGGTTTGTCTGCTGCCGGTTTTCATTCGCTTTTCATTATATTTTTTAATACCCTGTGCTCATAAAATCTACAAAGCGAGTAGGCTACTATAACAGCAACTGAATTTGCTAAATAGCAACTGACTTGTCAAGAGTGTTATAAAGTATTATTTAAGTATAGTAATATTTTTATAAAATCCACAACAATTGCATTTCCCAAAGTCTCAATGTTTGGCATAGTAACCTGTTTGTCTATCAACTATATATTCTCAACATTTCATAATGAAAGGTACCTTTATTTTCTGTAGAACTTCCCAATGTATCCAAACCTCTAAAAGTTTATTTCTACTCCATTTATTAAGCTTAATTAATTGTATAGTTTAATTTTAATAAATTGTCCTTTTATTCTGAATATTTCATATAGTTTGGCTAATATTTGCAGGTAGTGCTTCTATTTTTATCAATCTCTAACAAGTCAATTGTCTTTACATAGTATTATATCTATTTATTATCTTAATATACAGAATATTTAATAAAACTTAGGTTATTAATGTCGGAAAAGTATCTTGTATGCCCACACATTTATTAGTCATTTACAATTGCATTTTAGAGCTAAGAACTTTAGTTACGACCTTTTCATATTTTAATATCATTTCTATAATTTAAATCATTTATAATGATCGTCATACATGTGTAAAAATAGTTATTTATATACCTACTACTTTTAAAGTTAATTATAATTGCAATGGTAAAGTTTATCAATCGATTCTAAACACTGTATTATCATTTATTTATTAGATTTGTATTCTGAATATTTACTAATATTTTCTAATATATCCACAGCTCTAAAAGTTAATTACTAATTCTATATCCAAGTAAGAGTCTCGTTTCTTGATACAGTAATATATTTATATATCAGCTTTATATTCTAAAAATTACATAGAAATTAGGCAATATATGCAGCAAGAGTTCGAAGTATAAACAATATTTGAAAAGCGAATTACAACATAATTTTCCAAGCTAATATCTTAATACTTGACACAGTAAATTATTTAACTATTATCTAAATATTTTAAAAACTTCATAACGATTGCTTAATATCTTCTATATTATTCTATATTAGTTCTAGTGCAGTATTAGCTGTCTACAGGGTATCTTTAGCTGGACTACTTTCTATTGTATAATTTCTACGTGTTTCTATATAAAAATCTTTTGCTTGCCTCTTGTCTGTCGCCGTGACCAGCTCAGTGGCATTCCCATACCTACATAAAGCCCATACCCATACCCATTTCCATCCCATTTGCTAGTCCATAGTCTCAGACAATCCCAGGCAGTTTCATTCCCATTTCCATTCCCATTCCCATTCCCAGGTCGTGGCGCAACAGATTTCTTTGCCTCCACACGCATTTGACTTTCAAATGAAGGACAAATATTGAATGGTCGAGAGCCAAGCAACAAACAAACAACAACAACAACAACAATAATGCCCCTCCACCCAACAACAACAAAAACAATAAAAACAAAGTCGTCGACGTGGCAATTGGTAGCAGAGCGGGGAAAGGAGAAAGGGACGTACAGTGGGGCAAAAGCGGCAGCTAGCATAATGTTGAGGGCGGTCTATAAAAGTTTTGCATTAGAATTTTCTCGGTTTTGGATATGGAGGTGTGTTATTTAGGTGGCTATGCAATGTGTCTGTGTGTGTCTCAGTGTGTGTGTGTGTCGTTTTTATGTCGACTTTGTTCTTGTTTGAGGTTTTGAATATAAATTATGTGCGTAATTTGATTTTAAACTGTCCGTTATTGCTAGCTTCTTTTATGCTCTATGTCCGATTATTGGGAAATTTGTCATTGATAGAAAAAGGTTATAACAATTTGGTCAAGCGGCTGCTGTTGGCCCTAAAAATTGACAGCTTGAAAAGGGCTAAAGAAAGAGTTATAAAATAATGTCGAATTAAAATCAGCATTTGAATTAATCAAATATATTAAAATACATTTATTTGTTTTGTAATATTATTTCAAAGAGTATTTCCGGCACGGTTTTTAAAAGTTTTCTTTTGTCAGCAAACATATCTTTGTTGCATACTTATTTTTTATGATTTTCTTAATTTAGTTTGAGTTTAAGAGTTGATTTTTATTTTAAAAATATGTAAAAAATCGAATTTTAATTGTGTTTTATGTTAATTTAATTTAAAGAGGTTTTTGACAGTTTTGTTGGGTGAGCAAACATATTTTAATTTGATTTTATTAGTTTCCTGATTTATGTTCTTTTTTCTCTCAGAGTTGTTTTTGATTGAAACTTTTTTAAATATTTTATTTAATTGTTATATGTATATATATATGTATTATATATATATATATTTAAATATATTTTAAAAAGTATTTTCGCTTCGGCTTTTATCTGTTGGATTTTACAGCAAAGTTATTTAAGTTTCTGTCTTATTTTTCGCCAGATTCTTGATTTAATTTAAGTTAAGTGCAGTTTTTCCGCCAGAAATGTTTTTATTTTATATTTAATTTATACTATCTATTTAATATTTATTTTATATTATTTATTTAATATTTAATTTATGTAATTTATTTAGTATTTAATTTATATTATTTATTTAATATTTAATTTATAATATTTATTTAATATTTTTTTTTATATTATTTATTTAATATTTAATTTATATTATTTATTTCAATTATTTATTTATACTATTAATTTAAATTAATTATTTATATTATTTATTTATACTATTTATTTATATTAATTATTTATATTATTTATTTATATTAATTATTCATATTATTTATTTATATTAATTTATCTAAGGAAGTATTTTTGCTTTGACTTTTAACCGTTTTTCCCTTGCAGTAAACATATTAAAGTTTATTTTTTTATTTCTTGTTAGTTTCTTGATATAACTTAAGTTTAGTTACATTTATTTTTATTACAAATTTAGTTTAATTCTTATTTATATTAATTTATTTAAAAGAGTATCTTTCGCTTCGGCTATTATCCGATTTTATTTGCAAGAAAACATATTTAAGTTTCTTTCTTTTTTTTTGTCTTATTAGATTCTTGATTTAATTTGAGTTTTGAGCAGTTTTTTTTTCTTTTGCTTTCTTTCCATGATTTTTTTTGTTTAAAACTTTTATTATGCGTTCGCTGTCTACGGATAAATGGCAATTTATGAGTTTATTTATGCGGCACAAAGACATAGATACAGACATACATACATTGCGAGCGGACTCAGACAAAGATCAAGAACTGCTGCGGTCCGGATCGGCCAGCATTATAAATAGATGGGGGCAAGAACGTCGCCACTTAAGCCACAGCTCGGGGCAGCTACAAAATTTTTATCGACACGAGCCAACTGTCAGGCCAAAAGCAGAGGCAACAGGCAACCAGCAACGGCAACGGCATCTAAGCATTGTCAGCCATGTTGAGCCCCAAACGGCAAAGTTTTTTAGCCCAAATAAGCGCAAAAATACGCATGCCACGCACTTGTATCTCAAAGATACGCCGAACAGCAACAGATACGGCAACAGCGAATGCAAATAACTTGGCACGCAGTCACAGACGGACAGGCGGACAGAGGGATGGACTGACTGACTGACGATGTCGTGGCCATGCATGAGCAAAGATTCTAATGCAATTTTACTTGCCACGGCCTACAGCTCTGCTAGCGTCTCTGCTTGCCCCTGCCACAGAGTTAAGAGATGAGTTGAGAAGTTGGGCGACGATTCGAACTCTCGTATCCGTGCAGTTTTTGGTCTTGTTTATTTAGGACTCGCTGCATAAAAAATGCACAGCATTTGTTCGCCTTTTCTTTTCTTGTCTTGTGTCTTTTATCTTTTTCGACTCTGTACTTAAATAAAAGAAAGGGTGTTTTAAGTTTGTGTTAAAGAATGAAGCATGGCAAATTTCTTAATGATATTTATATTCTTTACATATTCTATTGACAAATATATATATTTGTTACATACATTCTTTAAGAGCTAGATCTACCAAATTTAATTAAAACCCTTTTAAATATTTAAGTATTTTTGATTTATATAATTTGGATAGATATAAAAATTCTTGATATAATATTATTATAATTATATAATATTAATATAAATATTCCTGATATATATATATATATTCTATAAGAGCTAGAGCTACCAAACTTGGTGACAACACTTCTAATTATTCAGTATTTTATTTGCCGCGTCTGTTCTAGAAATATCATCATAATGCTATAACAAACTACGATATTATTCAAGTATAAGATTTGCCTAACGTCGGGAAATGAATAAACAACAACATATAAAGCTGGCTATACATTTTTACATCATAATTACAGAGTCTCTCACAGTCGGTTTCTCTCTCTCTGTCTCTACTTTTTCTTTTTTTCTGCTAGTTTTATTATTATTTTTGTGACTTTCTTTTCTGTTTCTTTTGTGTTTCATTTGATTTGGTCTCGACGTCTGCTGAGTTTCTTGTAATTAATTTGCTGGCCACAAAAATCCTTGCCATTTTCGACTTGATTTTGGCTTGTTTATTTGCACATTTGGTCAGCGATTTGGTTGCGATCTACGCAGATCTATTCAGTTTAGTTCTTTGCTGTTTCTTTGCTATGTTTCTGTGTTGTTCTGTTCTGTTCTGTTCTGTTTTGTTCTCTACTGATGCACATCAAACGACAAGGCGCATTTTTGGCGTACTTGAAAGCACTTTCGAAAATAGCGCCGTATTTAGGTTTTAGGTCGTTTCAACCAAACGCATTCAATGCTCATCACTTTGACGTTTGCTAAGCTCTATAAAATGCCCAGACATACAGTGAGTCAGTCAGTCAGTTAGTTAGTCAATCAGTCAGTTGGTCTTAGTTGTTGTCGTTGTTGTTGTTGTTGTTGTTGTTGTTGTGGCAGACACACAAATAGCAGCAAAGTCGCGATGTCAACAAAACTATTTCATATCTAGTCACAAATATTTGCTAGACTCTCTAACAATTGCCACAAAAGCAACTAAAAGCCCCGCTAAATCAAGCTGAACCAACTGTGTGTCTTTTGTGTGTGTGCATACTACATACTAAATGGCGTTACACAACACTAAACGCTGTAAGCTGCCACAATAGACAGTGTTGAGAATAGCTGGAGAAGAGGCTTAAAATAAGCTAGAAATCTTGCTGTTAAAGACATTAATTGTCGCATTAATTGATTAAAGAAACTTATATATACTCTCTAGTGGAACTAACCTATAAGATAAAGCTTCTTTAATAATTCAAATAAATCTATAAAATAGTGACTTGCACTCTCTTTTTAGTTTAAGTTAAAGTTTAGCTTGAAAACCGCTAAAATACCAGCACAGTACGCAGCATAAAAAATCATTGTGGCCTTCTGCAGAGCGTCAACGCAATCGAACACACCTGAGAAATCAATCAATCGATTTGTTCAACTGTAACAGACACGAGAGATAACACAGAGTGTTTAAGTGCTAGAAAGAGAGAGTGAGAATGTAAGATAGAATGGGAGAAAGAGAAAGCAAGACAAAGTGGGAAAGAGATGGCAATGGCGAGATGATTTTCAACAATCAGCCGCAACATGTTGTCAACAAATTTAAACGTTTGATAAAGAAAAAAACGCTGACTAGCTGACTGCGCCAAATAACCGCTGGCAGAAAAGTTTCCCTCGACTGTGTGTGGGCGTTGGCGGTGGCTGTGGCAAGAGGGGCGTGGCAGGGCAGGGCGTGCTGTCAATTGTCAGGCAACTGCAGCACATGTAAATAACTTTCAAAAAAAAAGCAAGAGGAAAAAAACAAATGAAAACAATAAAAATAAAGAACAAGAAAAAGCGGAAAGCGGAAAGCCTGTGGCTAAAAGTATTTTTCAGTGTGTGTGTGAGAGTGTGTGAATGTGTGTGTGTGTGTGGAAGTCTGTGTGAGTGTTGAAGGTATGCATGTGTTGATTTCTCTTTGAGCAGATTTCAGAATGTAACTTTGACTTTGTGATAAAATTCAACTTCAACTTGAAGGCAGCGAAGAATTTGTTGAATGAGTAGTTGAAGCAGGAAAATGCTTATGCTTAGGGAAAGGAGTGTGGGAGTGTGGACAAAACGATAGCCAAACTCGAACATAACTGAGAATCTTGTCAAATGCCTTTGACAGTTTGCCTTCAAAGCAAATGTAGCGCCCCCCAATTTGATTTACGCGTCGCGTCGTCCGGCCAAAAAGCGTGGAAAACACACACCGCATACCATGTAAATATTTGAAGTAAAGGAAAATGCCGTGGGGTGGTCGTTGGTTGGGTCGAAAAACGCTGACAACTGTTGCCCCGTTTCCGTTTGGCCTTGTGCAATGACTTGCCAAAAGTTCAAGAGGTGGCAAAAGAGGAAGAAAACTCACCACAACTTCCCACACACACACATTCTGCCTGTAATGTTTCTTTATTTGTGCTACTGAAATCAGCTTAGATACTTAGTTACAAATGCGTGAACAAGTTTCGCTGGCAACTTTTGCACTCAATCGCCCCAAAAGTCAACATAGAACTCTCTCAGTGTCCCAATGCGCTGTCGTCTTCTATTTTTGGACAACATTTGTTGCGTTCCATTTTCCACTTTTCGGAAAGAAAAACTTTTTCACCTTTGACGCTGCCTAAAGGTAGCACCATCAAATAATTATAGATACATATATATATATATATAAATACATGTGTGTGTGTGTGTGTGTGTGTGTTGTCTCCATGTGTATCGGGAAAATGTTGGGGAAATTGCTAGATGACTTTTACAGCATTGCGAGTGGGCGCGAATGTGTGTGTCCCAATTTCATTTGAGCATTAGAGATAGATGTATTAATCTGGCATTTTAATACGTTCTCTCAAAACTTTGTTGGCAAACTTTGAAAAAGGTTTTGTTTCTAGATTAAGGTTTTCCAGTTCTATTAAAGTTAAGGGCTGTCACTAGACTTTAAGTTGCTAGAAGTATGTCGAAAATAGTTATATATCCTGAAGGGAATGTCTTGATTGAAGTTGTATTAATTAATAAATTAAATAGTTTATTTTATTGTTAGGTAAAAACTAATAAGAGTTTAGTTTAAATGAATGTTTCAACAATTGTGTTTTAATTTAAATTAAATTTAAACTTATTTAAACACTGTGGTATGCAGTCTACGCTAGTGACGAAAGCAGACCCCAAAAACTCACACGTAGTATATTATAATAGTTTATATATTAAAATGAATGTTGTTCGTCATCAAAATTTGATATCAGTAATTTTGGGGCTTGAATATGCTTTCGTCACTACGTTTTTATTTGGGGTATAAATAATCAATACATTTAAGTTTTTATTTGGAAATTATCTTCATATTAAAACTCTTATTTAAAATGTGTATAACATAAATTAAAAATATATTCTTTTTTTTATTTTATGCCATTTCTCAATATATGATTTATATTTATTCTGTTGGCTTCTTAAAATGTATGCATAATTCTCTTAACTTAAAATCTTCCATAAATTTGCAGCGAGCAAATGAAAATTTTTGATGAAAAATGTGAAATTAATTATAAGTTATGCGAAAGAAATGATGAGAAATAAAAGAATGCGTCGTTGTCCGCAAAACAAATGCAAAAATACAATAAATAAATTAAATGCTAATAAATTGCAAATGAAATAGACAATATTTTTGTGTTGGCTTGTTGTTGTCATTTATTGTTGTTGCTGTTGTTGGGCTTGTGTTTTTTGGCATAAACAATGATGATTAATGTTAATGCAAGAGACAAAGGCAAAGTGCGAGCTGCGAAATGAAAAATGAAAAAACGAGAACAATTGGCAAATGTCGCACAGACATCCATCATAATCTTTGGCCATCTTCAGTGAGTCAGTAGGTCTGTCAGTCAGACAGTCAGTCAGTCAGTCAGTCAGTCAGTCAGTCAGTCGTTTGGCCAGCAAAGTTGACAACTTTATGGCACAGCCTGTGAAAATGTCATAAATGTTGTGCTTTTCATGCAGATTTACAGGTTTTTAATTAATATCATTCCATACAAATTTATCAGCTGACTGACAAACTGACGCCTGCTTTTCATTTTGCTTTTCCAGTTCACTTCAGTTTTCCCATACAAATGCAACTCGATGCGTGGGTCGTTTTGATTTGCTTTGGTTTTCTTCTATTTTGCTTGCCACTTGTATTATTTTTATTTATTTTATATTTATGCTCTTAATTTGCCGCATGTGTTAAATGGCGCTGCACTTTGGCTGCTTTTCCCCATCCAAATCTTGTCAAATTTTCTAGCATCATTTGCCATTTATTTTGTATATTTGTTAATATTTTTTTTGTTGTTGTTGTTTTTGTTTTGTTTATTTATTGCATTTTTGTGTTGCAGACACTTTTTGGGCATGTTTCACATTTTGAGCGCCGCCGTCGCATCTTAATTGAGTTTTTTATGTGATGTTTATAATTTATGTTTTGCGTTGCCAGGCTAAAATGTACTTTGCTTTTGGCTTAATAGAGAATTAGCTGATTTAATGGCTGCATTGATGCCTGCAGCCATAAATCGGTCGAGCCATAGGTGATAAGTGTGCCAAGGCTTAAGTTAATACTATTTATTGTGTTTTTTGACTCTTATAAGATTTACTTTAAAGAGACTATAAGAAATGTGCGTAACAGGTCTAACGTTGCTTGATCAGCATTAACAGCAGCGTCGATATTGCCATGTTCGTCTGTTCGGCTGTCTCTCTGTCTGTCTGTCCGTCCGTCTGTATAGGCGTCTAGATCTCAAAGACTATAAGAGCTAGAGACACATAGAGAAAAAGTAAAGGGTCTCTCATAGTCGGCTTCGACGATAGTATATCGTTACCTACTATCGCTCCCGTCCCCACTATCGCTTCCGTCACTACTATCGCTCTCGCCTCTTCTATCGCCCCCGCCCATACTATCGCTCCCGTCTTTTCTATCACTCCTGCCCTTACTATCGCTGCCGCCTCGACTCTTCGGCTTGTGCCGTTCTTCCTTCTGTCTGTTTTCGTAAAAGGTTTCAATCTCATATAAGAGCTAGAGACACCTAGAGAATAAGTAAAGGGTCTCTTATAGTATGCTTCGACGTTAGCATATCGTTAACTACTATCGCTCCCGGCCCTACTATCGCTCCCGTCACTACTATCGCCGAAGAGTCGAGGTGGAAGCGATAGAAGTGGATATCGCTGCCGCCACGACTCTTCGGCTTGTTCCGTTCTTCTTCCAGTCAGTTTTCGCAAAAGGTTTCAATCTCATATAAATCAATATTTCAAACATATAACTATTTATTGTGTTGACAAATAAATATTATATATATGTATTACTGTAGGGACTCTCGGCTGCCATGGACTGCTTCTGAACACAGTAAACAAGGCTCTTCGATTTGCTTATATAATGTTTAATAGTTTATTTCAATAGTTTATAAGTTTGAACTTTCTTCATATGCGTCTTAACTTTTAAATACTGAACACACTTCACGAGCAAACATCTTCTTCTCTCCTTAGCAGTCGAGTTTCCACTGACTATGTATTGCCATCTCTATGCAAATGCTCAATAATTCATTGATGCTGCCAACTTAATTCATTAATCGGTATATTCTTAGCTCTATACTTATGATAAATCTGTAGTCCTACATTACTATTTAGTTTGTTGGAAAAATAGTAATACTATGTTTTGTCTATTTTAGTGCCTAGGCACACTCTTGAAATGTCTGCGCCTTTGTACTTTATAGTTTTCTGTGATTCTATTGTCAAAGCATCAAACACTAAATTTAAATATATGTATATGCATTGTTTGCCAGACGGCAGCTGTTTAGAATTGTTGTTGTTTTGTTCATTTTATTGTAGCAGCGCTTAAATTTATTAATCATTATCAGCACAAATCGTTGAATGTTGTGCCGTGTTGAAGTATTTAGTTATTTTTTAAAAACTTATACGATATGCCGGCCGGTCTTTAGCTAAAATTTTGAGAAATTAGTTTATGAGGCCAGCAGAAAATGATCTGTGGGCGTTTTCAAGACAATCCCATTGAAATTTTCTCAATGCGTTTCAAGGTTATGAAATAATAATAAAAAAGACAGTGATATGGGAAAAGAGAAAAGTTTTTATGTCTGCAATATTTTGTATTCAATGATACTTTTCTTCTTTTCTTTTTTTACCCACCTGTAGGCCACAAATAACAATGGGAATTGTGATGTCTAAGCCAAAGTCTGACAATAAGTAAAAAAAAGAAAAACCATAATATATGCATATAGATCTTAAAGACTTAAGGCTATATTATATACTTTAATGACACTCACAAGTTGGCCAAAAGAAAATAGAAGCCAAGAGAAATAGCATAAAAATTGCTACAAAATATATTTCTAAATATTTGTATTTAGCGCAAGTTAAATAATCAGACAGATTATGCATACGTAATAAAAATAACAAAATGGCAAAAGAGAAAAACGTTTTCAAACTAAACCAAAGCGACAGCAACAGCAACAGCAAAAGGCCAAAAATAAAAGCTGAAAACAGCTTGCAAATATTTTAACGCCATGCAATAGTCTCTATCCTCTATTTGCTTTCTTTTTTTTTCGTGTAAATTCGTGTACAGTAAGAAGACAAACACCTGTAGCCCAAGACACAGACAGAGACACAGACACTGACAGCAAATGTGAATAAATCGTATCTTGCAATGTTTTCCAATCGCATCTTTCAGTTTGTACACTTTACATAGTATGCAACAAAATGCCACAGTCACCCACATGCCACTTTGTTGCACTTACAGCTGTTGTTGTTGCTGCTGCTGCTGCTGCTGCTGCTGCAACCAAGTGTGGCAAGTGGCGCTGATCGCTTGATGTCTTTCCTCTCATCTGTTACACTTGCACTATGACTAAAAGCGGCTAAAACGACGCCATTTTGTTGTGGGAGGTTTCGGTTAACAGAGCTTAAAATCATGTAAATACTTGAGTACCCTATAAGAAGAGATGACAAACGGGTTGTTGAGCACTTTATTCAGTTATAAGTGAACTTTTAGATTATGTGTTCTTAAGAAAAATAAAGGACAGAATTATAAATAATATATAAATATTGATTATGCATTATATCTATAATTATATAGATAAATATTTAATAATATTTATATATAAATATTGATTATGTATTATATCTATAATTATATATATTAAATATTTAATTAAACAATTAGAATAATAATATTTATATTTATTTCAATTTGAAATAGAAGATTTACTTAAAGCAAATTGTTTATATAAATATAAGAAAATTGAATACAATTTAAATAAATATTTTCTATTTAATATTTTTTAATAATATTTCAATATATTATAATTTTATTAGTTAATATACTAGAATTATATATTTACTATGAATAATAATATGAAATACATAAGAAGTGTTATTTCATAATGTACATATTTACATCAAATATATTAGTTGCTTATTAATAATACATATTTTAATCGACAAAACTTATTGACATTAAAATACAATGTATTGTTTTATTAATAAATATTATACGAATTGCATAATAATTGTTATTTCTTATAGTTTTTATTTATATCATAGCTCAAAGCTATATTTAATTTATTGTTAAAAATAAATACATTTAAATTATAAGCATTATGATTGCTGTTTTAAATAAAATAACTACTGCCATATATTTTTTTTAATATAGATCAAAGTTTCAGTTGTTTATTATATTATTCTATATTTAAAATATTGTTTTATAGTAATAAATAAACTAATAATATATAATATGATACCAAATTATATGAAAAACCTAATAATTATTATTTCATTTAGATGTTATTTATGTCCAACATAAAATATATATTTATTTAATTGATAAATATAAATAAATTAAAAATATTAAAAAAATAGTTACTGCTTTTGATTAAATATTTGTTTAATAGTTTATTAAGAGAAAAGATTATTTTTATTAATATTTAAAAATTAGAGTTATCACCTGCTTTTAACTAAATGAAATTATATAATTTTCAACTATCTCTATCTATTTATTGCCTATAATTTCTAGGGTCTCTGCTATGTCTTTCCATTTACTGCTACTTTTTGCTTATTACCATTTCAGAGCATTTCAGAATTAAGCGCTCAAATTATTGCATTAAAAATCTCATCTAATTAATTAAATTAAGTCGAAAATTGTCATGGAAAACATGGTACCAAGGCTTGCTGTTCCCCCGTACTCAATTGACATCCGCCTGCCGCCCCCTCACCTGCGTCTGCGTTGTTGATTTTGTTGTTGAACATTTTGGCAAGATATTTTAGCCTGCATTTTCGGGGCCACTTAATTACTTTGGCATTTGTCACAGCTTGTGGCTCGCATACTCATAGTTGTCTGTCTTTAGGGACCCCTGCGGTTTGTTTTCTCTATTTTTCAATTCAATTTTGCATTCATATTCATATTTTTGGTTCACATTTTCACATTCACATTGTATGTGTCACAGACAAAAGGCAGATTTGCTCCACTTAAGACTAATTGTTTGACGAACAAATGTCGTCGCCACATGATTTGAGTTTGCAGTCAGTTTTTCTTTGCAGAAAACTCTTTTTAAATTTGCCAATTGAATTTAAACTTTTTCTCTGTTTATATTAATTTATACTTTTTCATTTTGGGGGGGTGTATTTTACAATTTTTTCTCTCGTTTTCTCGTGTTGTGGGCGTCGTCATGTTGTGTGCAATTAATAAATTTAATTAAGATATAACGTCGCGCTTTCAAGTGTGAAAATTATGAAAATCTTCTTCTAAATTTTTGGCCATTACACGAAATTTAGCATGTAAACGGAATTAGTGCACAAAATGATGATGATGATGATGATGATTTTTGGTTTTTGAGCCCATAAATCACTGCTGGGCTTTTGTTGCTTCTGTTGCTGCTTGCAAGTTTTTAATTAAATCTGTCGTGGAATGCAGATTTATGCAGATTCGCTGCATTAAAGTTAACTTATCATCGCCGAATCCGTATCCGAATGGCGCCCAATTCAAGGACGCATCCTGAATTCGCTTGTAAATTCAATATAAATAATTCAAAATCGAATTTAACGTAATTCAATTCGTTGCAAAATCAACGACGGCGGCCGTGAGGCGCATAAATTCAATCGAAATGACCCACAACACACACACACACACACACTCAGCTCTTGGGTTGTTGTGGGTGGCTGCCAAGAAATGGGCGACCACAACTGCAGTTTTGTTGTACTTACTCGTAGTTTGTAGTTTTTGCTTTGGTCATAAAGTTTACACACTCATCTGTGTGTGGGAGTGTGTGTTGGTGAGTGTGTGTGTGTGTGTGTTGGTGACGTGCGGTTGTGGCTGCTTTTGGCTTTTGGGCAGGGAAGGGAAATGTAAGGAACTGTGCGCTTGGCAACTGCTTGTTGCATGAACAAATAGCAAACCTGACCCAAAACTGGTCTGCTATCAAAGGAACATGCACTGGGCATGTAGTATGTATGTCTATTGAATTGCAGGATCATTGAGAAGCCCCACAACAAATACTTTTAACAATGCAATTGTGCAAATACTCCAAGTTGTACCTGGCAAGCCTTAGAAAGTGCACACATAACATACGAGTATTTGTGTGTGTGTGTGTGTTTGTGTGTGTGTGTGTCAAAGGAGCATGACAAAAATACAGCATACCCGTAGCTAAATAAATGAGATAAATAAGGGTTTTATGCTAGATATAGATGGCAAATATGGCATAACCAATAAATCGATGAAACTTGTAGTAAATTTAATTATATATATATGTGAAAAGAATTGAAAGACATAAATGCATATAATTGGAAATATTAATCAAATGATTTGTGGGCGAAGGGTCGTGGCATCAAAAAAAGATAAACTTGGTATGGCTGCAAAAATTACCAGTGCTGGGAGACCAAGTTCAATCTTCTAGCTCCTACCATCTCTGAGATTCTTTCGTTCGTACGGACGACAGGCGGACAGACGGGCAGGCGGACAGACGGGCATGGCTGATCAAGAATATATATCCTGTATGCGGTCGGCAACTCTTTCTGCCTGTTACATATTTTTATCGAACTTAATATAACTCTACAGGGTATGACAACATTTAATGTTAATTGAAATTGTGTGCTAGCCGACTTGAGGTCAATTTAGTGTCGATATGACAGATATATTAACATACAACAAAACATAAAGATACTTGCTAAAAGGGCAAGTAGCTAGGCTTGGTATACAGCTGTTTCAGGAGATGCCAGGAGATCTCCCTCATCAGTACCATTTAAGCTAGTAGCTTACCCAACGATCCAAGTTTGTTCTCTATGTTGTTGAGAATTCTAAGGATGCAACATGGAGAAAACACTTGCAAGTTAAGCTCGCCTTGATTTATGTTGCTGTAATTGTTGTGGTTCCCGTAACATTAATTTTGAAACTTATTAGATAAGTTTTTAATAAATAGAATAATAATATGAAAGAAATCTGTTTGTATATAAATTAATAATTAATTCAGCTTTTGTTGCAAGATCAATAATTAGCTGACAAAAGATGCCTGCCAATTCAAAAGTCAATTAAGCACTTATTGTGTTTAATTTCCAATTAAATTGTTATTTTCAACACTTATACTGTCTATATACTTATCGTTATTAAGGCCAATTGAGCTACAAGTAGAACTCAGTTCATATTTTCGCTAATTTAAACAATTTTCATTAGTTTAAATTGATATTAGCTGTTATTAGTCTTGCCCTCGTTTAAATCATCCTTTGTTGGCCATGTTGTTGCTATACAGCCGATTACAGTCTATAAATACTGTGTCTCTAATTCAACGATTTACTCTCGCCGCGGTGCGCTGTCAAAATATAATCTATCTAATATTTTGTTTATACACTTTTGCGAATTTTATTGTATTTTACATTTTACACGAGCTCGTGTAATATATTTTTTTTTATGGTTATAATTTTCAGTGTTTGCAAAAACTTTTGAGTCATCGCAAAATTATTGCGAAACTATGCGAGTCGAATTTTTGTGTTAGCCATTATTGTTGTTGTTGTTGTTGTAGTTTTTGTTGCTATTTGGCATGCGCTCTGAGTGCCCAATAATATTTGCAATTATTTATTTCAATTTGCCAGCGTTGTGCACGACGTCGACGTCGCTGCCGGGAGGAGCTCAGTTATTGCCAAACCGTCGAAATATGCGCTATGAATAATACCAAATTGTAGACGCCCCCCCCCTTTCCCCTTTGCCACACAGTCGAAACGTGCGAAAAACTTTTATGTTCTCAAGATTTTTGCAACTTTGAACTTTTGAGAGCTGCAATATGGCTGTGTTGGGAGGTGGAAAGGGAGGTGGGTGGTGTGGAAACTGCACCACTGACGACAACATTAGAAAACGCGCAACATTTGCTGGCAATTAATAAATTTACATGCTCTTGCTCTGCTTGCTTTTCCTAATGTTTATGAATGAAATTCTCGTCTCAATTGGTGTCCAATAAATTGCAATCACACTCGGGCGCACCGTTAATTAATTTGTAGATCAAAAATTATGATTAGCGACATGTTTGCAGCTGCTTTCATCGCAAAGCGAAAAAAACCGGCGACAGCCTTGAGAGTGCGTTGACCAAAACGCAACATGGCGTATGCGCAATGTGGGCGCCTAATTAGTTGATATACATACAGTTGTTGTTATATATTTTTACTCTTTCTATTTTATTGATATATGCTAACCATTAATCTATCTCTTTCTCTCTTTGCAGGTAAGTTGCGAATGCATTAAACAACTTGTTGTTGTTGTTGTTGTTGTTGCTTTTGGCGCCCCATTCATTGGCCAAGTTAAAGCAAGCAAATTGTAAGCATAAAAGACTACAAATGCGGCTGGTAAGTGTATTTGCCTAACCAGATGTAAACACAAGCCTGTGTGAGTGTATGTGTGTGTGTGTATGAGTGTGCGTGCATAACAAACGCACAAAAGGTAAAGGTGAAGTGTGAACTGTGAACGACTTAAGGAATACCCTGGATAAAGTGTTGTATTAATTGTTGTTAAGCCGAGAAAAGAGTTGAAGAAGTAGAAGTAAATATTGAGTCAAGTTATGGATAGATAAATGTAGATTTTTGTATTACAATTTCTAACTTTACTTTAGTTTAGAGTAGATGAATTAAAATAATGGCAAAAACTTATTTCTTTAAAGGTTTAAGTAATAAATGTTTATGTAAAATGAAGAATAAAATAACTAGGCTTAAATTGAGCTAAATACTGGCATTGAATAGTTAGATTAGACAAAATTTAACTAAATTATTATCTCGTTTTAATAATTAGATAATTGTGTTAAATTGTGTAAAGATAGCAGCAAAAACTAATACCTTGAAATTAAAGTTTTATTTAAGATAAACCATAAAAAACTACGTTTAAATGCAGCCTAATCTTTCAACATGTGCTACAATAATTGGTGCTATCGTTGTTAACAAAATTGTGTATAAAAAGTGTGGGGTCTTGAACAAGCTTTCGTCGCTAGAGTTTAACTTCGTGTAGAGATATAAAATTTTGGGTTTTGAATAAGCTTTCGTCTCTAGAGTTTTACTTCGTATAGAAATATAAAATTTTGGGTATTGAACAAGCTTTCGTCACTAGAGTTTTCTTAGTGTAGAGGTTTTTTGGCTAAATAATTGGTGCCACCTCGTTACATCGAAATGACTACCACAACCATTAAAAGTAATTTCAACTCGATAAACTTAATTACTTTGTATAAATATATAATTGTTAAGCCATTCCAGTTGGTTATATCGACATACCACTGTACGGTCCTTGTGTAATTAATTACAGACAAATTATTAATACAGCAGCCAGACCTTTTCTGACACTTTGCTGTCTGCATACCCTCGACTTCAGATCTAAATGATAGATTAGCTGTTATACCCTCTATAGGGTTTAAGCTGTAGGGTATGCTAGGCCGGCCATGTTTTCAATAGCACAACAAACTTGACCGTTGCTGTCAGAATTTGCAAAAAGGAATAATGTTATGTTATGTGCAAATTGCAAACGAAATTCTGTTGGCCGTCTGGAAAGGCGCGTCAACGTCGACGTCGACGTCGACGTCGAAGTCGACGTCATTAGGCACACAAATTATTTGCTACTAATGCGCGGCCTCAGCGATTTGTTGTTGCTGTCGTTGTTGTTGTTGTGCCGTGTTTGTTTGTTTAACAAACGCGCGATATACAAAGAAAAAAGAAAGAAACAATGCGTGAGACTGATAGAGATAGAAAGAGAGAGAGAGAACGAAGCTGATCAACAAATGCTTTGCCTGCTGTTGCCTAAATGAATTATTCAGTTATTGCGTGTGTGTGTGTGTGTGTGAGTTCTTTTCTTATTTCAATGTTTCATGCATAATTAAGCATTTTTGCAATTAAATGTATGTGTGCGTCCTCCACGCCCAACCCAAAAAAAAATGAATCAAAGTAAACCCCAAATTACTTAATTTGATTTAGTTGCTTTGCTTTTCGTTCCAGCGAAAAAGAGTTTCATTTATTTAATGCAAGCCAAATTAAAGGTTTATATTTTGACGATAAGCGTGCGTAAATAATATATTTACCAGTTAAAATAATAAACATATATAAGCAGTATTATTAAAGTATTATTATCACTCAAAAGTAGATAGCTTTCAGTGGGCATATTTGCGTTTTAAAATATTTGTTAGTTGCAGTCACAGTTTGAAACAGATTTTTATTTGTTTTATGTATTTATTAAATTTAAAGGAAAATTAATATACTAACAGTAAATATTAATAGTTTTAACAGTAGTAAAATAGGAAGCATTTTATCTATACCCTTGCAAAGGGCATTATAATTTTATCCCGAAATGTGTAACACATGAAAGAAAACATGTCGGACCCTATTAAGTATATATATTCTTGATGAACATCAACAGCCGAGTCGATATAGGCATGTCCGTCGGTCTGTCTATTCGCCCGTCTGTCTGTCTATCCGCCCGTCTGTCCGCCCGTCTGTCCATCTGTCCGTCTGTCTGCCCGTCTCTCCTTTTTTCTGTGTGTCCGTGTATATATCATATAGCTGCCATAGGAAAGATCGGTTGAAAAGTGTATCAGGGTATTCTGCAAGGGTATGAAATCTTTGGAGTGCCAAAAATAACAAAGAAGACTGAATCAGGACACCCTGTCTGTCACTGTCGTTCCTGCCCAGACTGTCCGGATTGTTTTAGTTACAATTTAATATGATAATTGTTCCTTTTGCTGCCTGCTCATAACAGCGTCGAATTTTTGTTATAATTATTAAAAAAGTGCCAATTCAAATCAATTGACTATGTTAATATAACTATAATTATTAAGTAGTTGTGATTTTATGATTCAAATTCCAACTTCAGTTAAGCAACAACATAAATAAGTCTAATAGAAATTGCATAAAGACTTAATGCTAGCTGTATTAACTTTATTTATATCACTTTAAGCTTTGGCAAACATAATTGTCTATGCTATAAATTAAATGCTAATCTATGACGTACTTCAAGGCGACTAGTTAGTTAGCAGACTTAACTCGCAGAATTTGCACTAAGTAAATATTTATACACACTCCGATTTAATGGGATGCTCTTATGATCTTATGATTTCCGAATTGAAACTAATCAGGTGATGCCGCCCACAAATGGAATGCCAACTAATAAGATATTCGCTGCTGTCTCAGCTGATCGTGCTGCAGATTTCAATGCTCTTCTTTCTAAAATTTTCTGATTCTGCCGCCGTGTGATAAAAACACATAAACAAAATATTTAGCCCTGAATTGTTTGCCAAAAAATGTTCATTCTACGCTTGGTTGCTGCTGCTTCTTGTTGTTGTTATTGTTGTTATTGCTTATTATGCTTTTTTATTGTTTCGCCGGCAACAAAAGGAGCAACAACAATGCCAAATTAAATGTAGAAAAACTAAACATAACACGCTGCCTGCCCGGCTGGCAAATGTTGTCCGTCCGTCCGTCCGTCTGTCCGTCCATCTGCTCTCTAGTTTTTCTATTTTTCTATTTTCTCTGCTTTTCTTTTCTTTTCTTTTCTTAGACTTTTTGTTGTTGTTCTTTCTTTTTCGCACAATAAATAAATGTGTAGAGCGGCAATAGCAACAACAACAACAATGTTGATACGTACTATGTTGAAAAACTTGCGAAATATTTTCCACTTGGCACGCAACATGGCCAAGAGGCTGAGACTTGGCCAAATAGCCAACAAGTTGAATTTTACACTTTTGATTTTGTTTTGCTATTTATTTTTAATTTCATTTCTCGCCCGATCGGATAAAAACTAAATGCACAGAACAGAACATAAGTACCACAGTATATTACGCTGCTTATTCCGGCCAAGTGTTTATTGTTCTTTCGCCCACTTGAAGTCCACTTCTAGACATTGGCTTGTTATGTTTTTTTTTGTTGTTACTGGTTAACTAGAAAAAAAGGGTATATTGTATGTATGATAGACATAGGTAGAGCTGGGGGCTTTTTCTAAATTCTACCACGCCTTCTTTTGCCCTAACAAAAAGGGAAAACTTAGAATTGTTAAGCTAGAATGTTGCCTTTTTTTATTAGCAATCATTATAATGATTTTTAATAGATACAGCAATTAGGGATTTAAAAAGCCATTTAAACGTCAATTAATTGATATTTACATAAGCGATTTAAATCGATTTTAAATTGATTTATATTTGATGGAGTAATATAAATCGATTTTCATGAAATACAGGTCTCTTTTTAGTACTTAGCGGAAGTTTGAAAGAAGTAGAAATTGTATAAATTTGTCAAGGCTATTAAAAAATAACTATATATATTTTAAATATGTAAAATTAAATTTATTATAGTTTTATAGCCGAATAACATATTTTAATTATGTTACGGATTGTGGATTCAAAACTGTTAATTGTATAACTATTCTATTATTAGTTAAACTATTGATTCCTATATTAGTCTGTTAAAAAAATAATTGCCAACATGTATATATATTACATATATTGTAAATATTTATATAAGTAAATATTTATATATGTATAATAAAATTTTACATAAGTGTAACAATTAATATAGTATCTATCATATAATCAAATATAATTGTAGAAAAGTAATTTAAATTAAATTTAGTATAATAAAATTGAATTTAATATATTTTAAAGCAATCAAATTAAATATAACTAAATGTATTATAGTAAATATAGTAATTAATATAGTATAAGATAATAATGAATATAGTATAAGATAATAATTAATAAAGTAACATAAAAATAAATATGATTCAAGTAAATACACTTAAATTAAAAATAATATAATAATAAAATAAAATATAATGATGGTAAATAAAATATAATATAATAAATTTTTATTTAACATATTTAATGGCAATGCAATTAAACATAATTAAATGTAATATATATAATGTAATGTAATATATATAATAATATAAATATAAATGCATTAACTATAATAAAACAGTCTGCCGGGTGTCTCTTAGTCGCAGACTCGTCTATAGTACTCTTAGTTGTTAACTATTGCTACTAAGGGATTCCCCCCACCTCCTCTTCTTCGCCCACAACATCCGGCCCACAAAATAAATATAGTATATATATATAGTATATATATGTGTGCGTGTGTGTGTGTGTGCGTTCTATGGCAGTTGCCCAAAAGCAAACCAACGTGTGCACTTGATTAAAAATAGTTTTTGCCAAAATGCTTATGGGGGTGGCTAGCAACAACAATGAAATGCATTTGTTATGGGGATTATAATCAGAATGTGGATGAGGATGCGTTGAGATGAGATGACATCGTCATCTCTTGTGTTCTCTCTCTTCTATCATTGAAAATTCAATTTCAATTATTTGAGCATGTGTGCAGCACTAGATGAAAATTGTTGTCTTATTTTTCTTGACTCATATTTTTGCAAATTAAATTTTTATTGAGCGTATCGTTTGGGCATAATTAATTTTAATTGAGGACACATAAGAACACAGCTCGGCCATCGGCTTGGCTATTTATATGGCGTTCGGTAGCCGGAACAGCAGCCACCCGCCGCCCTGAGAAGAAAAAAGAAAAACCAAACAGTCCCCAGACAATTACAAGATTACCACCACAATGTCACAATCAGCCATGTTTCCACTACACATTTTCGGCATGTTTCCACTGTTTGTTTAGAGCATCGCAAGGCGCCTCACATCACATCACATCAGCATCTATTGTGATTTGTTATTGGCAAGCTAAACTAATTGATAAATTTTGATTTGTTTATGCATCGCAAATGTTGTTGTTGTTTATGAACTGTCAGGCGGATAATTCGTATTAAAAGTGATAAACTATTTATAAATTGCCATTTTCATTGAGGAAGTAGAACAAAACACAATTCGGTTGACCAAAGTTCATTTGATACTTGCCAAAATATTTGGCAAAATATATATTTACGTACACTTGATATGGCTATGAATACTAAACACAGTCACAGTCACAGCTTAAAGCTGCAGTTTAGTAGCATTTGCAGTTCTAAACTAAACTCACTTTCATGTGAAGTATTATTTTAAGAACGCTTTGATATCTAAATGTTGATTCTGCATTGCTTATATAACAATAATTAATTTGTTTAAAGTACTTTGTTTACAAAAATTAAATAAAAGAATTGCTTGCCTTTTTTTCTTGATTTTAAATGTCTACTTTTTACTTTTATTCAAATTCTCGTATCCAAATTTGTATAAAAACCGCACCTTACATTTTCTGAGTCTTTTCATGCGCTTTGTACAAAATAATTAGTATAAATCGACAACAATTTTGGCTTGAGTAAACAATCAGATCTTTTGAAGTACATTAAAGCTGTATATTTTAACTCTTAACTAAAAGCTTTCAATAAGTAGAGCTCAGCTTTGAATCTTTATTCAATTCACAAAGTATAAAAGCGCTTTAAAAGCACATTAAAGCTTTGAAGAAAGTATATTTTTTAAGTGATTGTTATTTATATTTTACTCTCTTTTTACTCTCATTGAAGCTTAAAATAAGAAGTGCTGATGCTTGAATTAAGCACTTTGGCTGCACTTAGCAATGCAGTTCTTAAATCACATTAAAAATTGAAGAAACTAACAAAATGGATTAAAACATTATACTTAAAGCACATTAAATATTAAAGAACTAACAAAATGGATTGAAACTTTAAGACTTTAGCCTAATTCTACACTTTAATAGCATTAGTTTATTATAAAAGTGCTTTGAAAGCACATTAAAGCTGTAGCATATTTAGACTTCAATAGAATTTTGCTTTGAAAGCACAATAAAACAATAGCATAATTAGACTTTAATAGCATTTTTTGCATATTCTGCTAACAATGCACATTAGAGCTACAGTTAAATAGACCTGAGAGCTTTTTGAGCTGAAAGCAAAGCTTTTAAAACTAGTTGATGCTGATGCCTGTTGTGGTTGCCAATGTTGCCAATGAAAAGTCATTCCAGACGTGAGAGTAGACACAGTATTCAATACACAAAGCACACACACACACAATGTGCATTGTGCCCGAAGTGATACAATAAGGCATCACATCCTGGACGGGCGGTCGACGTCATTACTGGCGCTGCTTTGTATGCAAAACATGTTGTCAGACAGCCAGTCTGTAGACCAGAGTGTGTGTATGTGAGTGTGTGTGAGTGTATGTCCAATTGACTTTCGCTGAGCTGCAATTGTTTGGTCAGGTAACAGGTACAGAGGGGAAAGAGCGAATGGACGGACGGACGGAAGGCTGAAAGGCAAAGCCGCCGCAGGCGTTGACGGTTTCCACAACTCATTTGCATGCAGCACAGAGGCAGTAAAAGAGCTTTAATTCAATTTGAGCAGCAAGCTCTGAGTGCAACTGCCACAGCAGCCAACAGTCGACAGTCGTTGTTCGCTTATTAACCAGGCATTAACTGTGGAAATACCCAATACAAATTTTGACAAATAAATCGGAGAATGATCAAGAAAATAGGAAATATAGGAAAAAGAGGAGTATGTATATAAAATATGAGTTTTTATAAGGAAATAAGAATTAGAAGAAAATAAATTAGTTAGGCAAAAAGCTTAGAAACTTGTAATTTAATTAATATATAAATATATGAGGTAAGGAAAAAATTAAACAAACAAGAAAACTAAGGCAAACATTTGGAAAATTCAATTTAGGCTTTTGCTTATTTATTTTACTACTATTTAATATTTAGTTAAAGTTTCAGAAACTCTTTAAAATATAAGAAAAACATAACATTTTGTTTAACTACATATTTAGCATTATCTAGACTAAATAGAATATGTTTTATATTTTATTGATTTTATAGTGCCTACATATATTTATTTTATGTTTAAGAAATCCAACAATATCTTTATTAATTGATTTCTTCAATATACAATTTCAGTAGAGCCGTTAGAGGGATATCAACAATTATTATAATTAATATTATTAGTGGTTGAATAGCAAATTGAAATGGAAACAGAAAAACAAGTAGTTATTTTATTATAATATTTTAACATTTATTTGTTGTCTGTTTTTTAGTTTGTTAATTTGTGCTTACTTTTTTATCATCCTTCTTTTGCTTTCTCTCAAATTGTATGCACAATGTTTTTGGCTTGGTTTTAGTGTAATTCTCCTTGTGCCATTCTGCATTTCTCTGTGTCTTTTCGCGTTGAGAGTGTGCCATCAATCAGCGTTGAAATATGTCAACATAGCATAAAATGCTGTTTAAATTAAAAGAGAACCTCACATAATGCCAGTTAAGTCGATAGTCGACGCCCACCTTCAGTTACCTCAACCAGTCATCAGTCAGTCACTCAGTCAGTTAGTCACTCAGTCAGTCAGTCACTCAGTCAGTTGGTCAGTCGTATATGTATGTGTACGTCATCAGAGTTCGACAGTTCTCACCTTGTTCAGTTTGAACACTCGAACAGTTTACTTAGTTTGCCGGTGCGCGCTCCACACGCTGGACAACAATTTTCACGCTGCGCGTTCCGCTCGACACAATTCACAATCACAACTGATAATAATATAATAAAAAAAAGCTCAGACTGCAAATGAATCATTTGCTAAGTCTACTCTTGATCGCCTAATTCAAAAAACAACAACAAACAAATCGTCAGAAATTTGCAAATTTGATAAGATAATTGATAAACAAAAGTAAACATTAAATGCAATAAAAAATAACAAAAGAAAACAACCAAAAATGGTAAAAAAATTCCCTTAACTGGTTGTAAGTGAAGTTCACAATACCCTAATCTATATATTAATAAATTAATATCTCATTCAGTTGATCTTTAAAGTGTCTCTGACTCACACAACTATGCACCTTATGAAAAGCCAGTCAAAAACATTGCTCAATGTTGTTGCATTAATTATTAAATGTTTCTGTTTTTTTTTTTTTATTTTGATATTTGGTTTTTAACACGTTTTGTCAAATTGTGTACCAATATATGTTATAAATATATATACTATGTATATTTATTTATTTCATTTTATTAGTTCCCCTTGCGTATCGCTGACACTTGACAAGTTGCGATAACATGCGAAAAAGGCAAAACAACTCACAACTTGCTGCATATTAAAACTATAAAAAAAAAATCATATAAACAAAATAACGTTTGCTATAAATTGGTATTAAATGTATACACATTTTTAACTTGCTGTCGTAGTTGTTGTTGTCGAGTAGAAAAACAAGTTTGCAGCATTATGACCAAAATAAAAAAAACAAAATACTAAAAAAACTAAACAAGAGAGCAGTTCAATATGAACAGGGGCAGATGCTATACACTTTCTGAAATATGAATTGATTTGTTTCCATGTTGTGAAAATGTTAGACAAGTAAAATAATTGTAAAATATTAAAATAATATAATAATAATTAAATAATGCCAATAACATTTTAATAGAAAATAAAAGCAAATGTATTTTAAAGCAAAACTTTTTTGTATGTGATAATAATAGTAGTTTTTTCTCCGAAATATGAATTGATTGTGGAATTGTTGACCAAATGAAATATTTGTGAAATATTAAACCAATGCTGAAAATAATGGCCATAACATTTAAATATAAAATAGAAACAAGTGTATTTTAAGGCAATATATGTTTGTATTTGATATAATAGTAGTTTTCTCGTAACATAAAGTTGTGCAAATATTCGAGAAATAATAATAATCAAGGCAATACAATTTTAAAATAAATTAAGTGACTTAAAAGATAACACGAGTATTTTATGGACATGAACAATTATATTATAATATTATAATAATATAGGGAATACAATTTTAAAATAAATTAAGTGACTTAATAGATGAGAAGAGTATTCTATGGAGAAGGACAATTATATTATATATTATAATTAATATATATTATAATAATTATATATTATAATAATCATGGCAATACAATTTTAAAATAATTAAAATTACTTACTGAATAACAAGAGTATTCTATGGACAAGGATATTAATGTCATTATATTATAATAATAAAGGCGAAATACAATTCTAAATTAAATAAAATTACTTATAATATTAAAGAATATTCTATGGACAAGAACAATTATATTAATATATATACGAATAGTCTCTTCTTAATCACAATCTAGTACACAGAAATATTAACTAAATGCAGATATTGTATTTCTACAAACTACAATTTGCACTTAAGTGGGATTTTGTTAAATTCTGATACCAAGATGAAAAATGATTGCAAAATTCTTAGTAATATTTAAATAAATTTATTAAATAAATATACATAAACTTGTTAGAATTTATGTTGATTTTTTTTTGCTAAATTATTTACGTTTCATTTTGAATGAACAAATCATAATATCAGTTGTTAGTGTATAAACAAATTGAACTGAAACTGTGCGATTCTTGGCTCTGTACTTTTTCTAATTTTTATTGTTAGTATTTATATTAGTTGTTGCTGGTGTTGTTGTTGCTGCTGTTGTTGCTGTTGTTATGTTGTTGCCCATTTAAATGAGTTTTGTCTATGACGTCTGCGTATTGTTTACAAATATACATTTCAATTTGCAGCCATAGACTTGTGTACTACGAGATAAATATGTATCTTTAGATACACCCACCCCAGTCAGTCAGCGACACATGGCGTGCCGTGTGTTGTTCTTGTTGTTGTTGTTCCTCTTGTTGTTGTTGTATTTGATTTTTGTTATTTTGTCGGATGCTGTTCACGATACTGTGGCGCTTGCATAATCCTCGCTTGTCGAAGCTGTCAGCAGCAACGTTTGCTGCAGCAACAGCTGCCATTGGCATTCAAATGAATATGTAAACGTCGCGTAGCTTGTTTTACAACAACAACTAGGCTAAAACAACAGCAACAACAACCATTTGCAACGTCACGTTGCCACACACACACAAAGGTCAGAGTTTTGCACGTTTCTATGTGTTGTTTTTTAAGCAGTTTTTTTGATTGTTTAATTTTAATGTGGCCATAAAGTTGGCCTAGCAAAAGTTTTTGCAAAAAAAAAATATGCCATTAAAGTTGTTAGTTGATTTATGTGTGGCAAGTGTGGCATGTGGCATGTGGCAGGTAACGCACAGCAGGATGAACTGCAAATAAAACTTAATGTTTATGCAGCCGACAAATTGCCAGGTTAAATGCGAGTCTCGTACGACAAGCATCGATTATGTCGAATTGTAACATTTACAGCATCCTGTTTCCTGTTGCCAAAGGAAGTGCCAGCCACACAGACACTCACACTCTCCCACACTCACACACACACACACACACACAGACTGACAAACAGACAGACGAACAGACGTAGCATACTTTGTGGCGCGTTGAATCGTGTATTGCTCCCGGCATGCGAGTATACAGAAGCATACATAATTGATGTTTACTCCAAGCGATTACATAACTAAAGAGAGTGAGAGAGATGGGGGAGGGGGAGGTGTGAGAGAGAAGGCAACTCGCTCCAACAGCTGCTACAGCTTCCGCCGCAACTTCCTCTAACGCGTTGAATGATTAGTTTGGCCCATAAGACAAGATGTTGGTACTAGCAAAGACTGTTGCTCTTAGCCAGGGGCTGTAAGGACTGTAATATTAAGAAATACAAGTAAAATAAATAAACTATAATCAAATTAATCTATCTATTATCTAAATAATACAGATAAAATATATATTTTAATTAACCTATTATTTATAATATAAATAATACAAATTAAACATTTATTTTCATGCTAAACATCAATAATAACAATTATTTTAAACTGCATTATAAATATCAAAAAATAACTACATTTTTAACATATTGTTACTGCAAATATCTTTTGAATCGGGAGGAGTATATTTAATTTTGATATTTAATTTTGTATTATAAAAATTAGGAATAGGAGTTAATGTTTATTTTGTATAACAAAGATTAAAAATTAATGTTTTTTTGATATTTTTATGTATTGCATTTATTATTTCTATTGATTTCTTTCAACTCAGCTCTTATATGCCAACCCTGCCATAAAATCAACTTCAACTTGCCTTCGGCCTGTCACTTTGAGTTGCCTTACAATTTGTATATACATTTTTATTGCACAGCAAATTGAACACACATTGATCTAACTTAAAGTGAAAAATCAATTTAAAGTCGTTGTCTTAGTCGTAGTATATATAGAACACCGAGCAAACGGCAGAGAATTTGGGTGTCTCAATGGTATAATTGACATATCCATCCTTTTCGGCATCCCAGAGAAAGTTGGCCAGTGAGTACAGTCCCTGCATTAGATATTCACCCACTGTTATCAATACTATATAGCGATATCTATCGAAATTCAATGCCTTGATGCGTGTCTTAATATCTTCGCTGACCTGAGCAGCCATATGCAAAGAATAC
Organism: Drosophila histrio; assembly: GCA_958299025.2. Lineage (NCBI taxonomy): Eukaryota > Metazoa > Arthropoda > Insecta > Diptera > Drosophilidae > Drosophila > Drosophila histrio. Next base: position 2,520,245 of record OY729166.1, on the reverse strand, counting down.
TTGGGATGAAATGTATATTCCTCATGATAGTTCTTATCCATTTCGGCCTTAACAATGATCTCCAGACGTTCCTTTCGCAAGGGATTCTTCGGTTCGAGACGATAGGTGGGCGCATAACGTGCTGCTGGCTTGGCTTGAGCCGCCAATGGGCCAAGTGTCATGCCAATCGATGTTCGTCCCTGTTTATCCTCCTCTTTCGTTTTTTTCTCCTTTCCCTCCTTGGCTTTGCCAGCTGCTGGCGGCTTCTCCTTAACCGCCTGTTCTAAGTTTTCCTTGCTGGCCTGTCGATCTGGTGACTCGTCCATGATTGCGTCTTTATATAAATTATAAATAAATAGTTTTAAATGTTTTTTTTTCGAATGTTTCAAACGAGCTAAAAGAAATCTTACTGCCAGTTGCCTAAATCAATTTATTTTAGAAGACAACAAACTCAGAGCGTGTCAAGTGAAACATAAGAAACTTGTAAACTTGTTGAAGTTTAACTCAGGGCAATGAATACGTATTTTTATTTTTATTTTATTTTTAATTTATAGACCATTTAATACAAAAAAAAGAAAATATGTGAATAATTTTTAAACATTTATTACAATTATATGTATATTTTTTTTATCTGCTCTTAAATTTAATAATTATATCTTTTTAATATTGTGTAATTTACAAAGAAAAGTTTCCTTATATTATTTTAAAAGAAGAATGAATTGTAAGATAAAAGTGAGAAGTTTATCTATATGTTTATCTATAAATATAGTTATTATAAAGCGCCTAAAAAGAATTTAATTTAATATCCGTCTAAATCAAGTTCTCTAATTATTAATACTGCCTTTAATAGAAATTTAGATATTATAATTTATCAAGAACCCCTAATCGTACGTTGCTATTAATTGTCATGTGCCATTCTTTGTAAATATTGCGCATACGCCTCATTGATACATTTTATTATCGGCAAGGTGTTGGCAGTTGCATCCGCGTCTCGTTCCCGTCTGTTGATCACAACTTGGAGCCATTTTCAACCAAAAAAAAAAACAGAGAAAAGAAAGGAAAAGAAAGAAAACCACTTGCATTTTGGCTAGTGGCTGGCTGGGTTGTGTATAAATAGAATTGGCAATGGCTTTGCGAGTGTCGAAGTGAACGTGTGTGCTGTGTGTGTTGTGTGTTGTGATGTTATGTGTTGTTGTGTGTTGGCTGCGTGTGTGGACAACATGTCGCGCCATCAAAGCTATGCTGCCTGCCGTGCAGCATACGTACGAAGGACGCGGGACGGGGACAGGGAGACAGCGGGAGGGATTGTGGTGTGACTGCCAAGCGGAAACAGGCGGTCGCGTGTTTGATGGTGCAACGGTTGCAACGGTTGCTGCTTCTGCATTGTTTATTTTGCTCGGTGGCTCTGCCACTTGGCGCCCACATTAATGAGCAATAAATGTCGACCATAACGAGACATAGATAGATTTCGTTATACTTATGTACATATGTCGAAATATTGAAAATATTCAAAATTGACTTGCAGCTGCTTTCAGTTGTTTTCAAACTTAAGCTCTCTATAAATAGTTCCATTCAGTGACAAAGTAAATAAACCTTTAACATACCTAACTAAAATTAGACACCTAAAGATAATTTCAATTGCCAAAAATAACAAAAGACAATTGTTAAGAAGAGGAAATTGTTAGAGCCAAAAGTGTTTTTCTGCATTTGTGCATTTGACATGTGCATGTCATTCTATTTGTCAGTCTGTCTTACAGTCTGTCTGTCTTTCTGTCTGTCTGTCTGTCTATTGGCAAAGGGTATTAAAAGGTTTGTTTCTTCTTAATAGTATTTTTATTCTATTTGCGAACAGAGCTAAAAATGTACACAAATTGTTGCATAACTTGAGGCGCGTCTGGGAATGTCGTGAGTATATGATGCAATGCCGTCAGTTGCCAACAATTTTTACTGTAACAACAAGTAAATACACCCACACATGCAGCGGGAAAAGAAGAGCAGGGGAAACAGTTTATTAAATATTTAAAGCCAAATTAAAAACTATTGACAAGTGCGTAAATAAACACAAGGCAAGCGAGAAACGCAATCGAGGAAAGTGGCAAGCCTAAAGAGTGAAAGAGTGAGAAAAAAGAGAAATGAAAGACTTTAAACAGGAAAAATGATGTGAGACTCGATATGATGAAGTGTGAATACGCTTACAAATGGTGGGATATTTTTTAAATAGTTTTTTGTTTAAGATAATGGTTGTCCAGTTAAATAAACTTAAAATATTAATGAATTAATTGGCAGTAATTTATTTGGATGTCTTTATAGTTATAAGATTTATTATTATAAATAAATATATATTAAAAAAGAGATAAATATTTAATAATTATAATACATTAATAAAATATATTAATAAATTATTATAAAGGAATAAATAAATATATATTAAATAAGAAATAAATATATAATAATTATAACAAATTAATTTAATATATATTAAATAAGAAATAAATATATAATAATTATAATAAATTAATTTAATATATTAATAAGTTATTTTGTTATATTGTCAAAATAACTACTTGACTAACTGTAGATTCCCTACGAGTTTCCACACGCTTGCCTCAATTTAAAGACAACTTGTTAATTCCCATAGTGAGGGTATAAAAATAAATACAAAATACGCGCGTTGCTAAGTTTTCACTGGCCAAAAGGGGGAGAGGGAAAAAGTGAGCTGCGGGGGGAGTGAGGGAAATGAGGAGGAGACGCGGTGGTTGCCAACAGAACTAAGTAGGTTACTTGGCAGTGCTTAGCATAAATAACTAGCACAGTGACAGCTGCGTCATTGGCTTTGCCACCAAAGGGTGAACATTAAAAAAAATAAATATGCGCAAAATAAAAAAAAAACCGAAAAAAGGAAAAACTCAAGCAAATAAATAAATAAATACGTACGTAAAATAAATAAACAAATATAGTCGTAATTCATTTCTGTCTATATGCCAAGTAAATGAGTTTACTACTTGCCCCACAAGTTGAGCAGGTCGTTGAGAGTCGTCGAGTGTCGGTGTCTTAATGAATTTTCTGAATGTGCAACTGTTGCACGTGTTGCATGCTCAATCCAATGCAGGAAATGTACTAGGGTCAGGGCTGTTGACCACAAGTTGTGGCACACAACAGAAATATGTGATTGGGAAACAAATTGAGTTAAATCAAAGGACACAGAACACAAATCGAAATAGCAGAAAATAGAATAATAATTGAAGATTGAATTGCAAAGAGTTTGTATCTGATGGGAATATTTGAATATTGAATTTGCTTTACAGATTATTAATTATTTACTATGCATTTGTGTTATTTTTAATTGTTATAACATATTAAGATTATTATTTGTTATGAAGAGTTATTATAATTATTTTCTATTGTAAGTTACTATTATTATTTGCTTTGATTATTTACTATTATTGTTTTCTAGTTATAATTTTATTATTATTATTTTGTATCATTATTATTGAATTGTATTTTTAAGATCGAATGTAATTCCTTCTGACACTATTTTTTCCATTCTATCAACCTCCTGCCGGACTTAGATAATTTGAGTTAAGTTGAGCAGTCTTTTTTAGACAATATTTAGTGGAAAAACTCTGTCAAGATGTGGCTTGTTATTTACTTCTCAATTTCACAGAATGAACATGTTATGTTGAGTTTTTTCCCAGTTTTTAATTAGAAGATAATGATAAATCTTCAATTTTAGGTGTATAAATTTGCAGAATGTTATTCCCAATAAATGTTCTAATAATAATAATGTTTGTCTAATTAATGAAAAACACAAGAATGTAAACAGGAACTAAAATGTATACAAACTAACTATGTAGGCGAATGGCAAACTAAACGAACAAAATACGCTTTTAAAAGCTTAACATATAATTAAATATTACGTATACGCAGCGTGGTCTACTTAGACTTATGTATTTAACTCTTTCGAGCACTAAATATAAAATATAAATACGCATCGTTGTAGATTTACGTACTAATCTCGTTTTGTGAAACTTAATATTAAGTATACGCAGCGTGCTCTACTTATGCCCTCTTTCCACTACAAAGTTAAAGTAGTTTTTGTGCTTTTTACACATTGTTTGCGTTTATTGGAAAATGTGCAATTGTTGTCTGCAACATTTCAATAATTGTAATTAAAAAAAAACTGTCTAAATGTGAGAAAAATATATGTAAATATTGTGGGATTAAAAGAGAATAAGACTTAAAGGGAATCAACCGGAAAAGCTTAATAAATAACTAAAAATAACTAAAATAAGTATAGACCGAGTAATTTACTTGTACTTATAGTTTTATCACTTCTCCATGTAACTAAATATTAAGTATACGCAATGTGTTTCATTTAGACTTATTTAGTTAACTCATTCAAGCCCTAATTATTGAGTATACGCAGCGTGGTTTACTTAGACTTGTGTACAAAACTATATATTAAGTATACGCAATGGGTTTCAGTAAGACTTGAGTATTAAACAGTTTCGAACAATAAATATTAAGTATACGCATTATATACCACATATACGTACAGTGTGTTAATTAATTGTTTTCAAACAGATAGAAATGCATTAAGAAACATTAAATATATTAAATATGCATTAAATATATTTTAAAAATATATTTGCTTGTTAATTATTCTATATTCTGTTTTATTAATAATTGTTTATGTTTCATAGAACAATAGTAGAAATATAATAATATTATGCAGCCTTTGATGCTCTGGCTATAACTATATTGTAATTTAGGATTATTGTTATTTAGGATTACGATTAATTTCTAATATGAAATTATATAAATAAATAAATAAATACCTAATAATAATAGGATCTTTTGAAATTATATATTTTAAAAATGAAAACAAATTGCTTGACTAACTTATTTCTTTATTTATAAAACTAAATATTAAGTTTAATACTAATTATATTATCATGCTCTAATTGTCATTTCTTTCTCTTTTTTGCAGAGTCTACGCACAGCGTGGACGGCGGCCCTGCATCGTGGCGTTTAACGCTCGATCAGGATCTAATTGACACGCTCAAGGGCAACTTTCCCAGTTGGTTTCAAGCTACATCAGGTGCAGCAGCGGCAGCGGCAGTAAATACGGTGAATAAGTCAACACAGCGGCAACAGAAGCTAGTGAGCAGTTGCATCAGCAGCAGTAGCAGCAGCAGCATCATACCCATAAGCATTGACACCAAAACAGTCAACAGCAGCAACAATACACTCCAACAACAGCAGCAGCAGCAGCAGCAACAGTTGCAACAGCAGCAGCACCAACAGCAACAACAACAGCAGCAACAACAGCAACTACAACAACAGACAACAATATTGAGCAACTGTTGCTCATCAGCATCGCCCGCATCATCCATAAGCTCAAATTCTTCAAAGAAATCCAACAGCAGCTGCAGCATCAGCAGCGTGAGCAGCTGCAGCAGCAACAGTTCCAGTTGCAGCAACAAATCCGTTAGTGCCGCAACGGCTCAACGTTTGTTAAACAAATCGGCGACAACATCAACGACATCGTCGCCCAACAAAAGTTTGACACGCACCTTTAAGGCCACACAAAAGACGTACAATAATAATAGTCCAAAGGTTGGGCAATTGGTCAAATCGGCATCGTTGCATAGTCTGAGCAGCGGCAGCAGTGGCAGTGGCAGTGGCAGCAGCGGCGCCTCATCGCTGCTTGCCACCATTTCCACATCGCCGCTGACCACCGTTGAGTTCATCTCAAGTGCCACGTGCAACGGTTTGCTTGCCACACGACTCAGTGGCAAGGCCTTGGAGCATACATTTCAGGACATCATCTTGCTGCACGAGGCCTACGACGATATGTCCGAGGGTGTGTACTTGATTGACCAATTATCCAATCAACCAGTCAATCAACCAGTCAATCAATCAATCAATCGAATCCGCTTTACTCTCCAATTACAGGTGAACAGCGTTTGCACGCTACTTTTCTGGGCAGCAGCGATGATGGCAACAATTCCGATTGCTACGATGCCAGACAGTCGCCGCCGAAGGCAATTGTGGACTCGAGTCCCCTGCAGCCGGCCATGGACAAGAATAAAGAATGTGAGTATAACAAATAACCTGTAAATTTAAGCGATTATAAAGCATAATAAAGCATAAAGCATAATCATAATTATCTTCATCATTAATCTGCTTAAGAAATATTTAATTTCAGAATAGATTTCCAAGTCAATTTCGTGTAAATTGATTCGAATTATTAGAATTTTAAATACATTTTTATTAGCATGTGAAACGTTGCATTTGAATTGTTGGGTTTTGTTTATAAAGCTGCGAAAATTTAAGTCACTCACATATATTTACCTTGAGAAGATTTAGATTAGATTTTTAGACCCTTTACTTTAAAAAAGTAAATAGGGTCTATTAAGTTTGTCAAAAAAAAAATGTGCGTAACAGGTCGAAGGAAGTCCGGCAGACCCCATAAAGTATATATATTCTTGATCAGTATCAGCAGCCGAGTCGATATAGCCATGTCCGTCTGTCCGTCTGTCCTGCTGTATGAACGCCTAGATCTCAGAGACTATAAGAGCTAGGGTCACCAAATTTGGTGACAATACTCCTGTGACCCCCGAAAAGGTCAAGTTTGTTTTAGAATTTTGCCACGCCCCCTCCCGCCCCTAAAAATCGGAAAACCCCGAATAACTCGAGTAATTTAAAAGATACAAGTTCCAAAATCGGCATACATAAAATTTACTTTCCTTTCATCAAAATCGGACAATAAACACCGGAGATTTGAAGCAAACAAATTATCGAATGTACAATGACAGGAAATGTGCAGGAAATGTGCAGATATGTTAAGATTAACATTTGTATGTTAAGATTAACATTTGTATGCTAAGATTAACATTTGTATGTTAGGATTAACATTTGTATGTTAAGATTAACATTTGTATGTTAAGATTAACATTTGTGTGTTAATAATTCAAGTGTAGCATAAGCGATTATATGTAATTAATCGGAAGCTAATCTGAGCAGCGTCAAATTTATTTAGGTTTATATATAAGTCTGTATGTTTGTAACTGTTATTTCATTTTTGAAGAATAAGTAAAGGGTCTCTCATAGTCGATTTCGACTGTAGCCTTTCCGGCTGGTTTATTATATTTTTTAATTATACATTTAATTAAAAGTGTTCTTATTGTATTTATACATAATCTGACCAAATTCACTAAGCTATTTATCTATTTGATAAATATTTGACAAGAGATTATATCGGCAGCGTTGCCACCTTATAAATTATTACACTAATGGCAACACATATCGTTGAAAAGGATATTTACTTTTATTAATTTATTAATTTTATTATTCAGCTTGCATTTAAAGTGTTGTTTTGTTTATAAAGCTACGAATAGACTAATTAATTCATATGCTTAATAAATATTTGACTTGAGAATAGATTTCCAAGATTTACAACTCAAATTTCATGTTACAGTTGACTAGGAAATTTATTTTAGTATTTTTTCTTAATATATTTACATTTTACATGGATTTTAATGTGATCCTGTTATATTTACAAAAATGTACATAATTACCTAAGCAATTTATCTAATTGATAAATATTTAACAAGAGTTTGGTTCGGCAGCGTTGCCAGCTTGTCAATTATTATAAAATTGGCAATACTTACCGTTGAGTAAATTATTTATTTTATAAATTTATTAATTTTATTTTGTTTAGTTTAATAGCACAACATTTTAATTTAAAATTTTATGTTTTTAAATACTTGCAGTCAAAGTGACAACTTATTAATGCTGGCAGAGTTGCCATCTTGTTATATATTGTACATATGGCAGCTCAGAAAATAGTCATAGTCATAATCATTGAATTCACGCTGCAAACTTATAAATAAGTGACACCAGAATAAACTTTTAGCGTTTTCATCACGTTGGCATTTGAACAATTAAATTTAAATGGACACTATCAAAATAATTTTATTATTTCTGAGGTGCTAGCTTCTTGTGAATATTTGGCATGAAAAGAGTTTGTTTAGGTTGCCACCTTGTTGACATTAAGATCTTTAAGTTGACAATCTGCAAAGTGTTAAACATTTGCCAGAACTGATCAACAATAAAACGTTTAGTTTACATTTACATGTAAAAACGATAGACAGCTTAACTTTGTGTTAAACTCAATGTTAACTGATGTAAAAACCAGTTGATAATTCTGATTTCTTCTCACTTTGCCAGCGTGAACTTTAAAATTTTCTGCCCTTTTTGTTGTCTACTACTACTACTTTTTGGCCCATGTTTACAAATGTGGTGCAAATGCCCGCCCACATGTTTTTTTGACCATCTCTCGCGGCTGTTTGACATTTGTCAACTTGTTTTTGTGTTCTTCTTCAGCTCTTTGTGTTGGCTTTGTTTAGTCATCATCGAAGGCGCTGACCAACAGTAGCAGCAGCAGCCGCATCATCATCTCAGCATCATCTCTATACCACATCGTCAGAATTTATCGTTAGACATCATTGAGATCTGTGCCTCATTATCGACTTGGAGGCACAAAGTCTTAATGAAACTGTCAGTGCGCTACAGGCACTTAAGGCGTGCACTTGATGTGCCACGCCCATGCTTCAACTCATTCATGCCACAACACAAACACACACACACAGATGTACATAAATTGTCAACAGTTTTTCTTTTTGGCTTCTTTTGTTGGCCTACATATTTGCTTGGCATTTTCGAATATAATCTTATTCATTTTGAATGGCCTGAATGTGGTGTGTGAGTGTATGTGTTTGTAAATATCTGTGTCTCACTGTGTGCTGGTCGCTAATAGTTTTGACAGCTCTTGTCGCCTGCGCTTCGCTGGCATTTTGACATTTTTGTCGGTGTCTGTTGACTGCCAAATGCAGCAACAAAACAACAACAACAGCTTCAGTTTCTCAGACTAAAAGTTCACACACCCTGACCCTGAGAAAGGGGCGCCAATTATTTGAATGCATTTCCCCAATTTCGCAATGCAAAATGCGATTTTTTTTATACGCTTGCAGTGAGTATTTTAATTTTTTTAAACAATATGTAACACAGCGAAAGATTGTCAACTAAATTAATAAAGTTTCCTAGTTTATTTGCTAAATTTGCTATAGTTACAACAAATATAATACAACTGGGTATAGAAAATATATAACAAAATGTGCAACATATTTAAAACTCTATTTGAAACTTGAAAACAATCTAATTATAATGGGAGATAAATATGCAAATATATTTGTTAACAAAATTAAACAGAATATATCATATTAAATCTAAGACATTAAAGGGGATTCTAAGTACTAGTAACTGGAGAGTCAATAAATTAGTTCTTTATTGTATATAGAAGTATTAAATGAAATAATATTTAAATCACAGTTACAGCTTTTTATTACATATTCTAAATTAGTTTTTATCGAAGTCGAAATACTGCATTAAACTCCTGCATAGAAAAACTTTACTGCCTTATCTTTAACTTAATAAAACTTAACAAATCCCTGTTAAAGTAAAGTGTATTATTTAGAAACATAAAAAACTAAAAAGATCGTTTAAAAATTAATTTATTGCAAGAAAGAAACATATTTTTCGCTAACTCGTTCTTAAGTTAAACAAAATCAAGCCATATATAATAATTGCAGTAATAAACTACAAGAGTATTCAACTTGCAACATGCCGAATAATTTGCTATTTTTTCTTAATATCTCAGATTTTTCCTATTTTTTTTTTGCAATATTATTAAAAGGCGCATAAACTGCCAAAAGGCAAATCATTTGGGCGGTCAAAATTTCCGGCAGGCGCACACAGACCAAACAAAACTGTTATCTAACAAATAAACAACGACTGCATATTAGCAAATTGAAAAAGTAGAAGAAGCAGAAGCAGAAGAAGATGGCCAAACAGCAATGGCTGCTCTGAGCCCACTGTAAACATTTTGCAATTTGCAACTAAAATTTATTATAAACAGATGGCGGCCAAAACGAGGCGAAGGCGGCAAAGGCGCTGCAAAAATGTTTTGACAAATAAACACGCTGCACGCGACTTGAAAAAAACTAGGCAAGAGAGAGGTTAGCAGAGGAAAAAGGGAGGGAAGATAGAGAGAGATGGCAAGGGGAGAGGTGAGAGGCGATAGCTGTAACATTCTGTGGATGCTGCAGGCAAACGCCAAGGCGGAAATAGCAGACAACACACACGGCACTCGCTGCCATGTAAAATGCCATGGCACAGTGGTTAAAGGTAGTGCAAAAATAGTGAACACTGTGCGAGAAACTTATAAAAAATAACAGCTGAGAAGTAACACAAAACTCTAGAGATTTGAAAGACAAATGGTCATGTTTCTGAAATGCCAGCGATTCAGATATATTTTCGGAGTTACTAAAAACGGTTACCAAATATTTATTTCAAATTTAAACAATATAATTAATTACTGGCATATTTTCTATAATAAATAAATTCATTTAAAATGTATTTAATGTTAGCTTATTAAATTTAATAATTAATTTAATTTTATGCAATAATATTAAAATTTTCTCTTAACAAATATGTTGATATTTGACGGAATTTGTTTCAGCAACAATTTTTACAGATTTGTAGAGCATTTAAATGAATGTAAAAACTTCCGAAAATCTATAGAAATCTGCATAATCAGTACTTTTGATTTCAGCCAATTAAATTTCAGAGAATTCATTTTTAGGACATATTTTAGGAGTTACAAAGTATATATAAATTTATTTAAAATTTCATTAACTTTATCAATCACTTTTTACGCAATGTGCGGAATGTCAAACTATTTTTTTCTATATTAGAATACTTTATATATTAAAACGAATATTGTTTCTCATAAAATTTAATATCAGTAATTTTGGGTCGTGAATATGCTTTCGTCACTAGATTTGTACACCGTGTGATGTTTTTTTTTTGGGGTAAAATAAATACATATATTATTTAAAATTCATTTGCTGGCTTTTTAATCAATTTAAAATTCAATTTAATTCAATACAATAATTTGTATGCCTAAGATCAATTTATTTTAGGAAAAAAATACAATTTAAATGTCTCAACAAAATATTTTGAGCAGCAACGTTTGAGTACAAAATCAAATACTATTTTTAACACTTTCTCTCCTGCTGTCAGCAATTCTTTGTACAATTTTAATAGCATACTTTGTGGAATGTTTGCACTTGGCATTTATGTTTTGTTAAATAGTTTTTTGTGGCTATCCCACTGTGCGTTGCCAGCTGCAGCTGTGTGTGTGTGTCTATGTGTCTATGTGTGTGTGTGTGTGTTATTTAGCTCATTGATTTTGGCCCACGCGGATAGCGTCTTAGCTTTAACCGCTGTTGCCGCTGATCACGTAATCGATTTTATAATACATTTTCCTATATACATTTTTATGTGTGTGTTTGTGTGTGTGTGGACGTGTGTGTGTATGTTGGTCAGCCAGCTGTTTACGCCTCTCTGTGCTTTGGTCATCTCTGAACTTCTCCCTGTTGTTTACCTGACCTTCGGCTGGGAAACTGGGGCCTCCATGCAGAAGGGCAGCCACCACCCACAAAATCCCACGATGAACGATTTGGCTACGTCTACACTTTTATTGCCAGCGCATAAAAACTTTTATGTGTTTAATTTGGAATTTTTGTTATTGTTTTTATCAATCGCGTGTGTAGGTGTAAAATCGACACGTAAACAGAGCTGGGCGCCCATTTAGAAATTGAGAAAAGCCAACAAGAACAACAGCAGCAGCAGCAGCAATAAGACGAAGAATAAGAATAAATTGTACGCGTAATTAATTTGGCAGACGGCACAGTTGTTGGCATCGTCGTCACCAAAATTGTTTTAGCCGTGTTACAAGTCCAAATATTTGCCTCGAACAGATCTTAGCCAGCAAACAGAGAGAGTGAGAGTGAGACAGAGAAATAAGGGAGAAAGATAAATGAATTTTTTGTGCACACACTTCAATCGTAAAAATTGTGCGAGCATTTTGGCCAACAATTACGCGCCTTGGCAGCTCTTTTGGGCCGCCTTCTTTGTATTTGTGTTTGAGCATTTTTTTTGCTTTATTTTTATGATGATTTTCCAAGAGCCTAAATTACTTTAACAACGTCACTTTGATGTCGTCGTTGTCGTCGTCGTTGTTGTGACTTTGTTGTGGCGTCAAGTGTGATGCGTTTGTTTTTCTTGGCCAAAAAGTCTTCTTGTGTTGTCAAATAAATAAATAAATACTAATACATTCAATGTACTTGCATATGTTTAACCGCATTAACCAAAACCTACGCTGCATTTGGCATTTTATGCGGTTGCCAGCAGATTTAACCACAGCAACAGCAGCAGATAAATCTAACCAGAAAAACAACAACCACCTAACCAACCAAACCACGATCACATCAGTGCACTGGCCTTTTGCTCTGCTGGCGGCTATAAGATTTGTGTTTTCATTTCATTTGCGGTTTTTGGGGGGCTTTATTTAACCTCTTGTCCTGGCCTTAATGCGCATTATATCGTTTTAATTACGTGACTTGATAAACGTTTTGTTAAATTGTCTCTCTCTCGCTAATGTCCACAGCCTAATTGGAGTTAATCACTTAAAGACAACAGGTCGTATACGTAACACAGATTACTGGGCTATTATACACATATATATGTATAGTATATATACGTATATTTGTTGCTGCTCCAGTTGCACTTACACTAGGCTACAAAAATGTAACACACAGCAGTTTAAAGCTTTAGAAAATATTTTAAATTATATGATTTTGAATTTATAATCACTAATATATTTTATTTGATTTATGTTATAAAAGGAATTAGCTAAAAACTAATCAGATAATATTGTGGATTAAATAATTACTTCATAATAAATTAAACTATAGCAAATATTTGAAAAAATAATAATAAATTATATATAATAAATAATAAATACCAATTAGCAAATAAAAAATAATAATTAATAAATTAAATAGTTAAAAATAAATGATAAATAAATGAAAAATAAATAATAAATATTATTTAGTAAATAATAAATATTAAAAAAGTAAAAAAAAAATTAAAAATTAAATATATGAATATATAAATAAAGAAATAAATATAAAATTTGCAAGCAGAATATCAAAAAATATGCTTTGCAATTATATTAAATATAAATAATATAAATATTTAATATATAGCTGAAAATATAGTCGAAATTAAGAGCAATAGCTTTATTTACTTTCCAGTTGCGTTATGCATGTATTTTAAAATGTATAATAATATTAAACTATTGTTTAAAATACATTTTTAAATGTTTAAGCAAATAAATAGAAATTTATTATACAATTAATATACATATTTTACTTATTAAATATTAATAAGCAGCATAAATAGTCACACTTAAAAATCAAAACTTATATTAATTCCAAATGCTAGAAATTAATCTGCAATAGGCAATTCAGGTAATACATTGCACAAATATCAATAACTTCTTAAATAGTTTATGCATTTATCTATTATATTATATTATCTATTATATTATGATTAAATTCTTAATAGCATGCAAAATGTGCATTGAGAATGCAGCAACAAACTTTTCGATTTTTCATTGAAATCATAAATGGTTAATTTATTTATTTCATTTATATATTTCATGCTCTAAAATAAGTTTAATGTTTTGGCTATAAATCTTTTTGCGCTTTTGCTGTTGTGTGTAAATTCAATCAACGTCATTTGAATATCCTGCCTCGTCTCCGTTTCCATCTCCCCCCCTTCTCCTATTGACTCCTACTCCCTCTCTGTCTGTGTCTCTATCGAAAGCTGGTGGCTTTGGTGACTTTATGTCAAGTTAATTGACATCAATCTGTCATTTAGTGGCAGTTGCCACATAATCATATTATTACGCATACGCCCCATGGCGCCCCATGTGGGAGACTTGTGTTCGCCTCTCTTGACGCTCGGCTTAAATATTTAATTTTTTGGGCGCCAACTTTACACTCAGCGGCGTTAAGCAGTCAAAATGAATAAAGAAAAAAAAGAAAAAAGTTTTGCACAACAACAACAACAATAGTCGACCGCACATAAACATATTAAAACTTTTTCCTTTTTTCTTTCGTTTTTTTTGTGTAATATTTTTGTGGTGTTTTGTAGCCTTGTTTTTCCATTTGCAGCTGCTTTTTGTGTTGGGCTCGACATTTATTGCTTTGCGTTGTCAAAAATACAGAAAAGGGGAAGGGAAAGAATAAATAAAAAAATCCCGCAGAAAACTTTTACGTTCGAATGTTTTTTCTGGCCAGCTGTTTAGAGTATTTTTTATGAGCTATGTTTATATGTATTTTCTGATCTTCCCCTGTTGCTCAAACTATTCACACTCTATAATAATTTATGTTTGTTTGTTGTTTATCAAACTTGTTGCATGTTTCGCCAAATTTTTAACTAATTTCTTCTTCTATTCTTTTTTTTCAGCGCTCAAAGTGAAGTTGATGGTGCGACGGCCGCATTCGCAACTTGTCGAGCAGGGAATCATACCATGTAAGTAGAGAACGTATACTTAATATAAGACTAGCTAGAATCGATAAATAGTATTGAAGAGCACCACATTAGCCTCACTTATGTGCTTCAGCCGAAAACAGAAAACAGAAAGAAGAGAAGAAACTCCTGGCAAATGTAAAATGTAAAAGCCCGTCAAAAAGGATATGCAAATACTATACGAGTATATGCGCATTTTCAATGGTCTCTTCTTTCTTGGCAAATTTATGCGCGAGCCCCACAAAAAAAGAGAAAACTTTCAAGCGGGAAAGAGTGGGAAAGAAGTAATACGAATACAAACGGAAGAAAGCCGAAAAGAATCAACAAAATACGCGAATTTACAAACCAATTCAATGTGCTCAACGCAACCGAAAGTGAATTTCAATTTGAATTTGAATTTAAATGACAAATTTTCGACAGCAAAGCGAGCGACGAGCGCCAAAATAAATGATATAATAATAATCCTTAGCTGCTTTAAGATAAATACACGCAAAAATTTCCAATTTATTGTTTGGCTAAAAGTTTTGCCACAACTGGTAATGGAAAATGGAGACAGAAACTTAATTCTGGATTTTGGTGTCCATTTCAAAAAGTGACCATAATAATTATGATATATAAAATTACAATTATTTTGTTATTATTATAAGATAATAATGAAAGAATGTATGAAAACTCAACAGCCAGAAGTTGAGTTTTTCTTCATTTAATACAAGTTTTCAGATGATTTAAAAAATATAAATAAAACTTATGTAAAGAACAAACTGTTTATTAATAAGTCCAATACTATGTAAGAGTATTATAAGTAAATAAATCCAATAAAAATATTGACATTCTATCTGTTTGTCTCTCCATTCTCTTGAAGCACTCAAAACCTCGCCCGCCATTCACGAACAATGCAAGCAACTGGAACGGGCCAAGACCAGCGACCTGCTGAAGGCCAAAATCCAGCAGCGGCCGAATCGGGAGGATCTGGAGCGATTGCATATACTAGAGGAGGATGAATGCCACATCGATCCGAGTCTGGCGGAGAAGCAGCGTATGCTGAAGAAGGCGCGTCTGGCGGATCAGTTGAACTCACAGATACAACATCGACCCGGTCCCTTGGAGCTGATTAAGAAGAATATACTGCATACGGAAAAGCCGATAGAGAAAATTGTCAAGGAAGGTCTGGTGCCATTCAAGGCGACGAGCGAGGGTTTGTTGACGCGTCCCCAACATCCGCATAGTTATGTCAGTTACGAGGAGGATTCTCAGAGTTCGGAAAGCGATACGCGACAGACGCCGCCACGTGTTGAGGAATTGCTGGCGGCGACGGCAACGACAACAACTGTGCTGCCAACTGCAACGGCGGAAGCAACAACAGCAGCAGCAGCAGCAACAACGACAACTGCTGTGCCGCATAAAGATGTGCTGCAAGCGGCAGCTGCTAATGCGGGAATTGTTACTGTGGCACTGACAACACCAACAACGCCAACAGCAACAGCGCCCAACAATTGCGGCCAATTGGTGTTGAGTGTAATGCCAACAATACAGTTGCTTAACAATGCCACCGCAGCGCCACCGCCGCCGCCGCCGCCAATGCCGCAACATGCTGCAATCAAAGTGAAGCAGGAGACGGCGAATCTGTTTGAGGAACTGTGTCAAAGTGTTGCCGGCGCCAGTCCCGCCAGCAATCATCATCATCATCTGCTGCCCATGCTTGCCTCGCCTGCCTGCTCCCTTGGCTCCAGCACATCTACGTTGAGTCCATTGTCGTCAATTGCGTCGCCACCGCCAGCAACAACAGCACGCCTGCAACTGCAACCAGTTGCTGTCAAATGCGATGCACCCGGCAAGGACAAGAATCGCAAGAAGTGCAAGTCCAAGCCCGTTTCCAAGGCGCGCACAATTAAATTCCACGAATACAAGGGACCACCGAGTGCGGCAGGACAATTGCAGGATCAATTGCAGGCAGACCAAACAACATCCTATCAATTGCTGTTGGAGCAACAGAATTATTTGCTCAAGTTTCTGGAGAATCTTAATAAAAATCAAGCCATATTGCCGACAGCAAATGCTGCTGCTGCTGCGGCTGCGGCAGCGGTTGCTGCCGCTTCGGCTTCTGCGGCCAGCAACAGCAATGGCATAACAGTGACTACCAAGACGGTGCCAGCAACAACAACAGCAAGTGCTGCCATGACGCTGCCCAATGCGATTACCATAAACAACAGCAATGTTGGCACTGCTTTAAGCTTTGCCGATGCCAGCAGCAACACATTGCTGTCAGCCACGCCCACAGTGGCAAGCACACCGCCTACATTGTCGCTAATAACACACAGTCCACAGGCAGCGTTAGCAGCAGCAACAGCAGCTGTAAATCAACAGCAGCAGCAGCAGCAGCAACAACAGCAGCTGCAGCAGCAACATCAACAGCAGCAACTGCAACAACAGCTGCAGCAACAACAACAGCAGCTGCAGCAACAACAACAACAACATCAGCAACTGCCACAACATCCGCCGCCTTTGCCTTCGCCTGCCTTGTCTATCAGCTCCTCCATTCCGCCAAGTCCAGCAACAAGTTATGCGGAATCCACCAGCTCCATTACAGATTTAACAAAACTAGAGAAAATGAAGGTTTCCGATTTGAAGCAACAGCTAAAGCGTCGCAATTTGCCCGTGTCTGGACCAAAGCCGCAATTAATTGAACGTTTAAAGCCCTATTTGCCGCTAGAACCAATAGATTGCTGCACGCCAGCAACAATAACAGCTGTGGCTGCCAGCGAAGTGATTAACAGCAGTAGTGATGCCATGGATACCAGCAATTGCACAGCAACAGATGTTACACAGCAGCAGCAGCATCAACAACAACAACAGCATCAACAACAGCAGCAGCAACAACAGCCTATGTTGGTGTCAGACGATCACGAACAAATGGATGTGGTGCAACAGCAAATAGACAGCAATCCAGCCTTAACATTGCAGACAATCCAAACACCACAACCGCAGACAGCAACAATAATACAAAACGAGGAATTGCTGCGGCGCCAACAGCGTAAAATTGATGAATTGCAGCGACAATTGCAGCGTTCGCAGCAAGAGTTGCAGCAAATACGACGCCAGCAACAACAACAGACGGTAACAACACAAGTTGTCAATGCATTGCCAACGCAACAGATAACATTAATCACAACAACATCGAATGCAACACAACAAACGTTGACAGTGTTGCCGCAGCTGGAGAAGAGCATACCAGCTAAGGTCACGGTGAAACCGGCAACAACAGCTAAGCTCAATGGCAACAGCAACAGCAGCAGCAGCAATCAGGCCAAGAAAGTTGCCAACAACATAAGTAACAACATTGGCAACAACATTAGCAACAACAGCAATCAAACGCCGCCAATAAATCAAAAAATGGTGGTTAAACAGCAGCTAGAAGCGAAAATACAAAAACAAAAGGCGGCGGCGGCAGCAGCAGCAATGCAACAACAGCAGCAACAACAGCAGCAGCAACAACAGCAACAACAACAGCAGCAACAACAACAGCAGCTGCGTTTGCTGACGCAAAAGACACAAACTGTACTCATTCCAGCCAACAACAATAGTAAGCCAAACAATGTTGCTGCTGCTGCCAACACGACAACAATATTGCAGGCAGCAAAGCCAACGGCTGCCAACAATGTGGGACTCGTATGGAACGAGGGCAATCAGACAATATTCCTGCTCGGTCTCAACGATCAACAGATGACGGCGCATACATTGGGCAACATAAGCTTGACAGCAACAACAACAACCACAAACAGCAGCAACAACAGCACTTTAACAGCAACACAGCCAGCAACAGCAACAGTTGCACATAAAAAGCTGCTCAATGGACATCAACGCACAAATTCATTGCCCAGCATTGTGTTTCCCATTGAAGCCAAGCCGCTGATAACACAACAGCAACTGCAGCAGCTGCAACAACAGCAACAGCAGCAGCAGCAGCAACACTTTCAGCTGGACATTAAACCAGCAACAGTGCCGCCTCCACCGCCGCAATATGAGGAGGCAACCAAGCAATTGGCAGCAAGCAAAGCAGCAGCTGCTATGAGCAACATGCCGCTGCTAAAGATTAAAGAGGAGCCAGCAACAACAGCAGGAGCAGCAACAACCGCAGCAGCAACAACAGCAGCAGCTACAATAGCAACAGCAGCAACAACCGTAGCAACTACAACAGCAACAGTTAATCCATTGCCACGCAAAGCAACTGGCATTAAATCGGAGCAAGTCAGCGATGTGCTGGACATACTCATCAAGCAGGGAGAATTGCCAGAAAGCGCCGCATTGGAGCCGCTGCCGGAGCTGGCAATGTTTACGCCAACAACAGCTGCCGGTGGCGCTAGCATTGTGCCCTTGGTGCCGAAATTAGAGGCACCAGCAACGCCACAATCGTTGCCGCAACTCGACATGGCAATGGATACGAATGAAAGTCATGTTAACTTTTCTGCCAGCAATCAACAAAATGCTTACATAGAAAATATGACTATGAATTCGCCATTGCAGTCGGATGCGGTGAAAACACTTGACATATTCCTAGACCAGCCAGAGAAGTGCAACGGTAGCAACAGCATTGTTGCTGGCAACAACAACAGCAACATCAATCACAACACCAGCAACAGCAACAGTCCCGACGCCAAACTCAATCATTTCGATGAGTATGAATTGCTGGAGCTAATGTCACAGCAACTGGAAATGGACATTGGCGATGATTCGAACAACTATTGTGCCACCAAAAGTAGCAGCAACAATTTGCGTCGCGATCTCAATCCCAGTTTGCAGCCGAGCATCAATGATTTGCTCGATGCCAGCAGCACGGACAGTGTGTTGCTCAACAATAATCATGATGTGGATTTCGATGCTGATAGCTTTGTGGCACAACTGAGTCAGCATGTTGCCAGCAGCAGCGTTAGCAGCAACAACAGCAACAGCAGCAGCAATACACACAACAACAACAACAACAATCACAATACAAGCATCCACAGTCCAGCAGCAACAAATGGTCATTACAACAGCACACCAATGGATGTCTGTGATGATTTCGAGAGCACCCTAAACTCAATTATGCAGGCAGTTTCCCAGCCAGCAACTGTTGGTGGCCATAGCGACTATGGCCCAACGGCAACAGGCATGTCACAGGGCGTCGGCAATGCCATGGACAGCAGCAGCAACAGCGGCGGTGCAGTCGATGCATTCAATGTGGCAAGTGGCGACATCTTTGATCTGTTCAACATCGATGACTACAAGATGACGTGGGCGGCAGGCGATTTTACTGTTTAGAAAGGCTAAAGAAAGAACAAATAATAAAGTTGCCTGACATACGAGCGCTTTTTCAAACACTTTTGCTCGAAATGAGATATTTTAAAAACAAAGTACATGCTCTGTATCGGTTGTTTGTGCATCACTTCAGAAAAGAAGTTCATTATAATCTTTTTTGCTCATTTTTAATGGGCGCAGCATAGACAAAAACCTTTGCTAACGTGTGAACATATTAATTAAATCAATTAATTAATTTAAAAATAACAAAGAACATGCTCTATATCCATCAGTTTTTTATGCTACAAGCCATAGTGTCGTGTGAATTTATTAATTAATTTATTAAAAAACAAACAAAGTAAAAGAAAAACAAAGCACACGTTATAAATTCAATGGTTTTTTGTGTCTACTTTTATATATTCAATTGTGCAGAGTGTGACCAGCAACTGTAAGCATAAAAACCAATTAGATTTTGCCTTGAAACTGTTGCAGTTAATTAATTAAATGAAACAACAAAGAATACGTCCCATTTGCAGCAGTTTTTAGTGTCTGTTCTGAATTATAATAATTAATTGATTTTAAAAACAAAGAAGATGTCGATAATCTTCAAATATGAGCTTGTGCACAGTGTGACCAGCTATTGAGTGAAAGAAAAAGAAAGAAACCGATGGGTATTTTATGATCAAAACTAAACCAATTGTCGTTGATAAAGCGATTGTGTGTAAAGGCAACTTAATAAAAAGGCAGGTGAAAATTCAACAGACACACAGTTTGATTGTCCAGGTGCTTTGTGTAGGTGCTCGCTTTTCTCAAAAAAATATTCCTGAAAATTCGTATCGAAAAACAAAATACAAAGAACAACAACAAAAACACTACTAAAAAGCAAGGCTGCAAACTGGTTTGGTTTTAGGTTTTTCTAATAATTAAATGAGCCATATCAGCAACTGAAACATAAATCGGAAACCGATACGAACTGCGTGAGATTTCAATTAAAAATATTATAAAATATTAAATCATAATGATATCACGAATCAATTTGTGCTTTAACTAATTTAATTGTTAGAAAAATTGCAGAAAAGTTGAAAACAATTGCGAAGACAAACTAAATTGATTCAGAGATCGAAAAGTTCTTAAAACCAACCGAAATCTTAGTTCAACTCGAACCGAAAAGTCTTTAAAACTTTACCGCCTTGCAGTCTTGCTAAAAAAAAACATCCTATTTATTTTCTAAATGCATTTAAAACATTTGAACGATATAGTTAAAAAAAAAAACAAAACCAATTTCAAAACTTTACTATTTCCAAAAAAAAAAAAAGAAAAACACAACTAAAGCCAAAATTGCCGGGAGCGTTGGTCGAAGCAAACACTCCACTATATTTCCGCACCCTTTCCTATAAGCAGCGACAGCAACAACAAAAACATAAAACAACAGCCAAAACATTTAGAAAACAAATGCAAATAAATATAAAAAAAAAAATAAAAAATTATAAATAATAAGCCCAAAAAATGTTGTAAAGCTCGAAAGAAAAAAAAGTACATGTTTCTAATTAAGGTCATTCCAATTTGAAAATATCGCGAGTGAAATCTAACTAAAAGTCTAGCAGAGAGCGAGAGAGAGAGAGAGCGAAAGCAAGTGTGAAAGAGAGAGAGAGAGAGAGAGTGGCGTGAGTTGAGAAACAGAAAAAGAAAAAGAAAAAACATGCAAAAAATAGAGAAACAAGTAAAACACATTCAAGAATTTTGTTTTAAGTTCTATTTAAAATGAAATTAATTTTAAATGTTAGCAATAAAATTTTGACAAATTTAAAATTCAAAAAACCAATTGCAGCAAATTGAAATGAAATTTACAATTAAATTTAAAATTAAACAATTTGAGAAGTATTTCCTGCAAGGAAAGAAAAAGCCTTTAAAAAAGTAGTCGAAAAAACAAAACAAATACAAAAAAAACTAAATTATTATAAAGAAAATTCATTTAATGCCTTCTTAAGCCAATTATTTAAAATGCAAAAACGAATTGAGCAAATTCCGTTACTTAAATTAATTTAATTTAATTAAATGCGGCAAGTACTTTAAAAACTTTCAACAAAAACCTAAATGATAATAAAAGTTTAAAGTTTCTTTTTTGACTAAATTGTAAGTGTAAATCGGTGAGCATGCTTAGCATTCGGACATATTTTGAGTGTTCTACACAAAATTAATGTAATAATTGACACATTTCAAAGAGGAAAATAAAAGAAAAATGAAAAATTGAAATAATTATAATATATATACTATATATTTTTATATAAGTAAATTACTTGATTTAAACTGTAGCATAAGTCAACAAAAACACTTAACACACTTGTTTACAATTTGCAAAAACAAAAAAACCATGTCAAAGTTCATGGAACATGAAAATCAATTGAATTGCATTGCTTCATAAGTACTACTTTATATCATATTCTCATCAACGCGCTTTAAAAATGTTTCCATTAATCACACAAATCATTAATTTAAACAAAAACAGAAAAGTGAGAAAAACACAACAAAAAAAAAGAGTTTGCTAAAAGTTTACTTATTGTTAGGCGCCCGACAGGCGCAACAGAATTTAATTACCATAACTAAATTTATTGTTTTTATTAATGCTTAATTCAAATTATATATATACTTAATAAATACAATATATATATATATATATATACTATATATTATCTACTTTAATGTTGGCTTAAAAACATTTTCTGTGTGTTGCGTTTAAAATTTAATTTAAATACAATACAATTACAATAAATAAAAATAAAAAATGCAGTGCATCAATTCTCTG
This sequence comes from Drosophila histrio, assembly GCA_958299025.2. Lineage (NCBI taxonomy): Eukaryota > Metazoa > Arthropoda > Insecta > Diptera > Drosophilidae > Drosophila > Drosophila histrio. The sequence goes on along the minus strand of OY729166.1, from coordinate 2,497,684 downwards.
ACGTCATCAAATTTGTGTATTGTTTTTTTTTTTTTTTGTTGGCAATAAAAAGAAGAAAACGAGTGAATGAAAAAATAAATAAATATACTACTATATAAATTAATTATAACAAGTGATATACATATACTTATACACATAACTGTGCAAGAACAATTATTGCGTAAATAAAAACTTTATTCATTTTTCCAAATGCATTTCGAGTATTCAATTCGGCAACACACACACATTGTGCAGTAAGTTGAAACGTTTTAATTAACAATTAGCTAGTTTGTTTTTGTTGTTATTTAAGTTTAAAGTTCTGCGAAGCATAATTAATTTTCAGATTTAAGCGTATTAAATTCAAAATGTTCGCTTCATAAATTCAGCATTAAAACTTAAATCAATGGTAGAATGAATGGCAATCATAATGATTTTATGGCCAACAATAACGATGAGCTGGATGGAAAACAAGGCTTATCATTAGCAAAAAGCGTCCATTGGTTGATTGGTGGGCGGTGGTGTTTTGGGCGTTTTGTTGCTTTGTGTGTGTGTTTATTTTTAGACCCGAAACGAAATAAGCAAACAATATGAAACAAAATTGCAGCAGTAGCTTTCGGTCTTTGTCTCTCTGACTATGCCAAACAATTTGAGCAATAACAATGCTGCATAGTTGGACAGTTGGCCAGTTGCCAAGCTGGCAACAGATTCAATACACACAATGTCGTTTTGGCCGTATAATGAAGCTTTCAATGCTTAGCAACGCCAGCAGCAGCAGCAGCTTCTTCTGAGCCAACGCACATTTTGTTGTGTGTGTGTGTGTGTGTGTGCAGTTCATTTGGCTATAGGCCAGGCCAAGCAAATAAATTTCACATATTTCTACATGTTTTAATTAAAACATTTATGCGCAGTTAACAAGCTTATTTAAAGTTTAAGGCTACATATTTGTACTCATATTTGCTGGTATAATATTTAGAGCTATTTTTAAGTCTTTAGCGAGTTATGTAGTTAGTTATGCCTGTATATATTTATAACCCATTATTTACATTTACTTATTATTATTATTATATATTTGTAGAGAATTTATAGAAATTAATTCAAGATTACAAATGGTTTTAAAGCTAAAGCAATTTACATTTACTTTTTCATTAACATTTCGAATTTACAAATAATTCGTTTACTTATTTAAATTGGCGCATAAAAGTATGCTATAGTTTTTGATTTCTGTATATATTTAGTCTAGAGGGACAAGAAAGAGAAGACTCAAAAAGTGCCATCAATTGGATTTAAAATAAAGAGGCAGTTGCGAAATATCTTGACATCACCCTGGACAAGCGTCTTACCTTTGGGCAACATATTAGAGATACGGTGATAAAATGTGGTCACAGAATGCAACCACTGCGATGGCTTAGAATTAGAATAGAAAGAACACCTTGTCGCTGAGTTGTAAAAGGGCTGTATATGTGCACTGTGTTGTGTCGATATGACTTTATGGAGTACAGAGTTGGGGAATCGCAGCCAAATCCAACTATAAACGTATCCAAGTATTGCAAAATCGTGCATTATGATAAATAACCAACTGTGCATGGTACGTACGCGATTTCACACTCCATAGAGACCTCCATCTGCTTACAGTTGAAGAGCAGACTGGAAGAACTAGCAGATACACCGAAAGTCTGCTGAGACACAGCAGCCTGGTCGCAAGTGGTCTACTACCTGCCCGTCCTTTAAGGCGACTTAAACGGCAAGGTTTTGCTAAAATAATTGGACGTCAGTAAGACTGTCCTACCTACATTTAAAATCCTCATACTGTTATGGGGTTCGGTTTAATAAAACATTTTCCATTCATGTGTTGTTCAGGTACTAACTTATGCTATTACAGACGCTACACTGAATAAATGAAAAAGAAAAATATATATTTAGATGCTTCATGATGCTTCATACAATATTTTTAGAGTATTGTCTTGACAGACAAAACCTTTTATGCCTGTACACAATAAACTCATCAAATTTTCGTACATTTCGAATACTTGTTCGAAGTGACGCTTAAGAGTATGCTATAAATCTTTGCTCATGCTAATTCCAAATATAATTTTCAAACATTTCATATTTATGTATTTATATAATTATTTATAGAGCATTGTCAATTCAGTCATATGTTAATAATATGTTTATTCTTATAAATATTTATATCTTAAATTTATTTCCATTTGTAATCTTAAATCATATTTCTGAGCATTTAAGTTGCACATAATTGTAATTGTGTGTTTTACGGCTGATTGTGCAGACTGGCATACAAATTAAGCTAAACATTTGTCTTGTTATGTTATTTACGCATAAATACAAATAGTTTGAGGTAATTTCGTGCATATTCTTACAATTTAGATAATTTGCGGTTAGCTTTATTTCAAATATGTATGCAAATTCCAAGTTGTGCCTAAAACTATGCTATAGTTTCTTTCAATTTATTATTTTGAGTATTCTTGAACATAGTAATTACTACTTAACATCTTTGTTTATTTCGGTATAAATGTTATTTTGAATTTATTAAAATAATCTTTGATTGTACGAACATTGAAATTTAGAATACTTTTAACAATTTACCTTGTCCAATTGAATGAAATATTTTTTGGTCTTCTTACCGAGTACAAATTGGTCAGTCATACAAAATGTATCTTAGCATATTTCTGTTACTATTTATGCATATACAATTATTTCGAATTATTTGTGTGTTTTTGGTGTTGTTGATGTTGATGAAAGCAACAGCAGCCACATTAGTCTTTTGCCAGCAACAGTTTCCCAGCAATTTCCATTCCCTTTTGCCGTTTTCCTCATCAAACACATCAAAAATTTACACAGCTGACTGTAATTTGTGTTATTAAAATGACGCCAGTTGGCAGTTACCAAAAGCGAAAAGTTTCCTTGATGATTGCCAGAGCTCGACAAATAATAATTTTGTACAGTTGCCAAGACTTCTTTTCTTCTTTAACTATAAACCTTGATATTTGGGATCGACGGTTATGAGAGGAAATACGTAGAGATTTTTCTTGAATGCACCGATATCCATAATGTGCGTATTATCTTTGTTATCGCCCACAAATTCCAGCGTGATCTTATCGCCAATCTGTTCGAACAACAACTGTTCCTCGGATATATTACGCTGGACTTCATCCAAAATTACGGCCAGGGAACCAGGACGCTCGGACAGACCGCTTGTCGAGCCGTGACGCGCGGCAATGGCATCGGAAATTGCATCGGGACTCTCAGTTTGGGATCGTCTTATGACTGTGGAAGTGCCTATGACCTGTGAATGAAATGTGTGAAAGAAAACAAATTAAAATCTGCCAGGTGACAAATATATGTACTCAAAATGTTAATGACAGCTTTTGCAACTCCATAAATTACTTTATAAAATGCACAAGTTTCATATACAAAAAGTTTTGCAACTTAATTGATAATATGATAATAATGTGACTGACAAACATATTTAGTTTGATGGACAGATTATATTTTCTATTGATTAGATTTAGTCTGTAAGACTTACACATGTTTTTTTAGACCCTTTACTTTTTGAAAAAAAAAGTAAAAAAGGGTCTATTAAGTTTGTCAAAAAAAAAATGTGCGTAACAGGTCGAAGGAAGTCCGGCAGACCCCATAAAGTATATATATTCTTGATCAGTATCACCAGCAGAGTCGATATAGCCATGTCCGTCTGTCCGTCCGTCCGTCTGTCCGTCTGTCTGTATGAGCGCCTAGATCTCAGAGACTATAAGAGCTAGAGTCACCAAATTTGGTATGGTGGTTCGTCTATGGGCTAAGCAGATCAAGTTAATCTTAAAATTTTGACACGCCCTCTTCCGCCTCCGTAAATCGAGAACAAAAATTTTAAAATCCCATAAATAAATAAAATAAATGAAAAATATTAAAGCTAGAGTCCTGAATTTTGGCACACAGGACAAGCATCGGGGTCCTAATGTATCTTGAAAATTTCATTGCGATTGGATAATAAACTCGGGAGTTATTCAAAACTCAATATTACTCAGTGTCGGACCAAGGGAAGAAGAAGAGCATGTTGACGTAACAACGCGCTATGGGAACTATTAGTGTCACTCTTATTTCCGATTAGAAGAATAAGTAAAGGGTCTCTCATAGTCGACTTCGACTGTAGCCTTTCCGACTGGTTTTCTTTACCAACCTGAACAGAGAGTTTTCGCAGATTGTTTTGTTCGTTGTTGGCCAGAAAGTCGAGAATATTCTGCTTAGAGACACCGGACAACATTTGTATTTGAATTTCGTTGCGATTGAAAACATAATCCATGCTGGCAATTTCACTCCAATTACGCATCATCTCATCGAAGAGACTGTGATCGCCCAATCGTTTGTTATTGATAATCGTTTCCCGCATCTGTTCGAACTCCTGATCATTCATATCGGAGATAATGATGGGAACCCGCAATCGATACGCCTCGAGGCGTTTATCAACGTAGTCAGCCTGAAATTTGGTCTCCTGCGTGTTAATAATCAGCATATAGGCCATAATACCGTAACTGATACGTTGAAAAATGCCGAGACTATAGCACAATTGTTCCTTGGTGCGTAATTGATTGAAGAAAGGTTCTTCGGCAATTAGATCCACTAGATCCAGCATTGCCTCCATTTTAAGCGTTGCGGGTCCAATCTGATAATAGTTGACAATAAGTGTATTGGGATCGTCCTCATTCAAGTTCTTTACACGCAGATAATGTTCACCCAATGGCAATTGCACCATTCGATTGTGTTGTGCCGCCAGATTTTCCACCTTTTGACTCTGATACGTATCCAGAACTTTTTGGGTGACATCTATTGCCTGCTGCTCTGTAAAGTTGCCTTGGATCAATGCCTGCACATACATTTGCTTGTAGAAGTTGTCCTTGTGGTAGAATTGTTAAGATATATATATCAATAAATGTGCTATTATATAATTATATTAATATCTGCTGGTATAAGAACAATATCAACACTATTGTGCAAAAAGAATTCTTACCTTAAATTGCACAATGTCCTCCACGGTGATTTCATCGATGACCTCATACTTTTCGAGCAGTGTAAATCTCATGTGCTCCAGGACCGTCAAACGCAGATCCAGATTCAAAGAGTTGCCATTGATGACGGCATTGAAGAGTTGTCGTTTCTTGAGCTCCTTAAAGGACATTACTTGGGCAATATCTACTTCCATATTCTTCATGACATTGATAATGATATCGATGAGTAGCGGCAACTTTTGATTATAGCCACTGACTCGCAGTACCAGACCCTTGTCCGCTGCATCCAAACCGTAACTTAAACCCGCCATCAGGGCCGGATAAAGTTGCTCGGCAATGTAGAATTCCACCAGGTAGGTGAACAACACGGCGCATACGTAATCGCGTGGACTACGACGCATTAGGGGAGTTATAAGATAGAGATTTATGAATCCATCGGGCAATAGAAATGTATCGTCCTGCCGAAACCAAAGTTCACACAATTCACTGCGGATCAACGCCTTGGGACGGCGGGAAATGTGCGGTTTTCCCGCCTTCACCCACTGCAACGTAAAATCCGTGGTCACAAATGGATTCTGTTCGGGCAACTGCAGTTCCGGTTGCGGCTGGGGATTGTGCCACATCTCCAGCCACTTCTCGGGAATCTCAATGCCTGTGTAATAGGTGCCAAACCAAGGCTCACGTCGATCATACGTATAGTGCTCATAGGGTATATGCGATGAGATCATGATATTGAAACGAAAGTCGGTCAAATGTTGTCGTATCATCTTCAGGGCCGTCTCATCGTATTCAAAGTAGAGTTGAGTGCCCGTCAGCGTATCCTTCGGTGGCAGAAATCTCAATGCCTCCACAATGCTCTGCACATTGTCCATCGCTGGTATTTCAATTTGAAAACGAAAGTTATTAGCCGCAATCTGTTGCAATTCACGATATGCCACCGGCAATGTGCTGCAATCATTGACCAACTGTATCCAGGCAAAACTGGCAGCCATTACCTCATCCAGATGCTCAAATCCCTCGTCTGTCAGATGTATGCACATGTTGAAGAGTGAATAAATTGAGTTGGTATCAAAGCTGCTAACTCCCACCCCTGCCATTACACTCATGCACCAGAGCCGTCGTCGCAGAAAGGAGCACAGACTGCCCACTCCCTCGTAGCCCAAGAGATGAGCAATAAATGAATCCGGTTTGGTTTTATAATAATTACGCATAGGCGGCAGTACCCATGTAAATTCCAACTTACACACATCCTCCACGGGCTGGACGAGCAACAGTTCCTTATAGAATTTCTCCTTGAATGCCAGACGATAGTCTAAATTGGAGTTATCCTTAATGGGCTCCTCACTCTCTGGTATGCTCGAACAATGACGTACCAGCAAATCTTGCAGTTCATCCAACGATAGCGTTGCCTGCAAACAAACTGTCATGCGATTGCAACCGTAGTGTTTACGCCGGAAATCATGCAGTGCCCTGTGCAGCTCCTCATCGTTAACATTCTCCTTCAGGGACTTCAAATTCCCCCAACTGAATGTGCCATGGGGAAATCCCTCGCCGGCCAGACTTGCCAGTATCTGATCCCGTCGCACTTCATCCACCATATGTGTCTGTTCAAATTCCGATTGCACTGCCGAACGTTCTCGGGCCATTGCCTCGGGCAACATCAGTGGTTCCTTCATCAGACACATAAACATATCCATTGTTTTATCCAAATGTTGTTCCTCTACCTCAAAGTAAAAACACGTATCCTCGTTCTCCGTATGCGCATTACTAAATCCTCCACTTTTCGTAACGAACGCATCGAATGCATTTTCCTCAGGATATTTCTTTGAGCCCATGAATATCATGTGCTCAACAAAATGGGCCAGGCCGGGAAACTCTTTGGGTTCACTAAACGAACCCACGCCCATCAAAACCGCACAGGCCGCCAACTTGCCATGAAATTGTTCCAGCGAGGAATTCGAACTTGTTTTTGTTTTATGCGTTGTTATCGATGTTGCACTCGATTGTTCCATGCCGGGATCTGATATTAACATTGCCCTAACACCATTTGATAGACTCAAAGCGCGATAGAGTTTCTTATCACCCTCCGATTTATCGGGTAGTTCCAATTGTGTCACAGTCATAACTGCTGACTGCTGACGATTCTGCAGCCACTTATACCACTGCTTGAACATCCCTCGTGGCTTGCGTAGTCTCAACAACATAACACTCTTTAGTATTTGATGGGTAACTGTAAGAATTTACCTTTGGCAGTCCATAAAGAAGCTGACTGCCGCATTGCCAAACAAATTATGAACCACTTGACAGCAATTTCCATGCGCATTATGCCGACTTAATTACTTTGTCAAATAAAGCATTTAGAGTGTGTTCTCTCCCCCGCCATCTTAGTGTGTTTAACCCACCATTACCCTCCCTCCCTCCCTCTGACATTCTCTAGCTGTGCCAATAGCCTTGGGCTCAACGTTGTCCGCCGCTTCGTTTCGGTGTGAAAATTCAATTAACTTTGCGCTGTAAATACAAAAAACAAGACGCGTTTTCTACGCCTACTCTTCTTGCTCTCTCGAGTGAGCGAGCACAGTGGTGAGAATCAAGTTTTTAAAGGGCAAAAATAATAGGATTTCGGTATAAAATGAATGTCAAACTGATTTTCTTACACTAAGTACAAAATTATAGTACTTAGTTCAAGCGATATAGCCATGTCCGTCTGTCCGTCCATCCGTCTGTCCGTCCATCCGTCTGTCCGTCCATCCGCCTGTCCGTCCGTCCGTCTGTCCGTCCGTCCATCTGTCAGTTCGTCTATCCGTCTGTCCGTCCGTTCGTTCGTCTGTCAGTCCGTCCAAGCGTCTGTCCGTCTGTCTGTTCGTCTGTCTGTTCGTCCGTCTGTTCGTCCGTCTGTCCGTTCGTCTGTCCGTCCGTCCGTCCGTCTGTCCGTTCGGCCGTCTGTTCGTCGGTCTGTCCGTTCGTCTGTCATTTCGTACGTCCCTCCGTCTGCCCGTCCGTCCGTCTGTCTGTCAGCCCGTCCGTCTGTCAGTCCGTCCGTCTGTCTGTCAATTCGTCCGTCCGTCTGTCCGTCCGTCCGTCTGTCCGTTCGTCTATTTGTCCGTTCGTCTGTCTGTCCGTTCGTCCGTCCATCCTTCTGTATGTCCGTCCGTCAAGTCTGCAATGCAATGATTTGACTCTGCTTGTTGTTTATTAGCTTTTAATTTATGCGCAGCTGAAACTTGATTATACCCACTGTGTCTCGTTTTCCTTTACCAAACTATTTGCATTGAACATTCAAAAACAACAACAACAACAAGTACAACAACATGCAGTAGATTTGTCGCCATTTTCTCAAGTTTTGGTCGCTGTCTCTGTCTAAGCCCGATACTTAGGACTAAGAACACTTGTCCTGCTCGCAAATTGCTCTAATTAAGCTCTGGCGGCGGCAAAAGTCTGGTAAAATGTCAAATTAAAATTGTAATGAAGCGCTTTTGTAGTTGTTGTTACTTGTCTCTAAACAGGTAAGAAGGTAAACAGGTAAACAGCTAACACTCAGAGCGTACAAAGTCTCTATTAAGTTATTTAATGACTGAATGAGTTGTTTCTAAAGGGAAACAGCTGAGGGTGAATATTAGAGGGCAACTCTTAGTCAGTCATATTGAATTTCTTCTTCTAGCAGTCGCTTTGTTTAGTTTTCCATCAGAGCTATCATCATTAGCGCATCTTTCTTTATGATTCTGCATAATTTACTAGTTGATTGTCTATTGAAAGGCTGCAAGGGATTAGGCCAACTATTGGTAAAAGGGTCTAAACTCTTCTCTACCCCCTTTGCCAACGTTAATTGCACATCATGGCAATGGAATCATCTTAAGCCCTCCACTCGAATGTCAAAGCATTTGGAATCACTGGAATAGAGTTGCACTCTCATTTGCACTTTGCTGACATTTTAATAGAATTTTAATCCGATTTAAGGACAGGCAATTAGCAACAAATGCCAAATGCTAACAGAATATGGTGTGGTATGCATTTGATAGCTAAATACTTGGTAATCAGCTTTGAAATAAGCCAACATCTCTTTTTTCACTTGAATGCAAACAGACAAACACTATGAAAACTTGTTTCAAGCAGCTTATATTCTGACAGAATATTAGCTAGAATATTTAACAAAAACTCCAACAAAACAAAAGCAACGCAAAAATAATTGTTGATGTTCTTCATGTCAAAATATTTGCTAATAAATTTGTTTAAACTACAAGTTTATATAATTAAAATGAATTAAATTATAGATCACATATTAAAGCATAAAATTCATTTTAATACAATTTATATTTTGTATAAAATAACGAAACAATTCGTAATTTTGCTGACATTTGATATACATTTATGGCAAACGATTTTTTTTGGCTGCGAAAATGTGTCATAAATTAAATGTGACATTTCAGGTAAAGCAAACATTTTTTTTTCGGTTCTGTACAGATGTAAAAACTCTTTGGTATGTTGTTATGCATATAGTATATGACAGAAAAAGTATTTGTTATTTTAATTACAATTTAAATTTATAATTTTAAAATATAACAAAAGCATAGCATATATTTGTATGTTCCTTGGGAAATTATAAGACATTAATTGAACAAGAGTTTACAAATTAAAATATCAATTATATATTAAACTGTAATAATGCAAAAAATTTAATGTAAATGTAATGTAATAATGTCGTTTAGACTTATTGAATAGAAGAATGTATACTCTTTAAAGTGCCATCAACGAATAATGAAGACGTCTAATAATTATAGATTTATTTTAGTCAAACAGTCGCTAAGACAGTTGCTTAATAATTTCCAAATTACACAAGGAAATTATCGCATATTTTTGTCAGTTAATAGTCATGTTCCATGCTCTTCAATTCAACCATGTTCATCTTAAGAAGTTTCTTTAATTAATAATAATATCATTGCTTATTTTCTCTATATAAAAAGTGCCTTAAATTGTCGACCCTTAAATAAATTTATTTGTTTATTGAAGAGTTTTTAAATATTGTTTTTTTTTTATTTATAAATATATATATAGGAAAGTATATCCAATTTCCTGTTGCTGCGAAGTAACTCAGACTAGAGTGTACGAATAAAAAAACAAAAGTCTAGACTAAAGATTTTACCGGGTGCATTAATTTGCCAGAAAACAACCTGCAAAATCCTCGAACGTCAATCAATTGTTTTGTTTCCTCTGGGCACAGATAAGAGTTTTCTTTTAATGTAGGTGACTTCTCAAAAAATATTCCTCCCTTAATAAAACTTCTACTGACTTTCTTCTGCCTCCATATTCTTGCACATTTTGTCAGTGCTCGGTGTTAAATTATTGTTGCATACTTTGCAGCGCTTCACGCTTGCTAACTGCATCAATTTGTCGCAATGTTATTGCTGCCATCTCGATTTAAGCCGCTACCTTTACGACTTTGCCAACTGACCATATATACACACACTTGCATATATATATATATATGTGTGTGTGTGTGTGTGTAGGTAAATATTTGTGTACTTTGTTGCGCTCGGTTTGATTTTGTTTGTTGAGAGCTGCGAGTGCTAAAAAACTTTTGCCGCAGAACTTTCACGCACGCAGCAACTACACACCTACACACACTCACGAGTGTGTGTGAGTGTGTGTGTTGAATGCTGAAAATATTTCGTGGTTAAACAAAACCATTTGCATGAAAATGTTTTACTTTTACTTTGAGCTTATGGTTTGTTGTTGTTGGCTGTTGAGCTGAGGATGGAGAAATATATGTATGGGAATAGAGAAAAAGTGGGGATAGAGTTTTTGCTGTTTGCATGTTGGTTTTGGATGTTTTTTTGCTGGCTAATTGAAGCAGAAGTTGCGCCACTTGAGCTGACTCATATTTCATTGTGCTGACCCTGAAAAGTAGTCAACAGTTTTTTTAATGCCGAGGCGACAGAGAAAAGAAACTTAATCTGAAAAAATCAATCTGCAATAAAAGTAAAATTAAGAAAGGACTCGATAAAATGGCAGACAAGCGCAGAAATGAGGAAAATGGCTCAAAACGAAATGGAGAAATGGAGAATGAAGCGAGAAAAGATGCTTGGCTGGACGCACGCAGCCTGAGGTATGCGTCAGGATTACGCGGCAGGATTCGCCATAAAAGGCGTGAGAGCACAGTCATTCCCTCTCCCCTTTACCCCCCCTCAGTCACAGTCAGCGCTTAAGCATCCAAAGGATATTCATAAATAAATATCTGCAGGGGCATACAAATTGATAAGCTGACAGCCAGGCTACAGTTCTTCACTGGGTCCGGTTCAGGTATAGCATTCAGGACTCTGGCTCAACGTCTCGCTGTCTGTCACGACCCAAAACGCCAATCCCAACAACAGCAGCAGTGGCAGCAGCAGCAGCAGCAGCAACAACAATGGCTCGGCATCTTAATCGACACACGCTGCGTACCTTTTGGTGTGTCCTTCGAACAGGAGGCAGACAAACACACCCTTTTTATCCCTTCACCACCCCCCCCCCCCGCACAGCCGCTGCCTGTCCTCTGTCTACCTGTAAACATTGCCAACTTTTTTTTGTGTTGTGCCGTTCGCTTTTGCAGCTTTCTAATGGCCGCTCGTCCTTCAACAGTCGCTGCTCCTTTCACACGCAACATTCTACTGTTTTTTTGTATACTCTTGCTGAGGGCATATCAATTTAGGCAGCTTTGAAGTTAGATTGATGAATTTAAGTAGAGGAATCAACTAATTGCATCACTATATGAAAAAACTGCCATATGATAGGTCAAAAATGAAGATTTCGCATGCAACAATTGGTTTTTTTCTTAAGATATCTCTAAGCATCTTACATATTTTATATCTGTTAGTGTTTTATTCAACTTTAACAAACTTCAACCAAATCGGACGACTATATCATATAGTTGTCTTAGGACCAATGGGTTAAAAGTGAACTTTTAGTATGAAAAACATTGTTATTTATCAAGATATTTCAATTAATCTTATATATTTTATATCTGGTAATGTCATATACATTTGAAGCAAATTTAAACTAAATCGGCCGACTATATCATGTAGTTGTCATACGAACAATAAGTTGTAAACGAACATTTGGTATGAAAAACTTTGTTAGTACTTAAGATATTTCAATCAATCTTACAGATTGTATATCTAGTAGTGCCATATACATTTTTCACAAATTTTGTCTAAATCGTACGACTATATCATATAGCTGTAATAGAAGCGATGGGTTGAAAGTGAAGTTTTAGTATGAAAAACTTGGTTGTTTTTGAAAATATTTCAATTACTGCTACAGCATGTGTATCTGCTAGTGTTTTATACAACTTGAACAAATTTGAACTAAATCGGTCGACTTTATCATATAGTTGTCATAGGAACAATTGGTTGAAAGTGAGCCTTTAGTATGAAGAACTTAGTTATTCCTTAAGTTATTTCAATCAATCTTACAGAAAGTGTGTGTGGTATAAAGATATACATTCTGATTAAATTCTGTTAAAATTGGTCAACAATATCTTATAGCTGCCATAGGAACAATGGGTTGAAAGTGAATCTTTAGTATGAAAAACTTGCTGTTACTTAAGATATTTCAATCAATTTCACAGAATATGTCTCTGGTATCCCATTACACATTCTGCTTAAATTTTATAAAAATTGGACTACTATATCATATAGCTGCCATAGGGAAGATCGGTTAATTATCAATCTTTAGTACGAAAAATGTTACTGTTCTTTAAGATATCTCAGCCAATCTTACACACTCTACATTGACTATTCTCTTATACATGCTGACCAATTTTGGTTAAAATCAGACTACTATATCTTATAGCTGTCATAGAAATGATTGGCTACAAATTAACACTTAGTATGAAATACATACGCTGTGGTTTCTTGAGATATCACAATCAATCTAATAGAGTATAGTAGTATATATGTTTAATATATTCTAAGTAAACTTAGTTAAAAATCAACTTTTTATATTGCTGATCGGTTGTATATGTTAGTTTTGCTTCCATATCTTTTTTGTTTCTCAGTAACTATTTTAACTAAATTAAATAAAACCTTTTTTAATTTGGTAAATTTTTAGTAAGTTTTATAAAAATTTCATTTTTATATAGTGCATAAAATGCTTCGGCGTGCCAAAGCTTAACATTCTTTCTGGTTCCTTCTTATTTTTTTCCATTTGGCACATTTTTCTGCTGCCTCCTCATATTTTTTTCTTCTTCTTCCTTTTTTTTCTTTATTGTTGTTGCTTTCGTCCTTTCTTTTTGCGCCCATTCAATTTTATTGTGCGCTCTCAAATTGTTTTGGTATTGAGGCTTTAAGCACGCGACTGTTTGTAGGCCGTGCTGCCTGCCGCCTGCTGCTTCTCCCCTCCCTCAGGCCTGCCCCTCCTTTGTTGTCCTGCCGCCAAGCCAGCCAACCATTCTGTTAGCCAGTCAGCTTGTGCCTGCCTGCTGTGCCAACTGTTCTTGTTGCTTTTGTTATTATTGGGGATTGCCTTCTGTTTGCATGTATGTGTGTGTGTGAGTGTGTGTGTGTAAGTGTGTGTGCGTGTGCGTGCGATGTTTGTCGATGTTTTTGCAGGCTTCCAACATATCCTGTTGCTTGCAAAAACGCAACCAGTTGAACATTTCCAGTTCAAACTCTCCAGACTTCGGCTTGTTTCGGCTTTTAAGCTCTCTCTCTTGTTTTCTATCTCTCTCTTGGTACTTCTCACTCTCTCTCTTTCTCGCTCTGTCTCTCTCTGTCTTGCCATTGAGAAGTACTTCGTCTGTTGCGCCTCGTAACGTTGGCACATGTTTAACGCGCAATTATTTTGGTCCTGTTGCGCTTTTTTCAATGTGTCTGTGTCTGTGTCTGTGAGTGTGTCCCACGGTGTCCTTTAGTTTGTGGCTCCGAATGTTTATAAAGCCAACTTGAAGTTGTCAATTGCATTTGCCTGTAACTCAAATTGGCCACTTGTCAGAAATAAATTAGAAAATTGCAACTTCAGTAAATAATTGATTAAGTAGAAAGATATTTAATATACAATTTATACGCTATAATCAATTATTTAATGCTTGTTTCTTATTTAATAAAATATTTTTAAACCTATTGTATAAAAATAGCATACAAATTATACATTTGTATATTTATTATACATCAGCATATTTTATTATAATAGAAAAAATATTTATAAAGTATTTTTAGCTGATATTTAAATTAAATTATAACTGCAGCATTAGTATTTAATTGATTAAGTAGAAAAATATTTAATATACAATTTTATACAATCTTATAATGGCTGATTTAATGCTCTTGTTTAATTCCATAAAATATCTTAACGTCATTATATCAAAATAACATTTAAAATATATATTTGTGAATTTATTATACATCAGCATATTTAATTATAATAGAAATAGTATTAATAAAATATCTCCAGCTAATATTTATATTTAAACTACACTTCTATATCCAAATGCATTTGGTTGCAGCTTAGGCAAAATATAAATGGTCTGGTAACTTATAATGTATAATACTTAAATTTAATTTAATAGTTTTCTTCACTTTAATAAATAAATATATATTTTTATATATTAATATACTACTATTATTATTAATACAATAAATAATAAATAAATATACAAATAAAAAATATGTATATACATGTGTTAATTAGGCATCAACATAATTTTTATTAAAATAAAATTAATATAATAAATTTTTAGTTTGCGGATATTTATATATAAAATAAATATTTTTTGTCGAATGCATTAGCATCATGTGCTAACAAATGAATAAATAGAAGAATATAAAAAAGTTTATAAATTAAAATAATATATTTAATGCTTTTCTTAATTTCTGTTAAATAATTTAAGCACATATTTATTATTTAAAATATATTTAGACTTTAACATTAGCTTTAATAACTTTCTTAATTATATTCCTTTCAGTATTTATTTGAAATAATATTTAATTACAATTATAGTTTAAATTGTTGATTTAAAATCATATTTTTTAATGTAATTTGGAACACTTTTCAGTAATTTCTTGTCGAGTGCTTTTAGTCGTTCTAAATAAGTAAATAAATAAAATATTATTATGGTTGAATTCAAAGAGAGTGAGCAATTTATCAAAAATAAATTATATATATTTAAATTTAAGTTGTATAAATATGTATATTTGTTTTTATTTAATAAAATATTTTTAGTATAATTAAAATAAATCAAATTTTAACAGGCATTATAATATAATAATTATACATCATGTATACATTATAAAAACTTAGAAAGTGTATTTATTTAAATATTTAATTTACTGATTTCTAAAGTAACAAATACTAAGACTTATTTGTTAGTGAATCAGTCAAATAATTTTTTATATTAAGCAAGAGTACACAATTTGTTGAGTACAAAATATTTACAAAATAAACAAATATATTCAGCTCATAAATATATATTTTAAATATATTTGTATAAAACAAAAAGTATTTATTTAAATTTTTATAATTTAATTTATATTTCTGCGTGTCAATAATTGTTATTTAATTTTGTAAATATATTGTTTTTACAGCTCGAACATCGTAATTGAAACTTAATACAGTTGCTCACCTTGGCGTATACGCAACATTCGCAATATCATCGCATGCAACAATTGTGGAAAAGTCTACACAGTCTCTGTGTAGAGCAAGCGGAACGTGAAGAGCACGCGCACCTAACGCAAATGCGTGGGCAGACAAGGAGGCGGGGCTAAAGAGCTAGACACGGACATGGACACGGACATAGACACGGACATAGTAGACACGGACACGGACACGGACAGAGACGTTGGCTGCATCCTGGGAAATCGCTTAGCTGTTGCTTTTCGCGTTGCGACGCTGTTTGCAAGGTGGAAATTGATATTACTTTTTAATGCTGCGCCAGCTGGTTTTCTCACACACATATGCATGCTTTCCAGTGCCACGAAGTTGCCGAGAGACAAACAAAGAGAGAGAGAGTGAAAAACGAATGCCTGATGAACACTTGCCACTTGCCACTTGCCACACGCAGCAGCTGAGCGTCGTTACAGTTCGAGTTGAGCCGTTAACGTGAACAGGACACAAAACGCGGAAGCAGTTGAAGCCCCCAAAAATCAAAATCATAAGCAAAAGCAAAAGCGCCGCGTTCTGCAATGTTTTCTAACACTCAAGGTGTATATGTGTATGTGTGTGTGTGTGAGTGTGTGTGAGTGAGTGTGTGTGAGTGTGTGTGGGTGTGAGTGTGAGCCTGTGTGTAAGTGTGAGCGTGACGGTGAGTCTTTGTGCGTGTGAGCCAAGAAATATATTTCTGACCAAACAAAAGGCAACTTTCAAGTGTTGCAAATTATACGCCATTTGGAAATTTGAGAATTATGCGCCATTTCTAAATTTAACAAGCGCCACACACACAAATACAAACACAACACACACACACATTACAAAAGAAGAAAGACCTGCAAATATCTTAAGGAAAATAATCATTTAAACTGCAGGTGAGTTCACAACAAAGTTCTGTCAACAATTGTCACAGCTATTTATTTGGATTTATTTATATTTATTTTGGTTCTTTTTGGCAGAGATTGTTGCGGCAAGGCGGGGTGGTGGGGGGCGGGGGAACAAATAGTTTAATTTCCGGCATGGTCGTCAGGCACACGTCCGGTTTCAGTTTTGTTTCCGGCCTGCCTGCGCAACATGTGCCGAATATAAATCTATTTAATGTTATATTCTCTTCTATAACTCATCTTTATTTCGTTACGACTGTTTCGACTGCTTTTTGGCGATCGTCAGCGAAATCACAATGACTATTGATTTTATTTTTTTTATTTTTATTTGAAACAAATACAAATACAATATGTATTAACGCAGCTTTGTTCCGCATGTCCCTCGGGACATATCAGACTTAGAGGGATTAGTCCGAAGAAGACTGACGCCTTCAATGGCCAAAACAAAAACAAGCTAATGAAGCAAGAAATTGAAAACATTACCGAGGCGATTAATTATTGATACTTTGATGTTGCCAAATGCTATGCTATGCTTTGTTAGTTAATTAATTTATAATTAAGTTAGTAATTTGCCAAGGCAACACACTTGAAAACTGTGGGCTTTAAGTTGTATCCTCTGTGCTCAGCAGACTTCGATTAAGACTTTCTGAACGTGACGACTCGCTTGGCATATTGATGGCGTCTAATGTCCGGGAGTGTTCGGGAGTCCTGAAACGTCCCCAGGAGCAACATTTTCATAGAGCAAAAACTGACTAGACCAGGTCCCTGTCCCTAGCTGTCATTACTCTTGGCCTAATCTCCCATGTCTCACACTAAAGTGTCGCTATTAAAGTTTGCTGCGCATTTTGGTTCGCGTCTGCACCTGAGTATTGGCCTGGCCAAAAGTCTAGGGCCAAAGTGTTTTTATGATGCCATTTTAATTTAGATTCATATCAATTCGTAATAAGCGTTTTGTGCGCTCCACTAAACGCTCGATATTAAGGTCAGACACATTAAAATTATTATTGTAATGACCGCACAGAAATTACAATTACCACAATTTGTGGCAGCGCTTTTGTTTTGAGCCCTGAAGAAGCACAGCATATGTTTAAGGGTTAAAAGGAAATATACCATTAAACAAATAAATATATTAAAACAAAACAATAACAAATATTCTGTTGTATTATTAGTTTTCTTTTAGTTCTTTGAACTAAGAAGTAATCAGCTAAATTTTGTTTATTTTATATTAAATATTTCTTATATTATTGAAGCATTAACTTGAAAAACTATCATTGTTTTGACAAAATTATAAATTCACCTATTTAAACAGTCACTAGAAACATTTGTTTCCTTTTTACTTATTTTATTATAGTGTCTCAAAGGTTTAATTATTTGTCAAATATATGCAAATTTCTATTTTGCCTAAAAAATTATTTTAAAATTTTTTAAACAAATTTCTCACCAGTTTCTATGCTTAGATTTTGTTACATTTTTATGACCTTTCATAGCGTAAACAAAGTTGTTTTGCTTCAGCTGTTTTTATCGCTAAAACTCATTTAGAATTCGGCATAAAAATAGTAGAGAGACAACCTCTGGTCACATTTGCATAATTTTGCGCCTCATTTTGTTAGCAATTTATATGCGAAGGCGAGTGACACGTGCGTTTTAATTGAATGCAAATAAAATACACCATAATACATAATATGACAAGCCATAATCCTGACAGCAACAGTTATACATGCTGACAGCTACCCTCACACACAGATGGCAAAAGAATGATAGAAGGGAATGTTTTGCTGATGCCATCCGACATGTCACTATTCAGGCTGACAGTCTGCCCATCTCTCTCTCTCTCTCTCTCTCTGAGCATTTAATGACATTTTAAACTACTCTACTGTGTGCTCAACTTCGCTTTCTCCCTTGCATACTATATACATACATACTTATATTCATTAATGTCTGCAAAGTCAAAGTGTTTAAAATGTTGTACACGCTTGGGGCATATCCTTGTGCTACTGCTGCTGGATTAGGCAGCTGATACACACACATGTGTGTGGACCCTTTAAGCCTTTTCTTTGCCCCTACCTTGCCCTTTATGGACACACATTTTTGCTTTGTATTTTAATCAGCTGCAAAAAATTAATTAACTTTAACTCAAACGCCAAAAACAATTGTACTGTCTGTCTGCCGCCATTTTTTAGCTCTTTTTTAGCCACATGTATGTGCGTGTGTGTAAATACTCTCCAGTGACCGACACTTCAATTGCAAATTGCCAAAATTGCCACTTCATTTGCACAAATTTTTAATAAACCAAACTTCGCTGGCAATACGCAATTTTTTATAGCATACATTTTGGGGCAGCGACAGAGAGACAGCGAATACTGAGTTACAAACGAATTTTACGGCCATTTGCAATGCTTTTCTGACTGCGACCGCAGACACAAATATTTATTTTACATTTTTAAATAACTCACGCATATTTGTCGCTTCTTTTTTTTCTTCTTTTATTTGTATTTTATGTGCTGCATTTTATTTGCGAGCATAAGAACTGGGTAAAAATTGTTTGGCTGTCGAACGCATGTAGAGAAAGGAATTTAATTAAATTAATTTACGTTGGTATGCCCAGTCAGGGCAACAGGCTGGGGGAGGGGGGGAGGTGTGGTCCAGTCGAGCTGCCTTTTCAGTTTATTATTCATGCAGACATTTTTCGAATGCCGCACAAAGTGCAGGCTTATGCAAAAATCAAACAAACTGCTCTAAATGGAAGGTAGACACACACACACTCCCCCTCACAGATACACACACACACACACATGCATAACTCAGCCATGCAATCAGTTCTCAACTTGTCGTTTGCAGTTGTCGCTTCTCTATTTACTTTCAGCGGCTCTGAAATATTCAATTAAAATGTTTGCTCAAAAAATCGCACGTACTGCAGCAACTGTTTATGGCAGCCCTGGTTTCTTTAATATTTGCATACGTCTATATGCAGCTGTTATGAGAAATTCCACAACAGAAAATGCCACAGCAATGCCACGCAAATATTTATATGTAAACTCTAATGAAATCTATTTTTTTGTTAGTTTTTTAGTAAAGTTTTCTTCTTTTTTTTCATTATACATACCTTACTGTTGTTGTTTTTACTTAGCATAATAACTTAATTTCCATATAAATGCAAAAGAAAATCAGTGACGAAACAAAATGTAACAAATTTTACAATTTCCGTGCGGGATTTGAATTTGGATACAAATGTCCGCCGGCTGTTGGCATTGCCATTATGGTTACGCGGACTAACCGTAATATCCGGCAGACACTCAAACAGACAGACGGTCGAACGGAGGGATAGACAGACAGACAGACGGACAGACAGACGGACGAACGGACAGACAGTCAGCTAAAGACAAAAGGTGTTCTAGCTCGCTAGCTAGCTAGGACTGTTTACATTTTGTTAAAACGTGTCCCTCTGACCCGTGTCCAAATTCCATGGCCTGTAATCTCAACGAAGCAGCTGATAATGGTTTATTTTGTCCGAGCCGCCCTCAATACGCCGTGTCATGCCGTGTCGTCTTGTCATAGTTCGAGTGGATTTGAGCCCAGCTTTTGGCCATTCATACTTTGATTAATGTAATTGGCGCCCAGGGCTAAGATTTGGCACTTCGAACTTGTAACACCCGTGCACTTGGAATGATTAATGTATGCACTGAACAACAACGTTTATGGCCATGACAACATGGCAACGGCAACGGCAACGGCAACAGGCAGCACAGCAAAAAATTTAAATCATAAATTTAAAGCTGCAAAGAAGAAGCAAGAGAGGAAATGAATGAATGAATGGAATTTTTAGTAAATGTAAAGTTAAGCATGCACAACAAAATATAAAAACAACACACACAAAATAATAAAGACTGAGATGGATGGCAACTCAGCGAAGTTCTGACAGCTCCTTCCAGGCAACAGAATCCTTGGCCAAGGCCATTCTCTTCTTCCTGGCCTTCTTCCTGCTTGTTTGCTTCAAGTTTTAAGCAAATTTCAACGTTTTTATACTCGTTCTTTCTCTCTAGTTTTTCTTCTTCTTGTTTTGGCCACAGCGCCTGTGGTTCGCTGATATCGCTGGTTTATACTACAGTATGGCTCCAAAGTTGGACTGGGACTGCGACCTGAGTCTAAGCCGAGAGCAACAGTTTGGCGGAAAGTTCAGGCAAACATTTATCAAACGAGCTAACCCAAAAACTTTTACCACAAACGCTGCAAAAACTGCAGAAATAGCTGAAATGCTGAAATGGTCTCTAATACAACATTTAAATGCCCTTGAATGGTTTGATAATATTTCTATTAAAGAGTTTATTCTATTACTACAGAAACTCGCTATAAAATTGAACCTTTCAGCTAAGAGACTGTGAATATCTGCTTGATTGGCAATCAATGCACAAGCAGATAAAGTTGAAAATTTTGAAATGTTTTGCCATCACAAATTGCTGAAAACTTAGTGGAAAAACTCTAGCATTTTATCTGTTGTACTTGCTATTTCCCAGCAGTTTTAAACGCACAGATTTCAGTTAATATATATATATATATATATTAAAGATATTCTCTATAAAATAAACCAATTTGAGCAGACAGATTGTCTGAATATTTGCTTGATTGACAATACAAATACACAAACAGATTGTGTTAACATTTTGTAATATTTCACCAGCATAAATTGCTGAAAACTTAGTTGAAAACTCTAAAAATTTATTGGTTGTACTATTTCTAAGCAGCCTTAAACGCACAGATTTTAATTAAATATAAATATGTAATCTAACACTTCTCTCAGTAATTTTGGCAGTTTATAGAAATATACTAAAAAGTGAAAACATAAAAATTAAGAGCAGTAATTAAAAAGTATTATATGACATAAATATATTAAAGTAAATCCTTTTTAATATATAAATATAATACATAACAATGTCAGGCTTTTGCATTAAATTGAAAGCAAATTCTTGTAGTGATAAATAGTATTTTTATTATTTATTTTACCCTGTGGATCTCAGCAACTATAAGAGCTAGAGACTTCAAATTTGGAATGAAGGTTCCTAAGTCCCATACGCTGATAAAGTTTATTTTCAATTTTCGCTATCTCATCGCCAGCTCACGTAAGTCGAAAAAAACCTATAACAGCCTCAAGTTTTAAGAGAAACACTGCCTTATTTAGCGATGAAAATAAGCTGAATGCTATACTGAATTCTACACGTTGTGTAAAAAGCTGAATGCTACACTGAATGCTACACGTTGTGTAAAAAGCTGAATGCTACTGTCTAACGTAGCAATCGCTTTCCAGTGTTGCCAGACTATCGCTAACAAGCTACTCTCGATGCACGCAACGTCAATTTTAAGCGATATATTTAAAAATATGCATCCATAAATAATAGCAATTCCATTATAATCAAAATACGTTTTTTAAGACCTGAACAGGGTGACCGTTGTTTGAATTATTATACATAAGTTACTTTTAATATAATAACTGAAGACTAGAGTACAAGCCATCGACTCAAAGTGACAAATAATAATAATAATTGTAAATAAAAAATCTGTAGTTCAAGCGATAAAATTTATATATGAACGAATTCAAATTCCTGCTTACAATTTTATGTAATGCAGCATGAATTCCATTGGTTTTTAAAAAGTTCTCTTTTGGAAAATTAACTCTTATTTGACTTGACAAAATTAACATTTGAAAGCAGTTTTAATTCCTAAAATTACTAATAATATTTATCTTGATTGAAACTCCATTTTAGCTACATATGCACATTAATATTCGACTTGATAATATTGAAATTTGAAGGCAGCTTTAATTCCTAAAATTACTAAAATATATTAAACTTATTGAAAACTCCATTTTAGCTAAATTTGCATATTAAATATACAAACACATACAAATTCAAATTGAAATTTTTTTCTCTTGTTTTCTAAATCTTTCTCTCCTTTTTTTGTTATAATTCATTTCGATTGTTTTACTTTTCTATGCTTTCCTTTTTATACTTTGCCTAACGAACTGCACAGAATATTCTAGTATTCTTCTGTATTCTCGACAGAGTATAATGTAATTTTTGTCATTTGCTACAATTTGTGTCACAGAGAGTTTTTGTTTGAAAACATGGCCAAAAATGTGTATTGTTATTTTGCTTATTGCCGTGTTGGTGGTGGTGTTGGTGGTGGTGGTTACTTCTGCTGTTGTTGTTGTGGCTATTGTTGTTGCTATTGTTGTTGTTGTTGTTGCTGTTGCTGCTGTGGTTGTATTGTTGCTCATATGCTGAGCACAAATTACAAGCGGTTTTGTCAGTTTGGCAATTGCCGCGCCCAAAAAAGCCAAAGGATTGACAGTTATTAAAAATGAAATGAGGCAATTACGAGTACATATATTAATGTTGTTGTTCTTGCTGTTGTTGTTGTTGTTTGGTGGTTTTGCTGGGTGTGTTTTACTGGCATGTTTAACGGCGCTTTGTTGCCTGCAGACAGTTGACTCTGTATGCGATTGTGTGTGTGTTTGTGTGTGTGTGTGTTTGTGTTTGTGAACGAGGCCATGCATATGCTGATTGCCAAGGTTCCCGTTCTTATCGTTAGGCTTTCAAAAAAAATGAAAAAAAATTGGCAAATGCCTGAAAAGCGAGCGAGTTACGCTTTGGCAAACTTCATGTGCTGCCTTTGTGTGTTTGCTGCCCCCATAAATCATATAAACTCGTATTTTCCATTTTCCCGTTCCAAAAACAACAACTCAACTCATTTTTCATGGCACAGTCAAATGTTTTTGGCGCATTAAGCGCCTTTTTTTTACATTTTCTTGTTTGTGTGTGTGTGTGTGGAAATTGAATTTTATATTTTATATGCGAGTGCAAAGTAAATTTAATGTGCAGCATTTTCTCTTGAATCAAAATCAAATGCAAAATCCCCAACGAGTGCTTTGGCTAAATGAAATATTAAACGCGGTCAGACGATCCCTAAAAAAAATATGTTATATCGTCATATATATGGGGAGGGGGGGGGTGTAGGAGACTCTGACTCTGGAGTCACCCAGAGTGTGCCAATTATGCCATATGGAGTGTAGGAAAAGTGGGAAAAACAGGCTGTTGCTTTTCGGACTCGTAGCTCTTGTTCAACTTCCGCCAGGACAGATAAAGCAAAAGCAGCTAAAACTTTGCATAATAATGAGCAGTTTATTTCCCTCCATATGTGAGTATATCAGTGTGTGTGTGTGTGTGGCTTCCGCTTTCAAGAGAGAGAGTCTCATGTGTGTGTGTGTGTGTGTGTGTGTGTGTGTGTAGCGGCAGCTGGTTGCCTACTTCAAGCCACAACAAAAGTTTTTGTACAATTTTCGTGTTTTTCTTTCATTTGGCGCAAAATTGTTGCGTTGTTTTCTTAGCCGCCGCACTTTGATCAGATTAACACGCCAAAGTATAGCGAATATCGTGCTTGGCACAACAACCAAGTTAAAAGAAAGCCTGGCTAAAATAAATTGCGTTTTCTCCTCGCATTTCTCTGTACGCCTCAAAGCGGCCGCTGTTTGCCTAGAAAGTGATTAAAGCTCGTCTGTTGATAAGACAAAAATTCTGTAGGCAAAACTTTTAGCTTCATCATATTTTTTGTTGGCAAAATAGAGTGAGATTTACATAATTAAGTTATTACAAAAATTGCATAACATGCTTGGATTATAGCTCTTAATTTTGGCACATTTTTAGACCCTTTACTTTAAAAGAGTTTAAGGGTCTCTTAAGTTTGTAAAAAGTAATGTGCGAAACAGGTCGAAGGAAGTCTGGCAGACCCCATAAAGTATATATATACTTGATCAGCATCAACAGCCGAGTCGATATAGCCATGTCCGTCTGTTCGTCCATCCATCCATCTGTCTGTCTGTCCGTCTGTGTGTATGAACACCTAGATCTCAGAGACTATAAGAGCTAGAGTAACCAAATTTGGTGACAATATCCTGAGGCTTCCACAAAGGTCACTTTTGTTTTAGATATTTGCCACGCCCCTTTCCTCCTCCAAAAATCGCTTAAACCCGAATAACACGAGTAATTTAAAAGATAGAAATTCCAAGTTCGGCATACATAAAGTTTAGTTTAATTGCGATATGTACTGAAAACTTCATTGCAATCGGACAATAAACACCGGAGATTTGAAGCAAATACATTTTCGAATATACAAAGGTTAGAGGCAGCAACTTGAGGCAAGGACACTGTTAGTTTGCCAGATAATCAACTATGGCTGCATTGGCGCAATAGTTAGAGTGTCGAACACTTGTGGTGTGGTTCTGGAGTTCGACACCTACCATAGCCATACTTTTTTTCAGGTTATTGTACTTTTTTTTAAAATTATTTAATATTTACAAATTTATTTAGGTTTATACCATTTATTTCCTTTATGAAGAATAACTAAAGGGTCTCTCATAGTCGACTTCGACTGTCGGCTTTCCGACTGGTTGCATAAATATTTAGCAAATTTTCTTCTGTTAAGTTAAAGTATTACATATCAAATGCTTATTATACATATCTCGTAATTCTGACAAATTTAAACAATAAGAAACAATTTAAATAAACAGCTAAAATTGAATACAATATAAAGCAATGAATTCAATTAAATTGCTGATGAATAAATGTACACGTTTAATATTAATTGAATAACGATTGATAAAGCTTAAGATATTTCGAATATTTCATTTATATTCTATAAATTGAAGAAACCAAGTCGCAAATGGCTTAAATACAAATTGAATATTCCTAGAAATTGCACAAAAGCAAAAACTTCAAGCTTTTATAATTGAATAACAAAAGTAAATCACATGTAAACCAAGATTCACTATACGTAAATTATTAAACAATGTTTTACGACCAATTTGTGTTTAGAATTCTACAAGAATTTCAATTGCAATTTTATGCAAGTGATTTAAATTCTTCTATGTGACAATGCGTTATATTTCATCCATGATGCTTGTGTTTCAGTGCAACTAACGAGCTACTTTAAATGAAAAATGTTGCCAAAAAAAGAGTACAAAGTGTTGTTTTTGTTGGGCAACTTTTGATGCATTTTGTTTATTTTAACTATTTTTAACTGTTTTGTTTGCCCTGCACTTTTGCTTGCTGTCCGAAAACTTGCTCACAGTGTAGAGTGTACTGTTTGCTCAGTGCTTGGGAATGTGTGTGTGTGTGTGTGTGTGTCTGTGGTGTAGTAACCACACACACACACACACATACAGACAGACAGAGAGATACCCACACACATGGCAGATGAGGGCAGCCACAGGACAGAAGGCAAACGCATTTCTCTTGCTCACAAAACGCACATCAAATTTGCATAATTTTGCAAAGTAACATTTTGCACAAGTAGTAGAATCAGTAGCAACAGGCAGTCCAAATGTGAACTGTAGAGGGGGCGTGGGGGGGGGTAGAGATGTGTAGGGGCAGATTTAAGGAGGGAACTGTCATAGCTGTCATGGTTGGGCATTAGTTGGTAGATTTTATGAGCTGTGTTATTGCAAAGCATTTGCATTTAACACGCGTGAAACATAGAAATCTGCTTTCAATTAGCCTCAGCCATTTTGACAGTCCGTACTGCAATTTTAAATGCTAATTAAAGCAGCAGCTGCCATGCCTAATTATGTCAATTTCTTAAATTAGCAACGGAATATGAAACTGGCAAAAGGAAAAAAAAAACATAAGCAAACTTTACACTGGCAACAAAATCAACATGTGAAACATGAGTAAATTCTGCAGACAGTCAATGCTGGAATGGTATGAATTCTTTTGCTGTGTGTGTGTGGGTGTAAGTGAGTGTGTGAGGGTGTGAGTGTGTGTGTGTGAGGGTGTGAGGGTGTGTGGGTGTAAGCGTGGCACAGACTGACTGTTGCTGTCATCTTATTAATTCCAAGTGTAGCATGTAAAAAGCCAGCGTTGTGGCTAAAAATACGCGCTTTTATGCTTAGAAAGAAGGTGCCAAGAGCAGATAGGGAAAGAGATGGGAAAGGAGAAGGAGAGAGAGGGGAAGAGGGAGAGAATGAATGAGGGAAGGATAGAGAGGGAGAGAGGGAAGTGGAAGCTGTTTACTGTAAGACAAGAAAATGCCCTGTTAGCAAGTTAACTGGTTCTACCTATAAGTCAAGGTCTTCAGTCCTCAGTCCTAAGTTTTATGCATACTCTGTAAAGAAGTTGTCAAAATCAAACCAAGATGGTTAGAGAAAGAAAACGAGAGGCAGACTGAGGTTGATGCGTTTTAATTAGACTAGGTAACAGCCATATTTTAGCTCTAACCAGTTTTACTTTCTCTGTAGACCAACAGCTGAGAAAAAATCACTTTGTTGCTTCTTCACATTGGGCAGGCTTGCTGAAAATATAATATGTCAGCGGTTTCCTTATTGTTATCAATGTCTAATCATATAAGCGACGCTGAATGAATGCAATTATGTAAAAAATCGAAGTAACATTCATAACAAATGTAAATATAAATATGTTATAAATATATAAAATAATGTAAAACTAATTATTAAAATTATATAGTGTGATTGAGAATATATAAACATATTCATTACGTTGCCGGAAGCATAACGCTCTTGAAATCGATTGTGAAATGCCCGATAAATGATAAAATATGCAAGTTATTCTTTGAAAATGTTAAAAATAATATGACAGATTTAAAATCTTGGCAGAAGGTTTATTTAAAAATAGTTTTTATTGTTTAATTTATAATATATATTAGTTAAAGTAGATTTAGTTAAAGCTACAAAACAAATTTCAAGTTATTATCTCGTCAACGCTTTTAAATAAGTGTACTAATATTCTTATTTAATGACAACTCTCATCAAGTCATTCAACCTTATAAAAAAGGTGAGAAAGCTAGTGAAAAACACATAAAAATAAATAAATGAAGAGGACAAGAAACTGATAAGTGATGACCTGTATTTGAGTAAGCCATTACGTTTTATTTAAATCTGCTATTATTCCGTTTTCCATCTTTTACACCTGCCTGAAAAAAAAAACAAATAAAAAGACAAATAAGTCAATCAATTTAATGATCAACTGCTTAATGAACTGCAAAAAAAGCAAACTCTCACTTGAAGTCTACACATTTTTAATGTGACTACCAGCTTACTTGTACATATTACAAATATATTAATTTATTTATTTAACAAATTAAATCGAGTATAAAATATATACAATTATATATTGTAGTTTTTATTTAATTTTTTCATTATATACATAATTTTTAAATTAATAATATTTGCATAATTTTATTATTAGCTGTTTATTTGCCTGCAAATATTTAATGAACATTTTAATAACTTAGTATAAAATGCTAAAGCTAATTAAATTAACGCGTCCTAGCTGATGGAGTCTTTAACTCCATACAAATGTACTTATAATGAAGATACTTATAAACAAAATGCGCAGATTTGATAAGAAACATTTAAGCCTCAGCCAAAGAGTTTTATTTTATTTTATAATATTTACTAAATATTTATTTAATATTTATTTATTTATTATTTATTTAATAATTTGTGTTATTTATTTATTTAATAATTTCTAATTTAATTTTCAATTTAGAAACAAATTTGATAGTTACTGTTTAAGTTTAAGCAAAGATTTGATATTTTATTTTATTTAGATTTAATTAATTAATATTAACAAACTCTTAGTGACTGTATCTTTCCTATATACATCATTCAAACTACCTACAACACTTTGCATAATTGTGTCGTGTTGAAATTCGACCTCAAACACTTAACTAGAATTCAGATTGCTTGTGCTAAATACAAGTTCTTATATATATATATATATATTCGTATATACACTCATAAAGGGCAACGCTGCCTTGACATTGAGTCTGACGCCAAATGTTAATGATGTGGCCTTAACTGCACTTGTTGAGCATAACTTCTGTGTCATGCCACAAAATGTCAATCTCAGCATCACATTGCCATCATTAACAGTCTCTGTCGACAGTATGCGCCACTTTTGCGGGCCACAGTGGCAGCTAAGCTTTAGCAAATCTCTATTGATTATTGCGTTTATGTGTTTGAGTTGGAGTTTGAGTTGGAGTTTGAGTTGGAGTTTAAGGCATAAAGTGCGCGTACATGTTCAACTCGGTTGGAGGCTGTGGCAAATACAATTTCAACGTGTGGCAGCTGTCTTTGATAGCAGGTAAATCAATATTTTCCAATATAAACACATGAACAGCAAGATTTTTTTTATTTTTCGCAACGCAAGCAAATCCTTTTGGCAAACACAAAGCAGCCAGGACTTCGCATTGCCAGGATGCGTGTCAAATGCGCACGGATTTGATGCTGCTTTGTTTTCGCTTTCGTCTTTCACTTCTTCCCCCTCGCTCTCCCTCTCTTGCATTTACATTTATTTTGGTTTATTTGACAATGCATCAAGCATTTCTGTTTGTTATATAATGTGCGCACGCCGCACTCATATTACGTATACGCAACGTGAAGCGAAAGAACTTAAAGTATTCTGTCATCATTCGATCTCCATTCACTTGAAGGGCTGCCATTTGTCAAAGTAACTGCCCCAAGGACTCGTGTCAACAAAAGGGTTGCCCCGGAAAACGAAAACGAAAAGGAAAGGAAAGCGGAAACGGAAAAGGAATACGCAAGGAAGAGACCATTGCAGTTGGCTGCTGGCCACTTAATCCGCTCATTAGGCAACAGCTGCAGCAAGTGGCAGCTTAAAGTGATATTTATATAAATGCCAGCAAAAAAAAGGGATAATGTGACTTTTGAAGGCAGCCTAGAGTTGGCATTCTGCCTAAGTTTGTCATACCATAAATTACAGATTATAGTGCAGTAGCCAAAGGGGCACAATATGAGCTATAGGTTTGTGTCAGACCGAAGGAGGCATCTGTGAGCCTATAAAGTATATATATTCTTTATAAGCAAGAACTGCCGAATATATATAGTTTTAATAAGCGTAGACCTCAGAAACTATGCGAGCTGGACCCAACACATTTTGTGACAATACTGCTATTGTATGCAGGTTGTTTATGTTTATTTTATATAATTTTGGCAAACCATCTTCCAAACAAATGCTAATTACTAAAGCATTTTTGAAGTTGCAGTCTTGAGTTTAGGGTTATTTGTTGTGCATACTATTGCAAACGTTTTCTCAAAATTTCATCACAATCGTTTGATAAACAGAGAATATATTTAAGATAATGTTTTTAATTGTTTAAGGACAGCTGCAGCGGGCAATTTATTAATTTGTGACGATCTATCACGGTTCAATTATTTAGTTTATTATTTCTGGTTTATTTATTGATGAATTCATTTCTTAATTTATGTATACATTTATTTATTTTATTATTTATTTATTTAATTACTTATTTAGTTATTTATTTATATATATATTTATTTATTTATTAATTAATTATTTTATTAATTTACTAATATATTTATTCATTAATTTATTTATTTATGTATTTATTAATTTACATTTTTCTTAATTTATTTACATTTTTATTTATTTAATTACCTCTTTAGTTATTTATTTATTTATTAATTATTTTATTAATTTACTTATTTATGTATTTATTTGTTTATTTATTTATTTATGTATTTATATATTGACTTATTTCTTTTCTTATTTATATATTTATATATTTACTTATTTCTTTATTTATATATTTACTTATTTCTCTATTTATTTCATTATTTCTATATTTATTTATTTATTTTTTATTTATTTATTTATTTATTTATTTATTGATTTATTTATTTGTTTACTTGTTTATTTCTTTCTTTCTTTATTTATTTACTTATTTATTTATTTACTTACATGCAAGCGATACAAGTTTAACTTATATTTAATGGACTAGTCACACATTTCTTCTAATAATGTTAATATTTCTTTTAATAAATACCGTGTATTTTATGTTATTTAATATTTCATTGGTTTTTATAGTTTATTTTGCTTCTATTAAATCGTCGGGCTAAAAAGATACAGGTACTAAGTAAACAATGGCCTAGCATCATGACTGCTGCGTTCTTACCGCTAAAGACTGTCATAACAAAAGGCAGAAATTTACAGTTGGTCAGGCAGCATCATTTGCCAACCTGAACCTGGCGTTAAGTGTCACTTTGTGTTGCATTCTTTTGCAGCAGTTTACGAGCTGCTGGCATTTGCTATAACTATGCCACAATATAAGCAGCTGTCATTTGGCATGCCTCGCTGCACCTGCAAGCTGCAAGTGGTAAGTGGCAAGTTGCATGGCTCTTGTCTCGCCCGCATAAGTATGCTACACTTTTTTTCACCGTGGCGTCTTTGTGCTACACTTGACTGCCGCTGTCGTTGTCGCTGTCGCTGTCACTGTTGCTGTTGGTTTATTTATTTACACACACCCACACATAAATACACCCACACCCATACACACACACACACACAGACATAGCTAGGCTGCTGCGCCTTAAGTAAACATTATTAAAATTGCCAACGCCCGTTGCCAGGCAATCCTAAAATAACCAAAGAACGCACATAGACCTACTAGTATTAGAGTGACAAAGAGTGAGACTGGGTGAATGAGTGCGGGAGAGCGCGTGAGTAAGCGAGATAGCTAGAGGGAGAGTCGCCCTACTGTCGGCCTCTGTCGAGTGCCTTTGTAGTGGCAATGGAAATTGTCAGTTTCATATGAGAAAAGTCTCATTTTCCCCAACCTCTTGAGGCGCACATTGAAAAATACGAGGCGTCATGGCAGCCAAGGTTATTATTATTATTGCTAAGCCAAAGTGGACCCACACACACACACACACACACGCACACGCACACTCATATCTGTGTGCTACTTGTTGCTTGGGTTCACTGTGTGTGAGTGTGTGTGTGTGTGAGTCTTTCACATCCTTCTTGTGCGCTGATTATCCTTTTTTTCACTGGGTTTATTAGAAAGCTGTCAGCAACTCTCAGCGCACACTTGACATTTATTTATGCAAAAATGTGAAATCATTTGTGAAACTTGCCTTCAACGCACAACAGCCACAGGACCAGCCAAAAAAAAAAGGACACACGCCTCACTGAATATCCCCAGTAGTTGAGCATGTGAGCCGCAAAAAACTGGACATTGGCTAACAACAGAAAACACCCAGAAAAAAGGCTTGAATAGTTATATGCGGATAGACGAACATTTGATACCCTTGCGGTGTATTGTATTCAATTTTAGACTAAGCCTTATATGATACAGTAGTTAGATATTAATCATATTTGGACTGGAGTTATAGGATAATATTTATTTATTTATTAATTGTAGCTTAGAATTAATTGCACTGCAGAATAATGTAGCCAAAGCAACTGAGGCCTTGAGGCTTATAGGATAATACCAAATGCCTGAGATGTGAGATTGGTGTAAATATCTCAAAAAACAACAAAGTTTTTCTTATTGAAGGTAACTATTCGACCAATCGTTTCTATGGCAGCTATATGATAAACTAGACATATTTAAACCAAATTTTATCAGCATGTATCAGGCTACTCATGTCTTTTGTAAGTTTGATTGAGATATCTCAAGAAAGCAGATACTTTTTTATACTAAAGTCTAATTTTCTCCACTCACTCCTGTGACAACTATATGCTATAGTAATCCAATCCAACTGACTTCAACGCATATACTGCCTGCTGTTAACAACACAAACTTATGCCAAGTTTCATTAAGATATCTTCAAAACTGAGAGACCCTGTGACAAAATTATAGTACCCCCTTGAAGTGTATAAAAAATGGGTTCATGAATCATGTTTTTGTGTGAAAAAGCATCGCAAAAAAAAGAAAATTGTGTGTGCCTCCGCTTCGCTTTATTTTCTATGGACACTGCAAAATTCCCAGCTGCAGCTGCAGCTCTTCTCTCCCTCTCTCTTCCGCACTCTTTGCCTTGTCTATCTCTATCTACGCGTGGACGTGCTAATCACTTATCATTAGATTAAAAACTTTTGTGCCAGCACACGCTTTTTTGTCTCATGTCCTCGGAAGCAACGAGTTTGCCGAGCTTTTAATAACTTTGCCACGCGAATAATTTGACTGCGTTTTTGTTTTCTTTATTGTGCTACACATAAACACTTTAAAGCTCGTAGAAAAGATAATAAATGCCTTTTGTGTGTGAGTGTAGAAAGTCGCACCTAAATACCCAGAGTGTCTACTCAGATTTCAGAGTGCCAACTTTCTTTTGTTATCATTTTCTTGATGAATTTCTGTGCACACACGTGTCTCCGGTTCTGTTTCCGTTGCCACAGGAAGCACAGACAGGAGCACAGAGGCAGCTCATTAGGTTGCAGATGCAAAACACAGAAATATTATAAGTCAAAAAAGGTTGTCCTTTATCCAGGCTGCTTCGTTTTGATTATTACTCTATTAGGTCAAAGTAATCGCATAGTCTTCCTCTAAGTGATATAGTCTAGCAAGGACATGCCTCGACACTCAGCCCGAAATCCTTGCACGCATATCGGGCGCAAATATCTTTGGCACACTTCACTGCGCTTAGACAAACAGCAAAAAGCGACGAGCAACGAACGAGGACAACAACACAGCAATATAAATACACCGAGCGAAAGTATCTAGAATATTCTACTTAAAACATTACATTTTAAACATGTTTTCTCACTAAAATTAAAATAAGTAAAGTTAAAGTTCTCAATTTCATATCAAGCACGATTTCTTTAGTTTACAAATTTAACTAAAATAATTTTTTAGTATTTGTAAGCTTTAAAGTGAGTTTATTCTTCATTTAAGTATATTTCAATCTTAAATCCAGTCCTTTTAAACGATGTAGCCTTAATAGAAACAAGAACTTGGCACTTGATCTGTCTGGTCTGGATTAGCGATTTAAGAAACTTGATTTAGGATTTTAAATTCTTAATTTAAGACATACAAATCTTATTTAAATATATTAATTAAAGTTAAAAGCAAACGTCGAGATACAATTGAAAATATAATGATTTAAAATTTCGAATTGTCTTTATTTGAGATTTAAGAATATTAATTTAAGACTTTAATATCTTAATTTAAGACTTTAAAATCTTAATTTAAGACTTTAAAATCTTATTTAAAATTAAAAAAAGTCGTTGACTTACAATTGGAAATATAGTGATTTAACATTTCGAAATGTCTTAATTTGAGATTTAAAATTCTTAATTTAAGACTTTTAAAACTTAGCTCAATATCTTAATTAAAGATAAAAATACCGCATATTTGACATTTCGAAATGTCTTAATTTGAGATTTGAAATTCTTAATTTAAGACTTTAAAAACTTAGCTCAATATCTTAACTAAAGATAAAAATACCGTTTATTTACAATTTAAAATATCTTAAATTGAGATTTAGAATTCTTAATTTAAGACTTTGAAATCTTAATTTAAGACTTTAAAATCTTAGCTTAAGATTTTATTATCTTGATTAAAAATAAAAAGATAGAGTGACTTAAAATATCAAATAATCTTGATTTAAGCTATTACAAACTTGTTCTATGAATATTCGCTGTGTTATACCGACTCTAATTCAAGATCCGAACTTATTTAAGTAGTGTTCGTACTTAATTCTAGTTAATCTTAAGTTGTTATTGATTTAAGTTATGTTTATATTATATGAGGATTGGTTTAAGAATTCCATTGCTCCTTTTTAATGAATTGTATGAAGTCTGTTTATTAAGAATATCAAATACTTAATTCGAGGATATTTCAGCTTTATTCTAGTGCGGTTTTTTCTCTCTGTGTAGATATAGCTTTATTGTTGATTGAACAAAAACAAGTTAGCAGAGGAAGTGAAGTGAAGTGAAGTGGTTGCGTGGCTCTGAGCCACGGTTAACTGTACAGTCTGTCAGTCTGTCAGTTTGACAGTCTGTCGACTTGTGCCTGGCACGTAGTACAGGAAGTCTGTCTGGTTGGCTGTCTGGCAGTGCTTCATAATTTTTGGGCATGGCTATATGCATACTCGTATCGTACTTTTGGCCATGTTAGCTAGCCAAAGTTACAGCTCGTGTGCTTCAACGACTTTGATGCTGTCGAAAATGGACTTGGACTTGGAATACGAGGACGATTACGAGACTGATGAAACTTCAGACTTGGCACAAAACTTTTGCACAGCCTTTGTGTAATTTATGCTCTTGTTTTTGTGTGCAATTTGGCAAGAAGGAAGTCTTGTTTCTGTACTTGCCGCTGCCGCTGCCATTGACATTGACAACTTCCGGCGAGAACGTCAAGTGAGCTTTTACACTGACAACAACTCTGGATTCGTTTGCTATTTGGGCAAATTTCTAATTTACTAATTTAAAACAACTTTTGAAGCTGGCAAAAACTTTTGTTTTGTTGTGCCACTTGTGTTAAATAATGAGCATGTTACAGTGCTTCAAAATTGTGCCAACACTATCATTATTACTTAGTTGGCAAACCACAATGCTCTTTAAGGCCTCGACAGGCTCGAAGGCTCGCTGGCTTCATTGTCAGAGCGTTTGGACCCCATGGACCAGACCGTAGCCTCAGTTGGCCTCAGAGCGAGCAGAGCCCAGTTGACCAACTTTCATAATTACGAGAGTGAAAACTTTGCCAGTCAGTCAAGAAATTAACGATGCAAATATATATAGTTGCCTTGTAGAATATGACTTGGTGCAAAGTTTTCGCCAAGTTCGCCAGACACTTAACTTCAACTCTTTATCAACAACAATCTCATGAAAATACGTACTTGTATTTATAAATGTTTTAAGTAGAATATTGATTGAGTTTATTTTCTCTGTGTGACACTTTAGAAATATCAACTTGAACTTTTTCTCTTATGAAAATACTTCTATTTATTATTATTTTCAGTAGAATATTGATTGAGTTTCTTTATTTTTTTTTGCCGTGTGACACTTGTGCTTGAAAATATTTTAGTTAATTAAGTTTTAATGCAGTTCAACCAGAATTGAAATCAATTCCAGACAAATATTCTAGTTTTTCTCAGCACTTTGCGCTTGATTGAACCTTATGTTTGATTTACGAGTACATTCCAAATTCGACAGCTGTCGAATGCCATATGTCCTCGTGCGAATAATATACGAATATATAAACTCGTATTCAATCAACTCTATATACACATTTTTCATCTGCAGTTTCACACACAAATGTGAGAATAATTCCCGATAGCAAATGAAGCCAGAAAGAGAATAAACCGAAACAAATCGAGCAGCTTGATGATAATGATAATGATAATGATGATGATGATGATGGTGGCTTCAACAGAACGGAAATGAAATCAAATCGCACAGGTAATTTGTTGTCACAAAAGGTAGAAATATATATATACTTATATACAAATAAAGGGGGGAGGTGTGTGTGTGTATACATTATAAATTTTAGGGATTAGGCTGTGCAAATCTTTGACTCTTTTACCCCTGTAAGAAAGCCACAAGCCGGCCAAAGACACTAACTTGGCTAAGACTGGCAAATGCGGCTGAGTAATGGCAATGTCTATGCGGTTTGTGCCAAGGAAAACCACAGCAATTATTGCTTTTCCAATGCCATTGCCAATGCCATTGCCATTGCCTGGAGGATCCATTTAAATTGTCGGATTCAATAACAAAATGACTTTGGTCGACTCTCTCCAGCTGTGTGTGTGTGTGTGTTTGATTAATAACCATGTTAAATGCATTAACAAGAAAAATGATTTGCCAAAGTCACTTCAAGGCGTCCCACGCGTCGTATGCGCAACATGTGAAGTTGTGCTGCCCTTCACATTGCGTATACGGCAAACATCAAAAGCAATTGGTTTGTGCATGTTGTCGTCTCGTAATAACATCATAAATTATGATGATTGATGTTGATTTTAATGGCGTCACATAATCACAATTAGCTGCCGACTGTTGACTGCAGAATATTGCGAATAAAACATAGTATAAAACACTCCGTCTAATTGATGACAACTGTTAAATACATGAATGAATAGTAGCTGCATAATTGAGGTAGCAACAAATATACATATCAGGGCCGCATTAGTTGTCAATTCAAATGAATTCTGACCTTCATTTATAATTAAAAAAACAAAATAGAAAAACACTTTTTACCTTATCTAATCTGTCAGTTTAGTCGTTGGCAAAGTCATAAATTTATTTCACAGCTCGTAACAATCGAATTAAAAGGTATAAATATTGGATTACGCTTGAATTGTTTATGAGACAGCAATGAATTAAACGTATTAAATGATTAAGCCAAGCGCAACTGACAGCTTTGCTGGTAAAAAGTATATAATATGTTTGGGAAAATGTGTAAAAGGATTCGCA
This sequence comes from Drosophila histrio, assembly GCA_958299025.2. Classification (NCBI taxonomy): domain Eukaryota; kingdom Metazoa; phylum Arthropoda; class Insecta; order Diptera; family Drosophilidae; genus Drosophila; species Drosophila histrio. Next base: position 2,460,952 of record OY729166.1, on the reverse strand, counting down.
TGTCAGTGGAGTGAGGGTAGAGGGAGAGGGATTTGACTCGTGTAAATAGCACAAGTCAAAATCTGCGGCCAACACAATAAAAACCCAGTAACATTTAGCTAGCTGTCTGTCCATCTGTCTCTCTCTGTTTGTTTCTCCGTCGACTTGTCTGTCTATCTGTTCTGTATCTGTTGTGTGCCAGCTGCATTTGACATTTGACCTTCATACGCTGACACACACACAGAGAAAGAGAGAAAGTCTACGGCGTCTACGCGATGCAAGTAAATAGTACAAACAATACAAACGCTTGTTAAATATTGCATGAATATAAGTATAAGCAAGTTATAGTCGAGTCGAGATTCAATCAGCAGATACCCTAGACCCTTTTATAACTCATTTCCTATAAGAGCTGTGATCAAAAAATAAAAATACCAAAGATTACCAAAATTAGAAGAGTAATAGGTTAATTTATAAGCTTTGTCTTGTAACGCTGGGAAGTTAAATAAATAAAAATATATAAAATAAAAATAAATAAATAAATATTATTAAAATGGCGCACATAATACTGGTGGGAAGCTTGATATTATAATATATAAATTAAATAAAATATAGTTTACAAATTAATATGGGTTATAAAAATGCAAATTGCATAAATAAGATAAATACAATATCAAAAATATTTTTATAAAATTTGTATTTATTTATTTATTCAAATATTTATTATTTCGAACTTTGAGCTTTTTTTCTACTACTTTTTAATATTTATTATTAGTATTAATTGTCAGAAAAATATTTAAAAATAAGAACCTGCCAATAAATATATTTTCTTGCATACTCTTTACTTTAAACATTTAAAATCAATTTATTATGTATTTTATATATATATATATATTAATTTAATATTAACTATATAAATTGGTATTTAATAATACTTAGCTAATTCTATAGCTAGTTTAAGTTTAAAGCAAGAAATTCACATTATAAAATAAATATGTATATAAATAATAGAAAATTAAGCAGTAGGCAGAAAAATCAAAGTTATTATTATGCTAATATTTATTAAAGCTAAAATTTTCTTAATTTTTTAATTATTTTCCCTTTGCTTACTCAGTTTTCCATGTCCTTCTGCTTGTAGTTCTTATTAAATTGCTCTAAATTCGCATGTCAAAGCGCCAAGTCAATCTGATTATGGTATCCACTCTAGACTCATGCAACAAGTAAAGGCAATTTTAATGGGTTAAATACGCTACATAGATTAAATTTGTAGATAAATATCCCAATAGATTCTATCGACTTATCCACTTGAAAGTTCCAGGGTATAAGCAGATAAAACAAACATGAAATGCAATTTATACGCTTCACTATTTGCAGTGGCGTATCACAAAAAAAAAGAAGCAGAACTGTAAAAAGAGACACAGACAGACAGACAGAGTGACAGAGAGACGGGACTGCAGACGAGACATGTGTGACGTTGCAGTGTGTACGATAAGTAAGCAAAACAACAGAAACAACAACAATCAAATAGTAATAACAATAATGACAACAGCGCGACACAGGCCACAAAAAAAGAGAAGAGAAGAAGGGAAGACAACATCAAGGATGTGACTTCGTCAGTTCGCAAGGGAGACAAAGAGTCACGCCATGGGAATTGAGGAGGAAAATATGCACACAGTGTGTAAGTAAGTGTGAGTGTGAGTGTGTGTGCATAGTATAATAAGATAGATTCGCAGATAGCGACACACAAATGTGAATTGCTTGGCAACTTAATACGAGTACTCTGCTCAATTTACTAAGTCAATGACACGCGACAGCTAAAAGAATTTTACAATATAAATACATGCATTGAATGCAAGTACCTTTAATGAATCTCTATGAGAACTTTGATGAATACTACTAAGAATTTCACAATAGGAAATTCACATGAAGATAACCAAGCTGGTAAACTGGTAAATTAGGAGATAATCAGTCGGCAAGGCTACAGTCGAAGTCGACTTTGAGAGACTCTATACTTATTCTTCAAAACGAAAATAATAGTATAAACCAAAGTAAATTTTTAAATAATAAATTCATTTAAAAAAAAAAGAATAATAACCTAAAAAGTACGTGTGCCTTTGGTAGGTGTCGAACTCCAGAACCACACCGCAAGAGTTCGACTTTCTAACCATTGTGCCAATGCAGCCATAGTCGATTATCAGGCAAGTTACCAGTTACAGAACTGCAATTAATAATTGTGTTTCAATGTCTCAAGTTGCTGTCCTCAACTTTTGTATATTCGAACATTTATTTGTTTCAAATATTCGGTATTTATTGTCCGATTGCAATGAAATAAACTTTATGTATGCCGAATTTGGAACCTGTATCTTTTAAATTGCTTGTGTTATCTTGGTTTTTCTAATTTTGGAAAGCGGAAGAGGGCATGGCAAAATTCTAAAACAATCGTGACCTTTGTGTAGGCCTCAGGAGTATTGTCACCAAATTTGGCTACTCTAGCTCATATAGTCTCTGAGATCTAGGTGTTCCTACAGCTGGACAGACGGACAGACGGACAGAGAAACGGACGGATAGTCGGACGGACGGACAGGCGAACGGACGGACGGACAGACGGACAGACGGACAGACGGACAGAAGAACAAGGCTATATCGACTCGGCTGTTGATGCTGATCAAGAATATATATACTTTATGTGGTCTGCCAAACTTTCTAAGACCTGTTACGCACATGTTGACAAACTTAATAGACCCTTATTTAAATTACTTATTTAAAGTAATACTACTTATTTAAAGTAAAGGGTCTAAATACACAGAAGACCCAAAGAAAATATTTAGTAGAATATAATAGGGAAACTAAATAGAAAAGGCCAGATTTGGGAATAATAGCAAATTGAAATAAGAAAATACTTGTTAGGCAAACATTTCGACAAGCCGAAATCAAAAATAGTTCGCTAAGAATTGCCAGATATTAGGTACCATATTTTATTTTATATTAGATTTTACCATTCGACAATCCTGAGTCAGAAAAATCAAAGCTACTTTTTGCTAGATATTCCATTTGCATTCCCTATAATCTTTATCTTTATCCTTACATTTACATACTTTTACCCTCCTAACTTTGTCTGTGTAATTCTTTGAAAATATTCAGAATTTGTGCGAGGTGCCAAATACCTTTAAAATAGTTAACAAACTCTAACTAAATATTTGCTTAGCATTTGCAACACGCTCGGTAAGTGGATTACAGCAGCCTTGCCTTTGGTTAAGGACGAGGCTTTTGCTTGTTTAAGGACCTTACACACACACACCTTACACACCGCAACTGCAATGTCCTTCATTTGCATACATTTCAGCTCTCACTTGCATATTAATGTAAATTTATTTAGTTGTAGTTCATATTTTTTAATTGACTTTGGCATCAAAAGCCAGCTGACGTGCTGACAAACTGACAGGCTGGCAGGCTGGCAGACTGACGAGGTCGAGTCCTTGCTCAGATCAGCAGCAGCAGGCTGACATTGAATTCGCATTAGATGCGCTGCAAAAGTTCATGAGGCCATTGAGCTGCCAAAGGCCTGGCCTGGCCTGGCCTGGCAAGTTTGTTAGCTTGTTTAGTTAGACGACAGCTTGACATTGAGACTGACATTGACATTGGCATTCGCCACTCTCCATTCGCATTTGTGCATACGATATTTGCAATTGCGAGAACCGCAAACATTAATTTCACACAACTGAATATTTAATACGATATTTGGCAGATAGACAGCTTAACCTTTTCATTGCTGGCCCTCGTTTACAAGACTTTTCTCAGTCTCAGCAACAGGCATTCTTTGCTCTTTTTCTTTAGTCTTTTCTCTTTCTATTTTCAAAGCATTATCATTATTTTTATTGCCGCTTCTTGTGGTTTTTATTAATTGCGGTCATTTTGTTTTTCGCTGAAAAATTCCAGCGGGTTTAGCGATGGCATTTAAAACCCCTTTTGAGATTCTTTTCTCCGCCAAATGCTATTTGATTTAATTTGCTAGGTCAAAGCGGCGCTTTATGCCGCATCAAATTCATCTAATTAAATCAAATAAATCAAAAGTTAGCAGCGGCAAATGAAATTGCCGAAGTTCCCGCCCCCCCCCCCCCCCCCGCCCGTTTCAAGCTGTTGAACTTCACGCATTTCTAATGTGCTTTCATGGCGCGACAAATATAAACGCGACACTCTCACGCATACACGCATCCAGCAGTCCTTGAGTCCTGGGATCCTTAAAGGATATACGCTTCGTTTGTTGCGTGCCGTCATGCAGGCAAATGGCCAACCGCATTGCACATTTTGTCGAGCCGTTAATGAGCACTACGCTTTTTTTTTATATTGCCCATATTCAGTTGATATCCAGTCAGTCAGCCAGTTTTATTGCCAGCCTTCAAATGTTTTATGTGCACACTCGGCGTATGCGTAATCGTAATTTGTGCTTATTTGTCTCGTCAGCTACTGCATTTTCATGAAGTGCCAACGCTGCGTATGCGTAATCTAACTGTACTTACATTTATGCTCGTAATTGTGCCTCCTTTGAGTCCATAATCAAATAAACTAACAAAAATCCATCGGCAGGTAAACTGAAAGCACAATTCCCCCAATGAACAATACAAATAACAAAAAAGAAACTCGCATAAATAATTGATGCAACAATAAGCCACAATAACAGCAAGTAAATTGAGTGTAAAATTGGAAAAAAAAAAAACGATGTCAACATGGAACAATAGGAAGTCATTAGGAGACCGACTGACAAAACAAATCCCAAAAAATATAAAATAAAATGAAGCCAATAAATTGAGGAGAAGGACAACGACAACGACAGTGTGCGTGGCAAGAACAAAGCTTGCCACACAATTACATTCTGTGAGTGAAAACACTTTGATTTGATTTCAATTAAGATGAAAGCAACTGTTAGGAAAACCGCAACAAACACTTGAACTCTGTGGCTAAGAACTCGACTCGAGAGTTGAGTTGAGTCCCTTTCGATATTGTGTTGAGAGTGACTCTTTTGGTTAAGCATTTGATACTCGACAGTCGTCTCTTGATGCCTGGCTTGATTAAATGTCAAATTGCGAGTATCAGCGAACAGAGTGCCACATGTGGCACGCCTACGCAGTTACACTCTGCATTTGAATAATTGAGTTTCAGTTTAAGAGAGAGCTTGGCTTACAGTTACTGCCAGTCGTTGCCAAGCATTGAGTTTAAACGTTTTGTTTGTTACAGTCTCCCTGTCTCCCTCCTGATGGGCGTAGTTTCATTTCATTTGGATGGCGTGTACGTGTCCCGCATCGCCAATCTCAAGAGTGGCATGTGGCAGCTGCTCTCAAAAACATCAATCTGTTCGGTCAGACTACTGCGCACTTGCTACGCACATTCTAATTTACTTTATTTACTTTATGCAATTAAATGTTTAATTTCATTCGCTTTAAGTCGTGCCTTGATTTCTGTTGCATACTTTTAAGCGCTGCCACAATATGTATACGCAGTGGGGGAGTCAGGAAGTCGATGTGACGCTGTGAGAGCAGCTTACCTCGTTTTGTTACTCCCCTCCCCCCTCCCTTCCTTAGCAGGCCATGACTCCTTCCGCCGCTTCCCATCGCTTTCAGCTTCATTAAAAATCCTGTTAGGCAATAATGGCCGTGTTTCCAGCAGCGTCTCTCCTTTCGCGTTTCTCTGTCTTCCTGTCTGTTTCAACATTAATCCTGTTTCTGTGCATATGTGAGGCTGTGTTTTAAGTAGTTTACATACTTACTTAGTTTAGTTTTAATTACTATTTTTAATGAGCTTGATTCGCTTGCCAAGCACCGTGAATTAAGCGCATTTTTTACTGCTCGTTTAACGTCAAATAATAATATTTAAATTGAAATTATAATTATTCTGACTAGCATTTAAATTGCTTTTACTTAAATACTTAAATTAAATATATTATAAATATATTTATTATTATTTGAATACTACATATATATATATCTAAGAATTATATATAAATTTAAATAATATAGATTAACACTTCATTATTTAGAATAATACTTAAATATACATTTCAATTACTCAAAATAATATTGAATAATATTCTTTAATTTTTAGTAGATTATTTAAGCAATAATTTATTTATTTAGCATAATATTTATATTTAAATCTTTGATTATTATCAATATATAAGTAGTTTGATTTAATTGTAAATATTAATTATTATCTATAGGTAAAATGCGGTTGTTCAGCTTTGCAATAGCTTGATTTACATGCCATTAACTTGTTGGTTTCCCAGCGTTTTCTCATTTCGACAGCAGCCAGAGCTCAACTAAATATTAAACATTCATCTTATCTCGTTGCTTGACCACAACAACTGCCACGCAGCAGGCAACCAGTGGCAACCAGGGGCAACCGGGGGCAAACGGGGGCAGCATCCACAGCGCTAACAAGCCAAAACAACAGGCAACCAGTTGCAGTTAAAATTCCCCAACAATTCCCTCTCCCCCCTTTTTTTGCTGCCCAATCTCAACTCAATCCATTTGCTGTGTGTTCTGTTGTGTTGTTTCCCCCAGTTGCTTGGCATTGTTGACAGTGCTTCATTCATGCCATTCATGAGGCTGTCCACCCCGCTGTGTTCTGTCTCCCCTCTCCGCAGCACTTCTCGCTGCACTTGCCCGCCCCGCCCTATACTCAATTTATTTATGAACTGCGCTGCGATTTCTCAACTGCAATTCGAGCTCTTGTTGAAGTGCTGTTTTCCTTTATGTTCTTACGCTTTCTGTTGGCCATTTATTTATTTTTTTTGTGGTATAATACTTAGCAGTTAATTTGTGTCCCATGCACGTTTCCGAAGTTTGGAATTAAAATTCACTTTCGACACTCAATTGACACAGGGTTTGTGTGAAAACAAAAACACAGCTCACTGTGTATTTCTGTGTATTTATCGAACGTTTCGATTTCGATTTCGTTCGCATGTGCGTGACAATTTCAGGACTTCGTTCTTGCCACTTTCTCTGTGTGTGTATTTGTGTGTGTGTGTGTGTGTGAGTGATAAATCTTGTTTGATTTTGGCTAATGCACGCATTATTTCCACACATTTTGACCTTTAACGCAATTGGCAAGGCTGATCAGTTACCTATTAGCATGCAAAGGATGAAACCGAGTCCTCAAGGCTGCCGCAGGCTCGTTCCCTCAATTTCGCGCTAATTAACTATGTGCCAACTCATGCCATGCCAAAATTCTAGCTGGAACTTTGCCAGGCCTTGTCTTTATACGTCTCTCTGTGTGTGTGTGTGTGTGTGTGTGTATGTGTGTATCTGTGTGATTTCATGCTTGTTGCCTTTGGCAGCATCGCCAAAGTTACAATTTATGAGCACATCCTGCTGGCGCGTTAAGCTTGTGTAAGCAACAACAACAGCAACAGGAGAAGCAGCCAGTGTTGTCAGAATTCAAGAGTTAAAATAAGCTAACTTTAATAGAAAATTGTTGGTAAAAATATGCTAAATTTAAAAGAAAACAGTTCTTAAAATTTTATAGAAATAACCAATAAATAAGCCATAATACATATATTACTTAACTTAATTGCACCCAAAAAGAAAACCAAAATTGTGATATCAATTTTATGTTTAACCTAAAATACTTAAAGTAGCGTTGAACTAATTTAATCATTCACTTATTCATTGGCATCATTTTTAGCACTTCAAATTAAATCAAAATAATTAGCTGGCATTTTATTATTATGATTGCATTATATTTACAATATATATCTGAGAAATTGAAAGAGAAATGAGATTAAATATGTATACATTTATTTTCTATGTGTCTTATTAATTAATTTAACTTATATATAATTTAAAATAAATAAATAAAATTATAAACTATTGTTTTGAAGTAGATATTTAAAAATTATATTATATTACATTATTAGCTATTATATTATTAGTACAGTATTACAAACTCCTATACGGCGAATCTCAAGGGAACAAAAACAAACTTCGTTATATAGAAAAATCATAATAGAGTGAAAATTTCTTTCATGTATTCTGGATTATTAGTTCACTATAAAGAAATCTTCGTTGTACAGCAGTTAGTAATAGAGAAGTTCGACTGTATATATATTTTGTCTTGTATTTAATTATATAACTAAAAGGTATACAAGTCTAATACATTTATATATTAAAACCATGTCTTAAACTAAACAGACAATTTAAAAATATTGCTAAATATTGCATTTAATATTTTTAAGACATTTCTTGTGCAAATTGCAATTTAATCTAATTTATTTTAAATTATTTGTACATAAAACTCGCTAAGATTTTCCTTTAAAGTTAAAACATGTTAAACATATTTTCAAAATTTACTAGAACAATTTATTTAATTTTTTAATTTACTTACTTATTTTACATAGTTTATTAAACATATAAATAACACAAATTTTCAGTTAAATCTAATTTAGAACTAGCCACAAATGAGCTAGACCGACAACACTGGCAGTCAGCAACATCCTTGTCTCCCTCATCCTTGTCGCCGTCCTCATCAACGCTGTTGTTGACTGTGTTGGGCTGTGCTCTGCTGTGGGGGCGTGGCAAACAAACACTTGTAACAGTTTGCTTTACATTTTGAGGGCAAACGCCCCAAAAATTGTCAGTTTGTCAGACTGTCGTTCATTGCAGCGACGTCTTCTCGACGTTCTTTGACTGCAGCTCGTCCTGTTGCTGACACCAGTCAGTTGACAGTTTCAAGCGCCAACTAATTTAGCTAAATTTTCCCCCCTCTTTTCTATTTTTTCTTAACAAAGTTGTGCAAACTCAACTCATTTAGCAAGTCAAAAATTTCATTTAGCGTAAACATTCGCCATGTCATGACCCCAACCATTTTGACATTTCTCTATCTTTTATTCCTGTTAGTTGACAGTTGGCAACGAACTTTCAAACTGCGCTTCGATGGCTTTTTATGAACTTTTTTGTAATGTGCCAATGTCGAATAGACAGAGAGAGAGAGAGAGAAAGAGAGAGGAAACCCAAAAAGATTGAAATAACCCAACAATGAATGCATTCAAATGAAAATTCTTTGGCAATTTCTTTTAACGCAAGTTTCGAACTTTCAACCAGTAATAGTATTTAATCTGACTTTGTATGTATGTGTGTGTGTGTGTGTGTGTGTTGTGGAATTGCAAATGTTGCAAGATCGTTTTGCCATTGAGTTGCCTGCAAATCGAGCGATTCAATTGCTATGTGGGTCATTTGATTTAATAATACTGCAGCCAAGGCAAATCCAGCTACAAGCTGAGTAGTTAACAGAACGACTGGGCGGGGGGAGCGGGGAGGTGGGAGGGAGGAGGAGTTAAGGCAATGAGATTTTCTGAGAATTCGACATAAGCTGTACAAAGCACTGAGAGAGAGATGTGAATGGCTCTGTGTGTGTGCAGCTTATGAGCATGCCAAGGATTTGCCCAAGTACAGTAACTGATGACAATGGCTGCCAGAGGCAGCAAAAAAGAGGATACTTTGGCTTAAAGCTGCTTGTGGCAGGTGCAAACTAAGTGTTAGACACTCAAAGGGCTATTTAGCTGGCAACGCAACGATTATACTTTAAGGAAAAAACTAAAGAATAAAGTAAAAGTTATTGTAGAGTTATTTGAACAAATTGCAAAAAGACTCTAAGTAAATAAAATTGTAAAAAAGGACTTGAATATAGATTTTTATTTGAAAATCATTGCATAGCTTTTATTTAAACATTTTGATGTAATACTTCTTTTATAATTTATATAGTATAATAACATTCCTTATTAGAAATTATAATATATATTTTTTAATTAATTAATATAAATATAATTTTAACTATACAAATTTAATACACATACCAAAAATACCTAAAAATATATTATAGTATTTTTGGCAATTTTTATACACAGTGCATATTTATGTAACAGGCGCAAAGAGGCATCTCCTACACTATATAGCATATATATTCGTGATCAGTATCAATAGCCGAGTTGATTGACACCTGTCCGTCTGTCTGTCCATCTGTTCATCTATCCGCCCGTCCGCCCGTCCGTCTGTCTGTCCATCTATCCGTCCGTCTGTCCGTCTGTCCATCTGTCCGTCCTACTGTTTGTTCGTCCTTGAAGACCTGTACACCTGTACTGTCTCCTATATTTTCCTATATTTTTGGTGTGTGCATTCTTAATGTAATCTAAGAGCTATATTATGATTTTTAAATCAAAATTAAAATGTATTTATTTTATATTATTTAATATTATTTATATTATTTATATTATATAATTAATATTATTTATATTATTAATATTATTTATGCTATTTATATTATTTATACTCTATATATTATTTATATATTTTATATTATTTAATTTATTTAATTTATATACTTTATCAGCGCACTTAGTGTTTGTTTTAAAATTCTGTATATTTAAACTCAACTATAATTGACGATTTCTGTCATTTAGCAATAAATCTCTTTCTCTTAAGTTGTCGGGAAAAAGAACAAACCGTTGTTCCTTTTTTTTTTAGAGTTTTCTATAAAATTTTATTTTATTTTTACACGCAACTTTAAGCGTTAACTGTGTTAACCTAGTTGTAAATTGTAAGTTATAACGGTACGAGTACGACTTTTATAATGGTCAGCTTTTTAGCATTTCCTTTGCGCCACGCCAATTCACAATAGTAGCCTTCTCGCCACGCCAATTCACAATAGTAGCCCTCAAAGTCACTTTGCATGCAACGCGTCACATTATTTCCGCCTTATAAACTTTTGCCGCTTGACTTTTCAGCGCCATGTCAAGTGAAAGAGAGAGAGAGAGAGAGAGAGTGTGTGTGTGTGTGTGTGTGTGTTAGCCAACCCAAACTCTGTTGATGCTTATCGCTGTGTAAATTATGGGCCCAAACTTAAGTACGGTATAAGCCTTTGGGGGGATTTGTGAGTGTAAAGAAGAAATTTTTGGCTGCATGCAATTTTCCAGCCTAGACTCAATGACTAATTATACTTTTCAATTCATTTTCCTCTACTTTTTCTACTTCCAGCCAATGTTAATGTTAATTAAAAGCGAAAGTGCGACTCTTTTTTTGCCTGGCAGCCAGCATATAAAATAAAATACAACTCGTAAATCAATCAAACTGACAACATGTAGTGAAAACATGTTGCAAGCGCCATAAAGAACCTCTTCAATATACAATACGAGTACAATGTCAATGCCTATTTACATGGCGTATGAAAAATGGCCATTTGTTTTCAATCAAATTGAAGCGAACGCGGACAGTGGCAACAACAACAACAACAACAACAACAACAACCGCATGGAAATGACTTAAAGCGGCTTAAAAGCAACGCAAAAAAGAAAACGACAAAAAAAGAAAACGACAACAAATAAAAAAGAAGATAAATAAATAAAAGAAAAGCCGCATTGACATAAAATCCAACCGGCAGCGAAACAACACGGCGTATGCGTGATTAATTGCACTTTAAATACAGACGCAGACACGACACTTTCAAAATGTTGCCCACAAATGTGATGACGTTCATGAAGAAGGTAAGTGACTTATCAAATGAGGCAAAAAACACACACACACAATAAATCTGTGAAAACTCCTCGTTCTACACGCATTTGTCACGCCCATTTTGTCATTGACAGACGGACTTGTAATTTATGCCTTATTCTTTTTTCTTTTGCTATATTTTTCCTTTTTCATTTAATCATTCATTCATTCAAGCTCGCAATTTCTGCTGAATTTTTTAATTAATTATTCTGCGCTCTCACTGAAAATTTAATGAGTGTTGCAAATGCAACAAAAACAAATGAATTTTTGAAGAACCTTTAGCTGCATATGCCTCCCTCTTGTTGGCAGGGTATATCAGTGATATCAGCAAACCCAGCTGCCAATGCCTTTGAGCCTTTTTCAAACAGGGATCAGAGCCAAGACAAACAAGGCACAGTAGGGGTATTCCTCTGCCTCTGAGTACAAACAAAAGTTTTTAATTAAAAAGTACGTTAAATGCTTTGAACGCTTCACTGATTCTTCTTTTCAAATGCTGACCTTTCCCGTTGACCAAAAAAAAAGAAAATATATATATATTAGAAATACATAAATAGGTTTAAAGGGACAGCAATCAAAGCGGTTCAATTGTTCTGCGACACCTGCCCGAGGGCAGCATAAAATTAGACATAAGCTCAGCCAAAAATAAAGAAAGACAGACAGACCGACGGAGATACAAGGAAGATGCCAAAAGAAAAAACCAGTCAAAAGAGGCAAAGTGTAAATTCCGCTGAAATTCTTATTTAGCCCACACAAGAAAATACTTGCCAAAGTTTATACAAAAAACAAAAAAAAGGGGGAATTAAAGTAAAAGTATCAGAAATGAGATAAGCAAATGCCAAGCGACTGTTTGAAGAGTTCTTTTTTTACTTTTTATACTTTCTTTCGGTTGTGTTTAGCAAAACTTTGATTAGACCAAATGAAGCACAAAATCAAAGCGCAAAATCACCCACAAAAACCCAACTCAAGACAATGATGATGATGATGATGTGCTGATGACACTTCTCGCCCAGCGACTGTCACGAAAATCCTTTGAAAAAGAAAACACATAGAATATCGTAGCAGAGCAAGACAAGAGAACAACAACAATCTAAAGGATTGTACAAAGTTTTTCTATTTGTTTTGCCATTTAAATGCCTAACACAATTTTTATTGTTGTTATGTTTTCTTTCTAGTTTTTTTTTGCCACTTTGTTACTTGTGTTACTGGCAATTTGTGCCGGGCAAAAAGAAAACAACTGACTTCAAAGGCAATCAGTTGAGCATGAATGTGTTACGGACAGACAGACAGACAGACAGACAGACAGACGAGAAATAGTGGAGACTGCAAATTATATATGCCGTAATTTTCTTAATAGTTTTCCTGGACTTTATCATCAGCACACACTGCATAGACTCGTTAGTCGGGATGAGTAAAAGAAAAACAGCAGTTGAGAGGTTGAGAGTGTTTTAAACTAGTTCTGAGATACCCTAACATGTGTTTGTACTCTCAAAAAGTAGAGAATGAAGAGGGGTATATTAAATTGAAGGTAAACTTGAGCTGGAAGTGGTGTAAAGATTTCTATGTACAATTCTTGAAGTGTTTCATTTCTACAGTCTGTCAGATTGACTTAGGTTCTGCAGAAAGATTTTTAAATGGGCAGATTCCAATTGCCTTGAACTCTGATCTATATATGTATCTGTATCTGTAGCTATAGCTGTAGCTGTATCTGCAGCTGTATCTGTCTCTGCATTTGTAGCTGTATCTGTAGTTGCATCTGTAGCTATATCTGTATTTGTAGCTGCATCTGTAGCTATATCCGTAGATGTATCTTTAGCTGTAGCTATATCAGTAGCTGTAGCTGTAGCTGTATCTGTAGCTGTATCTGAAGCTACATCTCTAGCTAAAGCTATATCTGTAGCTGTATCTGTAGCTGTAGTTGTATCTGTCTCTGCATCTGTAGCTGTATCTGAAGCTGCATCTGTAGCTGTATCTGTAGCTGTTTCTGTAGCTGTATCTGTAGCAGTATCTGCAGCTGTATCTTTAGCTACATCTCTAGTTGTAGCTGCATCTGTAGCTGTATTAGCTACATCTCTATCTGTAGCTGCATCTGTATCTGTAGCTGTAGCTGTAGCTGTAGCTGTAGCTGTAGCTGTATCTGTAGCTGTAGTTGTAGCTGTAGCTGTATCTATGGCTGTATCTTTAGTTGTATCTGTATCTTTAGTCGTATCTGTATCTGTAGCTTCATCTGTAGCTGTTTCTGTAGCTATATCTAAAGTTTATATAAAGATTCTTATGCTGCAAAGCATAATAAATATTTACATTGCCATATAATATATTTTATCTTTTAAATATACATTATACAGCCAAGAATCCTTCTTCAATTTCAATCACTGTTACACTTTTCTATATGCTGATATGTTTCTTAAATCTCTAACAATTCTAAAGTCATTGTGCTAAATATTTAATAAGATATTTGCTAAAATTCTTAATTTATTCAATTAAATTAAGTTAAACTCTTAATTTCTTTAAATGACAAACAACATTTTAGATGAATTTATTTGTGGTATAAAATAAAAAAATATTTAATAATTTCCTTGACATCGAAATAAGTCTAGCAATTGAAATCTGTGATATACCAGCAACAGCGACTTTTTGTTCGATTGTTTCAATTAAAATTGTCTACAAAATATCTAAAGATATGTGCAACACTCCAGCTAAACACATTATACCCCTTCTGTAGCCAATTTGCAATGGGTACAGGGTATATAAAAAGTACTCTCTCAATGGCTCACAGTTGTTTGTGGTTGCACAAGAACCACACGGAGAGAGAGAAGAGTGCACTGAAGTGAACCACATGAGTTCCAGTTGCTGTTATTTATTTTACCTGCAAAAACTGCAATTTTTAAACCAGCTCGGCTTTAACGCTTTAAAGCCAAGTTTGTGCCCGTTAAATCCCGACGTATTCGACGGAAAGTATATTACACATTCGTTGCCATATTTGACAGCTGTTTCCCTTTGCCGTTTTCCGCATTTCTTTTATTGATTTTCATATGCACTTTCCTCAGCTGCAACTCACTCACAGTCGTAACGCTAAAAGCTGCTGATGTTTATTCCCCTACTTTTTTTCCCCGCTGCCTCTTATTACATATTGACTTGCATTTTATGTAGCATACTTTACGGCCGTAAAGGGCGCACATATGTATGGCATATGGTGTGGATTATTGTGCTCTTTTTGGCCACATCAGTGCACACACACACACACACACCGAGCACTTAAATGCCCGTAGAATGAGCCGTAATTTTCGGCACTAAACACGTAACTATTTTTGGTAAAATGGGCCAGAAACACAGAGAGAGAGAGAGGGGGTGAGAGGGATAAAATCATAATAAATGACAGAATTAACACGGCAATAATTGCATGTGCGAGGCAACACAAAAACAGGCCCAAGACTGTGTGACATTCTAGATGAGAAGTTGGCCAAACGACGCTGTGGAAGGAATAATGGCGCCAGCAGAGCGAGTACATAAATTAAAGTACAGACTAAAGGCGTAGCACAGACACAAAAGATATACGAGTACACTGCAACAAAATCATAGACTAAAATTGGAATAAAATTGAGTATATAAGGTTAAATGTTGCAAAATAAATTAGCATTAACAAGAGGGCAAAGTTGATTGGTCCTCAATCTTACAATTGTTTTAAACACAAATTTAGCAGTATTTCTCTTAAATAATGGATGAATTTTATTTAATTGACAAAGCAATCAATTGAATTAAGTCCCTAATTTTTAGAAAAATGATTATCTTTAGAAGAACCAAGTCGAAAAATGGTTTATTTTGTCAATACAAATTTAGAAGTATTTTTTATAAATTATGGTGAAATTTAATTGAATTTACAAAGCAATCAATTGAATTAAATTCTAAATTTAATTCCTAAATTTCACAAAAATTATAATCTGTAGAAGAACCAAATCTAAAATAGATTTATTTAATTAATACAAATTTAAAAGAATTTTTCTGAAATTGGGGGTGAATTTTTTACAATTTAGAAGTAAACTAATTGAATGAAATGCCTAAAATTAAAAAAAATTATTAACTTTAGAAAAACCAAGTCTAAAAATAGCTTATTTTATTAATACAAATTTAGAAGTATATTTTTTTAATAAAGCGTGAATTTTTCTACAATTTATAAATCATCTAATTGAATATAATGCTTAAAATGTAGAATAATCGAATTAAATCCCAAAAATTAAAAAAAATATAATCTTGAGAAGAATGAAGTCTAAAAATAGTTTATTTTGTTAATACAAATGTAGAACTAATTTTCTGAAATTAAGGGTGAATTTTTCTTCAATTTATAAATCATCTAAAAGTATAAAACGGATAGTTTTAGAATAATAATACTCTGTAGAAGAACCAAGTCTAAAATAAAGTTACAAGCGTAATACTTTCCGGTTTAAAAGACAAATTCTATAAATTTGAATGCATTTCAAATTGCATAGCAATTTTCTTACATTTTTTTTTTTTGAGTGCATAAGCATTAGACTAAGAACTCTTCTTCTTGGCAATGGGGACAAGTTCTAGGTAAACTGACAGCATATACATAAATCCGCAACATGGATATTACCTTGAGGCCGACTTCAAATGACATCATCAAAAATGTAGCACAAGCTGTGGCACAAAGCGGCCATAATCTGACACTAGGCAGCGCTTAGTTGAGGCTGAGACTGTCCCCTGTCCCCTGTCCCCTATCCCCTTATGCTCTGCCACCGCCCCTTGCCCTTGCCCTTGCCACTGCCACTGCCACTGCCCAAAGGTAGGCAAAGCGTACAACAAAACGTTGCAGCCAAAAGCACTTAGCGTAATTTGCGCTATCTCTCTGTGTGTGAGGGAGATAGAAAGTGTGCTAGTGTGTGTGACTGTGTGTGTCTGTATGTGTGTGTGTTAGAGTGTGTGTTTGTGTCTGTGTGGCGGCTGTTTGTTCCGGTTTCGTCGCCGCCATCGCTTTGGCAAATAGAAAATTTCCACTTCATAAAATGCTGACAACGCAGAGCACTTATGTTTTTCAGAGGCTCAAATGGTCGTCTCAACAGTAGCTAAAACTCTCTATCTGCCTTTCTCTCTCTATATATCTTTCTCTCTCCCTCTCTCTCTCTCCCCCTCTCTCTCTCTCTCTCTGTCTCTCTGCCTGTCTTCCCTCTGTTTGTGCATTAAAAAGAATGACGGCAATTTTTTGCTAGCAGCTAAACTGAAACTTGGCGCTTTTTTCTCGTCTTAGTTTAAACAAAAATTGCTGGCCGCACTTTACGATTTGCCTGGCAATTTGTTGCCGGTCCTGCAACAAAAATACCAAGAGAAACAACAACAAATGTTAAGTCAAATAAAACGCAACGCGTTATTTTCACCTGCCTGCGTTTTCCGTTTTGGGTTTCTTCTTCCAACAATGGCGAGTCACAAAATGAGCTCAATATAAATTTGCGATGCTCAGCAAAATTCAAATAAAATTAACAAATCACATAAGGCACACGAGCACTAAGCTCGTTAAGCTTTTGGCTGGAATTCAATTTCAATTTCCTTTCAATTTCAAGAGATCGCAGTTTAAAAATAATAAAAATATAAATTCAATATTCTGCGCTCGTAACTATAAATATTTTTTGTAGCTGCTGCTGCTGCCAGACAACAACAAATGAAAATTCCAGTTCAATATTCTGTTAATATTTATGCGCTTAAAAACGTTTCATCTTCTTCTTGTTATTATTCCTTATATTCTTCATCTTCTTCGTCTTCTTCTTCTTTTGCAGATGGTCGCCACCGATGAGCAGACCAACGAGCGGCAACAACATGCAACAGATTCGGGCGGTGGCGCCTCCAATACGGGCGCCTTAAACAAAATGAAGGCAACGCTCTCCTCATCGCTGTTAACCGTTACGGATAAAGGTAAGCGCTAGTGGTAAGGCTTGGCCCCGCAGTGGGCGTGGCTGGGGGGGGGGGGGTGGGGCGTGCGTTATGGTTTTTAGGGTGCGGCATTCTTTCCTGTTAAGTGCATGCGAATTTATGGCATGAATTTTTATACAAGTGCCCATAAAGCTGCTGCTAAACTTTTTCCGCACAAAACTTTTTCCCTGGCAATGCCAAAGTCAGCTGACGTACGCTGAAAAATATTACGTATACGCAACGGTAAGACAAACAAAAGACCAAAGCTAAGTAAGCGCTCAAAGTGCACGCAACTTATAACAATGCAATGGCAAGAAGCAGAGAGACAGAGAGAGAGAGAGAGAGAGGGAGAGAGAGATGTGCTAAGCCATACACATCTCTCTCTCTCTCTCTCCACTCCCGTTGCTGCTGACGGCACTTTAAGCTTGCACAAAGCATCAAACGGTGCGTATACGCAATATTTTTGCTGCTTTATGCACCAGCTGAGCAAATTGAATTATGCAAGGCAACAGGGGATGACAAGAGGGAGGGAGAGTAGGGTCATTGTCAGAGCTGGCCAATGCATTACCGAGCCATTGGCATTATCATTGTCATTGTCATTGTTATGGTGCCATAAATGTGACCGAGAGTTGTAGATTTTTACTAGTGTCCACACAGCGCACACACAACCAATGTCAATAAACGGCATACAGAAGCAACAGATACACACACTCACACACTCGCACACACACACACACACACCATGAGAGCGTGTTGACTTTGGTGTTGTATTTTTATTGCATTTTAGTTGGCAACCAGAGCTCTGTTGCGACTTCTGGGACTTCTCTCTCTCTCTCACTTTGTCCCGCTGTGATTTTATTGCGGCCATAGCAGATTTATTAGAAATAAATGAAATGATATTTTATGATGTTGATTCAAACGAACTCAACACACAGCGTCTGACAATCCACAGTTTGCCATATAAGCCGTCAAGTGTCTTCGTATAATTTGTGACAATATATATATATTGACATTTATACTTGAACTTTCAAACATTTATAGAACATTGTTATCCAAATTGAATTGGCCAATATTATAGCAGCATTCAACAGACAAAAACGAATTTAAATTGCATGCAATTTAAAGTTGCATTTAAAATTCATTTAAAAAATTTAGAAAAAATATATAATATAAATATTAAATGCAGTCACAAGTCGCTAACAAAGATGTATGTGGCACATTCACCTTTGTTACGCTCAGTTGACGCCAAGGGCGAAAAACTACACGTACCACTGTGCAACTGTGCGTATGCGCAACGCGCCGAACAAAGAACGCTTTGTGTTTGCTTCTCGACTGTAACTAATGCAGAGCGACCTTTTTTTTTTATTATTTTACTACCTGGACTGCCATGAAAGAGAGAGAGAGCGAGAGACTTAAGTTTAACCAGCAAACGAAACAAATTTAATAATACAATGGCAAATATCATGGCAAGTTTACGTAGTACATATGAAAAATGTGCCATCAACAGCTGCTGCTGCTGCTGTTTCCTCCGTCTGCCTTCAATTTCGTGCGTTAATTTCCTAATTTAGCTAGGGAAATGTGCCACGCCCACTTGTCGTTTGCCTGGGCCTGTCAGCAATTTCCGTTTCGACTATCGCTAATCGCGCCCATTTATTTTATTTATCGCTTTTGTCGCCTGCCCACGACACGTTTGGCAATTTGCGAATGAATTAATTATGAAATCAGGTCACATTTCTTGTTGCAACAAGCAACAAGTTAATTATTGGGAGAGAGAGCAAGTGGGGAGACGGAAAGGGGGGGGGGAAGTGAGAGATGAAGAAAGAGAGATATGGGAAAGTTCTAAGAGGTAGTTTACATTAGAGAAAGATATAGTATTTAAATGAATATAGATATATTGGAAATTCGCAGAGGAAGTTGTTGTTAGAGAAAGAAATAATATTTAAATAAATATAGATATGATATTTAACGTGATATATGTACGAAAGATGCATTTGTTCTTATTACAATATATCGGAAATTAGTTTTAACTCTTAAATTATTTTCCTTTCTAATCAATTGTTAGTTTTCTTATTTAATTTATGCAAATGTATAATTCCTATACACTTGCAGATCAAGCTAAAAGCAAACCCTGATATAACACTTTATAAAAAAAGTATTAGGTTTCTGCGTATTGTAAATAAATGCATAGTATAAGAGACTTCGAGTCAGCTAATGCTTTTTATTTACTAAATAATAATACGACTAAGAAAACTATCTCTTAAATATGGCAAAAATTCCATCTGTCAACTGTTTTTCCTAATTTACTTATAGTTTCTTCTATTTTAGCTTAACTTCTCTTGCCAATATTCGGGGTAAATTAACAAATATTGCTGCTTATTTATTTATTTATTATTAACTATCATCCTAAAAGTCTTAACGGGTCACTGTCCCATTAGCCGAATGGCTCTACAGTACGGTGTACCATCACAAGTCTTGTGTCGCAGCTGTGGGAGCGAAGAGGAAGAGTAGAGTATTCAACACCTTCTGTGTGACTGCCCTGCACACTTCTTAGAAGCAGAACCCGTTTTCTCGGAGAACCCTTCTTCGAGGAACTGGACAGTCTAGCCAAACTGCGACTGGAGGATCTGGCACTCTTTCTGGACAGGGGGGAATCCCGCCCAGCGGGACCAGCTAGGGTTTTCAGTACTGCATGCTTGATTAAATTCCCTTTCCCACTCCCATCATATATGTAGAGTTTATTATATAATTGAGTAAATACAAGCATTTTAATAGAATAGAAACTTAGTAATTTTTCGTCGTCGTTTTGAGCTGATGTTCTCGCAACCTTCCACGTCAAAGGCCAAACTGCAACTCTCTTCGGTGTTTCGTTCTCCGATCTTCTTAGGTCGCTCGTTTAGGGTGATGTAAATTTGCCTGAGCGTGAATTCGCCTGAGAGTGAATTCGCCTGCGAGTGAATTCGCCTGTGAGTGAATTCGCCTGCGAGTGAATTCGCCTGCGAGTGAATTCGTATGCGAGTGAATTCGCCTGCGTGTGACTTCTCCTACGTTGCCTTAACTCGTTGTTATTATCTTTGCTCGCTGTTGTTGTCTAGGGATTGATGCACACAGGAATTGATGTACACAGGGATATGCCAACCCATATACATATATATATATATATGATTTAATCTATATTTATTTTAAGTATCTCTCAGAAATAGCTTTAGTTTTCTATATATGTAATTTTTTCCCCTTTGACCATATCGATATTTCATTGCACTTGCGGTTGGCTTGTTAATCAATGACTAAACGCGACTAACTCGATTCATTCAAGTTGTAACTCCTCTTCCTCTTCCTTATGTTGCAGTTAACAAAATGTCGCCACGCCCCTCGCTGGTGCCCACAGAGGCGGACACAAGCGGCAGCTATGGTTCTTCCAGTTATCAACAGCAGCAGCAGCAGCAGCAGCAACAACAACAGCAGCAGCAGGAGTCCAGCAGCAACAACAACAATAACAATACGACGGGCGGTGGCGGTGGGGCAGGAGCTGCGGCCAAACAGGAGCCAGGACGCAGGGCGGGGGCATGCCGCGTCTGCCTCAAGTCCTTCAAGCCGGACGATTACCACAAGACGTGCTTCGAGTGCCAGCAACGAGTGTGCGAGGATTGCGCCAGCTACAGCAAGTTGGATGAGCACGAGGATGCGGTAAGACCACCAACTACTTGCCTCATGTTTTACTGCAACATGCAACAGTACTAGTGGCAAAGACTATTTCCATGCCACTGGGCAGCAACTGTCAATTTTGTGGGGCGTGGCATAAATAAACACATTATCCTGCGGCGAGTTTAATTAATAAGAACAACAAAAGGAAACAACAAACAAAAACAAAAACAGTTTCTGTTTTTATTATTGCCGCTGGCATCTGACTATGATGACAATGATTGCGTGGGCGTGTTGCCGCCGCCCTCGTTAGTGGGCGTGGCAATGACAGACATTAACCGCTGCCCGCACACAAATTAGATTACATTGAGGTGCCAGTTAAGCCAACAATGCCGAGCTGCCTTAACAAGATAAAAGCCAGATTAACGAGATTAAATGACAGCCACAACAACAACAACAACAACAGCCAAAAGGGAGGAAACCATTGTAATGTTTATTGGTTGCAGTTGCAATACCCAAAAGTCAATAAATAAACATTGGGAATATACAGCAGATAATTTCAATCAATTACAGCTTCTTTACTTCTGACGGATCAGTGATCAGAATTTGATAGAATTTGACAATGCAAATAAACTAGATTTGAATAGAGAAGTCTGCTAAAATAAGCTAAAACTAATGGAAATGTGCTAAAACAAATGCTGAACTTAAAGGCAAACAAAAAGCAAAAGAATATGTGGTTTTAATTAATTTAAACCAGTCGAAAAGGCCACAGTCGAAGTCGACAATGAGAGACTCTTTACTTATTCTTCAAAAAGAAAATAATAATAGTATAATCCTAAATACATTTGTAAATAATAAATACATTTTAGCCTATAAAAGAAGTACGCCTCTGCTAAGTGTCGAACTCTAGAAACACACCGCAAGAGTTCGACACTCTAAGCAGATTTATTTGCGAAAAGCATGGACAAGATTCGTCCAATTGTAACTGAAATCGCAATAGATCTATGATCTGCAAACTCAGTTACGGGAACTACTTATAACAACTACAGCAAAACACACAAAAAGACGAGCGCCACTTTCATGTTTTTTTTTCTATATTGCTGCCTTAGAATTCTCAACTGGTTTTAGCAGCACATAGCATAGAGAACAAGCTTGAATCGTTGGGTAAGCTACTAGCTTAAATGCTACTGATGAGGAAGATCTCCTGGCATCTCCTTAAAACAACTGTATACTAAGCCTAGCTCTTTGCCTTTTGGCAGGTATTTTTGTGTTTTGTTGTATATTGATATATTTGTCATACTGTCAATAAATTGACCGAGAGTCGGCTAACACTCAATTTTAATCAAATACAAATTTGAATGCAGTTATACTTATCGCCCTTAGGTATAATATATAAAACAAATTACTAACCACGATTTGGTTAAAAAAAAACTCTTTATAAATCTAATGATTTACGTTGCATTAGGCTGCAGCGCTTTTATAAATTTCTATATATACATATATATAACTTAGCTTATAAAGAATTTATAAATTTCTTATCAAAGATGTTTAACTAAAGGGTATAAGCTTATTAAAAAATTGCATTACTTTTACATTGTTTTCAAATTGCATTTTCTGCATTCCTGCAAATTTCAAAGCAATTTGAAATTGGAATTCCATAATTATTCTGCAAATATTCTTACTCAACGCCAATTCAAAAATATGCAACGAATAAAGAAGTTGATAAATAATAAGAAATTAAAAGGGGAAACAATTGTTAAGGTTAGGTTAGGTTAGGTATTGCAGACAGCTCAAGAAGTTGAGCTCACGCTGAGACCATTTGGCCAACAATTGTTAAGCTTCAATCAAAATATTTAGAATATTTAGAAAATTACAATTGAATATTGTCACTTTTGGTCCCGCATAAGTATGCAATGGTTTGTGCACTCAATTATTACGTTTTGACCTGGCACAAAAACCTCAAAGCGTCGGCGGCTGCTCATGGCTTATGTTGACAACGGCTTGGGCCAAGTTGTGGTTAGGCCAACAACTGCCAGCAACATGATGCACGTTCAAATGCTGCCCATAATTACGCTCCTGTGGTCATCACATGTGCGCGTGTGTGTAAGCGTGTGTGTGTGTGTGTGTGTGTGTAAGTGTATATGTGATCCGCCCACAAAACATCAATTTCAATTAACCAAAGTGGCCAGTTGACGGACAAACGTTAAATTTAATGCGCAAGGCGTTGCCAAGATACTTCAAACCAAACGGCAACCACCAAAACGGCAGCAACCTGAAGACTTTGTGGTGTTGTTGGTATTACTACTTGTTGTTATTGGTATTGTTGTTGTTGTTATCGTACATTGTTGCATAGTTACAGCTATGATATACTATGCTTGTTATTGTTACCTGTTGTCAATGGGGGTTGGTTAAGTGTGGTATTCAGCAGGTAATTTAGATCAAGATACCTGATTACTACAATTCGCATTCAGCTGAAAATTGCTGACTATCAGAAACATCGAATATTCGTGTATCGGTTACTTAAAATATAATATATAATATAATATTATAATATATTATACAAATGCTGATTGGACACGTTCAATAGCAAGACTTGCTCATTGATAATTTTGATGTTTGCCCTGTTCTTAAGGGGGAACGTGACTTATATGGCATGAAGTTATCGTATATATATTTTAGCAATTTTATTTTATTTGTAGCTAATCCTACCAACTTGTACTTTAATTTAGCTCATTTATTGTCAGATCTAGCATTTATAAAAATGTTTGAAATGTCTGTTTTTATATATAACTAATTTTAAAGACTTTATTTTCAATCAAGCTTGTTTTTCCCAGATCTAACATATTATATTCTAATAAAACTAACAAGAATACGGCATACGCCTTTCTAAAAATTTGCTCTACTCTGTATTTAAACAAAATCAAAATGTCAAAGATTTCATGCTTTATGCTGAAATTGATTTACTATTCAATATACTCAATCTTGAGGGCTTCCTGTTCTCTCCTGTCTATCGCTCTTACACATTCATCAAAATCGATTTCCTGCTTATGCATTTCAAATCAGCTCAAATCGACTCGAATGGCTTTCAATTGAAATAGCTACATTTAGCTTTATTTAGCTGGCAGCCTGCCAAAGTCAGTGGCAACATTTTCAAACCACAACTTTATAGTTTTCAGCTGTGGCAAGCTTTAAAACAATTGTTGCCGTTGCCTTTGCCGTTGGCGTTGGCGTTGGCGTTGCAATTGCAGCTTCACTCTAACTGTAATTATGGCACACGCAACTGGCAAAAACACAAGCAATAAACCGAAAGCAGCGAACGACAGCACGGGCCATGATTATAGACACACTCGCTGCCAAACTGGTGGCAACTTAATTAAAATGGCGCAACTTCCGGTGCAGCATCAACTCACACACACACACACACACAAATACACATACATAGAAATGTCGATGCGGGTGAAATGACTCGAAGAGCAGGTGAAAATATAGCGGGCATTGTTGGAGCTTAGCTGCGGTGCCTGCTGTGGTTGCGGATGGTGCAGTTTGAGCGAGATTCGCTTTTCTCCCTTCTTCCATTTCCACTTTTCTCATTTGGCCATTTTATACCCGTTGCATGTAATGTATAGAAGGGTATATTATATATATTAAATATTATATTAAATGCATGGCAATGCATATACCAAGAAGGATTAGGCGGACGCTATGAGGCATATATATTCCTGAGCAGCAGCAGTAACCAAGTCGATCAAGCAGTGTTTTCTTCATATTTTTGTGGCCAAATAATTGTTAGAAATTTGTTTATATATTTTACCTTAGAAAAATAACTATATGTGCAAGAAAGTTATTATTTGTTTCAGCCATAATCGTATTCGTTATTCCGTTTTATTTAAAAACAAGCCGAACAGGCGGGAGGATTTTAAGCAATGTGAGCCCCTTAAAATATGCAACACTTTCTTGATAACTAATAAAAATACAATTTAAATAAAATTAAATTGAGTAACAGGTATCACAGAGTCGTTGACTCTGTGCTTACTTGCCACACGTGGATTTTTTCACAGCTGGCAGTTGCAGCCAAGGCGAACTTTTGTTCAGAATGTAATTAATATTTATTTTCACTCGCCAACAACAAGAACAAGAACAACAACTGTAGTTGAAGAACTTTAACTAGCTAATAAATATGATGCTGTGCCACAGAAATAGAATTTGTGCGCTTAGTTGGTAATTTTAATTAACGTGGCGTATACTTGATATTAGCTTGCATTGATTTTCCCACACTGTTACCTACATATATACTTATATTTCCGTTTTCTTTTCTCACTCTCTCTCTGTCTCTTTCCCTTTTCATAGAACATGTGGCGCTGCAGCGTCTGTCGCCGCAAAATGGCTTCGCGTGTCTGTATTCCACAGGATTCGACAGACTCGTCACTGGACGTGCCCGTGTTGGAGGCATTGCAACGTCGCCACTCGGATGCCAAACTGGGCAGCAGCACACAGACTCTGGCGCCCAGCAATGGCGCTGCCTTGGCCCCACCACGTAGTCCTGAGTTGCGACGCCATTCGGATGTTTCACCTGCATCGCTCAAGGAGCTGGAGCGTGTAAGTTGCTATCCGCTTTCCCTCCCCCTCCCCCCCACTCAAGGACACTCTGAGGCATTATCTTACATTCTTCGTGTAATTTTCAGCAACTGAAAGGCGGCCGCAGCATGGCGCCCAGTCGCTCCAATAGCCCGCCACGTGGCAGCGAACTGGAGCCCGCATTCGGTGCGCCGCTCTCGAGGATGCAATCACGTCGCGGCTCACGTGTCTCCCGGCAGCACAGCTACGACGACGACATGAAGACGGGCGGCGTGGGTGGCAGCATGGGCGGTGGTGGGCCGGCACTGGGCATGGCTGCCGATGGTTCTGGCCTCGGCATACCCGCTATGCCACGCAGGTAAGCAAACTGCTTAACAACTGCTGTTAATTAGGAATGTTAAAAAAGGAAAAAAGAATGATCAGTCTATCGGTATTTATACAGAAGATAGTTTTCTCATTTTTTCATATTTTTGAGATTTAAACGAATTGAATAAATTACTAAAATAAGCTGAAGATATTTCCGCTACAACATGTCAACGATTTTCCATTCTCAGTACTTAAATCCGCTGTTGAAAATCGTTTTTCATTCCGATTTACAACACCTTGCTATGTAATCGCTTGCATCTTTTGCTAGGAAATCGGCCTACGATGTTTTTGCGCCTGGTGTGATGCAAGGCTCATCCCCAGCTGCCACGCAGCTGCAACGCTCGCCGGGGGAGGGAGGTGGCGGCGGCATTATGCCAACCGGGCAGCTGCCAGGCTCGCGACGTCCCTCGTTCCGTGTGCCACATGCCTCGGAGGACCTGCAGAACGATGAGTCGCCCGGTTCGCCGGACAAAGGCAGCCCGGTGCTGACAGTGGATGATGATCGACGTATGCGACGACGCGGCTCCCAGCTGTAAGTTGTGGTCCCGGGTAGAAGAAGTACCACCCTCAGAGCATGTTAACACTTCGCCTTTCCTTTTTTCTTCTTTTGCCCACAATTTCAGACCGGATATTGCGGCGTTGCAGAATCGTGGTGCGTTGCCAACGGGTCTGCCGGCTTCGATACCGGCGCCAATGGCCGCGTTTACAGGTCCCAATTTAGAGGATTTGGAGGCGCCACGACGACAAACATCCATGGATGGCGAAGCCATCAGAATTGTTATACATGACGTTGATTCCGGCCCGATTTGTGCATCAAAGCGACGCATTATTTTACGGCGGGATCCCACGGACAAGGCACATCGCAGTAAGTGAGCTTAGGGACTTTACTGAATGTGTGAGCGTATGTATGAGTGTGTGATTGAGTGTGTGTGTGTATGTGTGTGTGCACAGCAAATTTTCCATTTGATGAAAGCTTACTGCTCCCTGCTAGCCACACCGGAAATGGCCAAGTAAATAAGACTCATTACAACGTTTGGTTATGCTAATTCGACAGGACGACCAATCGTCCGTCCGTCCGTCCGTCCTAGCTTCCGCCAGTGCCACAGTGGGCAAAACGGTTAGGTTAGCTTGTAAAAATTAGTAACTTCTAGAGTAGCAAAGGAAATTGTCTTTATTTCATTGTGTTTTATGTAAATAATGGAATATTTGGATTAGGAAATTTTATTTAATTATTTAGCTATTAATAATAATAATAATTACATAAATATGTAAGGTAAATTTATTTATTTTCTTAGTCATTTATTTATTAATTAAATTGGATTATTTGTGATAGGTAATTTTATTTATATATTTAGTTATTTATTTATTAATATAAATTGAATATTTGTGGTAGGTAATTTTTATTTACTTATTTGGTTATTTATTTATTATTTTAATAATTTATTTATTAAGTATTGCTTAAATTTATATTAATATTTTTAAATTACATACTAAAATTAATATTTTCTTTTTTAAATACTTAAAAAATTTTATTTATTTATTTAGTCATTTATTTATTAATATAAATGGAATATTTGTGCTAGGTAATTTATTTAT